>CM051241.1:21807121-22407121 GCA_027917425.1 Gastrophryne carolinensis | reverse complement strand
TGTGTCATACAGCACCATTCTGTAAATATGTGTACCAATAAAGCTTGATGTTATTTGTACCTTCATAGTGGTGCCACTGCTTCTGTAGGGGTTTGGGGGAGTAGTGTGGGACTCCCCGCCTTGTCCATATTGATACAAATAAAAGTTAGTTTAGTTTGAACACTCCTCCAACCTTTTAGCCACACACCAAGTGTAATAGCGTGTGATTTAGGGAGTGTTTTGCAGGCTGAACGTATGAGCCAATGGTTTTTTAACAAAATAAATAAATAAAAGTTAATTAGCGTCTTTACTAAATGACACAGGTCCTCTTTTCATCTTGGCTTCCCAGCCGGGGACTGTGCGTGGAGCAGGGGCGCAGCCTATTATACAGACAGACAGACTCTCTGGGATCTCCCCCAAGTGACAAAATACGTCACATAAGGGGGATGAAGGGAAGGTTACCCCTTTGCCATTTTCGGCCAGGGCAAGGTTTTTATCATAGGAGGATCCTTTGGGGATTCACCCCATGTGGCTTTCCTCCACTCCTGTGACCTATGTAACACGTGGGGAGATCCCAGAGAGTCTTGGCCTCTCTGTCTAAAGGGCCACTCCCCCCACCTCACATGAAAGAACGGGGGGGAAACTGTTCTACAACTGAGGGCATAGGCATCAGCATTTGCCTAAAGAAGACAGCTGAGGGAGAACCCAAGAGCCCCGAAGAATAAAGGAAGAATTGGCCCACTAGGTATCCTGTATCTAATTGTTTTTACTGTGTATTACTTTGTAACTCTCACCAAGCAAGATTTTCTTCTCGAAAACCTTATTTTTGATTTTTTTGTGCTCCATATGGGACAACAATTGTCCACCGACACAAATGGGCATTTCACACATAATTGGTACTCCATATTACTCGACTATCCATAGGGCTTGTCAGTACCCACATTTGACATTATCTGTTTGGCTAAGAGATATACTGTACACTGAGAAAGTTGACACTCTCCTTGTTGTCATCATGACAAATTTACATAAAGCTATTAGACATACATATGGCCATAGCTGACAAAGCTGATTCCCTGGGTGGAGGTGCTGTCCTGCTGGCAGCAATGTATAGGCACCCTTGAAGAACGTTCCAAAGGGAGTCTGCAGCTCCAATAAAAATTACTTTTATTTATACTCCTGTAAAAGCAGTGTGACAGACATGGTCGTGGATCCTCACAGAATAGAAACCCCAAAGAATCGCATTTCGGTCGTGTATGTTTGTCAGATTATGGGTAGTGATGAGCGAGCCCCTGGAAGTTCGGGTTCGACGAGTTCGGCCGAGCTTGCTGCTAAAGTTTGGTTCGGATCCCCGAATTTCAATTGGGACCCGAACTCAGGGGCCCAAAAATGGGTGCAAAATGGGGGTAGCAAGGGTTAGAGGGCTGCAAATCGAGGGGAACACCAGGGCGATTGCCCTGCACACAGAAAATAAATTAAAGAAATATATGCATAAATAAAAAAAAGAAAATATTAGTGTTTTTAAATGTGTTGGGGGCCAAATTGCAAGGGGGGCACCTAGGCAATTGAACTGCACAAACTGGGGTAGGGAAAGTAATCCATATAATAACAGAAAACAAAACATTTCCAGAAATACATACATAAATCAATCAATCAATCAATCAATCAGGGAGGTTCAGTCCCTGGGGTTTCTCCTATCAGGGGTGTGATCGTGTGTTGCACCAATCAGCACATTCCCCTTCCCATTGGTCAGTCACCATTTAAATATTTTCCTGCCTGGACCACCAGTGCCCGTTACTAGCTTGGGTGTGCTTCTGACTCTCGTCTTAGTGTTTTTGATCTGGCTTCGTCCTTGACTACTCCTGCTCGCTGCCTGAACCGACCTTCTGCCTGTCTGACTTCGTTTCTGCTTAACCCCTTGGATACCGCGCTTCTGTGATCACCCGGCCTTGACCCTTGCCAGTCCTGACTACTCTTTGCCTTGCCCCTTGGTTTTGATGTTTACGGACTTTTGTGCATGAACTCCTGTTTTGGGATACCCCGCAGTTCATCCGTCTTTATTGTAAGCCAGCAATCTTTGCGCCAGTAAGTCCTGGGGGCAACAGAGTCTGGAGAGGCATAACCCGTGTCTCCAGCAAGCGGGGGCTTGTCTATAGGCACAAGAGGCGGTGGAGATTGGGGATTGTTGGCTCACGAGAGAAGGGTGTCCAGCGGTCTCTGACAGTCCTCCTCTGAACCCTCTGAATCCTCCAAAACAGTTTGCTGGCTGGACAGTGGAGTACCTGGCCGCTGTTGGCCCAGCAACCCACACTGCAAGCCACGTATGCACTGCCCTGGTGCCTAGGAGAATGGGTCATCCTCCTCCACCTCTGCTTCCTCCTGTGGTACCATCACATCTTCCATTATGGCCTGAAGGGTTTTTTCCAGCAGGCAAAAGATGAGGATGGTAGCATTGATTATATTGGTGGTGTACTGGAAGCACTGCAGCAGCACAGATGTTTCATTCTGACTCATTGGCGGTGAAGTGCTGTTGGTCTGCACTTCTACTCACCCGGGCATTTTGGAGCTGGAACTCCACTATTGCCTGCTACTCCTCACACACCTGCCAAGTTGGGTGCCCACAAGTAACTGGTTTATCAAACTCCAAAGGGGTATAATGCAAGGTATGCACACAAGTAACAAGTTAATCCAACCCCAAAGGGGTATAATGCAAGGTATGCACACAAGTAACAAGTTGATTAAAGTCCAAGAGGGTCTAATGCAAGGTGTGCCATCAAGTAACTAGTTTATCAAAGCCCAAAATGGTCTACTGCAAGGTGTGCCCATGAGTAACTAATTTATTGTATCTATAATTCATTTTCTCAGCAGCCAGTCAACCAGCTTCCTGGTTTCCGATTCCGCCGATCACAAAACCTGAGCACGGACTTCTCACAAAAGTCCGTACTTGGGGGCCCGAGATCGCAAAGTTTGGTACGAACCTGAACTTTGCAGCTCGGGCTCGCTCATCCCTTATTATGGGATATTGTACAATCATGGTGGATTGTAGTAACACAGTGGAGACGGGTAAATGTTAGGTACCTAAAGTTATCAAATGGAGTCCTTCTAAGTTAAAATATCACTCCACTTGAGCTCTCCTTATAATATAGTACGTGGTGGCACATATTGTATATTAGGTGGTGGCACACAGCCGTATGGGGTGTAATCTCCAACTAAAGGTTTCCTTTCTCAGAATCTTTTGCCAACTACAATTCTAGATTTACTGAATTTGATTGTTAGTGGTGCAAATAGCCATAGGCCTTTCTTTATTCGGACTGCCCCAAGATTCAACCATTAGACATTACACCGGTAGCCTCCATTTTTTAACTCTTGGCAGCTAATTCCCCTTGTTGTTGGGATTTGTTTTTCTAAACTTTAGGCAGGTGTTTTCACCATTTCTCCAAGAGAAGTGTAGCACAGTACATTTTGGGCAACCAAATAAACCAGACAAGAAGTATAACTATCTCTTGTTTAGAATCCAGCTGCACTTACCCATTAAAAAGACATACTTAGATCAAGTACTCCAGGTAATAGCAGATATTCAAAAAGCTAAAGCTATGCATCTAAGATTAGTCATATTTAGTTGGGCAGGTAAAGAGGAGGGAAAGGTAGGAAAAGGCAAAGGAGAAGAAAAAAATGTCATAATAGAGTTTAGAAGAAGCAGAATGGTCATCCGTTTGCCTGAAGTTTACCTTTATCACACACTTAGAAATGTGTTGTCTTCATAAGGGATCTTATTGATTCACACAAAGCACAAATCTGCAGCCAATAAGTATTCCCGATTCCATCACAGCCAGCATGTAGCACCAATGTGGGGCCTTGAGGTGGCCACAGAATTCTCTCCTGCTTGAGGCCGGTCTCCTGACACAGAGAAAATATTATGCAGGGATTCGTTTGTAGTGAATCCGTGTGATTCATTGCCCAATTTTAAACTGCCAAGCTGCTAAATTGCATCAGGTCTGCCAAAATTCATTCCACGACTACGAAGAGATATGAAAAATTAAATGTCATCTCGGTACAGTAGAAAACTTTTACCTTTCACAGAACAGAATATGTTAGATTCCGTAATGATGGATGATTGCCCGTGGCTATACTTAACCTACTTAGTAATGTCATGTACTGAAAAGCATGTTTACCTAAAAAAATGGCAGACGACATAAACTGTATCAAGGCCTGACATCAATGCATTTTCCTCCAAATAAAGTGACTTTTTATGTTGATGCGTTGATCGGAAATTATTTTTCCCTATCATACTGCGCAAGAAGGCGCATTACATGTCGAGGTGTAGGAAGACAAGGGCCATGACGACCACTTAGCTCTTCCATTTGCCGCAACAAATGATGCTTGTTTTTTTTTTTGCCCAATGAGACAGAAGAAAACAACAAACCTGAAATCTGAATACAGCTTCATCCAGTTGCTCCACGTCAAAGCATGCATGTGTTAAGAGGAAATCTGGAAGTCAGAGATTCTTGACGGCTGCAGAGGCAATACGTAGTTAACTATAAAGGAAATATGAAGCTGAAGCTGTCTGCGCGCTAAAGAAATCCATTGTAAATTTGTTCTCTGTTATTACTGGAATCATGGCACCAATAGCTGGTGATTAATGGCATAAACAGACCAAGAACTGCAAAATCATGGTTAACACTTAGGCGGAGCTATGTAAATCATCTCTTTTTGTCTTTGTGATATCTCAAGCATCAAGAAAGAGTCGGCCAGACGTACAGTGCTTGGGTGTCAGCAGTATAGAGGCGGAGGCAAACAGTTCAAAGTAAAGTCTGTGTTTATTTCACACAAAAATCCACAAAAGCATATGTCCATACAGGTTACATCACCTTTTCAGGAAACCGCAGCATAAATGATACAGTCAGGCAAACAGCTTTTAGTCCTTGAGCAAAGGTCCTGTTTACAATCAAATAGGCCTCAGGTCCGCATGAACAGCCTCCACAGGAGATTTCAGCCAGGCTCACAGAGTCTCACTCCCATGTGAGCTCTAGACAAAGGACAGGCCACAGCTGATTCCCCAGGCTATTTAAACAGCCCGCAAAACCCGGACCTGGGTAGTGGGATGGAGTCCCACCCTGCTCTACTCCATCCCAGTAAAGCCGTCCCAGGTTAGCCTTTCGGCTATTCTAAAGCAACAGCAGCAAACTGCCACCAGCAGCTGATGCTGGAAATCAGACTACACGGCTTTACTGCACCAATGCCAGGTACATTGGTGCTACATACCTGCCGTCAATAACGGCCCCTTGCACCTTACCACAATATATATATATATATATATACAGGTCCTTCTCAAAAAATTAACATATAGTGCTAAAGTTAATTATTTTCCATAATGAAATGATAAAAATTAAACTTTCATATATTTGAGATTCATTGCACACCAACTGAAATTTTTCAGGTCTTTTTTTTGTTTTAATACTGATGATTTTGCCATACAGCTCATGAAAACCCCAAAATCCTATCTCAAAAAATTAGCATATTTCAATCGACCAATAAAAGAAAAGTGTTTTTAATAAAAAAATAGTCAACCTTCAAATAATTATGTTCAGTTATGCACTCAATACTTGGTCGGGAATCCTTTTGCAGAAATAACTGCTTCAATGCGGCGTGGCATGGAGGCAATCAGCCTGTGGCACTGCTGAGGTGTTATGGAGGCCCATGATGCTTCGATAGCGGCCTTAAGCTCATCCAGAGTGTTGGGTCTTGCGTCTCTCAAATTTCTCTTCACAATATTCCACAGATTCTCTATGGGGTTCAGGTCAGGAGAGTTGGCAGGCCAATTGAGCACAGTAATACCATGGTCAGTAAACCATTTAGCAGTGGTTTTGGCACTGTGAGCAGGTGCCAGGTCGTGCTGAAAAATGCAAACTTCATCTCCATAAAGCTTTTCAGCCGATGGAAGCATGAAGTGCTCCAAAATCTCCTGATAGCTAGCTGCATTGACCCTGCCCTTTATAAAACACAGTCGACCAACACCAGCAGCTGACGTGGCACCCCGGACCATCACTGACTGTGGGTACTTGACACTGGACTTCAGGCATTTTGGCATTTCCTTCTCCCCAGTCTTCCTCCAGACTCTGGCACCTTGATTTCCGAATGACATGCAAAATTTGCTTTCATCAGAAAAAAGTACTTGGGACCACTGAGCAACAGTCCAGTGCTGCTTCTCTGTAGCCCAGGTCAGGCGCTTCTGCCGCTGTTTCTGTTTCAAAAATGGCTTGACCTAGGGAATGCGGCACCTGTAGCCCATTTCCTGCACACGCCTGTGCACGGTGGCTCTGGATGTTTCTACTCCAGACTCAGTCCACAGCTTCCGCAGGTCCCCCAAGGTCTGGAATCGGTCCTTCTCCACAATCTTCCTCAGGGTCCGGTCACCTCTTCTCGTTGTGCAGCGTTTTCTGCCACATTTTTTCCTTCCCACAGACTTCCCATTGAGGTGCCTTGATACAGCACTCTGGGAACAGCCTATTTGTTCAGAAATTTCTTTCTGGGTCTTACCCTCTTGCTTGAGGGTGTCATTGATGGCCTTCTGGACAGCAGTCAGGTCGGCAGTCTTACCCATGATGGCGGTTTTGAGTTATGAACCCGGCTGGGCTTTTTTAAAAGCCTCAGGAATCTTTTGCAGGTGTTTAGAGTTAATTAGTTGATTCAGATGATTCGGTTAATAGCTCGTTTAGAAACCTTTTCATGATATGCTATTTTTTTGAGATAGAATTTTGGGGTTTTCATGAGCTGTATGGCAAAATCATCAGTATTAAAACAAAAAAAGACCTGAAAAATTTCAGTTGGTGTGCGATGAATCTCAAATATATGAAAGTTTATTTTTTATCATTTCATTATGGAAAATAATGAACTTTAGCACTATATGCTAATTTTTTGAGAAGGACCTGTATATATATATATATATATATATATATATATATATATATATATATATACATACACAGCCATTACTTCCTACTTGTGTTTCAACTCAGTTGCCTTAATCAGAGAAAAAAGTCTGGAAAGGATGGCTATGTGGGGGTTAAGACATAATTGAGGGAAGAAGCCACTTTAGGCAGAGTCCCAAGTTATGCTTAAAGTGATTGTCCATGGACACTGCATCAGGTAAGTTGCCAGGCAATTGGTTTTAAAGAGGATGTTTCCAGGGCTGGTCAGAATGCCCGCTATGTGAAACTCATGGGGTCACCGGTAGACTCACTTTTACTGGCAGCTCCCATGACACTGCAATCACTGGCTGCTGCATCCCCTGCTTCCCTGTAGCTGTGTGCGCTCCAGTGTCAGCCTATCTGGCTTGCGGGCACGGCTGTGGGCATGCCCAGCATGAAAGCCGGGGAAGCAGGCAAGTGGATGGCACACGTCACCCAGCACCTTTGAGATCAGCCAATCAGAGATCTCAAAGTTGCCAAGGGGTGTGGCTTTGGAGGTGGAAAAATCCAGTTTTATTTGAAAGCCGGGCCACCACTGAGCCAGCCACACCACCGCAGGTAGATGGAGTCCACCAGACCGAACAGACTGATGGAGTCCATGGGGCCTTTCTATCTTTTTAGCCTGGACTGTCCTTTTAACAGTCAAACCCAAGCATATCCAAAATAACTGCCACCGCTAGGACTATGAGGGATCAAGCCTAGAAGAAACTTTACTCACCTATCACACAAACAGCTAATGCCTCCAAGCATCCCCTTCATGGGACTAGGGTCAGACAGACATTCATTCTATCAAAATCTCTCTCTCTCACACACACATACACAAGCTGCTGACAGGGAATGTGGCTTTATGGAGCTTAACCATTCATTCCCACAGTCCAGACCTGACTCCCAGGTCTCTTTCATTACCCGAAGAAATTTCTAGGTGGGCAATCATTTCCTGATAAGTTAGTCAAAGAGGCAGCAAATGGGTCCCTACAGCAGCAGTTGTTTCCTTCTATTTTCAGGGCAGAATCGCTAGAGGCAAAAAGTGTTGAATTAAAGGGGAAATTGAAAAGTAAAATATTCAATTTTTGCTAAAAACCATATTTAAGTAGAGCATGTGAATTTCTAGCATCAGGTAAGCAGGATGAAACAACTTCAAGGGATTACGGAGAGTATAGCTTTTCTGTGTTGTTGCCCGAACAACAACTTTAAAGGAAAACCTACTGTTTTGCCTTATTGTTTTGTTCATCATGTTAGGATTGTGCCCCAATACCTGTGATTTACTTACCATCATGTTGTTTCTAAGTTGCTCATACACCTTTCTACAGAGAAGGGTGAATCACCTCACCCCCCCTTCACAAAACAGAGCATTGAAAAACCGGGCAGAGGTACATTTAGACATCTCTCCCCAGGTGAGAACGCTGCTCTTTATTTATTAGAACACAAGATTGTGATCCCCCATCTGAGGAGGCTGAATTAGAGCAAGAGGGATTAAACCCAGGATTTTGACCCCGATCAGGGGTGTCCCGCTGTGTGAAACCCCCCAGGTCATGAAACAAACTCACCCCCTCCCAGTCCTATGGTGCATGCGCGGCCGCTGGTCCAAGCAGCGCGCTCAGATCCACTGGCGTTCCATCATTTAAACCTCTCTGAGCTCGTTGACAGACGCATTCACTGCTACCCTCTAATAGGGAGCGCCCTGCTAGAGGGATAGCAGGGTTGCGGCCGTGGCTCGCACATGTGCCGTTGGACCGGGAAAGTGTATGGGGCGACCTGGGAGGTTTCACACAGTGGGGCATCCCGATTTTGAATGCCCCAGGGGGAGGGAATCGATCGGTCTGGGAATATTATAGATTTGGTCCACTTTAAACCTGTGAGGAATGTGGAGTGTCATATCTGCCTCAGCCAATCAGACGATTATCCAAACAGAGTCAGGGGGCCCCATTTTAAAGTGGACCAACACCCAGGATTTTGACTATCCTGGGTTCTGGTCCACTTCAGGGGGGCACCCCGATTAGGGGTGCCCCGCTGTGTAAAACCCCCCAGAAACCCCCAAACTCACCTCACCACGCTCCCACGGACAAGCGGCGGACAAGGCAGCGCGTCCGCCGCCGCCTCCCGCGCGCCCCTCTGACAGTGCGCGCCCCCGCGCCGGCCATTCACAAACGGCCGGCGCGGGCGCGCGCACGGCTAGAGGAGTGCGCGGGAGGCGGCGGCGGCGGCCGCTGCCGCCGCCGATCAGGTGAGTTCTTTTGGGGTTTTGGGGGGGGTCCCTCACCGCGGGACATCCCGATCTCGGATGTCCCGCGGTGAGGGGGGTGATCGGCCCGGGAATCTTATAGATTCCCGGGCCGATCACCCATGGGTGACGGTCCACTTTAATACACCAAACACACCAGTTCATATACAGCTGCAAACAAATAAAAAACAAAATAACACAGACTCCGCACCTTGAGGACAACATTTTGGTATACTATAATGGACACATTTAAAAATGCCATTGAAAGTGTACTTTTCCTTTAAGTCTCTTAAGTAAAATGTTTTTGGAGCCAAAACCACTAACCCCGATGTAACTTTGCCAAACTCCAATAAACTTGACCAGCTGTCCTACGCACTGGCTGGGAGTGGCTGGTGGTCTTGGCCACAGTATACCACCTGGAATTACATTTTAGTGGACAGTTTTCATTTCTTATTTGAAGCTTTCCTTTCGGTGACACCTTCACACTGCTCGGAACCACACAGTATAATGAAAAAATGTGGGAATATCTAAACCGATGCTGCTGTTTCTGGTCACTGAAGGGTTGATCCAAGCGCTTATTGTATTTGAATCTTGGATGCTGTGGCACACTGGAGGTGCTTGTGAATGCAAAGACTTGATATTTATCGTTATGAACATCATTTGTATTAATCATTAGGATAAATGACCGCTTAGGCTATATAAAAAGCTCATTTACAGAAACTTCTTTCTTATGTCATTGTTATAAATGACTGTCCTAAGGTTTTGTTTTCACCCTTGGCTGCTTTATTTAAACATACTGGGCAGCATGGCTGTGTTTTGGCTAGCTGTGCTGAAGAGTAGATACCTTGGGACACCACTGATGCCACAGCCAAATAGTGTGTGTACTAGTTTGGTACTCTGGTCAGCACATGTGCAGAAGCCATTTAGATTCTAAGGAGGTTTATTGAGACTCTATAGTCCAAGGGAACACAGAGCACTGTAGCTGGCCCTGGTCTATGCATTAAAGATGTCTCCAGTTTTGATAGTACCCTAGGTAATTTATTGTAGTCATGCATGCAAGATGATGATCCTCATAACCTTATGCAGGTTTCTTGGCAATTAAGTCTCAGTAGGCCCCTGTGCGGTCATCAGTTGAATAAAATAATGTATTAAATATTTAAATGCATTTAGAACTCCTTTTGGAGTCCTGTCTTCAATTCTATTTTAGCCAACCAGCAACCTTCATCTTATATCTAGTACCCAGTATTCTGAGTATCCTGACAGTGTCTATCACCCAGTAAAATTAATTTACAATCACAATCCCAACAATTAAGCTCATGTTCTTCCCCTGCAATGCTGAAGCCTCAGCGTCATGGCTGTTACAATACAATACTAAAGCTTCAGTATCGTTTAGAGTGGCCATGTCCACCTCTGCTCATGATCTGTTTTTGCAATGCTATAGCCTCAGCAGCTCACATGCTGGTTATGGGCTGATGCGGACCAGAAAATTCCTGTGCTGATTTTTAGCCCCAGGTCATCCCTGCACTCATCCCTTGCTGGATACCCAAATCTGCATCCTCTAACAAGCGTGCCTTCTTCATCCCAATTTTCTACACCCAACCTGTATCTAACACAAGTCATCTTTATTGGAGATACAATACTATGCAACAGCTTCTGCTTGTCTTCAAATGTGATTAGTGACTTTTGCTAGATTCACTGCAGTTTACAGCTATGACAAGTTATGACATTAGATGGCGCTGTGACCAATGCTTGACTGTGGTTTCTATGCATTTTACTACTGTGTTCCTGTGTTCAGTTGCTCTATGGTACTTCCTTCTTTTTCCTGACTTTGTTAGCCACCATGTATGGTGACATTTTCCTACTGCACTCATGCTCCAGTAAAGTCAGTTCCTGTTATACCACTAATATCTATCTTGATTATGACTCCGCTGCACCCAGCACTCACACTCTCCAAAAATCTCACCAATCATCAGTTCCTTTCCAGCCAACCACCAACCTTTCCCCATTGGGAACATAGTGAAATGAGGGGAGTGTATTTAATGATAGAACAAGGGGCCACAACCAGAAGCTAGTCAGAGGGAAGATCATGAGCAATTTTCAAAAATATTATTTTACAGAAGGAGCAGTAGATGCTTGAAACAAACATGCCTGGGATAAGAATCTATCCCAAGATAGAGAACATATAGTATACGCATAAGGGCAGACTAGATAGACCTGGTCTTCTTCTGTCATCAACCTTCTATGTTGTCTATTTCAAACTCAAAATCTCCAATTATCAGTAAATGCCTTATGTATTCTAAGTGATGTCACTTTCTTTGCCTCGTTTTCCGAGTCATGTCAGAGCTGTGCAGAGCATGTCATAGAATAAAAAAAAATAAATAAAGTTTAAAGGATGGCAACATTTGGAGCCCTGCTAATGCTTCTACCCAGCATTGCAGGGAATGAAGGAGAGGCATTTGAGACTGGCATCAGGTGAGCTGCTTGCTGCCTTTTATTGTCGTTGAGTGTAGTCCCTTTAATTATATTTCAGTACCCTATTTAGAGTGTCAAATTATCTTATACTCCAGAAATACACACCCCATTAAAAGAACATTTTTGTTGTTCTGCCTTATTGCTCTTCTGGAATGTAAAATAAATATGTGTTAGGATAAGGGCACCCCTTACCCCCATACCTGTGATTTACCAGCATGCTGTTTCAAAGTTTCTTAAGCTCAGAGCTTTGAAGACATAGTTTGACACGCAATAATGGGCGTTTAAGAAAATGTCATCCTGAGTGGAATTACCCTTTAAGTAAGATTTATCTTGTATTTTTGAACATCCGCCATCATTTTCCTTCATAAGGCTCCTGCCATCGCCCATCGCTTGCTCGATACCCAAATCTGCCTCTGCTTCTAGGTTCCTGGTGCTGGAACAAGTTCTAGTGGAATTATTATATTTTCACTCTCTTCATCTGAATTATCTACACCCAAGCTGTATCTAACACAAGTACCTAAATCCATAACCCAAGTTAGCTTACCTATCTTTAATATCTTTTTAACCAAACAACATTCCTCAGCTGATTCCAGCACCCTATTTTGAGTGTTCTAACAGTTCCAAGCAGCCAGTACAATTATCATACTTTTTAAATTCCAACAATGCACTCCAAACACCCCACTTACCGTAGTTCAATTTAACCAACCACTAGTCTTCATTTCATTCCAGCATCTTCTTCTTAAATATGAACTGAGCTTCCTTTGTCCAGGCAAACCACAGCTGTTTCTTTGTGAAGTCAGTGATGGGCTTCACAACACGAAACAAGTCCCGGATAAATCTTATGTTTAAGCTGGCGAGACCCACAAAGCACTGAACCTCATGACAGGAAGTAGGACTTGGCCAGTCGAGAGGAGCAGCACCCTTTTCAGATTTCATGGTTATGCCTTTGTCAACCTGGCGGATGTGTCAATGCTCATGGAGGGTGGAAGAGAAAATCAGGATCATCATCTAGCTGGACTATAACAAAAATATTCGGAAGTCCTAGAAGATGTCACTGAACAGGTGCTGGAATGTGGCTGGGCCATTACACAAGCCAGACTCCATCACCAGATATTCAAAGTGGCTGTACCTGGTCCTGAAAGATGTTTTCCACTCATCCCCTTCCCGGATGCGTATCAGGTTATAGGCCCCCATCTGATCCAGCTTGGTGAAGGTGTGAACCCTCCCCAATCGCTGCAAATGTTCCAGTAGCAGTGGTAGTGGATCACAGTGATTTTGTTCAAGTCCCAGTAGCCAATTCAGGTTTGAAGTATGCAGTCCTTTTTCTCCACAAAGTAGATCATTGCACCAGCTTCAGATAAAGGCAGGAGGCAATGAACTTTGCAGTATGTTAACCCCAGTTGAGTATCCACAGACTCCTAGTCAACCTTGGAGTTATGTCGTTGAAGCCATGGAAAGCCATGGATCACTAGTAATTGGTGTGACAGCAATACATTGAAGCTTAGTCACTTTTGACGCTGGACACTAGAGGTTACTAGCAGAAGGGCCATCTTGGTCTGTCAAGGAATAAGCTAGATGTGAGTCCTGAATGAGCAGTCGACTGGCAAATCTGGCCTCTATGAAGTAGTTGCAGGCCCCAGTGAAAATGATGACTGGCACATCAAGAGGCTCATTAGTCAATGGAGATTGTATATCCAGTGTTGAATAGAACAAAATGATAATACAGGACTCAATAAGTTCATATTCCAGGCCATTATATGGCGTCAGGTGCAGGCACACACAATATATGCAGGTTATAAACAGTGGTAGAATTATAACAAATGAGTGTAGCAAATCAAGTAAAGAAAACCAAGGTTACATGTGTATGGCTAAAGCGGAATACCTTCCCAACATTTTGATATAGCGAATAGCACCCCTCCATCTACAGCAACACTCCACCAAGGTTCTTAGGTGCAATAAGGCTAATACTTTATTGAGACACAGTCACGAAAGGACAGCAAGTTAGCTTTCACAGTTCAAAGTTAATTGAATTCTGGCACTAGCGAGCAGCAAGGCACAGCCTCAGGCACAACTTAGGAGAGGTTCTCCTTTTTCTTGAAGGCCATACCGAAAACACGGACCAGCCCTCTTCAAGGGGATTCATC
The DNA here is from genome assembly GCA_027917425.1 of Gastrophryne carolinensis. NCBI lineage: Eukaryota > Metazoa > Chordata > Amphibia > Anura > Microhylidae > Gastrophryne > Gastrophryne carolinensis. The sequence continues at coordinate 22,393,340 of CM051241.1, read as the reverse complement.
CCGGGAACTTAGGTATTCTTCAGGCCACGGACAAGTCTAGGGGATTTCTTAGTAGTAGCTTGAGCGGGACACATGAATTGGAAACACTTTTTCAGTAGACGGTTTTGGGAAACAGGAGATAAAAGTAGTCCAGACCCTAGGGGTTACAATATTGTTGAAGCCAGAGTGAATCACACGCAGGATTCGGCTTCCTCCCCAAGGTCTCAACGGGACTCTGTTGATCACTAGATACATGGGCACCAACCCCGCACCACAGGAGGCCACAGCAAGGTGGGGCGCCACATCGGGATGCTCCAGGATAGGGAATCAGCTGGGTTGGTCCAGTTTAAAAGGCAGGACAGAGGTAAGCATGGCACCCAGCCAAGTCCCTTCCTGCAGTATTGAGAAGCAGGAAGAGACTTGGCTGTAAATGGCTTTGTTGTTTAAGGTTAGACGTTTGAACTGAATTCTCTCTGTTATTGGCAGCCAGTGGAGGGACGACAAAAGGGAGCAGCGCTGGATAGGAGAGATGAGAGATGGATGAGATGAGCAGCTGCTAAAAGGTTAAATGGGTAAACATCTGTTTGCTGGTAGACGACAGAGGGGAGTGTTGCATTAGTGTGGTCAGGATATGATTAGGACATGTAAAAGTACTAGTGGTGTCAAGCATAAGAAAGAAATGGGTGCTGGAGATGTTTTTGAGTTGCAGATGACAGGAGGTGGCTAGTGACTGAATGTTATATGTGAAAGAGAGAATGAAAGTCCAGTATAATTCCAAGATGTCATGCTTGGGGTGCTACAGTGATTGTAGGATTTTTGACAGATATTGTTGTATTGGGCACAGGAGCAGAATTGGAGTTTGGGAAAACGACAAGTCCTGTTTTGTCCATTTTTATTTCAAGGAGCGAGATGAGTGAGTGGAGAGATAATATACAGACCAGAACACGAGAAAAAGAGATATGGGCCTGAGAGGATATATCTAAGTTTATCAACGTAAAAGAATTGTTGACAGCCAAAAGCATTGATAAGTTGTTCCAGACAATAGGTCTGGAGAATAGCCGCCCTTTAGACTCAATAATGCAGAGAGACTTGGAAAAAGTCACCAGGCGCTGGTTTAATGTTTGGGCTTTAGGTCTTGAGGGCAGGGCTTGAAGAAGGCCTTGAAGAAGTCCTGTCTCTCTGATAAGTAGTCATCTGACAGATCTTCTTGACAATGACAAAGTAGACTTTCACTGTTAATTTTCTGGAATTGGAAGTCTTGCGTTGTTTACTGGTTACCAATCAAATACTGTTTTACGTATCATACATTTTTCAGATCACATCGGTAATTACTGTCAAAATGGTGCAACCCCCAACCCATTGCACATCAACCCCAGGATGGAGAGGCTTCTGGGAAACAGCAATATGTAGAAGTAATCAATGAAGGTGGCGTTATAACCAATTTATAAACATGGATTGTACATATTTGATGAGCTCTTAACATTTTCATTTAATATACCAGGTAGGACGTGTAGTTTTCTCGAGCACTTCCCATCTCAAACATGAATGATTAAACACAACATATAGAGGCACTATTTCAATCTTTGTTTCAAAACGGCTATCTCCGCAGCTTCTAAAGTGTGCTTACCACTTGAATTCTGAGCAATGACTGGCTACTTTAGCAATTAAAATCCAGGGCAAAGACACAGAGGCTTCGTTTGGCTGAAAGACTTCGCCATTCATCATTCTAGCTGCCATAAAATAGCACTAGATGGAATCTTTGATTTTAGCTTTAGAGGCACATAAATCAAAATCTAAAGCATTGCTGTCAACAGCATCACCAGAATTATCCATTTGAGAGAGGGTTGGAGTGCAGGGCTCTCTTTTTCTCGCTCTCATTGTTCTAAGCAAGCTTGACTCAATACGCACAGAAGGGCCCCGTGTTCTACGCTTGGCTTTGTGTTAGGAGCATATACTAAGTGACCCATGCCAAGAGTATCAAACCAAAGGATCAGAACCTTAATGTAATTATATGCTTGAAATGTCTGAGCACAAAATCGATCCAGAGTCCTATGTGATGAGTAGCATTCCTGTCTCGGTTTTTGGCTGGCGCTCAATGGGTGGACCATGCGCTGTGAATGATGTTGATTACTTCCTGTAAAGTTACTTGTAACCTCAATAGGAATTTGTTTATACTTAAACCTTCAGCATAATTTAATGAAAAGCTCAAACCCTTAAAAAACGATTCCCCAGCATCTAAAATGTATATCTTTTAAGTTTTTAGTCACTTACATATTATTCTCTCCCCCACCAGGCTGCAACTCTTTTCAGGATTTTAGGATATGGGCGCCGCCATCTTGACTCAGAAGCATCACACTTACTGAGGAGAGGAGAGCATGGTAAAGTGCAGGGGGGTGGGGTTATAGCTGTGCTTTGCTCAGACAGAGCAGAGCTGGGGTCAGGGAAAGGACAGCAATCCCAGAATGCAGAGCAGCACATTCAGAAGGAACTTCCTGTTTGCCGTCTGCCTGATGTACCATGTGCCGCCATCTTGAATGTTTAAAGGCTCATAACATGCAGTAGATGCAAGTAGGATGATTTTTAATGTGAGCAATTTGTATGTACAGGGTGTGGGAAGAGAAACTCTTATTCAGAGTGAAGGTCCGCTTTAAGTCTAACTACAGATAGAGATATGTTTTCAAAGGTATAGTGAACCCAGTTAAATTAGCCCTCTCGGTTATTTATACTCGCCCAACTGGGCATCTCAACTTGACCCATTTGTCACACATAAATGCCCAAGGCCTGGCATTACTACTCACACTTACATGGGGTGGCCTGTTTTAGACAATTTAGGGCCACATGCAAACTAAAAAAATGGTTCCCCCCATATTGTGAAAGGGAGTGGAGGGTTTTTATTGGGTGGCCAGGGTCAGCTATGACTACTTCTTCACAGGACACTCCATTTTCTATGATTTAGCAGAATCACCATTTACCCCTCTTGCTTGGTTTCTCCTGCATGTTAATCGACTGCCACCCTGCACCAGGGCAGAACAATCTGCCAGCAGCAGAAGTCTTACTACACTAGTGTGGACCAAGTGAGGAAGGGGATGGTTCAAGAACTGCCTGCAATCTCTATGATGATAAGAAATTATTTGCACTGATAACCAGAGGCAGTTTGACAGTCTGAGCACCCTTAGCAAAAGACATAGCATATACATTTGTCACTTTAGTGCCTCCTGTTGTGTTTTGTTTTTAACTGCCATGATGTTACCCCGCTCTCTTCCACAAACTAGCAACTAAACAGGAGTATTGAATGCAAGAGCCCCTTTGGGTATGAAGGCTCTTGGTCATTTGTCCTGTGTACTCACCTTTAAAGCCAGACCTGCTGGGTGAATGCACCACACACACCAACCCACCAAGCCCTATTGGCCACCAGCAGTCACGTGCCACACAGAGGCTCAGAAGGAGTGAATACTAATGCATAATTTGGGGCATTTCAAGGGAATGCATAGCATATATCCATCCCCAATCAGGAAAACTGATGGGTTGTTTCACTTTTTGGTCAACTTTTAACAAACCAGTATATAAAAAAGATCCACACCTGGTGTGAAAAAAGAGCCACCATATGGTGCCTATAGGATCCTATCTCAAAGATAAACAGTATATCAACCTAAAACCAAAATGACTGACCAATCTCTTTATTCCACCAGGCATTCTGATTTGGAATGCACTTATGCTGCTATAGCCTAAATCAGGCACAACACTAACCTTTCTCTGTTCCTGAGTTGTCAGCAGTCACATCCACATACCAATTCTGGCAATCAGTATGGTTAGTACTAACTCCATTAGCCCCCCTGGTGAACAACTGGGAAAAACAGGTGGCACTGGAGCAAAGACTGCATGGATTTTGGGTGATTCTACTGGATGCATAGTAAAAGGACACGTTAAATTAGGGAGGTGGGATCTGGAGGGTGGATGATGCAGTGGCCACGAGTGGGTAATGTTTGAGGTTCATCAACACACCTGTATTAAGTAAAGTTACCAAAATGTCATCTGTGGTAAAAAAAGGAAAAGGAAGCATCACCTTATAGTCAGGGCTGTATTTACCATTAGGCAACCCTAGGCACGTGCCTAGGGTGGCAACCTGGAAGGGGGAGGACACTGCCCTTACTACTGTAAAAATAAAAAATCCCATAGCCAGAACATTAATGCCCCCTAACAACCCCCCCCCCCCCCACACCACCACAGAAGGATGCAGAGTGTATTTGTGTGAAGGGGTGGGGCAATAGGTTGAACACAGACCAGAGCATCTCCTCACTACTGGTGTGGTCATGTGACTTCTGTGTGTCAGAATGCAGTAAAAGTTGGCACATGCTTGTCTGCTTCTCTACATTTCCCCCTTTGTGCCCTCCTCCACACATTATCTGCATCTAGCCTCTGGCACCCTTTCCCCTTACACACTTTTTTGTATGCGCCGTGACCTAACTTAAGCCAGCACTTAAAGTGCCTAGGGCACCATGAACACCAAATACGGCCCTGGTTATAGTGCCTGAAGGAGACTCACTTCAGGTTCAACCTTAAAAGGACTGTCCAGAAGAAATGTAAAAAAACATGATTCAGCGGCTAATCTTCTCATATCTGCCCTATACCTTCTTATAACTGTGCAGCAGCACCTAGAAGCAGAGACTTGGCTCTGAATTCTGACACTACCTTTGATTTCCCTAGCAGTCAACCACCGATTATAAGGTCGAGCGGTGGTCTAAAACTCCGCTGCGAACAAGCACAATGCTGCAATTCACAGGCAGCCAGGGGAGACAGATTGTACACGACGCTCTTCCAGCATGCTGGAACAATGGGCTGTTTTCAGCAACAATCAGGAACATAAACGTGAGCAGGATACATCAGCAACACATCTCAACCTGTAGCAAAGGACACACAGCCCCTTTCTTTTAGTGGGTTTAACACACTATGCATAGTCACATGGTCTGCCTAAGACTTGTGTTTTTTCTTTTAAACTAACTTTATCAATAGGACAACAATCAGTCACATACAGGATGTAGTTGTTGTATTAAAGCTATTCAATACCCCCACTCAACAACTACTTATCCTGTTAGTCCCATTGCAGTTCTGAATTCCTCAAGCTTGGCTTCTGATAGTGGCTTTGACATGCCATCGGCTATCAACTTGACAGACTCACAAAAAACTAATTCACGTGCCACTAAATCATGAAGGTGGTGATGCTTTACATCAATGTGCTTAGTCCTTGAACTGATATTATTACTGCTGGCACATTTAATACATCCTTGGTTGTCTTCATAGATAACGGTTGGCTGAGTTAGTGGTTTACCAAAATCTTCCAAAATGTTCAACCAAATCACTTGCATGAGCAGCAGCAGACATGTACTCTGCTTCTGTTGAAGACAATGCAACTGACACCTGACATCCTGCTGGATGAAGAAACTGAAGTTTCTCCTAACTTGAACAAGTAACCACTCGTTGATTTCCGATCACTTAAATCTCAAGCCCAATCTGCGTCTACACAACCACTGAAAGTTAAATCTCCTGATGAAGATCTCTGATGAAGATATCTTAAGATTTAGCCTTTGAGTTTCTTTAAGGTATTGTAGCAGTCTCTAAATTGCATAAAAGTCACTTTGGCGAGGCTGTAATATCAGGGCGAGTAGTAGTTGCTATGTACAGAAGTGCCCCCACTGCTTGTCGCTGCCATTGTTGGGTAGCAGATCTTCTCCCGCTAACCTTCTCTTTCCCGAATAATAAGGTTGATTCACAGCCTTTCTTAAACACACTTACACATGAAAAAGTGCGCGTATGCATATCGTTTTTGTATTATCAGCTTCTGGTGTGTATTTTTGGACGTATTAGCGTTTGCGTGAGTGTGTATAAGCCTATTAGCTATCTTGTCTATCGCGTATTCTCATTGTGTTGTTTTCGTGTTTAAGCATAATACGTGGTTAGTATGGGCTTGTGCATGATTCATAGCCTTGATTAGGCATGATTAACCCTTCGGCATGGGCCTATAGAATGGGTTTTTTCACGCTTCACATATGGGCTCTTTTTCCTGGCGGGAGTGTTGTGGTGTGTTGTGCAGGAAATCGTAATGTGCACTCCGAGGAATACTTTGCAGAGTACAAGCGCCTTCAGCACCGTGGCTTGCTCTGAATGTGTCAGACATTCAACCGCATCAGCCACATGCGGATGTCGATCGCATGCATGGCGCTAAGTTATTCGAGCTGACCTGACTAAATCGTGTTTCCCTCAAGAAAACTGTATCGTGAGTTGCGACTATAGTGGGCCCTCGTCACAAGCAAGGGGCATGCAATTTGGGGTTTGACCAAATTGGTTGGCTGCCTTCAATTTTTGGAGAATGGCTCATTCAAGAGGCTGGGCACCTCTGTGGGCATTACCCAGCCTACACTCAGCTGCATACTCATTAAATTTCTTGATGGAATGGCTACATTGGTGGACAAGTATATCTGTTTCCCTGTCACCATGGTAGCCTGGAATGCGGTGAAGTTGGGCTTTTACGAGCTGGCTAATATGCCCAATGTCATGGGTGCAATTGACTGAGCGCACGTTACACTGGTGCCTCCGGTCGCAGATGAGTATCTCTACAGGCGTGTCTCTGTTTTACCTTTGCCTTCTTTATTCCATGCAAAGTTGTAACATCTATTTGTAGCAGCTCCTAACTTTATGAGCGTGATTGCTGTATTTCTGGGGCTCCACCCATGACGCATGCATCCTTTGAAATTCCAGCCTCTATCCCCGTTTTGAGTCTGGGAATTTGTCTGGCTGGTGGCTACTTCGTAAGTCTTATCTTTATTAGTCCTTTATTGTGTTTTTAGACACATACTCTGCCAAATTGTGCCTACAACCGGGCACATAGGAAGACCAGGGCTGTTGTGGAGCAAGCATTTGGATTACTTAAGACCCAGTTCACAGTTCTGGTGTCTCATGCCCTACAGTACCAGCCACATGTAGTAATTAAAATAATAGTGACCTGCATGGTATTACATAATTTTCCCCTCCTGTAGAAGGTCCCCCAATATCAGGATATCTGCCCCTCTCCAGCAATTCTGGATATTTCGCAAAATGTTTATCTGGGAACACAGAGTACCTCTGGTCAGTCTGTCTGGAATCAACTTATCCCATCTCATTTGAGTTAATTTGTGTCTATTTTTGTTGTTCCCAGTGTCATTTTTGTGGTGTCTATATGTGAATTTGGATTTGATACAACGCTTGGCCTTTAAGTGTTTTTCTGTAAGCTTCAACTCCTCTTTTCATGTATTCAGTGAGATTAAACTGAATTACAAAATTATTTATGCTAGTTTTGTTTATTGTTCTCACAAAACTCACATACTACTTTATTTGTAACAGTGTGGGCCCATATTCTTAGGCTACTGAGATTTCCAAACAGAAATACAAACTAAATATACCCCCTTATACCCAATGTGCATTTGCTTATTGCTATGGTTTCTCGGAGTGCCAGCAGGCATGCCAGGTTGTCATTTTGCACCTGCCACTGTGTTATTGGTGCCTCCCTCTGACGTTCAGCCACCATTGCTTGGATGTCATGGTGGAACAGCAGTATGTGTCTCCCCATGGTTTGGCGGAAAAGGGCACTGTTTTGCCTAAAGGCTCTGCTATCTGCTCACCAATCCGCCTCCATCAACTGTACCCTCCTCACCAGGGGAATAAGACGGCATGCCTGAGGTTGTTGCCCTCTTCCCAGGGTAGGGACACTTGCATCTGGAGCTGTACTTGGCCTTTCCACATGTGTTATGGTTGATGTGGGTTATAGGAACTCCTCAGCAGCAGAGCTGGCCCATGGAGGTGATGGCTGCAGGCAGCTTCTGCTGTTGTAGAGGGAGTGGGGAGGCAGCTGCTGCTGTTGCAGAGGGAGTGGGGGAGGCAGCTTTTGCAGAGGGAGTGGGGGAGGCAGCTGCGGCTGTTGATCTTGCAGAGGACGTGGGGGAGGCAGCTGCTGCTGTTGCAGAGGGAGTGGGGGAGGCAGCTGCTTCTGCAGTGGCAGCTGTTTAGGCAGATGTTGTGTGGTGGGAAAGCAACTGGTGCAGCAGAGGGTACTGATTCTGCTGTTGTAGAGGCTGATGCAGTGGATCCTTCTCCTTCAGATCCTGTATGGCAGGAGGGGGTGTCTGTAGGACCAGACAAATCAGTTAGCTCGCTGCTATTTGATACACACACAGTGCACAAAAATAGGGCTGCATGGGGATCCAGGGGTCCACACATTGGCCAAGTCTTCCATTGCTGCTGTCCTTAAAGATGCAGTCCTTGATGACGTAGCCCCAGTACTTGTTTTTTGGAGTGCTTGGGTGGCCATGTTTAGTTCCTGCTTTATTCCTTCAATGTGAATAGGGCATAAGCTTAGTCAAGTCCCATACATTGTGTGGCTAAGCAATGGCTAACCCATCTGCTTCCATGTTTTAAAATTTAGCAAGGTGTGGCACATACACAAGCATTAAAAAGTCAGTAATTGGCTTTGATGTGGCACTATTCCAAGATTGGCCTTTCAAGGTCCAGCCACAACATGTAGGCCCTGCTGGCATCATGAACTTGCCCATTGAAATGAGGCAGACATCAACATTCACACAGCAATCCAAACTATGCCACAACTTACCTATTCTAGCAGCAGCACGCGTGTCTCAGTCGATGCCCCCTGGCAAGCCCTGGAGTGTTGCTGGGTTCAACAACCCATACACCAGTTCTTCTGCTGCATTAAATGCATGACTGTGTGCTGTTCCACATCTGGTTTAAAATCTGAAAAACATATACAAAGAGGGTGTAGCCATGCAAAGGTCAGGGCCCACATCAACACCACCAATAGCACACAGTCCCTTACCTTGTTGCCTTTTTTGTTGATTGTTTTCCACATGGAATATTTCATGTCAGCAAACTTATTTTGCACTTGATCCACATCCTTTCACTCTGGTCTGGCACTATTAACCTGCCTGGTGATGGCATCCCAGAGGTCAGACTTGATAGCTTTGGGTGTAGCTCTAGAACAGCTGAACAAATTGTCTGATACCCCAGTCACTAAAGTCAAATATTGGGCATCATTAAACCTGCCGCTCAGGGTGCCCCCCCCAGCTGGCATAAGATTAGCCATCATCTCCCTTTGTATTGGAGGGAATAGGGGACATCTGCGCTATAGGTGATGAGCTAGATCCTGAGGGGCTATATTGATGGCTGGTTGGTGACTGGACAGGGCTGCCTGGGGTGCTGGGCATCTGGCACAGGGTGGACCATTATAAGTGTGGAGTGGAGGCTGCTGGGGAAAGGGGGTTATCCAGATTGGAGCTGACCTGCTGCTGGCCTAGACCCGAAATGATAAGAAATTGGGGTGTAAGCTCCATTGGGAGAGGGGGTGTGGGGGGCTGCTCTGTCTTGGCCTTGCACTTTCCCTGTCACTGCTCTGCCTTGGCCTAGCACTTTGGCTGGAACTTATCTGCCTTGCCCTAGCCATTTGCCTGCCACTGCTCTGCCTTGGCCTAGCACTTTGGCTGTAACTGGTGTGGCTTACCCTAGCACTTTGTCTGCCACTGCTCTGGCTTGCCCTAGCCCTTTGCCTTCCACTGCTCTGACTTGTCCTAGCACTTTGCCTTCCACTGCTCTGACTTGTCCTAGCACTTTGCCTTCCACTGCTCTGACTTGTCCTAGCACTTTGCCTTCCACTGCTCTGGCTTGTCCTAGCACTTTGCCTGCCACTGGCTTGCCCTAGAACTATGCCTGGAACTGGTGTGGCTTGCCCTAGCACTTTGCCTGCCACTACTCTAATATTAGTGTGCTGGCTTTGGCTGACTATGTGCTGGCATGCGCTCAAAGTTGGGCTGTGGTGATATGGCCTTACCCGAACATCTATCAGGACATGGCTTGGTTCAGTTGTCCTGCCTGTGTATGTGTGCTTTTTTCCTCCCATCCTGACTTCTCAACATGTGTCAGTGTGTGTGTTGTGGAATTTTTGCTTTCATGATACGTAATTGCGTATTCCGATGCAGGCGTTAGCTCCAACGCGAAGTTCAGACGTATGTCAACTTCCAGGATCCACTTGGACATGATGCAGACAGGAGCTAGAAAATTGCACCCTCACTGTTCATCAGTGACCAGCAGGACACCATCATGCTCATGAGTACACATGCCTGCATTTGCACGTGTATAGCCAGTCAGGCCGATCGTGGATAGCAATTTGGGACACAAGTGGATAGGAAGACAGGGTGGAAAGAATGCCACCATTTGCGGCGAAGAGGCTGGCCAAAGCTGCCAAGACCTGGGGGACGTGTAGGTGGAGGTGCACGGGTGCCAATGTCCTCACCTTCCTCTGCAGATGAGCCCCAAGCTCACCTGAACCAACCTGCAGAGGAGGAGGCACAGATGTCGGGCAGGGAGTCTGGTGATGGTGGTCATGAAGATTCAGGTATGACCATCACACACAAACACACACAGGAAGACAAAGACATATTTGTTCAAATGTGGATTTTTATTGCTCTCCATGGATGAGCAGCAAGGGCATGGAGGTGTGGTAATCCTGCTTCCTTAAGAAGAAGGTGGGTGATGTCCCACACACAACACAATCCAATTCACACCTCATTTACTAAACAGAGATTTTTTAATTTGTCTACAGAATGCAACCATTATATACAATTTTATATATTTTAAATATATATTTTATATTCATACTTGTAAAACATTGTGGTGTTTTTTTTACTGTAATTTTTTCCAAGAGTAATGTGTAAATTATATACATGAGGGCTTCTAAAAAAAAACACCAAGCAAGGACCTACACTGGCGAGAAGGATGTGTAGAGGTAAGCAATTAGGAGAAGAAAAGACACTGGATGGGACATGGGAAAGTGGTACAGGTAAGCATATAGGATAAGAAAATATTATGTATGGCACTTCGGAAAGTGGTACAGGTAAGCACTTAGGAGAAGAAAATACTATGGATGGCACTTCAGAAAGTGGCACAGGTAAGCAGTTAGGAGAAGAAAAGACACTGGATGGCACTTCAGAAAGTGGTACAGGTAAGCAGTTAGGAGAAGAAAAGACACTGCATGGGACATTCTAAACTAAGACCAAGCAAGGAGATGGAGCAATGATAGAGAGAAGGATGGGTATAGGTAAGTACTTAGGAGCAGAAGACACTTGGCACAGCAATATGTAAGAATTTGAATGCCAGGGCCAGGGGCAGAAGAATGGACAAAAAAAATGAGAGGCTTGCATATGCGTATTTCCCAAATTGTTGTAGGTAGATTTGCATCAAACAGCATACTTCTTACACTTTCACAAAGCGAGTGGTTCTTTCTTTCTGCAGCACCATTTTGTTCTGGGTTACATAGTTACATAGTTACGTAGTTAATACGGTTGAAAAAAAAATATGTCCATCAAGTTCAACCAAGGGTGTTGGGGATGGGGAAGTTATTTTTTATTTCATAGGGGAAGCTATTTATTTTATTTATTTATTTACTGATAACCGCTAATAGTAACTGTTAATGTTATTTTCTTCTAAATAAGCATCTAATCCTTTTTTGAAGCTGTCAGCTGTGACAAGCTTCTGTGGGAGGCTAGTCCATAGATTTATAGTTCTTATGGTAAAAAACAATTGTCGCCTCCGGAGACTAAATTTCTTTTTTTCCAATTGAAGGCAGTGCCCCCTTGTCCTTAGAGAGGATTTTACGTGAGTGTTCCCCCATATTTTTTGTATGGGCCATTTATATATTTATAAGTTAATCATGTCCCCCCTCAATTGCCTCCTCTCAAGACTAAACAGATTTAATTCTCGTAATCTTTCCTCATAACTAAGATCTTTCATTCCCTTTATTAGTTTGGCGGCTCTCCTCTGCACCCTTTCCATAGTCAGAACCTCCTTTCTATGAATGAGTGCCCAGAACTGGACGGCATATTCCAGGTGAGGGCGCACCAGTGCCTTGCAAAGAGGCAAAATTACATCTCTATCCCGTGATTCCATGCCTCTTTTAATGCATGATAGTATCTTGGTGGCCTTGGAAGCAGCTGCTTGGCATTGCATGCTGTTATTTAGTCTGTGATCTACCAGTACCCCCAGATCCTTCTCAACAAGTGACTCTCCCAGTTTTACTCCCCCAAGGACATATGTGGCCTTCAGGTTGTTAGACCCCAAGTGCATGACTTTACATTTTTCCGCATTGAACTTCATTTGCCAAGTGGATGCCCAGACACTCAATGTGTCCAAGTCAGCTTGAAGCTTGTGAACATCTTCCATAGACTGCACTGTGCTACATATCTTTGTGTCATCTGCAAATAGAGACAGTGCTTTTAATTCCATCTTCTATGTTGCTTATAAACAAGTTGAATAATAGTGGGCCCAGCACTGAACCCTGGGGTACACCGCTTACAACTGGTAACCATTCAGAGTAGGTATCATTAACCACAACTCTCTGCACACGATCCTTCAGCCAGTTTTCAATCCAGTTACAAACTGCGTTTTCTAATCCTGAAGATCTCAATTTCCCCAATAAGTGTCTATGGGGGACAGTGTCAAATGCTTTTGCAAAATCCAGGAACAGTATGCAACAGTAGAATGGAACACGATTACTTTCTTTGTAATGGTTTGCACCTTGCCCCTTGTATATTTACTTGCATTATCTGCAGGGCATTTTGCATTTTCCTACAGCGAAATATTCTTCAAGTTTCTGTGACACTTCATCTTTGTTGTGCAGCAGGTAGACAATTGTGTATCTGTGAAATATCTCTTCTTGCCTGTGGTTTGAACATTCATTGGACCACACACATCTGTGTGTATTAAATCCAGTAGCTGTGCAAATCTAGTGCTGCTATTTTAGGAAGGGATTTTTTGGACATTTTCCATTTAAGACAACCAGTGCATTTTATTAATTGCCTGCATTGGTCTAACACAATTCCATCTGCAAGCTGTTGTTGAGCTAGCAGCCTTACTGCTTCTGGGTGTCTATGCCCAAGACGTCTGTGCCATACATGAATACAGTTTTTATGCAGATCTTATCTAGCACTGTAGACACTTTTGCAGTTTAGCTGACAGAGTTCACCTTTAATTGTTCCTTCTGCTGGAGTGTGACCTTTCTTTGAAATTATGTAGCTACTACATTTCTCTGTTTAGTGAGCTTTTTCACTGACAAAAGATTGCTATTAAGACTGGAAACATATAAGTCAGATCTGGGTGATGGATAGGAAGGTCCTCTGGCATGTTTTGGACAAAACAGTCTAGTCTAGGACTCTCCTGTCCTCCTACTATATATATAATACTGAATTGAGTAAATCATCAGCTCATCTGATCCAAAAGTGCTGCCCCTGTCAAGGAATCCCAATTGTTAACCCCATCATGAAAACAAATGCAGCCAGCAGCAACCAAGTGTAACGTCAGTGGCCATGCCACCTGGCCCCTCCCCCACAGGGGAAAAAAAGGACCATGGAGAGAGCAAAAAGCAGGCTAGATTAACCTTTTATCTTGAATGTCCCTTTAAATTATCCTGCTTTCTGCTCCTTTAATGCTAAATGCCAGGGGCCTACATGAATTTTGTTCAACACCACTCTGCATTTTGTGCTAAGTCCTTAGAACTTGTTTTCTATTACTTATTATATACAGTCCCCTCAATGAATTACACTTCGCAAGGACTTTCACAGTCACGCAATCAATTCATTTAAATGGACCAAAACCCAGGATTTTCACTAGCCCGGTTTTTGGTCTATGCCCCATGGTATGAACTGCTGTGTGAAAGCCAAAAGCAGATTATATATACCTCCCCAGCAATCCCATGGTGCGGGCATGGCTCTCCTCCAATCGGCTGCACATAAAAAAGTGAGTGGGTAAAAAAGCTGAATAGGATCATAGCCCATTTCCCCAATAAGCATCCCCTGAATCCCTCTATGGCTATACACAGCCTTGCCCTCTATTCAGTTATGGCTGGCATGGCAGCACATGGATGTAAAGGAAATGCTGGCAGGAAATGCTGGCAATGGAAAGGTATGTATAATGGGCCACCAGTGATGATTCAGACAGTGGGGGGGGGGGACAACCCAAAACAAGATGCTCCATGAGTCTTATCAAGGTTTGGTTTTGGTCCACTTTAAGAATAGATTACCATATATTAAAGCATAACAAACACCACCAGTGGTCGGCTCTGAAACTAAAGTGTTCCATCTGACGCCGAGGCACTCGTGTGCGGTGGGCTCCCGTGACTGGAACACCAAAATTACAGGGTAAGTTACCTCTTTATTACTTTATTATCTATATAAGTGGTCAGCATTGTAAGACTAAAATCTATGACTAAGGACTGGACAGGGTTCGAAACACGTTAGCGGCTTCACTATTATCTATTTGTACCAGGACTATTGTCACTTTGGAATTTAAGGTTTGCCTTATTTCAGTGGAGATGATTTTAATCTGATTCGATAAAGGAATGATTTTACCGTTTATGGAGTGCGGATCACCTACCTTCTCTCAACTTGTACGGGATTGAGACTACCCAGGATCAAGCACCCTATGCTTAACACGGAAGAGCATTACATATTGCTTTTTGGTTGCCGGTCGCTAGCTTCCCCTTGAGGCATCTCGAATTGGGATGCCTCGCTGTGTGAAACCCTACAGGGTGCTGGTAATAGCTTACCTTTCTACAGTTCAGCAGCGCTATTCAGCAAATGGCTCTGATTGTTTCTAATGGAGATAGGGATGTGAGGATGCTGCAGCGCGTACTCCCTATTGAAGGCAATTAGAGCCCTTTGCCGAAGCATGTAAACACTGCAAAGGGCTTTGATTGGACAAAAGCTTACGCATGTGCAGGTAGACCAAAGAGAGGGGAGTTTTACTGGACAGCCTGGGGGGTTTCACACAGCAGGGCTTCTGAATTTGAGATTCCCAGAAGGCACGGAACAAGTCTCGGGAAAGCAATTTGGATCAGCTAAAACCTGCACATGCAACGTGGTATTCTGGTGCGAGTCAGCATATCTGGCGATTCCCTAAGCTTCACAAACAGGGGCATCCCAAATCCCGGTTAAGCAAACCAAAATGCAGATGAGTTGAAGGTCTGGGGTTTTGGTCCAATTTAAAGTAGCACCATTCAGGAGTGCATCTGTTAAGATTCTTCTTGTTATTATGCTTGGGAATGTTAGCGTTCCCCTCTAAAGAGTAAAACTAGTGACAGTCTATTTACAGGTGAAAAACGTGACTCCAGGTCAAAGACGACTCGCCGGCTCGCTTGCTGTTCTTTTTTCTCCATCATTATTTAATATTGCAGCGAATCATGTCGGCTATTGAACCCTGAACGCGTCCGCCCGGCTGGATTAATTAATGTCTGCTAGTCATTGACCCCGAGCTGTGATTATGGACATCTCCGGCCACAAGACGGATGGGCCTCTCTCTGCCATTATGCAGCTTTAGCTATGGGTGGTATTAACACGTCCCCGGTGGGAGGACACGGACTAAGCAAGAGATGGAGGGGGGGGGGGTGTCAGCCATTTACATGCTGGTGGGGGATTATAGGGCTAATGACGCATCAAATGACTCCCACTCCAACACATCCTCGGAATTAGCCAAACTAGTCTGCAATATATATCCCAGATAATGGGCCTCTTGCTCCAGCAGTGACATGACACCTCCTGTCACCCTCCGGGGGAAGACCGGGCAACCAGAGTGTTCAGGGGGGAGGTATGCATTGTTATCCCACACCCAGGCATAATGCCATCATTTCACTTAAAGTGCATTCCACATACCATATATTAAATATATATATATATATATATATATATATATATATATATATATTTAAAAAATATATATATATATTATGGTGGAATTGTAGCTGACAGAGGCGTATAAAATTAAACTGATTATAAATGCTGCTAAAGGGTGAAATGGGAAAGAAAGGGCCAAATCCAGAAAGAGGGAGGATAAAAAATTCCAAAATATTGGCAACAGAAAGCAGAAAACCAGCGCAGTTAAAAAATTAGAAAAAAGGGAAAATAATTATATTGATTGGGATAAGGCTGTGGATGACCATCTGAATAGCTACTTTAATACAGTATTTTTCAGATGTTGGCTTTTAAAGTGGACCAAAACCCACCATGGTCGATTCCCTCCCCCCCAGGGCATCCAAAATCGGGATGCCCCGCTGTGTGAAAACCTCCAGGTCGCCCCTATACACTTACCTTGCTTCCCGGTCCATGCACCATAGAACCGGGAAGAGGTGAGTTAACTTTGGCAATCTGGGGGGTTTCACGCAGCGGGGCACCCCCGATCGGGGGATAGTCAAAATCCTGGGTTTTGGCCCACTTTAAACCCATATCAGATATGGCCATAGCATAGCATCAAATTGGAATGGAAACTGATGTCTTAGCTTAGCTGGCATATTTAAAGGTAAATAAGGCAATGGGTCCAAGTGGCATCTACCCCAGGGTCCTTAGGGAACTCAGATTTGTGATTGCTGCAGCTATGACTGATTTATTTAAATGGTAGTTTCACTTTTGATGGCATTTTTATAAGTTTCCATTATTGTCTGCCAAAATGATGCCCCACAAGATGCTGAGCTATATAAAATAAATCATTTTTCTCTAGCAAACAATTTGTTTACCTTAGCAATGTACACCAAAGTGGTGTGTTTTGTAAAGGTAGCAGAGACTTTCTGACTCATCATATGAGAGGATCACATACTTGTGTACAAGTAGCTAAGGGGAACTGGCAGTGTTCTCCCCTGGGGAGGTAAATGCTGCTGCTTAATTTAGCCAAAGCTGCTGATAAGCTCACCTGTTACAGTAGAAGGATTTGTAGTCAGAAATTATACCAAGGGCTTTACTAAAGGCCAGGAAAGATGCTCCCACTTAAGCAACAAAGAGCCACGGGAATATAGGAAACTGCATGTTGATGTAAGTAACAGGTCTGGGGACACAATCCTAACACAAATGTTACATTCCAAGAGAAGAAAATAACACAAAAAAACTGACAAAAAAAGGAGTTTTCCTGTGTAGCACGTGTGGCCTGGGGGTTCTGCAGCAAGGAGCGCGGGGAGTGAGTTTGGGATGCTAGGCCAAAAAAGGGAATCGTGGGCACATGTGGAATTGAGGTGCTGACAAATGGTATACACAAGCAGGGTAGGCATTCACAGAACACAAGTCTCTTGAAGAAGGTTGCTCACTTTATTTCGTTGTAAACTCCAAACAGGTAGATCCAGATATAATCTACAACAGGTACTTCTCATCCACAGCTCTCAAACTGTGTTAGCCAGAACTTCAGAGGAGAGAGATTTAGGGATACTCATTTCGGAAAGCTGTAAGATGAGTGGACAGTGTAGCCATATAGTGAGGAAAGCAAGCAGGAGGCTCAAGGAATCACCAGAAGTGTTGGGGAAACCAGAATGTTGGAGATACAATACTTTGCAACAGCTTCTGTTTGTGTCTGAATATGAATTTGGGACGTTTGCCAGATTGACTGCAGTCTACAGTTATGACAAGTTATGACAGTAGATGGCACTGGTACCAATGCTTAACTGTAGTCTCCATATGCCCTTTTCCTATTTGTTGTATTCCCTGTATATACTATCAAGCAGAGACGAACACTGACCGCACCAACCAATTAAATCACAAATAGTGTGCTATACTGTGCAGGGTAAAACAGAAAAATCTGCTGAAGACATAAAACAAAGACGGGGGATCTCACAATACCCCCCTTAAGCCCTACAAAACCAGACGCACCACTACCAATACTCAACGATGTAAAAAAGATCATAAAGTTTATTGAGCCATATATCTACATATATACATAAACAATACTACAAAATACATCTAAAAACATTTAAAAAACATATAAATGACAATGCTAACACTGAGGAGGGGGAGGGGGGGGACAGCAAACTGTCACCGCTGCTCTAAAAATATGAACAATAGATAAATACAAGATCTGCCCAAAACCAGTACCATAAATCCCATTAATCAACAAAAATTAATTAAAACAAATATCCCTCATCAAGTGTAAGTACATTGTGAATGAAATACTAAACGTGATAAGCATAAACTATTTACAATTAGATGGGATAATACAGTGTACTCACAAAGACACAGAACAAATCCCTTTGCAATATAAATAATAAATACAACTCTTCAAAGCTAAATTATGATCCTACCTACAATTGAAGTGAGGACCCACCAGGTGAGAAGGGCAGAAAACAACAATGAAACAAAGTGAACTGACACTCACATAACCAGAGCAGACTCACATGAACAGGCCCCAGCCACTACCCGCACTCCTCACCACCAACGCGTTTTGTGACGTCACCACGTCACTTTCTCAAGGTGTGTGAGATCACACACCCAGCACTCACACTCTGCAACAGGTCATGGGCCCAGTGACCAAATGAAGCCACAGTAACAGGATAGTGTCCAATGACCAGATGCTGCCTAGGCAGAACAAAGTGCAGAATGGGAGACAGCACGGCCGATGCAGCGATCAACATAAGGAAGCTTCCACAGAGACATCTCCTGTATACAAGACTGCTCTTACATATGAAGGAGGGGGAATGGCCAGTAGCTCTGAACCAAGTTGAACAATGACAATTATCAGCTATGTAAGTTTAAAGTGGAAATGCTCTTATCCAGAGATGACTTGTAGGAAGGTATCACTACAGAGGGGCCACAGGATGATTATCAGGATTTCCAGCCCCAATGATGTGGGACACAATTTAGCCATACCAGTGAAGAATGTGCTTTATGTTCCAAATCTAGAAGGAGGACTCTTATTTGTGAAGCGTCCGACAGCCAACAGACTCACTGCAAAATTCCAAGGTGACAACTGAAGAAACAGGTGAGACTATGCACCCATTAATACAATGACTGTGTACACATGTGGCACAGGCGTTTAGGTCACAAACACCCAGAATGCATACAACAACTATAAAATAGGAATCTGACAAAAGATCTCACAGTATCCCCTAGTCCAGTTAAGCTAACACTGTTAAGTGTGAATGTTGCATCAAATCCAAAGCTACAAGAGCAACACTTCCTAAAGCCAGTCAGAATAGAGCTTTAAGACCACTTACTAGAGGCAACAGGTACATAGTGACATAGATAACTATTCAAGGTACACAGTAACTTAATGAAACACAAGAGTGAAGTTTCTGACAAATTACAGGAATATGTATTAAAACAAGCAACTTCAGAGGAAGTCTCTCATACTCTGGAGTGACAATAGAGGTGAATTCTCAGGACACAGAGTACAAAAGTACTTAAAGCAGAATGAAATATAGCATCATATATATAGACAGTGCTATACACACAAGAGCAATATGAGGTAGCTGAAAGAAAGAACAGAACCCTCACTGAAATGATCAGATGTATGCTGACAGACTCTGGCCTACTGCAAAAATACTGGGGTGAGGCAGCAATGACAGCCATTTATTTGAAGAACAGACTCTTTTCTAGAACCGTTGAGAAAACTCCATCCAAACTGTGGCACTGTGAGTAGCCAAGTGTACGCTAAGAGTTTTTGAATGCAAAGCATTCATCTACATTCCAGTGAAAAACACACCAAACTCCAAAACAGAGCAGTTGAATGAATCTTTGTTGGATACAGTGACAATGTTAAGGGTCAAAGAATCCTAAATCCCAAAACAGACAAGGTTACCATTAGTAACAGCATAACTTTTGTTGAAGATCTCAGCAACAATGTGTTGACAACGGAGGAAGTATGAATAGAGGAAAGAAACGGACACTGATCAGCCATCATTTGTAACTTCTGAACAAACAGTTGAAGTGAGCACATAACCTACCAGTACTGAAGAGCAGACACAAGCAAGCTCAGACACAGAACCAAGATGCTCAATGAGAGAAAGCAGACGTAAGCCACCTGTACGTCTTTCATATAGTGCAAGCACTGCCAGTACCAATGAAGCTGCAACCTGGGGAAGCCTGTAAATGGATAAAGGCTGCAAAGGAAGAGATAAAATCCATGTATGACACTAAAACATGGACACTTACAGAACTATCACCTAGAAGGAAAACCATAGGCTGTAAATGGACTTTTAAAGAGAAGCACAATGCAGATGGCACAGCGGGGCGATACAAAGCTAGACTTGTAGCCAAGGGATATTCTCAAAAATATGGAGAGGACTATGATGAGACTTTTGCTTCAGTAGTTAAACATGCTACAATAAGGACTTTGTTGACAATAGCTGCCACAAGAAAAATGCAAGTGAAACACTTTGATGTGAAAACAGTGTTTCTACATGGCGAGTTAACAGAAGACATGGAACAATCACCAGGGTTCAAAGATGAACAAAGGCCAGACCTAGTATGCAAACTTCAGAGGAGTATATATTGTCTAAAGCATGGTATATGAAAATTAAGTGGATACACATGAGGACTTACAGAGGAGTAAAGCAGACCCCTCCTTATACATGAAGAAATTGGCAAACATATGGATCTATGTGCTCATCCATGTGGACAATATTCTGATTTGTTTTGAGCAAGAAGGGGATGAGGCAGAAATACTGCAAATCCTGAATCAGCACTTTGAGACCAAAGATCTTAGAAACATAAATAATTACCTCGGCATTCAGATTGAGAGAGAGGAATATGGCAGCTTTCTTCTGAACCAAAAGCACAAAATACAAGAAATAATTGAAACATTTAAACGATGTCAAACCAGTAAAATCTCCTATGGAAACCAACTATGTGTAGGAGATAAACAGCCAAGATATGCCACTACCAACTAACACTCAGTACAGGGAAGCAATAGGGAAATTGCTGTACATTACCACAGCTACAAGGCCGGACATTGCAGCAGATATTTTAATCCTATGTAGAAAGGTTTCAATGCCAAGTCAGATGGACTGGAATGCTGTGAGTCATTTACTTAAAGGGACTTTAAATTACAAGCTAAAGTTACCAGTAAGTGATGAAAGCATCCTGACAGGATATGGGGGTGCCAACTGGGCCAAAGACACCAGTGACAGAAAATCTACCAGTGGTTACTAGTTTCTTCTGTCAGGAGGTGCTGTCAGTTGGACTAACAAAAAAACAGCTCTCTGGTACACTTTAATCTGCAGCAAGCCAAGAAGTTATATGGCTGTTAGCAGCTGGGACAGCTGTTAACAGACTTGGGTCAACAACAGTTGGAACCAATGAGAATCTTTAAGGACAATCAAGGATGCCTTGCACTTGCACAGATGGAAAGAGTTAGCTCGAGAACCAAGAACATGGATGTGAAGTTCCACTTTCGGAGGGATCTTCAAGAGCAGGGACCTTTTGAGTTACTTTATTGCCCTACTGAGGATATGACATTACAAAGAAGATATATATCATAGACTAAGCCTCAGCTGTTGAAGAGGTGTTGGAGAGTTATTACTTTTGCAACAGCTTACACCAATGCAACCACCTGACCAATGCTCAGCACTAGAGTTTCTATGCATTTTGCTGCTGTCTTTCCTGTATATCTAGCTGTGATCACTATGACTGGTACTTACTTCTTCTTCTCTGTGTTCTAGCCACCATGTAAGGTGACATTCTCGCACTGGATTTATGTTCCAGTAAAGCAAGTTCATGTCCTGTCATACATCCATAATATTATAAGTGACAACCAACACGGTTTTACTAAAGGACAGAAGCTGCCAGACTAACCTGATTGGCTTCTATGAGGAGGTGAGTAGAAGCCTGGACAGAGGGGCGGCTGTGGATATAGTTTTTCTGGATTTTGCAAAAGCATTTGACACTGTCCCCCATAGATGCTTATTGGGGAAATTGAGATCTTCAGGATTAGAAAATGCAGTTTGTAACTGGATTGAAAACTGGCTGATCGTGTGCAGAGAGTTGTGGTTAATGATACCTACTCTAAATGGTTACCGGTTGTAAGTGGTGTACCCCAGGGGTCAGTGCTGGGCCCACTATTATTCAACTTGTTTATAAACGACATAGAAGATGGAATTAAAAGCACTGTCTCTATTGTTGCAGATGACACAAAGATATGTAGCACAGTTCAGTCTATTGAAGATGTTCACAAGCGTCAGGCTGACTTGGACACATTGAGTGTCTGGGCATCCACTTGGCAAATGAAGTTCAATGTGGAAAAAGTCCTGCACTTGGGGTCTAATAACCTGAAGGCCACATATGTCCTCGGGGGAGTAAAACTGGGAGAGTCACTTGGTGAGAAGGATCTGGGGGTACTAGTAGATCACAGGCTAAATAACAGCATGCAATGCCAAGCAGCTGCTTCCAAGGCCACCAAGATATTATCATGCATTAAAAGAGGCATGGAATCACGGGATAGAGATGTAATTTTGCCTCTTTACAAGGCACTGGTGCGCCCTCACCTGGAATATGCCGTCCAGTTCTGGGCGCCCATTCATAGAAAGGAGGCTCTGACTCTGGAAAGGGTGCATAAGCATACATCTACCCTAAGATAAAGAGAACATACGGTATACACATAAAGGCAGACTTTATGTCAGCCATTCAGAAATGCCCAGTTAATTGTATAGTGGGGATGTGGCCACGAGTGTTCTGGACGACCCAGAGGGTTTCACATAGTGAGGCATCCCAATTCAGGGCCCTATAAAGAGGGAGACCACTGGCTCTAGAGTTTTCTAAATGCTAGGGAGGTGATTGTTGCTCTTTAAAGATGACAAAAGTCTGGGATGCGATGGGTGGCTGGGTTCCCAGCAGTTGGAACAGTGGGCTGTCAGTGAGAGATGGGCGGGGCCTCTAGTGACTCCCCTTTATGTGACTGTGCATCACTGTGGAGGGCAGATGCATAAACAGGAATACATTTGACACCAATAAAATTTGCCAAAATATCTATATAGCAATAATGCTCACAAATCCCATCGCGCCCCGATCGTAGTGTTTCCCCATGACCCCAGGTTCGCTGCATCTCGATATGGTTCGTATTAGAAAAAAATCTCAGCTAATAAAGAATATTTTCAGTTTAATAATGTCGCCGTTATTGACAAAGTCTCCGGGCGACGCAGTCACTAAACGTGGAGCGGTTTGTAAGGGTTTTAATCTCATATTTCCAGTTATTACCCTGCGCCGCTAATTAGCTCATAAATTACCGTGTTAATATTCACTCTGTACAAATAAGTGTTTGTGCGGGAAATTGTGTCTTGTTACGATCGCAATGGGACCCATTCAGCGCCGGTGTCAGGGACCTTATTCATAAGCCCGAGTCTCCGCTTCCCCAACTTCACCGGCACTCTGAATATTGCACCCTAAAGGATTTGACGTATGGAAAATATACCGGCTCATTTAAATATGGAAAATGCAAGCTGCCTATAAGACACCACTAATCTCTTTTTTTTTTTTTTTTTTTTTGCAATTAAAGTGTTTATCATTTTTCTCATTTTCTTTTTTTTTAACCTTTTTTATGCTTATATTTTCCTGGAGAAAAAGACTCAGCATGGGGGAGTCATCCTCTATTTAACTGGACCCTTGCCAGAGCTGCACTCTCATCCTACCAGCCTGTTCTACTAAAGTGAACCTAAAGCCAAAACAGTCAATAAAATCCTGGCATTCAAAACCTAATGCTCTGCTGCTGGAAGCCCCATAGAAAGCATAAAAATCTGGCAAAATGCTCACCTATGCATGTTCCAAGCCACCTATAATACTCTATAGACCACCAAACCTGTAATAGCATTGGCCTTGACAATCGTGTAGGAAAGACTGGACAATGGACCTGGTAAGTAAATTGCACAGTTTTCAGACTATCTATGGGTCTAAGAAAACACTGTAACCTAGTTATTTTAACCTTACTGAAAATCCTGCCGATCCTCTAAACTTGTCCCTAAACTCAACCTTACACCTTACCGGAAACCTGACCCCTAAATTGAACACCAAGCGTTATTACCAACTGAGCCTTAATGGATAAGTCCACTTTCGATGGAATCTTCAGAAAGTGTATATTTTTTTACCAAAACGTACGGTTACCAATGGAAGCAGATTGTAGACAGTGAAAAGTGCTTCCATAAAACACACATTTTCTGACATAAGATAAAATAAAAAAAAATCCTTGATCAGCTCAGCACCTTGAGGACGTGGAGGCTGATTCACTACTAACGGCAGGTATTGCCAGATGAGCGTCTGTATAGCGGCGCTTAGAGCGACCGCTACTATAAATGGGTATTGGGCGCTGTAACAGAGCTCCTCGGTCGCTGTAGTAACCTGGCAGGCATTGATGAATGTGCTGTATGTTGGGTGCTGTAGCACTAGTACAGCGCTGCAGGGACCGAGAGGTAGAGCCAGCTCAGTGCGACTGACTCTTAGCGACTCACATCATACTTATCAAAAAAGCTACACACACAGAGTAGGCGCTCTGGATCTGGTCGCTGTAGCATAGAGCGCCAGGCGCTGTGTGATTAAATTCTGTTTTTGAACACATATCCACCAGTAACAAAGCGAAAACACATGGAATGACATTGTAACATTGTGACATTTACACTTTAGTGCCAGGCCTGTAATGACAATTCTGCATAAAAACAAAAAAATCAAAAACATTTTTAAAAAATGACTTTTTCTAGGCCAGGAGAGGTCACACAATTATTTGAGAGAAAAAAAAAAACCCTGTTTAAGCAGATAAATAGGAACATCCATTGCAATGTATGGGAGAGCGACACAGAGCGAAAGGTAATACCTTGCACTCTGGAAGCTAGAGCGCCGGTGCTATACGCTGAGACACCTGTAATGATGAATCAGGCGCTACATGGCGCTGTTAGAGGCGCTCACCAGATTCGCTTTCATATATGTGGTATTACGTACATCGCCCGGCGTTCACCAGACGCTACCTGCCGCTATGAGGCACTAACTACTGCTATCCCTTGATGAATAACCCCCAATAATTTTGGCACACAAAACATTGAAAACTTTCCCTTTAATATCCAACTTACTCTTCATCTGACCCACAAGTTTACCAGTAAACTGAGCCCTAACTAACTAACCAACCTTTAACAGTAAACCGACACTTTACAGAGGAACCATGGTCAGCGAAACAGCCCACCCCTGGCTCCCCTGCTGTGCAGTACGCCACTTCGCCAGTCCACCTAGGTACTCACCTCTTCCAGGATCCTTCTACGGCTGCTGTGGAGCAACCTTTAAGCTTGCACTGCCAGCATTGACTTTTTTTTTTCATTTTGTGGCATGATGTACGGTGGGGGAACCTGTGTTGGGCTGCCCCATTTGCTACATTTTAAGGGGGGACTATGGGACTTCTGTTTTTATTATTTCCAGTCTTCTCACATGTGTTTTGTAATTCCCTTATCTGTCTTTACTGCAGGATGTAAGTAGAGATGAGCAAACTTTTGCCCGAATTTATTCGCGACGAATCGCTATTAAAAACGGCTATTTCTGGGCTTCCGAGAGCCTCCATAGGGTTGCAGAACGTTTTGCCTGGCTGTAACATGCATAGGATACATGCTGGGTTAGTGAAATAATATTGTAAAGAAGTATAACATGCAGATCAGAGGCGTCGCTATTAGATTCGCAGTCGCAGAGCGGCACAATTAGAGAGCCTTTAGGTGGCATCAGCATGATGAGCTCATATATTGCCTGAAAGACACACTCTGGACTTGGCAGCAGCATAGGGAGCCCATATATTGCCTGAAAAACACACCCTGAATTTGGCAGCAGCATAGGGAGCCCATATATTGCCTGAAAGACACATTGGAGTTGGCAGCAGCATTAGGAGCCCATATATTGCCTGAAAAACACACCCTGGAGTTGACAGCAGCATAGGGAGCCAATATATTGCCTGAAAAACACACCCTGGAGTTGGCAGCAGTATTAGGAGCCAATATATTGCCTGGAAAACACACCCAAGAGTTGGCAGCAGCATTGGGAGCCCATATATTGCCTGAAAAACACACCCAGGAGTTGGCAGCAGCATTAGGAGCCCGTATATTGCCTGACAGACAAACTCTGGACTTGGCAGCAGCATAGGGAGCCCGTGTATTTCCTGAAAAACACATTGGAGTTGGCAGCAGCCTAAAGAGCCCATATATTGCCCGAAAAACACACCCTGGCGTTGGCAGCAGCATAGGGAGCCCATATATTGCCTGAAAAACACACCCTGGAGTTGGCAGCAGTATTAGGAGCCCATATATTGCCTTAAAGAGACTCTGGATTTAGCAGCAGCATTAGGAGCCCATATATTGCCTGAAAGACACACAGTGGAGTTGGCAGCAGCATAGGGAGCCCATATATTGCCTGAAAAACACATTGGAGTTGGCAGCAGTATTAGGAGCCCATATATTGCCTGAAAAACACATTGGCGTTGGTAGCAGTATTAGGAGCTCATATATTGCCTGAAAGACACACAGTGGAGTTGGCAGCAGCATAGGGAGCCCATATATTGCCTGAAAAACACACAATGGAGTTGGCAGCATCATAGGGAGCCCATATATTGCCAGAAAAATACAGCCTGAATTTGGCAGCAGCACTAGGAGCCCATATATTGCCTGAAAGAGACACTGGAGTTGGCAGCAGCATAAGGAACCCATATATTGCCTGAAAAACACACCCTGGAGTTGGCAGCAGCTCATGTATTGCCCGAAAAACACACACTGGTGTTGGCAGCAGCATAGGGAGCCCATATATTGCCTGAAAGACACACCCTGGAGTTGGCAGCAGTATTGGGAGCCCATATATTGCCTGAAAGAGACACTGGAGTTGGCAGCAGCATTAGGAACCCATATATTGCCTGAAAAACACACCCTGGAGTTGGCAGCAGCATAGGGAGGCCATATATTGCCTGAAAAACACATTGGAGTTGGCAGCAGTATTAGGAGCCCATATATTGCCTGAAAAACACATTGGAGTTGGCAGAAGTATTAGGAGCTCATATATTGCCTGAAAAACACATTGGAGTTGGTAGCAGTATTAGGAGCTCATATATTGCCTGAAAAACACATTGGAGTTGGCAGCAAGATTAGGAGCCCATATATTGCCTGAAAGACACACAGTGGAGTTGGCAGCAGCATAGGGAGCCCATATATTGCCTGAAAAACACACAATGGAGTTGGCAGCAGCATTGGGAGCCCATATATTGCCAGAAAAATACAGCCTGAATTTGGCAGCAGCATAGGGAGCCCATATATTGCCTGAAAAACACACACTGGAGTTGGCAGCAGCATAGGGAGCCCATATATTGCCTGAAAGACACACAGTGGAGTTGGCAGCAGCATAGGGAGCCCATATATCGCCTGAAAAACACACCCTGAATTTGGCAGCAGCATAGGGAGCCAATATATTGCCTGAAAAACACATTAGAGTTGACAGCAGTATTAGGAGCCCATATATTGCCTGAAAAACACATTGGAGTTGGCAGCAGTATTAGGAGCTCATATATTGCCTGAAAAACACATTGGAGTTGGCAGCCGCATTAGGAGCCCATATATTGCCTGAAAGACACACAGTGGAGTTGGCAGCAGCATAGGGAGCCCATATATTGCCTGAAAAACATACCCTGGAGTTGTCAGCAGCATAGGGAGCCCATATATTGCCTGAAAGACACACCCTGGATTTGGCAGCAGCCTTAGGAGCCCATATATTGCCTGAAAGACGCACCCAGGAGTTGGCAGCAGCAGAAGGAGCTCATATATTGCCTGAAAGACAAACCCTTGAGTTGGCAGCAGCAGAAGCATTAGGAGCCCATATATTGCCTGAAAGACACACAGTGGAGTTGGCAGCAGCAGCAGGAGCTCATATATTGCCTGAAAGACACACCCAGGAGTTGGCAGCAGCATTAGGAGCCCATATATTGCCTGAAAGGCACACCCTGGAGTTGGCAGCAGCCGCAGGAGCCCATATATTGACTGAAAGACACACCCAGGAGTTGGCAGCAGCAAAAGGAGCCCATATATTGCCTGAAAGACACACCCTGGAGTTGGCAGCAGCAGAAGGAGCTACCATGCATCAGCTACTCGCATGCATCAGCTATTGGTGCGTGGAAATCCTGGCTGATCCATGCCTAATTCATCTTCACAAAGGTGAGTCTCTCCACATTGTTCATGGACAGACGTGTTCTCCTTGGCGTTACTATGGCCCCCGCAGCACTAAAGACCCGCTCAGATGGCACACTACTGGCCAGGCAGGACAGCTTTCCCAGGGCAAACTCTGCCAGTTGCGGCCGCAAGTCAAGTTTTGCTGCCCAGAAGTCCAGCGGATCCTCAAGGTGCGTTGGCATGGTCATTTCAAGGTATGACACGACCTGCTGATTCAGACCTTGCTCCAGGTCTTCCTGCTGCTCATGAGTAGACTATGCGGGTGCAGAAAGCTACTCATTAGGGACTGAAGACTGAGGCTGCTGCTGATGGAGCTGCTGCTGCTGCTCCTGCCACCCCCCCACGGCAGCCATGGCAGTGGAAGGTGAGCACAGAGGTCCCCCCCGAGTCAGACCTGCGAGAGTATGGACCATGGCGCAGATAGGAATCGGCCAACTGACTGCGTAGAATGTCTTTGTAGTAGGTCAGTTTGTCCTCCCTCTCAGCGGGTGTAAAAAATGCCCCCATTTTGTGCCGGTAGTGAGGGTCCAATAAGGTGGAGAGCCAGAAGTCATCCCGCAGAAAAATGGAGACAATTCTGCGATCACTATGCAAGCACGTGAGTATGCATCGTGCCATTTGTGCAAGTGACTCGGAGGGACTACCTGTCTCCATCTCCACTGCATACTGCCACGGTGTGTCTGGGTCCTCTGTCTCGCCTTCCTCACAACCCTCTAGCTCCTCTGGCTGCTCCCGGTCCTCCTCTCCTGTCAAATGACTAGATAAACCACCCATTTTGCCAAAACTAAACTGTGCTTTACTGTGCTGCTCCTCCTCCTCTTCCTCCTCCTCCTCCTCAGCTCCCGGGGTTTATGTGGCCGTGAAATGTATGCGCCATGTCTCCAGTGCCCTGACCAGCCATGGTTTCCAACATGTGTTGTATTACATGAAGCGGAATCACGTCGTTCATGCCGTAATCCTGGCGACTGACAAATAAAGTGGCTTCCTCAAAGGGCCTGAGCTAACTGCTTCCACTGGTTCACATGAGCTTCCACTGGTTCACATTAAAGTTACACAGGGGAGTCCCCCTATCTGCTTGGATCATCAAGAAATCATTGAAGGCTTTTCTCTGTTCGTATAGTCGATCTAACATATGTAGGGTGGAATTCCAATGGGTGGAAACATCGCAAATCAGACTATGTTGGGGGATACTGTTCTGACGCTGTAGCTCAAGAAGGGTGTGCTTGGTGGTGTAGGAGTTGCTGAAGTGCATAAGTTTCATTCCCGTTGTTAGGATGTCTTGCAGATGGGGGGAAGGCTTCAGAAATCGCTTGACAACTAGATTGAACACGTGTGCCATACAGGGCGCATGGCTCAGGCTTCCTTGTCGCAGCGCAGACAAGATGTTACTCCCATTGTCATTCACCGTGGTTCCCATTTGCAGTTTTCGTGGAGTAAGCCATGTTTTGATTTCTTGATTAATGAATTTCAGGAGCTCCTCCCCTGTGTGACTCCGTTCGCCAAGGCAAACCATGTGAAGCACAGCATGACACCGCCGTGCCCTGCACACATGGTAGGCTGGAGGGGCATTGAGAATTGACCGTACAGTGGAGGCTGAGGAGATGGCGGAGGATGAGGAGGCGGAGTCGCACACTGTGACAGGCAAAACGGCCTGGGAGCATGGAGGCCGAAGCGATGTGACCTGTCCAAGTTGCTGTGCAGGAACCACATTCACCAAGTGGGCCGTAAAGGACATGTATTGTCCCTGACAGTAGTTACAGCTCCAGATGTCGGCGCTGCACTTTGGTGCACACCGACAGGCTCAAGGACTGGCCCAACTTCTGCTCAACAAATGTGTGCAGGGTTGGTACTGCCTTCTTTGCAAAGAAATGACGGCTTGGGACTCTCCACCTCAGCTCGGCGCTAGCCATCAGCTCTCTGAAAGGTGCAGAGTCCAGCATAAAAGGGAGGGACTGCAGCACCAGCAACTTGGACAGGAGCACATTTAGCTTCTGTGACGTCACAGCGCTATTTAAGGCCGGCCATCTTGCTTTTCCTGCCTCATTTCTCTATTGCATTCGTGAGAGACAGAACACTGTGTAGCTGAGGGAGAGAGGCAGTTAGACAGGCAGGGACAGACAGGGACAGGCTGGAGACAGGCAGGAGACAGACAGGAGACAGACAGAAAGTCAGCGAAAAACAGGGAAAGGTAGAAAAATCGGAGGCTGTCACAGGGAGTTTTTTTTTTTTTTTTTCATCCAGCCTGACAGGCTTTGTTAGCGTTTTCAGGCTGCTTATACTAACTAACTGTGCATATATACTGAACTGATCTTAAGTCTGCTGTGAGGCATCCCATTCTGTGACTACAGCAGCCTCTGTTTAAGACCATATAACCATTTGCTCTTATTATAATTGAAATTAGCCTGATAAAGACACTTTTGCTGGGCATAGTACTTCTGGACCCTGCCAGGTCCACTTCTG
The DNA here is from genome assembly GCA_027917425.1 of Gastrophryne carolinensis. Classification (NCBI taxonomy): domain Eukaryota; kingdom Metazoa; phylum Chordata; class Amphibia; order Anura; family Microhylidae; genus Gastrophryne; species Gastrophryne carolinensis. Next base: position 22,362,910 of record CM051241.1, on the reverse strand, counting down.
TTGTGGCATCCCATTCTGTGACTACAGCAGCCTCTGTTTAAGACCATATAACCATTTGCACTTATTATAATTGAAATTAGCCTGATAAAGACACTTTTGCTGGGCATAGTACTTCTGGACCCTGCCAGGTCCACTTCTGTTGTGGCATCCCATTCTGTGACTACAGCAGCCTCTGTTTAAGACCATATAACCATTTGCACTTATTATAATTGAAATTAGCCTGATAAAGACACTTTTGCTGGGCATAGTACTTCTGGACCCTGCCAGGTCCACTTCTGTTGTGGCATCCCATTCTGTGACTACAGCAGCCTCTGTTTAAGACCATATAACCATTTGCTCTTATTATAATTGAAATTAGCCTGATAAAGACACTTTTGCTGGGCATAGTACTTCTGGACCCTGCCAGGTCCACTTCTGTTGTGGCATCCCATTCTGTGACTACAGCAGCCTCTGTTTAAGACCATATAACCATTTGCTCTTATTATAATTGAAATTACCCTGATAAAGACACTTTTGCTGGGCATAGTACTTCTGGACCCTGCCAGGTCCACTTCTGTTGTGGCATCCCATTCTGTGACTACAGCAGCCTCTGTTTAAGACCATATAACCATTTGCTCTTATTATAATTGAAATTAGCCTGATAAAGACACTTTTGCTGGGCATAGTACTTCTGGACCCTGCCAGGTCCACTTCTGTTGTGGCATCCCATTCTGTGACTACAGCAGCCTCTGTTTAAGACCATATAACCATTTGCTCTTATTATAATTGAAATTAGCCTGATAAAGACACTTTTGCTGGGCATAGTACTTCTGGACCCTGCCAGGTCCACTTCTGTTGTGGCATCCCATTCTGTGACTACAGCAGCCTCTGTTTAAGACCATATAACCATTTGCACTTATTATAATTGAAATTAGCCTGATAAAGACACTTGCTGGGCATAGTACTTCTGGACCCTGCCAGGTCCACTTCTGTTGTGGCATCCCATTCTGTGACTACAGCAGCCTCTGTTTAAGACCATATAACCATTTGCTCTTATTATAATTGAAATTAGCCTGATAAAGACACTTGCTGGGCATAGTACTTTTGGACCCTGCCAGGTCCACTTCTGTTGTGGCATCCCATTCTGTGACTACAGCAGCCTCTGTTTAAGACCATATAACCATTTGCACTTATTATAATTGAAATTAGCCTGATAAAGACACTTGCTGGGCATAGTACTTCTGGACCCTGCCAGGTCCACTTCTGTTGTGGCATCCCATTCTGTGACTACAGCAGCCTCTGTTTAAGACCATATAACCATTTGCTCCTATTATAATTGAAATTAGCCTGATAAAGACACTTGCTGGGCATAGTACTTCTGGACCCTGCCAGGCCCACTTCTGTTGTGGCATCCCATTCTGTGACTACAGCAGCCTCTGTTTAAGACCATATAACCATTTGCACTTATTATAATTGAAATTAGCCTGATAAAGACACTTTTGCTGGGCATAGTACTTCTGGACCCTGCCAGGTCCACTTCTGTTGTGGCATCCCATTCTGTGACTACAGCAGCCTCTGTTTAAGACCATATAACCATTTGCACTTATTATAATTGAAATTAGCCTGATAAAGACACTTTTGCTGGGCATAGTACTTCTGGACCCTGCCAGGTCCACTTCTGTTGTGGCATCCCATTATGTGACTACAGCAGCCTCTGTTTAAGACCATATAACCATTTGCACTTATTATAATTGAAATTAGCCTGATAAAGACACTTTTGCTGGGCATAGTACTTCTGGACCCTGCCAGGTCCACTTCTGTTGTGGCATCCCATTCTGTGACTACAGCAGCCTCTGTTTAAGACCATATAACCATTTGCACTTATTATAATTGAAATTAGCCTGATAAAGACACTTGCTGGGCATAGTACTTCTGGACCCTGCCAGGTCCACTTCTGTTGTGGCATCCCATTCTGTGACTACAGCAGCCTCTGTTTAAGACCATATAACCATTTGCTCTTATTATAATTGAAATTAGCCTGATAAAGACACTTTTGCTGGGCATAGTACTTCTGGACCCTGCCAGGTCCACTTCTGTTGTGGCATCCCATTCTGTGACTACAGCAGCCTCTGTTTAAGACCATATAACCATTTGCACTTATTATAATTGAAATTAGCCTGATAAAGACACTTGCTGGGCATAGTACTTCTGGACCCTGCCAGGTCCACTTCTGTTGTGGCATCCCATTCTGTGACTACAGCAGCCTCTGTTTAAGACCATATAACCATTTGCTCTTATTATAATTGAAATTAGCCTGATAAAGACACTTTTGCTGGGCATAGTACTTCTGGACCCTGCCAGGTCCACTTCTGTTGTGGCATCCCATTCTGTCACTACAGCAGCCTCTGTTTAAGACCATATAACCATTTGCACTTATTATAATTGAAATTAGCCTGATAAAGACACTTGCTGGGCATAGACTTACTGCTGCCTGCCAGGTGCACTTCTGTTGGGGCATCCCATTCTGTAACATAGCATACCCCTCTTTATTTACACTAAGCAGCTCTCTTATTTACACTAAGCAGGCCTGTTGGAGGCTGAGTGTTACTGCTCACTTTTGGTGTGCATTATATTCTGTTTCATATAGACACACCGCTGCCCGGGGTTCTTTAAATATCACCTACTACCACGCCAGTTAGACTATGTCGGGCAGACAAGTGCCTGGAAGTGAAAAGAGGAGTGGCAGAGGCCAAGATTCCGCAGGCAGAGCTCGCATCAGACTGGGGGCCAGTAGCAGCAGGAGTCACGCTGAGAGACCTAATCTGCCAGTATCTGCTAGCGGTCGGGTCTCCACCAGTAACGCATCTGCCGTGGTAGATTGGTTGACGCGCTCATCAACAACATCATCACAACTTACGTCTGAGACCCCCAGTCTAGGGTCGGTAGGTTCCTCTGACACAACCCTGAGTTGGCATGCCCCGAGAGCAGTCCCTGTCCTCCCATTGCCTCTGTCCTACGCCGTTCCCTCCCCCAGCGACGTACCCTATGCTTTGGGTTCAGCTCCACTCTTTAGTGAGGAGGACGATCAGATACAGGAGGACAGTCAGCAGCTACTGCCCAGCCAAGAAATGGAGGTGGCTTCTTTAGCTAGGCAGACAAATAGTGATGTGGACAGTGTCGTGGGTGCTGCGAGCGTTCCAGCTCCTGCGCCAGACACTGTTGACGAATCCACGAACATCAGTGACGTACAGCCACAACTCGGTGATGATGATGATGACGATGAAGCCGATCGCACTTGGGAGCCGGGTGATGAAGGGGCTTCATCGTCATCATCAGGAGAAGAGGGGCGCAGGTTGCCCCGGAGTCAGCAGCTGAGGCAGCAAGGTGGTAGCAGTCAACATGGGGGCACAATTCCAAAGGCTGGAGCCGGCCGGGGCCGGGGTAGAGCACCTGCTGTGCGGCAGTCTACCTTATCGGGAGGTAGTGGAGCAGGGGTTCCTGGAGTTGGCAACAGCAGCAGTGAATCAGTGAGGCTAGGGGGTGGGAAAAGTAGCTACTCGGCAGTGTGGCAGTTTTTCCTGAGGCATCCGCAGGAGGGTAACATGGCCACATGCAAGATATGTAGGCAAAAGGTGAAGCGTGGCCAGGGTCCAAATGTTGGCACCACGGCCCTGCGTCAACATATGATGCGTCACCATAAAACGACCTGGGAGAACCGAGGCTCCCAAGGGGTGGTCCAGTCTGCTTCCTCACCAAGTGAGCTCCCAATTTCTGCCAGCCAAGGCTCCAGCACCTCAGCCGAAGGCAGCTGTGCGTCATACCCATCCTCTGTCGCTCCTGCTCCTCCTCCTCCAAGTCATGCATCCCGCCAGCAATCCATCAGCGAAGCCATGTCCAAGAGACAGCAGTATGCGCCCACTCATCCTACGGTGCAGAAGCTGAATGTGCTCCTGTCCAAGTTGCTGGTGCTGCAGTCGCTCCCTTTTCAGGTGGTGGAATCTGCACCTTTCAGAGAACTGATGGCTTGTGCTGAGCCGAGGTGGAGAGTCCCAAGCCGTCATTTCTTTGCCAAGAAGGCAGTACCAGCGCTGCACACTTTTGTTGAACAGAAGGTGGGCCAGTCCTTGAGCCTGTCGGTGTGTAGCAAAATACATGGCAGCGCCGACATCTGGAGCTGTAACTACGGTCAGGGGCAGTACATGTCGTTTACGGCCCACTGGGTGAATGTGGTCCCTTTGCAGCAGCAGCAGCAACTTGGACAGGTCACGCCGCTTCGGCCTCCGCGCTCTCTGCCCATTGGACCTGTGACACCGTGCGACTCGGCCTCCTCATCCTCCGCCATCTCCTCACCCTCCACTGTAGGCTCAAGTCTCAGTGCCCCTCCAGTCTACCATGTGTGCAGGGCACGGAGGTGTCACGCAGTGCTTCACATGGTTTGTCTTGGCGAACGGAGTCACACAGGGGAGGAACTGCTTAAATGTATTCATCAAGAAATCCAAACATGGCTTACTCCGAGACAACTTAAAATGGGAATCATGGTTACCGACAATGGGAAGAACATTTTGTCTGCGCTGCGCCAAGGAAGCCTGACCCATGCCCCCTGCATGGCTCACGTCTTCAATCTGGTTGTCAAGCGGTTTCTGAAGTGTTCCCCCCATCTGCAAGACATCCTAACAACTTCAAGGAAACTTTGCATGCACTTCAGCCACTCCTACACCGCTAAACACACCCTTCTTGAGCTACAGCGTCAGAATGGTATCCCCCAACATAGTCTGATTTGCGATGTTTCCACCCGTTGGAATTCCACCCTTCACATGTGGGACCGATTATATGAACAGAGAAAAGCCATCACGGATTTCCTGATGATCCAAGCAGATAGGGGGACTCCCCTGTGTAACTTCAATGTCAACCAGTGGCAGCTCATACGTGACACCTGCCGTTTGCTCAGGCCCTTTGAGGAAGCCACTTTATTTGTCAGTCGGCAGGATTACGGGATGAACGACGTGATTCCACTGCTTCATGTACTACAGCACATGTTGGAAACCATGGCTGGTCAGGGCACTGGAGACATGGCGTTTACATCTTACGGCCACATGAACCCCGTTGGAGCTGAACTGGAGGAGGAGGAGGAAGAGGAGGAGGAGGAGTTGCCCAGCGAAACACAGTTTAGGCTTGGCGAAATGGCTGGTTTATCTAGTCAGCGGACAGGAGAGGAGGAGCAGGAGCAGCCAGAGGAGCTAGAGGTTTTTGAGGAAGGCGAGACAGAGGACCCGGGCACACCGTGGCAGTATGCAGTGGAGATGGAGACAGGTAGTCCATCCGAGTCACTTGCGCAAATGGCACGAAGCATGCTCACGTGCTTGCGTAGTGACCCCAGAATTGTTTCCATCTGTCGGCGGGATGACTTCTGGCTGTCCACCTTATTGGACCCTCGCTTCCGGCACAAAATGGGGGCATTTTTTAAACCCACCGAGAGGGAGGACAAACTCAACTACTACAAAGACATTCTACGTAGGCAGTTGGCCGATGCCTATCTGCGCCATGGTCCATACTCTCGCAGGTCTGACTCGAGGGGACCTCTGCGCTCACCTTCCACTGCCATGGCCGCTGGGGGGGTTGGCAGGAGCAGCAGCAGCAGCTCCATCAGCAGCAGCAGCCTCAGTCTTCAGTCGCTAATGAGTAGCATTCTACACCCGCATACTGAGGCTACTCATGAGCAGCAGGAAGACCTGGAGCAGGACCTCAACCAGCAGGTCATGTCATACTTTGACATGACCATGCCAACACACCTTGAGGATCCGCTGGACTTCTGGGCAGCCAAACTTGATTTGTGGCCGCAACTAGCAGAGTTTGCCCTGGAAAAGCTGTCCTGCCCGGCAAGTAGCGTGCCATCTGAGCGGGTGTTTAGTGCGGCGGGGGCCATAGTTACGGCGAGGAGAACTCGTCTGTCAACTAAAAATGTGGAGAGACTCACCTTTGTCAAAATGAATCAGGGATGGATCAGCCAGGATTTCCACCCACCAATGCCTGATGCATGCGACTAGATTCAGCATGGTGCCACGTTTTACACTTTCCAAATGGTGCAAAACATATTTATGTCTTTAGGCCATTTTTTGGGCTCCTGCTGCTGCTGCTGCCAACTTCTGCCAACTCCAGGGTGTGATTCATCCAATTTTTGGGCTCCTGAAGCCGACTCCAGTGTCTCTTTAAAGTAATATTTGGGCTCCTGCTGCTGCTGCCAACTCCAGGGTGTGATTCATCCAATTTTTGGGCTCCTGAAGCCAACCCCAGTGTCTCTTTAAAGTAATATTTGGGCTCCTGCTGCTGCTGCTACCAACTCCAGGGTGTGATTCATCCAATTTTTGGGCTCCTGAAGCCAACTCCAGTGTATATTTGGGCTCCTGCTGCTGCTGCTGCCAACTCCAGGGTGTGAATCATCCAATTTTTGGGCTCCTGAAGCCAACCCCAGGGTCTCTTTAAAGTAATTTTTGGGCTCCTGCTGCTGCTGCTGTCAACTCCTGCCAACTCCAGGGTGTGATTCATCCAATTGTTGGGCTCCTGAAGCCAACCCCAGGGTCTCTTTGAAGTAATGTTTGGGCTCCTGCTGCTGCTGCTGCCAACTTCTGCCAACTCCAGGGTGTGATTCATCCAATTTTTGGGCTCCTGAAGCCAACCCCAGTGTCTCTTTAAAGTAATATTTGGGCTCCTGCTGCTGCTGCTACCAACTCCAGGGTGTGATTCATCCAATTTTTGGGCTCCTGAAGCCAACTCCAGTGTATATTTGGGCTCCTGCTGCTGCTGCTGCCGACTCCAGGGTGTGAATCATTCAATTTTTGGGCTCCTGAAGCCAACCCCAGAGTCTCTTTAAAGTAATGTTTGGGCTCCTGCTGCTGCTGCTGTCAACTCCTGCCAACTCCAGGATGTGATTCATCCAATTGTTGGGCTCCTGAAGCCAACCCCAGGGTCTCTTTAAAGTAATGTTTGGGCTCCTGCTGCTGCTGCTGCCAACTTCTGCCAACTCCAGGGTGTGATTCATCCAATTTTTGGGCTCCTGAAGCCAACCCCAGTGTCTCTTTAAAGTAATATTTGGGCTCCTGCTGCTGTTGCTGCCAACTCCATGGTGTGATTCATCCAATTTTTGGGCTCCTGAAGCCAACCCCAGGGTCTCTTTAAAGTAATATTTGGGCTCCTGCTGCTGCTGCTGCTGCCAACCTCTGCCAACTCCAGGGTGTGATTCATCCAATTTTTGGGCTCCTGAAGCCAACTCCAGTGTATATTTGGGCTCCTGCTGCTGCTGCTGCCAACTCCAGGGTGTGAATCATCCAATTTTTGGGCTCCTGAAGCCAACCCCAGTGTCTCTTTAAAGTAATATTTGGGCTCCTGCTGCTGCCAACTCCAGGGCGTGATTCATCCAATTTTTGGCCTCCTGAAGCCAACCCCAGGGTCTCTTTAAAGTAATATTCGGGCTCCTGCTGCTGCTGCCAACTCCAGGGTGTGATTCATCCAATTTTTGGGCTCCTGAAGCCAACCCCAATGTCTCTTTAAAGTAATATTTGGGCTCCTGCTGCTGCTGCTGCCAACTCCAGGGTGTGATTCATCCAATTTTTGGGCTCCTGAAGCCAACTCCAGTGTATATTTGGGCTCCTGCTGCTGCTGCTGCTGCCAACTCCAGGGTGTGAATCATTCAATTTTTGGGCTCCTGAAGCCAACCCCAGGGTCTCTTTAAAGTAATATTTGGGCTCCTGCTGCTGCTGCTGTCAACTCCTGCCAACTCCAGGATGTGATTCATCCAATTGTTGGGCTCCTGAAGCCAACCCCAGGGTCTCTTTAAAGTAATGTTTGGGCTCCTGCTGCTGCTGCTGCCAACTTCTGCCAACTCCAGGGTGTGATTCATCCAATTTTTGGGCTCCTGAAGCCAACCCCAGTGTCTCTTTAAAGTAATATTTGGGCTCCTGCTGCTGTTGCTGCCAACTCCAGGGTGTGATTCATCCAATTTTTGGGCTCCTGAAGCCAACCCCAGGGTTTCTTTAAAGTAATATTTGGGCTCCTGCTGCTGCTGCTGCCAACTTCTGCCAACTCCAGGGTGTGATTCATCCAATTTTTGGGCTCCTGAAGCCAACTCCAGTGTATATTTGGGCTCCTGCTGCTGCTGCTGCCAACTCCAGGGTGTGAATCATCCAATTTTTGGGCTCCTGAAGCCAACCCCAGTGTCTCTTTAAAGTAATATTTGGGCTCCTGCTGCTGCCAACTCCAGGGCGTGATTCATCCAATTTTTGGCCTCCTGAAGCCAACCCCAGGGTCTCTTTAAAGTAATATTCGGGCTCCTGCTGCTGCTGCCAACTCCAGGGTGTGATTCATCCAATTATTGGGCTCCTAAAGCCAACCCCAGTGTCTCTTTAAAGTAATATTTGGGCTCCTGCTGCTGCTGCTGCCAACTCCAGGGTGTGATTCATCCAATTTTTGGGCTCCTGAAGCCAACTCCAGTGTATATTTGGGCTCCTGCTGCTGCTGCTGCCAACTCCAGGGTGTGAATCATTCAATTTTTGGGCTCCTGAAGCCAACCCCAGGGTCTCTTTAAAGTAATATTTGGGCTCCTGCTGCTGCTGCTGTCAACTCCTGCCAACTCCAGGATGTGATTCATCCAATTGTTGGGCTCCTGAAGCCAACCCCAGGGTCTCTTTAAAGTAATGTTTGGGCTCCTGCTGCTGCCAACTTCTGCCAACTCCAGGGTGTGATTCATCCAATTTTTGGGCTCCTGAAGCCAACCCCAGTGTCTCTTTAAAGTAATATTTGGGCTCCTGCTGCTGTTGCTGCCAACTCCAGGGTGTGATTCATCCAATTTTTGGGCTCCTGAAGCCAACTCCAGTGTATATTTGGGCTCCTGCTGCTGCTGCTGCCAACTCCAGGGTGTGAATCATCCAATTTTTGGGCTCCTGAAGCCAACCCCAGTGTCTCTTTAAAGTAATATTTGGGCTCCTGCTGCTGCCAACTCCAGGGCATGATTCATCCAATTTTTGGCCTCCTGAAGCCAACCCCAGGGTCTCTTTAACCCTTTCAGTGCCAAGCCCGTAGATTCTACGTGCTCGCTTCCACTCCACTTAAGTGCCAAGCACGTAGAATCTACGGGCTTGACTTTCCCCCCTGACAGTAAAAAAAATATAAATCAAAAATACTCACCTGACCCCTCGTTGGATCCGGCCGGGTCTCCCCTTTAATTTGGTGCCATCCGATCCCCCGTGGGGGGTCGGATGGCTCCAGGAGAGCCCCCGGAATAGCCCCCCCCCCCGCTTCGGCAGCAGCAGCTGCTAAATGTAAAAAAAAAAAAAAAAAAAAAATGACATTTCCTTACCTGAGGCCGCGCTGTCTCCCGATGGGTGTCCTCTTCACTGGGGGGGCCTCCGATCGCCCCCCCAGCCTCTTCGGTGGCGAGGAGAGGGCAGAAATTGCCCTCCCCCCCCACTTCCTGGAACGGGTCTGCTAGCCCCGCCCCCTGTCACCAGCAGCCCTCTTACTGCCGGGACGTGAGACAGACAATCAGTCTGCTCGTGTGCCTGGAGGAGGGCAGATGGGGAGGAGGAGAGGGCTGAGATCGCCCCCCCCTCCTCCCCAGGCTCTCTCCTTCAAACACACGAGCAGGCTGTCAGCGGAGATCGCCGGGGGACACAGGATCGGAGGTGAGTAAAGTAAAAAAAAAAAAAAAATAAAGATCTTTTATATCTTATGTCTCTGTGTCTTTTTATTTAACATTTAACCCCTTGTGAACTGGTAAGGGGTCCATGAGACCCCTTATACCAGTTCACAAGGCTGGGGGATGGCATGTCACCCGCTTGCCGCAGCGGGTGACTTGCCATTAACCCCCGGCACCCCCAATTACCTGCCTCCCCAAAGGCCAGGGGGGGGCAGAAGAGCCCGGGCCCACATAGGGTATGTGGGCTCGTAGGCTGCAGGGTGGGGGGGCCACAAAAGCTGGCCCCCCCACTCTGTGCCTACAAGCCCCCATAGCTGGTCCCGGGCTGGTAATGATGGGTAAGGGGGACCCCATTTCATTTTTTTTTTTGGATTTTTAAGGGTTTTTAACCCTTAAAATTCCAAAAAAAAATGGGGTCCGCCCCCCTGGGAGGGGGGACCCTATGTCATTTTTTTTTTAATAAACTCTTTGTGTTCTGTCATCCAGCAGCTATAAAAGGCTTCCAGCAGGTGAGCAGAAGCCAGTGATCGCCGAGGGACACAGTGCTCCAGTATGGATGGGAGGTGAGTACAGTGTAAAAAAAAAAATTAATAAAATATTTTTTTCTCTTTTGTGTGTCTGTGTTTTTTTTTTACATTTAACCCCTTGTGAACTGGTAAGGGGTCCATGACCCCTATACCAGTTCACAAGGCTGGGGGGATGGCATGTCACCCGCTTGCCGCAGCGGGTGACTTGCCATTAACCCCCGGCACCCCCAATTACCTGCCTCCCCAAAGCCCAGGGGGGGGCAGAAGAGCCCGGGCCCACACAGGCTATGTGGGCTCGTAGGCTGCAGGGTGGGGGGGCCACAAAAGCTGGCCCCCCCACTCTGTGCCTACAAGCCCCCATAGCTGGTCCCGGGCTGGTAATGATGGGTAAGGGGGACCCCATTTCATTTTTTTTTTGGATTTTTAAGGGTTTTTAACCCTTAAAATTCCCAAAAAAAATGGGGTCCGCGCCCCTGGGAGGGGGGACCCTATGTCATTTTTTTTTCTCGATTTAACCCTTTGTAGTGTGGATGGTAGTTGTATTTTATTTGTAAATGTTATAAAGTACTTGTTTCAGTTAGGGGGGTCTCCTGGGCAGGAACGGGGGGCTACCGATAAATATGTGGTACCGTTCTAATCGGTAGAAATGGGGCTTTCACATGCAATATGATTTTCCTTAATAAAATACATTTTTTATTTGAAATAAAGGAGTCAATTTTCTAAAAAAATTTTTATTTATTTATTTATTTATTTTTTACTTAATAATATTGTAAAAAACAAAATAAAATTTACAAACAAGACATTTCTTGTTAAAGCCTAAACTCTGCTGCAGAAAATATATGTATAATTTTCCTGAAAATTCCAGCAAAAATGGCGCAAAACATGGCGCAAAACATGGCGCAAAATGGGGAAAAATGACCTGTCAACAGAGGGTGACAAAATCTCAAGTAGGCTGGCAATTAAAATGGTTAAAGGTAGCTATGCATGTTGGGTATTGTTCTGTTCGGGGGACCTTGCGCTTTCAGACTTAGCTTGTTTTTTTCTGGTTTGCATATTTATATTTTAGGAAAAGGTGTTTTTTATTCAGCTTTTTTATACATTTTTTAGGGAAACCCTGCGCAACCAAAGAATTCTTTGAGGGATTAATTCCAGAAAGATGAGCCCACTACAACAAGTTGGGTACGCTTAGAAAGCTTAACATGTGTACTTTCAGGTAATATATGGTTTATGGGGGATATTCCAAATGTAAAGGGTTGTTTTGGTTGAAAAATCGCAAGGTGCGCACTTTGTCTGCAGAGCTGAAATTTTCAAGTAAAATCACTGTTACGCACATGCTTTACTTTGGGGTGTTTGGCAACTCTTCCCTTGACAGAACCTATGCATGTTGGGTATCGTTCTGTTCGGGGGATGTTGTTTTTTCAGACTAAACTTGTTTTTTCTTGTTTGCACATAGTTTTTTTAGGAAAATGTGGCTTTGATTCTGCTTTTTTATCCTTTTTTTAGGGAAACTCTTTGCAACCAAAGAATACAATGAGGGATTACTTCCAGAAAACTATGGGCACATCAACAAGCCTGGTACGCCTAGAAAGCTTGAGGTGTGTACTTCCAGAGAATATATAGTTTGTTGGGGGTATTTCAAATGTAAAGGGTTGTTTTTCTGGAAGAACTGCAAGGTGCGCATATTGCATAGCATAGTTGTATTTTATCTGAAAATTCCCTAAAGCGCTGTTTCAGTTTGGGGGAGTCTCCTGGGCAGGAAAGGGTGTCTACCTATATATATGTGGTATCGCTGTAACTGGGAGAAATTGGGATTTCACACGCAATAAGATTTTATTGAAAAACTTACATTTTTTATTACAAAAAAAACTACAAATTGTAAAAATGTATTTTTTTTTTATTTTTTTTTCACATATTTCACCCAAAAATATTGAGAATACCCCTAAAAAATTACAAATAAGACATTTCATGTTAAAGCCCAGACTCTGCTGAAAAAAACAATATATCATTTCCCTGGGAAATCCCTGGAAATCCCTTCAAAAATCACATTTGAACATGGGGAGCGCAAAATAATGCAAAACGGTTTGGCACCAAGGGTGACAAAAACTCCAGGTAGGCTGGCAGCGAAAGGGTTAAAGTAATATTCGGGCTCCTGCTGCTGCTGCTGCTGCCAACTCCAGGGTGTGATTCATCCAATTTTTGGGCTCCTGAAGCCAACCCCAGTGTCTCTTTAAAGTAATATTTGGGCTCCTGCTGCTGCTGCCAACTCCAGGGTGTGATTCATCCAATTTTTGGGCTCCTGAAGCCAACTCCAGTGTATATTTGGGCTCCTGCTGCTGCTGCTGCCAACTCCAGGGTGTGATTCATCCAATTTTTTGGGCTCCTGAAGCCAACTCCAGTGTATATTTTGGCTCCTGCTGCTGCTGCTGCCAACTCCAGGGTGTGAATCATCCAATTTTTGGGCTCCTGAAGCCAACCCCAGGGTCTCTTTAAAGTAATATTTGGGCTCCTGCTGCTGCTGCTGTCAACTCCTGCCAACTCCAGGGTGTGATTCATCCAATTGTTGGGCTCCTGAAGCCAACCCCAGGGTCTCTTTAAAGTAATGTTTGGGCTCCTGCTGCTGCTGCTGCCAACTTCTGCCAACTCCAGGGTGTGATTCATCCAATTTCTGGGCTCCTGAAGCCAACCCCAGGGTCTCTTTGAAGTAATGTTTGGGCTCCTGCTGCTGCTTCTGCCAACTTCTGCCAACTCCAGGGTGTGATTCATCCAATTTTTGGGCTCCTGAAGCCAACTCCAGTGTATATTTGGGCTCCTGCTGCTGCCAACTCCAGGGTGTGAATCATCCAATTTTTGGGCTCCTGAAGCCAACCCCAGGGTCTCTTTAAAGTAATATTGGGGCTCCTGCTGCTGCTGCTGTCAACTCCTGCCAACTCCAGGGTGTGATTCATCCAATTGTTGGGCTCCTGAAGCCAACCCCAGGGTCTCTTTGAAGTAATGTTTGGGCTCCTGCTGCTGCTGCTGCCAACTTCTGCCAACTCCAGGGTGTGATTCATCCAATTTTTGGGCTCCTGAAGCCCACTCCAGTGTATATTTGGGCTCCTGCTGCTGCTGCTGCCAACTCCAGGGTGTGAATCATCCAATTTTTGGGCTCCTGAAGCCAACCCCAGGGTCTCTTTAAAGTAATATTTGGGCTCCTGCTGCTGCTGCTGCTGTCAACTCCTGCCAACTCCAGGGTGTGATTCATCCAATTGTTGGGCTCCTGAAGCCAACCCCAGGGTCTCTTTAAAGTAATGTTTGGGCTCCTGCTGCTGCTGCTGCCAACTTCTGCCAACTCCAGGGTGTGATTCATCCAATTTCTGGGCTCCTGAAGCGAACCCCAGGGTCTCTTTGAAGTAATGTTTGGGCTCCTGCTGCTGCTTCTGCCAACTTCTGCCAACTCCAGGGTGTGATTCATCCAATTTTTGGGCTCCTGAAGCCAACTCCAGTGTATATTTGGGCTCCTGCTGCTGCCAACTCCAGGGTGTGAATCATCCAATTTTTGGGCTCCTGAAGCCAACCCCAGGGTCTCTTTAAAGTAATATTTGGGCTCCTGCTGCTGCTGCTGTCAACTCCTGCCAACTCCAGGGTGTGATTCATCCAATTGTTGGGCTCCTGAAGCCAACCCCAGGGTCTCTTTGAAGTAATGTTTGGGCTCCTGCTGCTGCTGCTGCCAACTTCTGCCAACTCCAGGGTGTGATTCATCCAATTTTTGGGCTCCTGAAGCCCACTCCAGTGTATATTTGGGCTCCTGCTGCTGCTGCTGCCAACTCCAGGGTGTGAATCATCCAATTTTTGGGCTCCTGAAGCAAACCCCAGTGTCTCTTTAAAGTAATATTTGGGCTCCTGCTGCTGCCAACTCCAGGGCGTGATTCATCCAATTTTTGGCCTCCTGAAGCCAACCCCAGTGTCTCTTTAAAGTAATATTTGGGCTCCTGCTGCTGCTGCTGCCAACTCCAGGGTATGATTCATCCAATTTTTGGGCTCCTGAAGCCAACTCCAGGGTCTCTTTAAAGTAATGTTTGGGCTCCTGCTGCTGCCAACTTCTGCCAACTCCAGGGTGTGAATCATCCAATTTTTGGGCTCCTGAAGCCAACTCCAGTGTATATTTGGGCTCCTGCTGCTGCTGCTGCCAACTCCAGTGTGTGATTCATCCAATTTTTGGGCTCCTGAAGCCCACTCCAGTGTATATTTGGGCTCCTGCTGCTGCTGCTGCCAACTCCAGGGTGTGAATCATCCAATTTTTGGGCTCCTGAAGCCAACCCCAGGGTCTCTTTAAAGTAATATTTGGGCTCCTGCTGCTGCTGCTGTCAACTCCTGCCAACTCCAGGGTGTGATTCATCCAATTGTTGGGCTCCTGAAGCCAACCCCAGGGTCTCTTTGAAGTAATATTTGGGCTCCTGCTGCTGCTGCTACCAACTCCAGGGTGTGATTCATCCAATTTTTGGGCTCCTGAAGCCAACTCCAGTGTATATTTGGGCTCCTGCTGCTGCTGCTGCTGCCAACTCCAGGGTGTGATTCATCCAATTTTTGGGCTCCTGAAGCCAACTCCAGTGTATATTTGGGCTCCTGCTGCTGCTGCTGCCAACTCCAGGGTGTGAATCATCCAATTTTTGGGCTCCTGAAGCCAACCCCAGGGTCTCTTTAAAGTAATATTTGGGCTCCTGCTGCTGCTACTGCCAACTCCAGGGTGTGATTCATCCAATTTTTGGGCTCCTGAAGCCAACTCCAGTGTATATTTGGGCTCCTGCTGCTGCTGCTGCCAACTCCAGGGTGTGAATCATCCAATTTTTGGGCTCCTGAAGCCAACCCCAGTGTCTCTTTAAAGTAATATTTGGGCTCCTGCTGCTGGCAACTCCAGGGTGTGATTCATCCAATTTTTGGGCTCCTGAAGCCAACCCCAGTGTCTCTTTAAAGTAATGTTTGGGCTCCTGCTGCTGCTGCCAACTCCAGGGTGTGATTCATCCAATTTTTGGGCTCCTGCTGCTGCCAACTCCAGTGTCTCTTTAAAGCAATGTTTGGGCTCCTTCTGCCCCTCATAGTGATGCCACTTCAACTCTCTGCAATTGTGCCGCTCTGCGATTCTATTAGCGATGCCTCTGATCTGCATGTGATATTTATTCAAAGTATTATTTAACTAACCCAGCACGCATCCTGTGCGTGTTACAGCAAGGCAGAATGGTTTACAACCCTAATGAGGCTCTAGGAGGCTCAGAAATAGCCGTTTTTAATAGCGATTCGTTGCGAATTTATTCGGGTCGAAACGATTTTTGTCGGAAAATTCGGCGAATCAGTCGAATCGAATTTTTCAAAAGTTCGCTCATCTCTATTGGACATGGCTTCGCTGATGGATTGCTGGCGGGAAGACTGACTTTTAGTAGAAGGAGCAGGAGAATCTGGAGCGGCAGAGGATAGGTATGACGCACAGCTGCCTTCGGCTGAGGTGCTGGAGCCTTGGCTGGGTGAAATTGGAAGCGGCGTGGCACTGGTTGACGCAGCAGGCTGGACCCCCACTTCGGAACCTCAGTTCCCCCAGGCTGCTTTATGGTGACGCTGCATGTGTTGCCGCAGAGCCGTGGTACCAACATTGGAGCCCTGGCCACGCTTGACTTTCTGTCTACATATCTTGCATGTGGCCAGGTTACCCTCCTGCGGATGCTTGATGAAAAATTTCCACACTGCCGAGTAGCAAATTTTCCCACCAACAGTCCGCACTAATTCACTGCTACTGCTGCCAACTCCAGGAACCCCTGCTACACTACCTCCCGGGAAGGCAGCCTGCCACGCAGGCTTACACAGGATGCCCCTGGTCAGAGTTAAATGCACCACAGGCAGTTTAAAAATGTGTTTTTTGTTCAAAATGTAAAAAAGGTAAAGATGCAGGTACTCTTAAAAGCTAAGTGCTAGTATTCGGGATGCCCCCCCCCCCCCCCCCCCCGGTGAAAGGCAATGGCTGCTTTAAACTTGAAAACCAGACTTTTTTTAAAAAAAGGTAAGTCGGCCGGTACTCTTAAAAGATAAGTGGTAGGTAGCACTGACAATGGCCCCCGGTGAAAGGCAATGGGTGCTTTAAATTAGAAAACCAGACTTTTTTAAAAAAAAGGCAAAAGGTAAGTCGGCCGGTACTCTTAAAAGATAAGTGGTAGGTAGCACTGACAATGGCCCCCGGTGAAAGGCAATGGGTGCTTTAAACTTGAAAACCAGACTTTTTTTTATACAAAAGGCAAAAGGTAAGTAGGCAGGTACTCTTAAAAGACACGTGTTAGTATTTGGGATGCCCCCACCCGGTGAAAGGCACTGGCTGCTGGAAATTTGACAATGTGACTTTGTTTACAAAATGCAGCAGTTAGCAGACAGGTACTCTTCAAATATTTCTGCTAGTATTTGGGATGCCCCCCCCCCCCCTGGCGAAAGGCAAAGGTTGCTTAAAAAGTGACTTTCTTTACAAAATGCAACCAGTTAGCAGACAGGTACTCTTCAAATATTTATGCTAGTATTTGGGATGCCCCCTTCTTCAAATACATAGGCTGGCTGCTTTTACAGTGAAAAAGTGACTTTCGTTACAAAATGAAAATAGGTAGTAGACAGGTACGCTTAAAATATTAATGCTAGCATGCTTTTTAAAGAATGACACCAGGAAAAGGAAAAGCTAAATAGGCAGGTGTGTTATTAACACTAAATAGGCTTGAAAGCTAATGCAAACACTTTAAACTTTCCCTGTCTTTCTCTGTCACTGTCACAGCCTCTCTCCTTCTCTATCTGTCCCTCGCTTCTTCTGTTCTTTGTTCTATCTATCTGTCTGGACAGGAGCACATTTAGCTTCTGCACCATAGGATGAGTGGGCGCATACTGTTGTCTCTTGGACATGGCTTCGCTGATGGATTGCTGGCGGGAAGACTGACTTTTAGTAGAAGGAGCAGGAGAATCTGGAGCGGCAGAGGATAGGTATGACGCACAGCTGCCTTCGGCTGAGGTGCTGGAGCCTTGGCTGGGTGAAATTGGAAGCGGCGTGGCACTGGCTGACGCAGCAGGCTGGACCCCCACTTCGGAACCTCAGTTCCCCCAGGCTGCTTTATGGTGACGCTGCATGTGTTGCCGCAGAGCCGCAATACAGTGTCAGAATGAGCTTCCGCAAAATGGCCGCCGCTTATTTAGGTCTGTGACATCATCGGGAAGCCTGGCTGACGATAGGTAGCATGTGACGCCTAGCCAGGATTCCTTGCCCCATGGGACATGTCCTGACATGTGGATCCACCATTTCAGATGGGCTGGATAGTAGTAAATGGAGTTTTAAGGAAGCAATTTGAGCGATCGAATCAAGGCGATATTCGGCATCGTTACGAATCGAATTTTTCCTGAAATTCGTAACGAATTTGGGTTCGGCAGATTCGATTCGCTCATCTCTAGATGTAAGGTGTAAGCTGTGAAAAAGCTTTACTGCAGGCAGGCTTTAACCTTGAAGTATTACAAATGCTTTTATATTTAAAGGTTACAAGAGGTGGGCAGAGGTGCAGTGGTAAAATGTGAGTAGATGGTTAAAGGTGATACAGGAAGAGGGGAGCAGAGGTGATACAGGAAGAGGTGAGCAGAGGAGATACAGGAAGAGATGAGCAGAGGTGATACAGGAAGAGGTGAGCAGAGGTGATACAGGAAGAGGTGAGCAGAGGTGATACAGGAAGAGGGGAGCAGAGGTGATACAGGAAGAGGTGAGCAGAGGTGATACAGGAAGAGGGGAGCAGAGGTGATACAGGAAGAGGTGAGCAGAGGTGATACAGGAAGAGGTGAGCAGAGGTGATACAGGAAGAGGTGAGCAGAGGTGATACAGGAAGAGGTGAGCAGAGGTGATATAGGAAGAGGTGAGCAGAGGTGATACAGGAAGAGATGAGCAGAGGTGATGCAGGAAGAGGTGAGCAGAGGTGATACAGGAAGAGGGGAGCAGAGGTGATACAGGAAGAGGTGAGCAGAGGTGATACAGGAAGAGGGGAGCAGAGGTGATACAGGAAGAGGTGAGCAGAGGTGATACAGGAAGAGGTGAGCAGAGGTGATACAGGAAGAAGTGAGCAGAGGTGATACAGGAAGAGGTGAGCAGAGGTGATACAGGAAGAGGTGAGCAGAGGTGATACAGGAAAAGGTGAGCAGAGGTGATACAGGAAGAGGGGAGCAGAGGTGATACAGGAAGAGGTGAGCAGAGGTGATACAGGAAGAGGTGAGCAGAGGTGATACAGGAAGAGGTGAGCAGAGGTGATACAGGAAGAGGTGAGCAGAGGTGATACAGAAAGAGGTGAGCAGAGGTGATACAGGAAGAGGTGAGCAGAGGTGATACAGGAAGAGGTGAGCAGAGGTGATACAGGAAGAGGGGAGCAGAGGTGATACAGGAAGAGGTGAGCAGAGGTGATACAGGAAGAGGTGAGCAGAGGTGATACAGGAAGAGGTGAGCAGAGGTGATACAGGAAGAGGTGAGCAGAGGTGATACAGGAAGAGGTGAGCAGAGGTGATACAGGAAGAGGTGAGCAGAGGTGAGATAGGGAGAGGTGAGCAGAGGTGATACAGGAAGAGGTGAGCAGAGGTGATACAGGAAGAGGTGAGCAGAGGTGATACAGGAAGAGGTGAGCAGGGGTGATACAGGAAGAGGGGAGCAGAGGTGATACAGGAAGAGGTGAGCAGAGGTGATACAGGAAGAGGTGAGCAGAGGTGATACAGGAAGAGTTGAGAGGAGGTGATACAGGAAGAGGTGAGCAGAGGTGATACAGGAAGAGTTGAGAGGAGGTGGGACAGGATGAGTTGAGGTGAGCAGAGGTGAGTAGAGGTAGGCAGAGGTGAGGGGATTGAAGGAGAGATGGGAAAAGTTGTGCTTGAAAGAGCTGGGGTGGGGAGGATGGAAGTTAGCAAAGTTATGGGGGCAAACTGAAGTGCGCAGAGGTGAGATGAGAATTGATGGACAAAGGTGAGGTGAGCAGAGGTAAGCTGGGACACATGAGGAAGAGGTGAGTAATAGGCAGAGACAAACAGAGGTAAAGTGAGCAAAGATAAGGTGGGAAGAGGTAAAATAACTGGGCAGAGATAGGAAGAGTCTACATACACACAAACAACTTTCCTGTAGCACATGTGGGTCAGCCACCTCTACAGAGATATTAATTGGTGCCTCACTTTTTGGTGATGTATTGCCGTCATTGCAGGCAAAGTAAGCTCAGCTCTCCAACTCCTTGGGGGTGCTGGGGCCGAAAATGAAGGCAGCGCGGGCCGCAGGTTGTGCATTACTGCTATAAAGGGATTTGTGTATCCCTGCCTCTGGGCTGGATCATTATGTCTCTTGTAAAAGTGACCCTGATCCACGTTCCTTGTCCTGTGTAATGAGTCCCAGGCTCTCCGATGTTTGGGTCCTCCTTTGTGCTTAGGCTACCCACTAGCCATATGGCTAGTTCCTGTCCTCCAATACCTGCTTTATTGTATGTCTGTCTGCTATGCAGAGTACTGTCTGCCCTTTGTTTATCCTTTCCCAAATCTGTAACCACCACAGCACTGACCAGACCCATGTGCAATCTCTACCATCAGGAGTTCTGCTGCAGAAGTGGGCTAGTTATGGGCTCTCCGTGGAGTACTGGACCTCTCACACCCCAGCTTGCCTCTCTGGTGGCGTAGACGGGTTGTATGTATGTTGTAGTTATTTGTTTGTTCCCAGTGTGTAACTCTGCTTGCCTGTTCCCAGCCTGTTACTCCGCTCACCTGTCTCCAGTTTGTGACTCTGCTCACCAGTCTCCAGTCTTTGATTCTTCAACCATTTTTCCTGACTGTGACTTTGCACACCTGCCCCCAGTTTGTGCTTCTGCTCACCTGTTTCCAACATGTGACTCCAAACTCAGCAACACTTTTCTGGTGACCGTGGAACAAAACCCAGCCGGGCTGGCCCTTAGACTTGATCACTCACCGTGGAGTGATGATGCTGCTGTCGTTGCTGCTGTTCCTCCCTCCTGCCGCTGCTGCCGTTGCTCCCATCCATAATGGCGTCTCTGCTGACAGGAAGGTTATTGTAGATCCCTTTGAAGAGGAACATCAGACCTAAAATAAATAGGGTTCAATCCCCCTCCCCCATTAGCCCCTACTCTATATATGCATGAACACACTGTTAGACTTACAGGCCAGTGGCCAGTAAATTAAAAACTAAATACTGGCCAGGTGGCAAACCTACAGCTATACCTTTAGCAGTCCGAGCCAGGCATTTGTGAGTGGGCACGCTCCCTGTTACAGGGTATCGGCTGCCAGTGCGCACTCCCCCGCTTGGCTAGACTTGGCTGGAGCCAAATCTTAGACGAGTTCAAGAGGATTTGACGCCAGCGCAGTCGAGCATGCTGATTGGACAAGAGGCTACACATGCACCGTAGAACCTGGAAAAGGTGAGTTTTGGTGGGCGACCTGGGAGTTTGACACAGTGGGGCATCCCACTTCAGGGTGCCCCAGAAGCAAGGAATAGTCAAAATCTTGGGTCTTGGTCCACTTTCATGGAGAGCCTGTTAATGTGGTGTGGTAGATTTTGGATGATCTTGGGGGTTACCACAGTCATCGCATTCCCAATCTGGTCTGTGGTCTGATTGAAGTTCTAGGAAATGTTGGAGCAGTGTGAGCCCTGGGTTGTCCACAGTAGAGCAAAGCAAAAGCAAAATGAGCCCCTCCTCCTTTCTGATCTGGGTCCGAGATAACCAACCGGCAACATTTTTAATCCAAAATGAGCTAGAAAAAAGAGAAGGAGGGGAGACAGGGCTCAAAAATACCTCCCGAACCAGCCACAAAGCAGAAGTCGATTTGAGCTCAGACTGGGCTAACCACCTGGAACCCAATCACCCCCCTTGGCCTGCCCCAACCCCCCCAAAGCACCTTCCCTCCTAGCCGGTTTCAGTAAAAACAGCCGCTTACTTGATTCCTCCAGTTACAAATTTTATGTGCTATCTCAGACCTGAACTTGAAAGAGGGGACCACCCAATGGCTGTTACAATAAAACCATATCCCTAGAAATCACAGTAACTAAAACAATATAATAACAAAATCCGTGATACATACGCATTGACATAAAAATCCATACAAGAAAATATATATATATATATATATATATATATATATATATATATATATATATATTTATTTATAATATAACCAACTATATAAATATACAACTTCCTCCCTGAGTAGCAGCTTTACTGCACCTCATCCAGTTTTTCTTTTTTTAATTATTATTAATATATATATATATATATATATATATATATATATATATTCATTTACTTTAACAACTCCATAACACACCAATAACCTTCCTTCCCCACCATCACCAAATTAAACCATTCCATTACCAAAGTAGAGGGTGATAAGGTGGGACAGCTCATGCCAGGTGGAGGAAGGGGAGGGGGCAACTGACCCCTATACTCCCCCTATGTCACTCCCCCCCCCCCCCGTTCGCCAAATCCAAAGGCCACTACTCTGCTCTCATTCTTCTCGACTTATCCTCTGCTTTTGACACCGTCGACCATGCTCTGCTTCTCAATATTCTTTCTTCTCTTGGAATCCAAGGTCTGGACTCTCTTGGCTTTCCTCCTATCTCTCTCACCGCACATTTAGCGTATCCTACTCAAACACCATTTCCTCTCCCCGGCCTCTGTCTGTTGGGGTACCACAAGGCTCAGTTCTAGGACCCCGACTTTTTTCAATATACATTTCTGGTCTAGGACAACTAATAACCTCGCTAGGCTTCCAATATCACTCAGATCTACCTTTCTGGCCCGACTGTCTAACAGCCATCTCTTCCTTCATGACATCTCGCTCCCTTAAACTGAACATGGACAAAACTTAACTGGTCATTTTCCCACCATCTCACTCCCCTCCCCTCTCTAACACCACAATCTCTGTAAATAATCTTACAATAACTGCAACTCCTCAAGCTCGATGCCTGGGCGTCATTCTGGACTCCTCTCTCTCGTTCCAACCTCACATTCACTCCCTAGCCACCTCCTGTCACCTCCAACTCAAAAATATCTCTCGCATCCGTCCCTTCCTCTCACCTGACACCACTAAAATGTTAGCGCACGCCCTGGTCATATCCCGACTGGACTACTGCAACACCCTCCTCTGTGGTTTGCCAACAAACAGACTGGCACCCCTCCAATCTATTCTAAACTCTGCTGCTCGCCTCATCCATCTCTCCTCTCGCTTCTCCAGTGCTGCTCCCCTCTGTCAATCCCTCCACTGGTTACCTGTCTCCCATAGAGTTCAACACTAACCTACAAAGCTCTCTCTAACCAGGCCCCTTCCTACATTTCATCTCTGATCCAGCATTACCAACCCAAGCGCAACCTCCGCTCCGCCTCTGACATTCTCCTTTCCTCTTCCTTGGTTACTTCCTCGCACTCCTGCCTTCAAGACTTCTCCCGTGCCTCCCCACTTCTCTGGAATGCACTTCCCCGCTTGATCCGCCACTCTCCATCACTCCAAGCCTTTAAAAGCGCCCTCAAAACTCACTTCTTCAGACAAGCATATAACCTGGCGTAAGCAACTCTTATAACCTTCAATGGCACATGCAGCCATACTCAAGCTCTTGTGACCCCGCCCCCCTTGTCTCCACCCCCATCCTTTAGACTGTAAGCTCGCAAGGGCAGGGCACTCCTCCCTATTGTCTCCTGTGCTCACAACACTTGGTTTTAACCTGTGGCATCTAATTTTGTATTGTTCTCTGTATTATATGTTTTACCCTGTCTGTAATCATACCATGTAAAGCGCTATGGAAGTTGATGGCGCTATATAAATAAACAATAATAATAATAAATAGAAGCAACAAGCATCCTTTCAAACGTACCCAAACTGGGACCCTTGCATGTTCTTCGGGGGGGGGGGGGGGGATTCAAAAAATGGGGCTGCCCAAATTAGTGTTCCCTGTTGGACTGAAAGACCGCTGACCCTAAAGTCTTAAAGAAAGGAAAAATCCCCAAAATGGTATTGATGTAAAATACCCCCTTGTGATGATAGGTCTCCCTAAAGTGGACTAGCCACCCACGTGTAGAGCACACATTCCTTTTTTTTAATTTGAGCTACCACATTTGAAGCACCCACTGTCTGTCCCTGGAGGAAGAGGCCGGTGTAGCCCAGCCTGAATTTATTTACCAAGAACTAAATTTGCCACACCCCTTTTTTGAGCTACTCCTTCTGAAGAAGAATGGTCTCCCCAACCTGAAATGATGTGCTTATTGCCCAAGTAAGGAATTAAGCCTATGCTAGTTTTGAGAGGGCCTTTTAAAGCACACTATTGTGTCACAGTCATCCATGTGCAGTTTTTTACCCTTGAAAAATCTGATCGTGTGTCCCTCCTGGAGCGCCCCCGCCACATTCTCCATTCTATGTGGAGGTGAGCCCTTTTACTTCAGCGTTGGCATGAGTTGCTTGGCAACCTACAGCTGACCAATGTAGAGCCTGGTCTCTCCTGATTGGAGTAGACCCACGTGCAGCGGTGGCACACCGCCATTGCTGCTGTTCAGATGCTAGGCGGCTGTCCCCGGCCAACAGCCATGAGCGAGGGGCGATCCCAGACACACTGAGGTGAACACAATTCCAATTATGGCATTATTGATTTATTTGTCATTCTATATAAACATGAGTGAGATCTGCCATGGTAACTATGATTAAGGACTGGGCGTCCGAAACGTGTTAGTGGCTACTCTGTTTACCTATAAGTACCAGGACTATTTTTACTACTGATTTTAAGGTTGGACTTTTACTATGGAGATCTTTTTAATTGACGTTAATTAAAAGCTTTACTTGGAGAAGTGTGGATCATCCACACTTGAGAAACCCTCAGCTGCAGCCTAAAATATGCCCCAACCTAAATTCATAGCTTATTAGACAAAAAGTTAGATTCTGTGGAATCATCTGCCCAACCCTAAAGAAAGAGGTCAATCTAAACTAGAATAGGCTCCCCAGCCTGAATAATTTTGCTTATTCAAGAAGAAAAGAAGTATACCTGAATTGGTGCAAGTTGAAAAAAATACCCCCTTTCTAATGGTTAGAAATGGTTAGTGTGTCCCAGCCACCCACATGCAGTACACACCCCTTTTTCTGAACTACCACCTCTGAAGAGCCTTCTGTCTGTACCTGAAGAGGCTGGTGTAGCTCAGAATAGGCTCCGCAGCCTAAATATATTTGCTGAGAAAGAAAGTAAGCATGGGGTATGAATATCAACTCAACACCTCCTCCCCTTTCATTTAAATCTAATAAGTTCTTCTTTAATCGTATAACAAACCAAAGGAGCCCCCTCCTTGATCTTGTTGTTGACTAATAGAGACCGAGGCTGCTTCTGTCTGCCGCTATCTGCCAGCCAGGATTGGCTCCGGAAAAATACCCACAAGAGGTGCCCTGAGAGAGACAGGAGACGTGCAAGACGCGGCGCTGGCATGTAATTACGGCGGCACACTTTGCTGGTTTTATCTGTAATTGGACACCATAGTCTTTCATTCTAATTTACTCTCCATCTAAAGTGCGCTAATCAAGATGAGCAGGACAGCGCGGGCCTCCCCGCCCGGCCCACTGACACCCGTTACCGCCTAATTATAACAACTAAATTAAAGATGTGACGGCGGAAAGGCTGACCGTCACTCGCAAGCCTTTTAATTCCATGCGAAGGAGTCAAGCTTTTAAATTGTATAGTGAGGAGATCAATATTAGGCCTCATTATAGCGCCATCGCTAAAGAGATTAATGGAGATAAAAGGGGGGGGAAAGTTTTATCTCGATGTAACGCTGATGGAATCATAGCCCCGCTACTTAAAGGGCATCTTCTGCCTTCACTGAGCTGTTCTGAGCTTTCCAATATAATGTCTATTGGTCAGAAGTATCTGTTGAGGCTTCACGTGACAATGTAGTGTATGTGTAAAGGACCTATTGCAACATTATAACCAGTGGTAACATTTAAGTTGGGGGTATTAGTTAAAGTGGAACTGCAGTCAAAATTGACTGTAGTTCCACAGTACTACTTAGCAGCGTTGCAGCTGTTAATCTATGCTCTTCCTCTTCCATATTCAAATACATTAGTTGGCTAAAGCTGACATTTGCCATTTTCTGGTGTTAAAAAAAATAAAAATGGCCAAATTCAGCCTGAATTTTGCCTAAATTCTGTTTCGGCCCAGCCAATGTAGCAAAATTCCGGCAGAATTTAAAGAGAAACTACAGTCAAAAATGACTGTAGTTCCGCAGTACTACTTAGCAGCGGGGCAGTTTGACACGGGCTTCTCCGTTGTGTTTCACCACCATTAATATAAGAAACCAGAAACTCACTACTTTCGGGCCTCCTCTGGCCAGAATCATGGCCATCGCCATGCACCATGCACCCCATGGCTGCACTGATAGGCTGCTCACGGTCACGTGCAAGTGTCAGCGCGAGCAGCCTATCAGCGTGGCCAGGGGGGCGAGCACGGCAGCCACCGCAGAAGAAGCCCAAAAGCGGTGAGTATCCTGCCACCCTGTTTCTTATTCTAATATTGGCGATAGGCAGCTCGGCAACCCAGGTCGAGCTGCCCCGCTGCTAAGTAGCACTGACTGTAGTTCCACTTTAAATTCACAAATGACCAGACAGAGGGGGTGCCCCACTACTCTGCTTATGCGAGGGGGGCTACAGCGGTTGTTTGCACTCAGCACTTTATCTGTAAGGTATTTACTGTTTGTTTGTTTCATGGTTTGGACTTCCTTATTGCCTATATGCTTGATATTGATGCACTGTATATAGCACTCAGCACTTTCTTTGGCAACTGCACATGTATATATATATTTTTTTAATAAGGCTTTAGTGTGTATATGAATATCTGTTTATGAGTTTCTAAATAAATCCACTAGCACTTTTCAACAATCCACTGTATAGGTCCCCCCCCCTCCCCCTACTCCTTGTCAGTAGTATGGACATAATTGTCATATATGTTTTTTTAAAACGTAATTATTTTAATATGTCTTAGTTTGTGATTTAGATGTCAAAATAAACTTTCTTACGATTTAAATACCCTAGAGTGCCATTGTCAGTCTCTGGTTTTTTTCTCCCCACCCAGGGGTAGTGGGGCACCCCCTCTGTCTGGTCATTTGTAGATTTGTTTGGGGGAAACCAGAGCAGGGCACCAGATTATTATTCTTAACCCTAGTTGGTGCCATCTACACTCTTTTTTGACTAACCACTTTAAATTCAGTCGAAATGTTGCTACACCTTTAGCCAACCAAAGTATTTGAATGTGGACGAGGAAGAACATAGATTAAATTTAACTATAGTAAATATCTGATTAATGCCATAGGCTCTTGTATTTTTTTACAGTGAAAGAATAATCCCTCTTCAGAGCCTGTTTCTAACAGAATGATGTACGGTATATTTACAAGGAAAGAATAACCCCCCCTTTAAAATATATGAATCCAAACTTGGAGGTCCCCTTTAAAGATGTTTAAAACCCTGTTGGTAGTGGTTAAAGGCCTATCCCAGGTTTTGCTCCCTGACCCTGAGCCATCGTGACACAGTTCTGCCAGTAATCTTACCTGTCCTGGGTGCTAGTACTAGCATCCCCGGTTTGTGCACACCCTTGTGCCCGGCAGACTTGGGTGTCTGCCAGAAAACATGCACTAGGAAGCTGGAGTAGGGGAGTGCCATTGATAGCGTAGTAAAGCTTTGTCGTGCTGAGCTAAGCCTGGGATCATGGAAAACATACACTCTCTGGAGAGCCAGGGAGTTTCACAGAGTGGGGCATCCCAAATTGGGATGAAACGGGGAACAGACCGGCCTTAGAATCTTTTATACTTTACGCCGGCCAAACAAGGTCTTCTTTAAGTGTTAGAACTCTATCAATTGAAATATATTGTGTGGGTATGCATAACCATCAATCAATATCTACAATTATAAAGGTGCTGGCAATGTTGGAGAAAAAGGAATCCAATCAAGAAACAACAAAGGTTGGGGGCCCTAGATACACCCCCTGTTTCCCCTATCACCGCCACACACTATGCTGTGATTACAATAATGTGTATAAGAATATATATAATTTTATTGAGTAAGGGCTTAAAAAGAATTACAAACATGAAAAGACATATTAAAAAACATTCAAACACAACAAACACTGAGAGGGGGCCCTTTATGAGGCTTGTATTACTACCCAATGGGGATAAATAAATAACAACAAAACTAATAAATTAACCAATTAATTAAGATATGGATGGCAGGTTAGACCTTAGTAGTGAGATCCAAAGTGCAAAATGCTGAGGTACAAAGTGCTAAGTATTAAGGTGCTGAATTCTAACATAAATATACAAATGAATACCGTAAAAAACGGCAAATAAAAACCTATGTGGAGAGTCTGTGTGGAACGTGAACAAAAAACCATGAACAAAAAACTAATACAAAACCAGGACAATGAAAAACCTCAAAAACTTACAAACATGTGAAACATATAAAAATGAATAAATGGCAAATGAATATAGGTATAAATATAAATATAAAGTGCAAAGTGCCTAGTGCCAATGTTTAGAAAAGCCGGTCCTCACTGCCGTGACATCATCAAGGAAAATACAAGTAAAGAATCATATCACCGGTCAAATATGCCTCCGGGGTCCCCGCACAGCAGCCCAACACCGACGCGTTGCGTGGCCAACCGCCACTTCGCCAGGGTGAAACTCTATCCATTAAGAAAAAAGCCTTTGATGGTTAAAGTAAACCAAATCCCAGTATTTTGCCTATCCTAGGTTTTGATACTCGTTTCCAAGGCATTCCGATTTAGCACGGCCCAAAAATCAGCCAAATAAATTAAGCTTAGGTGGAACCAGCACACCTTCATAATCATGTATGTAAGCTAAAAATATTGGGTGAAAGTTACTCGGGCTGGTTACCCACACCAGTCCATACCATATGTATATTTAAATGTACATGGTGTATGTAAATATACCAAAAATCAGCCAAAAAATCTTACCTCTTCTGCATGCCCACAACGCATGCATGGGCCTGAGCCTTGCTGCACACATGGTTGCATCCCCTGTTTCTGTTCACCGATGCTCCAGGCACCTCAATCTATTATAATAGGCTGGAAGCCTGCACATGAACCATAGGAGCGTGAAGAGAGGAAATAGATCTGGCAATCCCCGGGGTTTGACACACAAGGGCATCCCAAATGTGGAATGTTAAGCTGACCACAAATCCTAGTAGGGGCGCAAAACTAGGTTTTGGTCCAGCATGGACCAAATGGAATTTTCGTGAAGGATGGACATAACTGGGATACCAGCTGGTGAGCAGCAAAGTAGAGCTGTGTGTCTTCTGTGTGCAATGTTGGATCGCAGCAAATCGGGGTGCCCTGTAGACTCTGGTGTGTTTTGATCCTCTTAAGGTGAATAAGATGAAGGTCCACTCTGCAGGCCACACTTCCTCCAGGGCCATCCAGGGCCCGAACATGCTGTCGGGATTGATGGCATGCCGGGCTTGTGACACACCATCATTCACAGGAGCACTGCCACGCCCTCTACATTCATTGCAATGGAGGAGATGTGCTGGGGCCTGACATTGTAGTGAATGAAGAGGGTGTGGCTGCACCCCTGTGACTGATGGATGGTGATGGGAGCCGGCATGGAAGCGTTGGTGAATGGAGTTCAGGCCCAGGTTAAAGTGGGAAGAGAGGGCTGTGGCGTGGACTCGGATCAGTTGCGCAGGCAAAAGGTGAGTACCTTTTTGTTTTTATCTTTTGGCTTTTAATTCACTTTAAGGGGAGCTCTAGCTTTATATACATATGTTCTACAATAATAAAAGGGATCCTCCACTCCAAGATTATATTACATAAGATTATGTAATATTATATTATGTAAGATTATATTACACTGGTTACTCTGGCTTTAAAGTCAGATGCTTTAGAGCGGAACAAAACCCGGGAATTTGACTTTCCCAGGTTTTGTTCCATGCACCCAGAAACCCCCAGATCGTCCTTGCAAACTCACCTCCCAGTCCAACAACGCATGCGCTGGCTCTCATCCAATCAGAGCCATTCTCTGTGCATATTAATTGCTCAGCAAACATGCTCTGTTTACACGCCCGGCAATGAGAGCAAGAGCGGCCGCATCCCTTGCACACTCCCATGCCCAGCCCATCTGAATGGCTGGGTGCGGAAGTGCCAGGAAGAGATGAGTGCTGCGGCGCCCCTGGGGGGTCCCACACACCGATCTGGGATGCTCGGCGGCTGGCCCTGGAGTCTTTTAGATTCCAGTGCCGAGCTGGGTTTTGTTCTGCTTTAAAGTACTTTTTGTTGCTTTCCAAAAGCACATCCCGAATTCTTTCCCTCCACAGACTTTTATGGGATTCAGACTGGGTTGATGCGAAGAAAGCAGATTATGGTAAATTGTTTGGCAGGGCTGCACCAGCATATAACAGAGGAAGATTCGGCCAATCACTGCTCAGTACGCCGTCATTCCCATCCGTCAGGATAGCAGAGTGTGCGCTGATGTCTGCGGTGACCTTCCCCTCTAATAGGGAAGAAGTGCTGAGGAGGTGTAATATATCGCCATTATCGATCCGCTTTCCCATATTCCCCCCCCCTCTCGTCCAATCTATATGGTGCGATGATGCGGCGGCTCGCCGTTTAACGAGCAGATGTTATGGAAGTGCATATGTAGTAGACGCGTTTAATGATGGACGGTAAGTTAATTCTAATGTCTAGCCATCATTTACTGCCAGCAAAAATGTAATCACATCTCTTATTAAAGCTTGCCTGGATCGGGCGCACGGGGGAATGACAGGCAGACGCTTTATCCCCGGCCCATCGAGTGCAGCTACTTCCATGATGGCAGAGCCACAGATACCATTAGTTTTACCCTTAAGCACATCTGCAGCCCAGAGGTGGAGATATTGGAGTGTTTTCTGTGAAGTGGGTCTCTGTCATGCCACTTTAGTTCTATCTATAAAGGCATCTTGTTGTCTCTCTCCCTATTCACTGCCATCTTCCCTTTTGGCACTTCTTGCTATCAGGCTGTAATCTTGGCACTGGCGCCTCTATTCATAAGGCTGTTATCCCCTTCTCTTCCTCTCTTCATACCTACTGTCATCCTCACTGCTGACACTTAATAATAGTGCAATAGTGGCGATTGTGTGCCAACACACACACTCCGCATTTTACCTATCCGTGCACTGTGAACAACACAACCCAGTGAATAAACACCATGTGAGTGACTATTGTAAGCGGGCAAGCAATCAGCAGTGACGGACAACGGATTTGAACGGCAAAAACGGCTTTTATTCAGCAAAGTTCAGTAGATAGTCCAAAAGATTGCAGCATAAATGCAGTAAGCAAAAAGGGTTACTTCACCAACCAAATAGTCCTGGGCTTGGGTACTCCAGCAAGCTGATCAATTCCAGTCCACTTTACAGGGCGTATCAGCCCTCTGCTCAATGTCCAGTGCCATCCTTCACCACGGTGCAGCTCAGCCTGGGCTCACTCCAACAGGCTGGTCATAGACAAAGGAAAGTCCGTGTGCTCTCTTCTTATACAGGCTTCCCCTGTAATCAGCGTGCACACTTGTGGAGGGCCTTAGAACATGTAACAACCCGTTACAGCTACAGCTAGGCCATAACTGCCCCTTAACTGACGCTTATGGATATCAGGCTGTAATCTTGACATTGGCACCTCTATTCATAAGACTGTTCCCCTCACCTCTTCTTCTCTTCATACCGACTGCCATCCTCACTGCTGGCACTTCTGAATATCAGGCTGTTATCTTGGCCTTTGCTGCCTCTCTCTATACCGACTGTCATCCTCACTGCTGGCACTTCTGAATATCAGGCTGTTATCTTGGCCTTTGCTGCCTCTCTCTATACCGACTGTCATCCTCACTGCTGGCACTTCTGAATATCAGGCTGTTATCTTGGCCTTTGCTGCCTCTCGCTATACTGACTGTTATCCTCATTGCTGTCACTTCTGGATATCAGGCTGTTATCTTGGCCTCTGCTGCATCTCTCTCTATACCGACTGTCATCCTCATTGCTGGCACTTCTGGATATCAGGCTGTTATCTTGGCCTTTGCTGCCTCTCGCTATACTGACTGTTATCCTCATTGCTGTCACTTCTGGATATCAGGCTGTTATCCTGGCATCTGCTGCCTCTCGCTATACTGATTCTCATCCTCACTGCTGGCACTTCTGGATATCAGGCTGTTGTCTTGGCGTCTTATGCATCTCTCTCTATACTGACTGTCATCCTCACTGTTGGCACTTCTGAATAGCAGGCTGTTATCCTGGCCTCTGCTGCCTCTCTCTATACCGACTGTCATCCTCACTGCTGGAACTTCTGAATATCAGGCTGTTATCTTGGCCTCTGCTGCTTCTCTCTATACCGACTGTCATCCTCATTGCTGGCACTTCTGGATATCAGGCTGTTATCCTGGCCTCTGCTGCTTCTCTCTATACCGACTGTCATCCTCATTGCTGGCACTTCTGGATATCAGGCTGTTATCTTGGCCTCTGCTGCATCTCTCTCTATACTGACTGTCACCCTCACTGTTGGCACTTCTGGATATCAGGCTGTCCTCCTGGCCTCTGCTGCCTCTCTCTATACCAACTTTCATCCTTACTGCTTGCACGTCTGGATATCAGGCTGTTATCCTGGCATCTGCTGCCTCTCGCTATACTGATTCTCATCCTCACTGCTGGCACTTCTGGATATCAGGCTGTTGTCTTGGCGTCTTATGCATCTCTCTCTATACTGACTGTCATCCTCACTGTTGGCACTTCTGAATAGCAGGCTGTTATCCTGGCCTCTGCTGCCTCTCTCTATACCGACTGTCATCCTCACTGCTGGAACTTCTGAATATCAGGCTGTTATCTTGGCCTCTGCTGCTTCTCTCTATACCGACTGTCATCCTCATTGCTGGCACTTCTGGATATCAGGCTGTTATCCTGGCCTCTGCTGCCTCTCTCTATACTGACTGTCATCCTCACTGCTGGCACTTCTGGATATCAGGCTTTTCACCTCTGACACTACTTTTCATCAGGTCAATTTTATTTTTGTCAAAAACATTTAAATATCTATATAGATCGATGTAGGGTGGCAGTTAAACACTGGCACTTCTTTTCATCAGGCTGTCATCCTGACCTCTGCGGTCATCCTCACCACTGGCACTTCATCAGGCTGTTATACTGACTTCTACCCCTTTTCTTCATAATGCCTTGGTATTTCTATGCTGGCTATCCCTGCCAGTTTAGTTCTCACTGTGATGCTTGCTGCTACATTTTTTCCCTCCCTTGCCACACCACCAGGCTGCCATCCTCATTGATGTCACCTCCCATTGGGCGAGGCTGACAACCTCACTGCTTATCTAATCTCCACGAATTACTGGCCTTGTCTTGGAATACTCACTAGAATTTGGATCTGCCACATATAATTGGTAGCTGGGTCTCTTTTTAGATTTTTGGCAGGGATGGACTGGGGCCAAAAATCTTCCCAAGATTGTATTGGCCCTGACCAGCTCACCTCCAGCTCATAAGCAGCTTAGCCCTGCCCCCAAGGTGCTTCTCAGATGTTAAAGAGCGCATTGAGTGCATGACGCATGAAGTACAGTGCCGCAACCCAAAAATATACTGACCCCCCGCCCCCTTTGGTCCGTCTTTGACCGTCTTATGCGTATCACCACCCTTCATCTGACATCACCGTATCATCAAAACCCAGTCCCCCCGGGCACCCGCTTGTTAGGGCTCACCAGCTCCCCCACCCTCAGGGCTCCAAAAAATGCCAGCGAGAATGCCGCCCTAAACAATCTCACCTCAAAAACTGACGTGCAAACCCAGGGCAAAACACTGATTTTCCCCCCCAACAAAGCCCACGAGACTGGCCACCTGCTATCAGCCGCCCTGTGCTCTTTTTGCCAACCCTTCAGTGCCTGGCGTACCCAAAACACTTTTGTCATATCCGCCCAACCCTCCAGTCGGCACAAGAAGGCCAAAGCCATCATCTTTTCATCAACCGAAGCCGGGGTTTCGCCTCCTGCCAACAACTCGCTCACGTACCAAATTAGCAACCCTGGCTTATCTTTCTCCGTTGCCGGCACCCCAAACTCCTCCACCAAGGCCCATCACTGCTGCCACGTCTTTACATACGACCCCCAAGTAGATGGTGCAACCGACTTTTGTATTAAGCTAAACAGGCGTTACAGGATCTCCAGCAGCCAACCGGGGCACGACTCGTCGACCTCCCTTGCCTCGGGTGCCGATTTTCTGAAGCGCTCCCACTGTGAACGAGAGAGCGTCAGCTATCCCGTTTTCCACTCCGGGCAGATGCACCGCCCTGCACCACACGTTGTACCGCAAACAACCCAACACCAGCTGCCTGAGCAGCACCACGGTAATAAAGATGAAGTCTGTGTGTTAACTCCTGCAACCACCGACATAGGCCCCAAAACCGACTGAGCCCGCCGTATCTGTGAAGAACTCAAGCTCCTCATTCGCCCTCACCGGTTCCAGCCAGTGTGCCAGGCCGTCAAAGGAATCCAGGAAAGTGATCCACATCCTGATGTCCTCCTGCATTGCCGCCGTCAACCTGATGAAGTGATGCAGCTCCTGAACCCCCGCCGGCGTCTAGCCTGGTAAACAGCCGTCCCATAGGCAAAACCCGGCATGCGAAGTTCAACTTCCTGAGCACTGACTGACTGCACTAACGTGACCTATTTTACCCCCAGGGCCCCTTTCAACCCCCAAACCAAATCCTCAATTTTATCCCTCGGCAGCTTACATACCCTTTCCACCGTATTGATCTTGATCCCCAAGAATTTTATCACGGTTGCCGGACCTTCCATTTTGTCGTGCGCCACAGGCACCCCAAAAGCCCCAAACACGCTTAGCATGGTCGCCAACAACAAATCGCATACCATAGTGCCTGCCGGCCCAAAGCACAAAATATCGTCCAAGTAGTGGTTGATGGACCCCATGCCCGCCTTCTCCTTTACCACCCACTCCAGGAACAAGCTAAAGGCCTCAAAATATGCGCATGAAATTGAGCACCCCATCGGAAGACACCGATCCACATAATACCCTACCTCGAAAAAACACCCCAAAAGATACAAGCTATCCGGATGCACTGGCAGCAGCCGAAATGCAGATTCCATATCGGTCTTTGCCATCAATTTCCCCGGGACCTGCCTCCCTTACAATATCCAGAGACCTGCCTTTTTTTTCCCCTCACTTATCGACATCCGTTGCCGAAACTGCTCGTCGTACCTAAGTCACGCCGAACCTCCGTATACCCAGTGGGCCTCCCAAATGGTGTCTAAATAACAGAACAGCATCGAGCAGTGTTCCGGGTTTCTTATAACGCTTGCGAGTATAGAAAACGCCTGCAGCCAATTCCCGAAAGTTCTAGGGATCAACCGAAAGTGCCTCCTATCCTCATCTTCCTCCTTCCGGTACTCCTTCCCTTTTTCCCAGCCCTCAATCCCAAAACATTCCAAGGGCAGTAACACGAAGATGTCCACGTACTCCCTTCGCCATATCTTTTCTTTCACCTCCTGTTTTAGGTGCCCCCCCAGTGGCACCTCGAGACACATGTAGGTGTGCCCCTTGGCTAAATCCGATATCGGTAGGGACCTATCGCCTCCCCCTGTCCCGCCCGACACCAGGTCTTCCGCTTTTTCTTCCTCCCTGCTAGCTGCCCCTGCTTTCCCTCGCTGTGGCGCCCCTCCCCCAGTACCACTCGTCGACACCTACACCCCTGGCGCACACACCGCCTCAGGGCCTTGCGGCGCCCCCCTGGACCCCCCGCTTGCCGGTGACTCCCACCTGGTTAACAACTCCCTTACCCCTGCCAGGAAACTTGCCACCCCCGGATACCCCACCCCCAGCCCCTGCCCGGCCCGGCCCCTGCCGAGCGATCACACCGCTTGATCCTCCTGAGCGCTGTTCCAAGCCCTGAGTCACCGTGCCCGACTGGCCCAGCGACCCGCTTCCCGACAGACGTCCCAACGCCACCGCCGTTCCTGGTGCCGCCACCACACTGCGGAAGATGAAGGCGGCCTGTTGACACCAGCTGCCACGAACCGGCCACTTGCCCGACTGCTGCTGTCTTCCATCCGCCATCCTGGTGCCTCGACTGCTGTGGTCGACCATTGCCTGCGGGGAAAAAGGAAGGGAGAGCAGCTGGTACTGGCCGGGAACCCGAGTCCCCGGCCGCATGTGCGCGCGTCCGCAGTGCCTGGACCTAATTGCGAGTGGGCAGGGGAAGACGCCATGCGCACCAGCTCGCCAGGCTGGGGGGCCGCCAGGTCAAAGTGCCAAGCGCTCAGGGACGCGCCAGGCCGGGGGAGCCAAAGGTGGAAGGGAGGCATCCCGTGGTGCCCGGGGGAAGGGCAGCAGCAGGAGTGCAAATGGCCCTGAAAAGGGGCCTTAGGGGAGCGAGGATGACGCTCCCGCAGGGGCGGGGGACCCGCGCTATAGGAGAAGAGGGGGTTGGCGCGGGGGGTCC
The DNA here is from genome assembly GCA_027917425.1 of Gastrophryne carolinensis. NCBI lineage: Eukaryota > Metazoa > Chordata > Amphibia > Anura > Microhylidae > Gastrophryne > Gastrophryne carolinensis. Next base: position 22,327,212 of record CM051241.1, on the reverse strand, counting down.
AGCCAGTGTGTGGTGGGTGACATGTGCTGTTTGGGGGCCCCCGCAGGCACCGAGAGGGACGCCGGGGGCCCCACTGCGAGACCTGGAGGCGTTATCACCCCCCCAGGGTTGCTATGTTGGTGGGGGAGGCCCCCTCAGCCGGCTTGTATGCAAGGGGTGGGGGAGGAGGACTGGCTGCCATGGCGGGCCGCCCGACGAGAGAGGGCTGCGCTCACCAGGGGGAGTGTGCACACGGCCACCACTCCCTGCCCATCGGTATGGCGGGGGCGGCAGCTCTCACGTGGCCCAAGCTCCGACGCTCAGGCCATGCAGGACGCTGACAACGAGGCGGGGACGGGGTCAACAGCAATGGCGCCACCGCTTCTCCCGGCTCGTCGAGGGAGAGGCGTGGGGGCGTGTCTTTCGAGATGCAGCAGCGGCTACTGGAGCAGGCGGGGGAGGCGGCTGGGCTGCTGCCAACTCCCCCAACCCGGACACCAGGCCACGAGCCGAGGATCTCCCGTGGCTGGAGCTTAAAGGTACGTGCCGCACTGCGGGAGGAGGAGGGGGTGGGGAAGGGGGCCACTACCTATTCCCCGCCGATCTGAACGGTGGGGAGGAGAGGGGCTAAGCCGGGCAACAGCCCGGCGTGCCTGATGGGGATGAGAGGGGGTGGCGGCGAGGTGGCTTGGGAGGGAATTAGGCTCCTTACCCAGTCCTCACCTCGTCGCACTGCTTCCCTGCGGAGCTTAGCTAAAAGGGCCTCCGTGTTACTTATCTGGCTGGACGAGCGTGGGTCAGACTGCTCATCCATCCATGCCGGGGGTCAAAGAGGAAGGAGAGGGGGACGGACGTCCCCTTTATATTCCCCCCCTCCCGTGAGGTCACTTCCTGCCGTGACAACTTCCACATGGCTGGTCTGCCTCCGGACAGGAACGCAGGCCAGTCATGTGGGCTTCCCTCCTTAAAGTGACGGCGCTTTCTCGAACAGAACATGACCTGGGTAGCAAGGAGCAGTGTTAGAAACAAATATGCAAAGACTATGCGTAAGGTGGGATGCATGCTGGGGGCTACCCTTAATTTAGATATTCGGCTATATTGGTGCATGACATGAAGCTGATAATTACTGTAAAGGAATAATAGGTGATGATATCAGTGAAGAGGTGTGCGGCCCTGGGACATGTAATTAGTGCGATATCTTTGTTATCTGTGATGCTCTACCAAGCGACTGACAATCTCTACACCACGGACTTTGTTCCCCATCTGTATGCAGGTGTCCATACTGAGCTATGGAGGAGCCACAGAAAGGTGGCTGCCACTCTCATGAAAAAGGACACTGGCAGCCGACACTAGAAGTGACCTCACTCAACTTTTTGTGGCCCAGGCCGCAGCCTATTTCAAAACTGGAACGCTGACTGACGACCAAGGACCGGATGGCTGGGCTCAGGTAGGTTACAGCTGCTTCCTGCTGCACACTCTGCAGGTGTGAGGAAGGTTTTTTTTCTTACACTAATTCTAAACTGGTAAGGGGACCGAAGGGCAACTAAAATGGATAGATACTGTACATATCTGAGCAATGCTAATTATTTTTAAAGTGGATTAAAACGATGGTCAGCTATCCTGTGTGTTTCACACACAGGGGTATCCCAAACAGGGATATCCCTGTTGAATAAGCCAAATTCAGATTGGAAGGCATTGGGATTTTTGGGCCACTTTAAGCAAATTAATACAGTACCATTGCTGTCTCATCATTGTCATTAATATAATCATTAATAATTCCTCATTTTTTGCCCTCACTCTCAAGTGAGCCAAGATGGCGTCCTAAGCGGTTTCTTGGACTTTCACCTGAGTTCTCCCTTAGGCCTGTTGCGTCTAGGTCGCAGCCGCATTGTCCCCCAAGGTAGAGCTCTATTTACTCAGCAGCAGATGTGTCCCATGCTGCAAGATGCACCTGTAGAATGTCAATTCCCGGATGAGCCATTCTCATGCTATCTCCACATTTCCATTCATCTGAATAACAAATGCTAACTAATTAGACCCAGAAGATTGCAATCATTGGGGGGTTACAAGGGACAAGTGGTGAGTACCCGCTTGACATATATTTTGTAAACCACTCTCTCCCCCCGATCATTAATATTGTCTGCCACACGCGTATGCACGAGTACCGACGGACCAGGGGGAATTTCATCCACAATAGGGCGTCTTGATGACAATGATTAGCGCGCAATTAACAAGGCTATTAACTCCTCATTTATATGCTCAGAGTTCACTCCTACACATCAGAATCAGAATCAGATTTATTATTGCAAGTTTATGCATTACATACATAGAAGGAATTCTTTTTTGGCACAGCGGCTAGATACTGTGTATTGAGTGACTGGAAATAAATTCAGTAGGAGTGGGGTCAAGGCCATATTCACCATTGGCCTGTGCCTAGGGCAGCAACTTGCAGGGGGGTGTTGTTGAGTGCGGTGTTACTGCCAAACTAAAAAAATAGTTGCTGGCACTATAATGTCCTGTCTTTAGTGTGGGGAGGGGAGCGAGGGATTAAACACAGTCGACAACCTGAGCCACTAAACATTTTGCTGCTTTCACTGCTGTTGTCATACGACTCCTTACGCCCTCTCACCCCTCCATATCTGCACACACTGTTTGCATTTAGCCCCCTTGCTGCCTCTTTTCCCACAACATCTGCACAAACACTGTCTCCATTTTACCTCTTGCACCCTCTCCCCCCTCCACACACATAGTCTGCAATTAGTCCCTTGCTCCTTATTCCGCCGCAGCACACGCACACACAACTGTCGGCATTTTACCCCTTCTGTCCTGTTTCCCCTCCACACACATACACACACTGTCTGCATATAACTTCTTTGCACCCTATTGTAAACATGGGGCCTTTATGGATATTGTGTAATGTTTTGATGTATTTGTCTCTATGGCTATGTATAATCAGTTGCTTTTGACCAGTGATACAAGTCATACAAGTCAGGTCATTCAGGCAGGCGCAGGTCCCTCACAGGCCCAGAGGTCTGTCAGTCCACATTCCCGTCCCCTCACCCTAATAAAAACAGGTTTTCAAATCAAGTTTGGGAGGGCAGATGCTGGGAAATTCCGATACTTACCCACCTAGAGTCCAGAAAATCAGGTTGTGACAAGTTTTAGGGTAGCCAGCCTGGGAAGACAAGTCTAGACATCAAAGAGATATCGGGATATAACTGAGAGGGAAAAGCCTAAGGAAGGGGTGGCAGGAAAGCGAGAAGGGGAAGCTGCTAGCCCACCAGGACGACCTTGCTATATACCCGAGGAGAGTCCATCATCTTAGAGAGCTGAGAGGAACTGCGGATACATGCTAGAGCAGGGACCCAGGAAGGTTACTGAGAGATAGCTGCTACTGATGTCATGCCAAAACTAACACCAGTTAGTGCTAGTATCTCAATATTTACCATTTGTCTCAATGTCCTTCAATTTACCGGATGTCTAAAGATCCTACAATCTTTTGCATGTATCCATTGGCCAGTTAATAATATTTATATATTTGCCTATTTTAGTCAAGCCAGGCAGGATATATATATATATATATATATATATATATATATATATATATATAATTAATATTTTTGTTATTACATTGTTTAGAAGATTAAATTGTTTACACCTCCTCTCCACAAACATTTGCTTGGTACACACACTGCATATTTATGTTAGGGGCTTGGGGGTAGTCTGAGCACACACTGAGGTGGTAACTAGGGGTGTGGGATCATTTTTTTACTGCCAGACCATGACCTACCTGGGGCACAAGCACTAATAGTGCCTAAGTTAGCCGAAAAATGGTGCTGTTGAATTGTAAATGGGGAAGAACTTTTTTTCCATACAAGGAGCCTTTCATCTCCAAGGTACTACTTGTTGAAGTTCCTGATATGTGAGATAAAAAAATAGGGATTTGTGAAGGGCTCTGGATCTGGGTGTTACAACCTTAATCTTGCCTTTTTGGTATTTGATAGTGGAAAGATCTGGCTCTAATTATCTGGCCCTTCTATTTTTAATCTATTCGTTAAAAAATGTGTTTTCCCCCCTTCCGCCGAGCGACCAGCCAAATACACCAGGCATTGTGGATGGCAGCCCAGGCCTTGGAAGCAGTTATGATAGGGGCACCCCTGAAAGAACACTGGTCCCATGAGCACTGGACATAGAGGGGTATTGGCAAGCCATCCATTGGATTATGATGGGGACCATAATCTGGTGCAGATGAATTATCCTGTTGTTCAGCATCTTGCTTGGATAAAGCTGGTTCTCAGAAAGCAGTGCGGATTATTTGAGGTGATCGGCAATATGCAGTGAATCATGTTGATGGGGTCTTGGGTCAAATTGTGCAGCAGAAGAATTTGGCTGTGATTTGAATTATGGCTAGTTAAATTGTGGTGGTAATTATTCTGGCTGCTGAGCCAATTTTGGTCAGGTTCTGGCCAGATGAATCAGCCATGGGTCCAATTGTAGCTCAGTCATGTGGTGCAACTGAATGGGAATATGGGTCAGCTTGTGGTTCAGATAAGTTGAGCTGCAGGTCCAGTTCTAGTGTAGATCTCTGGTTGAGAATGCAATGCAAATAAATGGAGTTGCTGCTCAGATTGTGGAGAAGACCTAAGGAATGAGGTGGGGTTGTGGATAGATACTGATTGGCTTTTAAGACAGATTAATCAGGCTATAACTCTATTGCTTCACTATCACTGTTCAATCAGCTTTTCCATGTTTAGGCCGAACCCTGAACTCAAACATGTACATCTAGCTGAAGCCCATGTTTGGGTTTAGAAACCCGAACTCGCAAAGTTCTTTATGAACCTGAACTTTGCGGATCACCCAACACTACCTGCAACAATATGGGAGCCCCAGTATTCCATGTTCACCTTCTGGTGTAGTATCTTGGCACACCAGCAGATATCCCTCCGCAACACCTTAGGTACATATTCAGCACCTAGGCTTGATGAAGGTCAGCTTTTTTTCCGTTGGGCGGGCTGGCAACCAAAATGCAGACACAGTCCCTGCAGAGGGGCACCTGCTGGTGAACCAAAATACTAAAGAGCTAGTACTATAGGGAGGAGCCAGCAGCAGTAAGGCCCTGGGCAAAATTACGGATAGGGTTGCAAAGTACTTTCCCACCAAATGACACCACAGAGCATCCATACACACATCCACCAACATTAAATGACTTTGCCCCCATTCAACCCACCACCGGCAACTTTAAATGATCTCCTTCCCCTATCTTCCACTAGCCCAGAAAATCAGGGCCGTACAAAGGGAACAGCACCAGATAGTGCAGGAAGCCCAGGTTTGTCCTCTCCTAACACCAGCCCTGCATATTTTTTCAGGTTCTTGAGCAGGGGCCTACCTTTTATAAGGCCCTCACAGCACCTCTTAGTAATATCCAGCCTCCTCACTCCGCCAGATGCTTTCAAGGCTGGCGATGTGTTCCGGTGCGGGGGCAGGACCAGGGGAGGTGGAGGCGGACGCAGCCCACAGAAACCTACTTTCCTGTGGGGGGTACATAAGACCTGCTGGGTGTGGTGGTGGCAGCTTGCATAGGGCGCCCTTCTGCCTTTTACTATGGTATTATGGTATTTACGCCTTGGATCCTGAATCTAACACATGACTAGCCCACTCCTCCTACTCTACCAGAAACCCAACAATACTTTTGGACCCAGATGTCCTTTATAGTACAAAGTTCTATTATCAGAACGCAATACTCACAGGGGCGTAAAAAAGATAAACACATGTTCAATCCATTTTTTTTTACTTCGTTTTGCTGCCTGGAGGCTGGCCGTACTGCCATCCAGATGGCTTCTAGGGGAGTATAGAGATAGAAGTTTGAGATGTTCGAGTTGCATCAGTCTTCCTAAATCATCCGGCAGATATGCTAATGTCTTGTCATAGTGCTTTCCTCTTTAGCAATCTGAAACTTTCCATATGTATGCCGTCATGAGGACAAATTAAACACTAAATAAAAAGCCATTTTTGCAGACGGTGCACTTTCCGCCAAACTTCCCTCTTGCTCTCGATGAAACTTTCACTCCTTATGCCAGGGAGTACAATGCGCGGCGTGTCACTCCGAGACGAGTGCACATTCTCTCTTCTAGATTAGTGATAGATTTCATTCTGCAGCTCTCCCGTGTCCCTCTTAGTCGCGTGCTCCCATCTCAGAAATAGCTACAAGGTGTCTCAGAAAATCGACGCGCTAGCGTTAAAATGGTAAAAGGAATGATCGCTAGAACCACCAAAAATGAATTAAAAGGCTTTATTGGATATTTATTTTTACAAAGCATCTGAATATAAAGATATAGCTTGACTTTGGATATGACAAGGACTAGTTAAAGAGTCCCCAAAATGTAAAATAAATTTACATTAAACATTAAAGTGGACCAAAACCCAGGATTTTACCCATCACAATTCAGATGAAACCTGGGGTACTCTACTCCTCCAAGGTTCACCAAAAGGAGCACAACCAATAAATTTTGCCAAAAGTTTATTAGATTCAATACGACACAAACATTTAAAACCGACAATCACAACACATTAAAGACGCATTAACCCCCCCCCCCCCCCCTCACCCTGGAATAATTCCTCTAAACAATAACCCATGAAATATAGGGCTGTGGCTCAAAATAACTCCTCCCCTCATTCCTTTCAGTCACATTATTGGACCAGTACTCAACAAAATAATCAAAAATATATAAAAATAAAAACTCCCCTTACAAAAAATACTTTTGCGCCGGCACAAAACCTATTTATCTATTACAAATTCCACATTCACAAAGTGCGAAACAAAACAAAAATGTGCAAATAAGTGCATGTAATAACTGAATTAATAAAAATATATATACAATGTGTTCAAAAGGTTTAATCCATTATATATTGTACAGAATATTTATATAAAAAGAGAAACCTCCATCAATAGAGGCAAAACATAACCAATCATCAATTATTATAGTAATACTAAAGGAAATTCCATATTATATTACTATAATAATTGATGATTGGCTATGTTTTGCCTCTATTGAATTAAAAATGTTAAAACATTACATACCATAACAACCCAGGGTTAAATTGGATCAAAACTGGACCTAGAATCTATAAATAGCCATCCCTGTGGTTAAATATCCACATTTTCCAGTTCTGCCCTCTTTTTTGACCTTAGTCATTTCTATCTACCTTTTTGATCATGTTCTTTTTCCCCTTCTTTTACAACCTTTCTCGCTTTTCTGTGTTTTTCTGTCTCCTCCTGTTGACACATTTGTTCACCTTCTTTGCACCTTCCTCTGTTTTTTATCTTTGCTATCTCTTTTCCACGTGTCCTCACCTTTCTCTTTTATCCAACTTACGTCATTCTTACTTTCTCTTTTTTTAATTATGGCCTCAGTCATTTCTGTCTACTGTATCTCTTGGTTATGCTCACTTTGTTTTTCCTACCTTCCCTCCATCTCTTTCTTTTCTGTGTTTCTCTATTTTCCTCTCTTGTCAAATACCCTTGACCTTTCTCTTTAACATTCTCTGTGTCTTCTTATCTTTTCATCTTCTTCATCTCTTTTTAGCATTTACTGGTCTTTTTTTATTCTTCCACCCTACTTTGGCCTTTTTTACACATTTCCTTCTTTTTCTTACCCTACCTCTTTTCCGTGTTCCACCTCTCAGTTATTTTATACTTTCATTTCTGTTTCTCTCCCTCTCTTCTTACTGTTAGGGCGAGCGCTGCACGTCCATCTAGCAGCACTTCACTTACCTCCATGGCTGCATCCAGCCGTCATCCATTTTGCAGCACTTCCCTCATGGCTGTTTCCAGCTGCCGCCCCTCCCCCCATGCTTCCTTCTCACATGCTCAGGTGCGCGCACGTCTCCGTCCACTAGAGGGCGAGCGCACTGGATTCCTGAGATTTAAAGGGCCTGTACAGCACTGATTGGTGCTTGGTCATCCAAGCCTGCATCCACTTCTCCTATTTAAAGTGGCACTTCCTTCCTTCAGTACCGGATCTTGGTCTCTCCATGCTTGTTGAAAGTCAGACATTCTTGGATTGCTCACCCGTGTACCGACCTCTGCCTGTCCCCGACTTTGAACCTTTGCTGCCAGCCCCGACCTCGGCTACTCACCTTCACCGCGAACCTGTGCTGCCAGCCCCGATCTCTGCCTGTACTTACTACGCCTTTTGCCCGCCACTTGTGTACCTCGCTGAACCTCGGCTGACTGTGGGACTGGGCCGCTGTTGGGGGGTAGCGACCTGGGGGTCACTCGCCGCACAAGACCAACCTGCCTTGCGGTGGGCTCTGGTGAATACCGGTGGCCCCTTAGACTCCGCTCCCCTGACACGGTACCCGCCATCGGTCCCACAGTTAAAGCGGATCCACACCCGAGTCCGCTCCACCCGGTCCGTGACACTTACATTCCTTCAATCACATTTTACCATTCCGCCTTCCTCTCCTTTTATCGCCTCCATCTCTTTTCTGTATTTTCTTTGCTTCATCTCTCTTACATTCAACTTTCTTTTTCTGCATTTCTGCTTTATTTTTCATCTCTCTCTTTCTTGCCCTATTAATCAAAGTATATCTCTTTTCAGTGTTCCCTACATCTCTCTCTATTTCCCTCTATATCTTTCCTTTTTAGAGTGAATGTGTGTGTCAGGGGGGCTTTGTCCTGAAACTCTGCACAGGGCGACATTTATTCTCTAGGTCAGCCTTGTGCACATTGTGGTCTCCCTGCAGCAAAGTGATGGCGGCACACCTGCAAATCCTTCTACTACCATAAGAGACTTCTAAATGATATTCTGTCCAAAAAGTCCCCGCAGGCCCACTGAAAAGCTGTGTTGTTTAGGGCAGTTGGTTGATGACATCGAGTTAATTAGTGAGATAAGACAGGTCAGCGGAAAAAAACACCAGCACCGGTGCCCGGGCCGTGTTCCTTACATGATACACACCTTTTAAATTACTAGAACGGAGCTGATTTATGGAGTGTGATATGCTGGGCTATGAAGTCTTAATTTATACCGTGTTTTGATTAGGTTGCCTAATTTATTTAAATGTGAATTTAGAGCCACGATGTTGAGTCATTTATATGAGATTGCTAGGAATTCATATAGACACATATATACAGTATATACATATATACAGTATATACTCTACAGTCCTATGAACAGAGCAGTACATTGTTTCATTTGTGCTACACCTTGTGGGGAGTTGACAGTGATTGTATTAGCATATTGCCATGAAATGTGGGTTCTGACGTCCCAGTCCAGACAGAATTACAAACTCTCTTCACCCATACATAATCAGGTCTTTGGTAACACCACCACCACCAATACAGTGGCATATCTAAACACCATATGCATTCAGGTACACACAGATCACTAGCTAAGGTCTCTCCTGGTACTGAGATACCCACAACCAGAATACCAGAGAACACGGTTAAATGCATCTGAGCCTAGGGAACAGCTATACATAATACAATTTATGATGCGTCGGGGAGAAAACTATGCAGTTTGGAAGCCCTCCAACCGGAAAGTCCCCATAATTCGGCATTCAGTGCTCCCAAATGCAATGCAACGGGGAAGTCAACCAAAATAGTTGGTCGTTTTTACGTTAAGAAAATTCATTGTCCGTCCCCCTAATTTTTGAACTGGTATAGGACCCCTTACCAGTTGTCAAGGAGCAAAGTATAAAAAAAGACATCACAAATAAAAACTGATACACGCCTGTTGGGTATTCTTTCTGATCCCTACAGTGGCAGGTATAGCAGACCCCAGCCGGCATCTGCAGTTAAGGAGGACACAGGTATGAAGCCTATAATGTTGGCAATGGACCAAGTATAATACTGCGGGAATTTTAGTCATACATTTTCCATTTAATGTATCATTTTCTGCATAGACTTCGAAAAACGCATGCCCCCCCCCCCAAAAGCCAACCAACCCGGGCACCAGGCATAAGGGCTTGTAACCCAGGGCACAGAGGCTGCGTTGTGTGGCTCCCAGTCCTGCCAGTTACCAGCCCTTATGCCCTTCGGTATGGGTTTGGGGATCTTCCAGGGGTGCCCATATCGACTGTTGTTCCGCACCCCTGATGTAATAGGATGGGTCATCGGCATGTCACCTGCCGGGGAAATGCCAGCTTCTTAACCCGGTGAACCAGTGTTACCAGTTCACCCCCAGTCAGTTAAAAAACAAAACACCCTCAATTTGTCAATTTATTTATTTAAACTACTACTGGTCCCCTTATTCTTTCCAGAGGCATTTGGTGTCCTCTCGGCAAAGGCTCTGAATCAAGCTTATGGTGTCCAAATCTTGTCTTGTCTCACATGTTGGTTTCTCTATATTGAACAACATCCAGCAAGGGTAGCAAGCTTCTTTGAAATGCCAGTGCCATGCTAATTTATGTTACAGTGACTAAACTCTAATGTAAAGTCCCATCATATCTTTACACACATGCTCTAACTGAATGCACTGAGTCAAGATAGTTTTATTTGTTGTGGGATGTACTGTAAAATGGAATGATTTATGGTACAGAAGGACTATGGGTAAAGATGGTGATGTACCGGACAATTTGATCTCCAGGTCAGTAAGGGGTTGGCATGCTTTGTTCGACTAGGTAAGAAAACACCTGACCTCAGGGTTCCACTTGTGTTAAGCCACCCTATGAATTAGCAATAGAGCAGGTCCAGATATCAGTAATAGTGTCCCCGAAATGTTTACTCTGCATAGAGTTAATCTCCAGTCCAACAGCAGGGCAAGTGCTTTATACTTTGAAGACCAGACTGTATGATTATTAAAAAAGAGACAGGTCCTCTCTAATCTTGTGTCTTTTCAAGTGCTACTATGACCTGTAAAATATTAAAATTCCTAAGCCGCCTGTAAATCCCCATTTCCAGATTGTAAAGTTAAAGTTTAACGGCTTCTACGAGATGGCCTTAATAAAAATGCGTTGTTGAGCTTATCGAGCGGGACAATTAAACTCCACCTACTAAATACCTACCATCTGATTTCTATTCGCAGCTTATTCAGCAAAGCAAAATGCCAATGCCTTTCCTCCCTTTACACTCCCTTGAACTCGCTAATGTATGAATAAAAAGAGATTTATTTGTCTTATTAGGCTGACACCAGCCGTGGCGCGCAAGGTAGCTTTAAATACAAAATCCGGATAACAGATCGGAGCCTGCAAAAATTCTGAAAGATCGTTTTGATTTTTTCCCCAGCCGGCCTTGTTTGATTTACATCAATTAGGAATTTTGCATAAGGTACCATATAACACTGTAGCTAATAACCCAGAAATAACCTCATTAAAAACAGACAGCAGATCGCTCTGCGAAGAATGAACTCTAAGCAGGAAAATTAGTGACCTGGAAAGGATGGGTATGAGGAAATGGCAGAGAGAGAGAAACGCAAGGAATAAATCCCAAAGCCAAAAAGAAAAAAAATCTCTCTCTAGGAAAGTTAGAGGGACATAAAATAACTTTACATTTTTTTCTTTGTATGAATTCCACTTTAGATTAATAGAGGTGTTGAGAAATGAAGAGCCAGGATAAACGAGACAATTTCAACAGAACCAACCAGATCACTTAGGTTGTATTAAATAAAAATGGTGAACATGTCTGAGTAACTGTAACAGTTCACCACTCAAGAGGTAAGTAGGTTGACTTAACTTAATGAAAGCCTGGTCAGTGCATCAAGGATAAACCCTAACATGTTTCATAAGGCCCACATGTTTTTTTCTGAATTAAAAATGGAGATGACCTAATTTCCTTTACTTTTCTCAACATTTTTGTTTGATTTAGACCTTGAAATATGCGAAAGATTGAATAAGGTTTAAAAGGGGAGTATTTTTAAGAGGTACTTCATATAATAGAACAAGAGGGTAGACCTTAAGCTAGTTGGAGGGAAGATCAGCAGAAATGAAGGTATCAGGACATATTATTTTAGTGAAAGAGGAGTAGATGTTGGGCGTACAGCAGAGGTAGTTGGAAAAACAACAGTGAGTGAATTTAAACAAGCCTGGGATGAACAGACATCTAGCAAAATTAAGTCTTGCTAAATTAAGTCCTGCTAATGCAATCAACACTTCACCTCATACTGGCTACAGTAGACAGAAGATGTAAATTAGAGATTGACCAGTTGGCTGACTAACAATCTTCAAGAAAATGAAACAGCACATCCAGTTGTCTTGTTTTATTCCTACAGATATCTAAGTCATAAAGGCTTTTCTTTATTAAAAATGTAGCAGAGTGAGAGTTCTGGGTGCAGGAACTGGCTTTACTGGAACATGAGTGCAGTAAGAGAAGGTCAAATTACATGGTGGCTAACACCATAAAAATAAATCAAAGAGAGCAGGAGACATAACATGCAACAGAGAATGCACAGAAGAGATTACACATTGATATATGTAACAGCGCCATCAACTGTCATAAATGTAAACTGCATTAACCAAGACTAAGCTAATAGTCTCTTTCAGTGGTCAAGGGCTTGGTAAGGATATCTGCTGTCATATCCCCAGAAGGGCAATAAAGTAGCTCTGCGAGACATCTGCGAGACATCCTTGATTGTCCTCAAAGATTCTCGGTGGTTCCAACTGTGGTCAACCCAAGTTTAATAACAGTTGTCATATAATTGTTTGGCTTGCCTGAGCTGCTGCAATGTACTCTGCTTCAGTAGACAAAAGTGTAACTGAGAGCTGCTTTCCGCTAGTCCAACTGATAGCACCTCCTCACAGAAAAAAACAAGTAGCCACTGGTAGATTTTGTATCACTGGTGTCCCCGGCAAACAGTTGGCATCAGGATGCTTTCGTCCCTTGCTAGTGATTTTAGCTTTTAGATAGCGTCTTGTTTTACAGTATTCCATCCTTCCTGCTTTCCTGTACTGAGTGTTAGTTTGTAGTGGCATATCTTGGCTGTTTATCTTCTTCAGGTAGTTGGTTTGAATAGGAGATTTTACTGGTTTGGCATCTTCCATTCCAGATGTTTCAATTATTTCTTGTACTTTGTGCTTTTGGTTCAGAAAGCTGCCATATTTCTCTCTCTCAATATGAATGTTGAGATAATTCTTAAGGTTTCCAAGATCTCTGGTCTCAAAATGCTGATTCAGGGTTTGCAGTATTTCTGCTTCATCACCTTCTTTCTCAAAACGCATCAGGATATCATTCACATAAATGAGCACATAGATCCATCTGTCTGCCAATTTCTTTATGTTTAGGCAGGGGTCTGCTTTATTCCTGGGATGTACTAATGTGTTAGCACTTATATACTCCTCTGAAGTCTGCATCCAAGGTCTGGCCTTTGTTCATCTTTTAATCCTGGTGGCTGTTCCATGTAGATGTCTTCTGTTAACTCTCCATGTAGAAATGCTATTATCTCATCAAAGTGTTTCAATTGCATTTTCCTTGTGGCGGCTACTGTCAGCAAAGTCCTTATTGTAGCATGTTTGAATACTGGAGCAAAAGTATCATCATAGTCCTTGCTTTGTGTCGCTCCACTATGTCACCTGCATTGTACACTTTAAAAGTCCATTTACAGCTAATGACTTTCCTTCCAGGTGGTAGCTCTGTAAGTATCCATGTTCTGGTGTCATGCATGGATTTTCTTCCTTTGCAGCCTTTATCCATTTATTGGCTTCCCCTTCTAAAAGCTGAGATATGTCTTCCCAAGTTGCAGGTTCATTAGTACTGGCAGTACTTGTCTTGTATGAGAGACATACAGGTGGTTTACCATTGTTTTCTCTTATTGAGTGTCTTGGGTCTGTGTCTGAGCTTGCTTGTGGCTGCTCTTCAGTACTGGTAGGTTCTACGCTCACTTCAACTGTTTGTTCAGAAGTTACAGAAGTCTTCTCTTCTGTTCTTACTTCCTCTTTTGTCATCACAATCAGCCTGATTCAGAGCCTTTCTTGCACGCATTCCCGCCATCGGGAATGGCATCAAAGGACCATATTTGGTCTATTTTCTGTGACAGGTGATTCAGAGCATTGTGTTTGTGGCCGAGTTGTCCTTTTCACAGGAAAATACAGCATGCGTACATCAAACCAAGTGTTTGCTGTATAAATACGGCTCAAGGAGTCCATGCGTCCGTAATTCTATGGGTTTTGCCTGCGCTTGCGTGATATTCAGAGCCCTGATTTGTGAGTTTTTGGACCTATAAAAGCCGTAGGTTTCCTGTTCAAACTTATGCCATCTTTTTGCTAGCAGTGGTCTTTTGTTGCTAGTGAACCTACGATGAAGCTCCTCCTCCAAATCAATCAGATGATGGATTAGCAGGTGCTTGAATTGACTTGACTGAACCAACATTGGCTTGAGAAGTTTTACTCAGAGTTGCGGCCACGGTTGGCCCCCGCCGCAATTGGAGGTATGACCAAATTGGTTGTCCGCCTCCAATTTTTAGTGAATGGCTTCTTCCAGAGGCTAGGGGCACTGTCAGTTGGCATGTCCCAGCCTTCACTGAGCCGCATCCTGACTAAATTTCTTGTCAGTATGGCTGTCCTGCAGGAAAAATACATCTCTTTTCCTGACAGCATGGCAGCCTGGAACACAGTGAGGTTGAGTTCTTTTCGAATAGAGACTATGCCAAGTGTCATGGGCGCCATTGATTGTGTGCATGTGGCCCCCCACAATCCAAAGTCCAGCATGGCAAGCTAGGGGGATGTTGCTCGGCTTTGGGTGTTGACCTGGTTAGCCTCCAGCCTTTGAAGGGCAACTTGGTTGGCCTCTAGTAGAGCCCTAACCAGCGTCTCCATCTGCTGGTGGTGCTGCTGCTGCTCCACAACCACAGCAGACAGGTTCATGGAGCAAACTTGTCGGTCCAAAGCGCAACTTATCTACTGTGCCCAGATAATATTGGGGGTCTCATCCAGATGTCCAGAGTTCCCTTCCTCCAGCTCATTAATTTCATCCAGGAGAGGTGCCATCTGTGTGGAGAAAGGTCAGGATTAGTGTTAGTTTTTCCCAATGTTACCACACAGCCCCAAAACACTCATTTACCTCATCATTGTCTGGACTCTGATCCCTTGGTGGCTGGCTAGTGGGAAGGCCCAGTCTTGATTTTGTCTTGGTGGCAGCCAAACTAGAAGAGCTAGCTGTGGCTGCAGGTGACGGATCTTGCGGGCGAGGTGCTGCTGGCTGGGGTGTTGCTGCAAAGTCAAGGTAAATACACTGTTAGTTTCCTCTTAGCAATAAATGTTGCCCTTCAAAATCACTACAAGGGCTGCACACTGTGGTCCCACATCGACGTGGGCCCACAAATTTTGTTCTACTCACACCCATGTTAGGGGTTACATATAAAAGTTGCCTAATACCCTTGGTGTGTGTTGTTGCACAACATATGTTGCTCAGGCAAGCACCCAAAGTTGGCTGTGCATGAGGGAACTAAGGTTGGTTGGCGGCACGTTTGGTTGGTCTACTCCCCCCCCGTGCCAAGCTACAATTTGCTAATATACCCGCTGGTAGGTGTTGTAGTGGAGCCTCCCCAACACCTGCTCCTCAGCATGTGTAATTTGTGGAGTTTTGGGGAGTCCCCCACCAGTTTTCAAGCTAGTTTGAAACAAAGGAAAGGGTAGCACTTACAATTATATAGGAGGTCAGGTTACATATGCACACCTTGAAAAAGCAGCTAAAGGACTAGATATGATAACAGAGAACGGGGTTCAAAATATAGCTAGCTGTGTCTGCTTAGTAGCACAGCTTGTCAATTACATGTAAACAAAGGGGTCTGCTATATCTAATAAACACCCAACTACAACATAATGCAAAAAAGTGACAAGTTTTAATAAATGTGATAAATGTAATTAATCAATATTTACAATGAGAAATGTTTGCATAGAGAATACAGAGCTATAAACGTAATGGATATAGATTCTCCAGGGTTGTGTCACCGAAGGAGTAAGGGGATAACCCAAATCAGTTATACACACTGCATACAGGCTAGCATTGTGTAATACAAAGATGGACACAATCCATGGTACACAAACAAGCACGAATGCATACATGTAAGTCAAATAACAGAAACAAGAGACATTTATGGTAAGGTTAGACAGCAGTATACCTCTGTTGGATGACAACTTAGACCCTCAACGTTTCGGTTGAGTAAACCTTCATCAGGAGGGAGATATCTCATTGTAAATATTGATTAATTACATTTATCACATTATGTTTGCATGTTCAGCACTTACCCCTCAGCCTGTCTGGTGCTGAGTTTCTCCCGAACCACCACCTTTAGGACGTCCCAATTTTTCTTGGCCTGGGCACCATCCTTGGATTCTTGCCTCACCCCATCACATTGGGCAATCTCCAACCATAACTATTCCCGCCACTCTTTGGGGGTTGAGCAGGACCGCCACCCAACCAGTCGATCGATATAATTAAATTGGCCACTCAACTTGCCCCTTGTTAGTTGGTGCCCAGAGTGAGTGGCCAGTGCTCGGGTCTGCTGGGTGGTGTCTTGGCTGAAGGGACAGTCACTAGGTCCACTCCCATGACCAGAACGGATTGATTCCAGGCTACCGTCAGGGGATTGAGCAGGCCTGGCTGTGGCAACGCTGCTCAGCCTTTGGCACCCTGTTGGCTCAGCTGTGGACTCCACAATGAGGCCCACACTGGGGTCTGTCCTGTCCACATAGTGCTTTGGTGACCTGACCATTGGTTGGTCTGTGATGGGCTGTGACTCACACTGCCGATGCCTTAAACTGACGTGGTTGACCTTTGGTTTTATTAACAGCCCCTCAATGGCGCAAGCAGCCTATAGGCCACATGTGTGTATGGATGCAGGCACAATTCCGGGGTCTGCCAGGGCACATCAGTGGTTGTGCGCCTTGGCGCAGGGGTGCGTCAAACAGACGACATCCAAAGGTCCAACATGGCACTCTGCAATCTGCTACTACTGTGGGATGGGAGAGCTGGCCTCGCCTTGTTGCTGGCCACGGTCAGCGAACACTATCTGGCAGTAGTAGCGGAGTGGACAGTTAGGTGCGCGTTTTTGCCTAAGTGCGTCTGTGCTTGCAATTTGCTACTATTGTGGGATGGGAGATATGGATTATTTAGCATTGGCATACGCTATCGTATACAAGGCTTGAGTGCATGCACTGTCCCTGAAAATTACTTAAATGGACAGGGGCATGCATGTGGAGCTAAAGGAGACCCAAACAGAGGTGAGTACACAACGATGGAGCCACCCATGGAAGCTGTCAAGACAGTGAAGCAGAACAATACCCAAGCATTACACAAACAACACATGCCCATTAATACTAACTCTGGTTCTTTCCCTCTACAGACCCTGAAGAAGGAATGGCACCATAGCGGAGGGTGGTCCCCTAAGAATATGTGTCAACCAGTTTGGGTAAGTTTGTGCGTGTATATACAGGCACACATCACACACAAAAAAAGTGCTTATGTATATTTTTTTCTCTTTGCAGGTGCCATGTTGGTCCCCAAAAAAATAATTTTATATATTTGTTTTATATAATTATTGTAAATACATTTTTTTTAATTCTACATTTTTTTTAAATAAACCAAGATATATTGTTATCTGCTGTGTGGTCGCGGGTTTTCTATGCAGCAACATAAAGCAGATAGAAAGCAAACAAACAGCAGTGTAAAAACAGAACACCAAAACAGAAGGTGACCATATACTATTTTCCTTTTTACATTATTTGCATCTTCATCTCTTTTTACCTTCTGCATCTTTTTGCAACTCGTCTTTCTCTCATTTTCACCTTAACACTCTCTTTCTTTCTCTTGATTCCCTCTCGTCACCTTCCTTCAGTCCTATTCTCTTTTCACTTTTACTGCTTCTTCCACTGTTTTTACTTGTCTTTCTTTATTTGCTACATTTCCTCCACTTTGAGTGTAAATGTGTGCAGAGCCGGGTGGAGGCCCCTGGGCAGAAAGTCTATTAGCACCCCTCCATGAGTAACTGTAGATCAATCACAAAGGCCCTTATTTATGAAGGAATAGCGACAGGTAGCGACTGGTGAGCGGCCGGTAATGACGGGCCCCGCCACGAGAACGCCGGCTCCCCACCACAATCACACATTTATCAAGCCAATCCTGCTTAGCGACCGAGATAGCGCCATATAGCCACTCATTCATCATTATTCCAGCCTCAGCCCACAGCGCCAGCGTCCGACCTTGAACAGCGACAGGTATGACCTCTCGCTACCTGGCGCTCTCCAATGCATTTCAATGGAACAATCTTTAAATATTCATAATTAATTGTTATTAATTTTTTTTTCTTTTTTTAAATGTGAAAAATTATGTGACCACTTCTGCCATTTTAGATAATTTTTTTAAGGTAAAAAAAAATTGTACAGAATTGATATTACAGGTCTGATATTAATGTATTCATATTACAAAATTATTTAAAAAACTTGTAGCTCTGTAAGTATCCATGTTCTGGTGTCATGCATGGATTTTCTTCCTTTGCAGCCTTTATCCATTTATTGGCTTCCCCTTCTAAAAGCTGAGATATGTCTTCCCAAGTTGCAGGTTCATTAGTACTGGCAGTACTTGTCTTGTATGAGAGACATACAGGTGGTTTACCATTGTTTTCTCTTATTGAGTGTCTTGGGTCTGTGTCTGAGCTTGCTTGTGGCTGCTCTTCAGTACTGGTAGGTTCTACGCTCACTTCAACTGTTTGTTCAGAAGTTACAGAAGTCTTCTCTTCTGTTCTTACTTCCTCTTTTGTCATCACAATCAGCCTGATTCAGAGCCTTTCTTGCACGCATTCCCGCCATCGGGAATGGCATCAAAGGACCATATTTGGTCTATTTTCTGTGACAGGTGATTCAGAGCATTGTGTTTGTGGCCGAGTTGTCCTTTTCACAGGAAAATACAGCATGCGTACATCAAACCAAGTGTTTGCTGTATAAATACGGCTCAAGGAGTCCATGCGTCCGTAATTCTATGGGTTTTGCCTGCGCTTGCGTGATATTCAGAGCCCTGATTTGTGAGTTTTTGGACCTATAAAAGCCGTAGGTTTCCTGTTCAAACTTATGCCATCTTTTTGCTAGCAGTGGTCTTTTGTTGCTAGTGAACCTACGATGAAGCTCCTCCTCCAAATCAATCAGATGATGGATTAGCAGGTGCTTGAATTGACTTGACTGAACCAACATTGGCTTGAGAAGTTTTACTCAGAGTTGCGGCCACGGTTGGCCCCCGCCGCAATTGGAGGTATGACCAAATTGGTTGTCCGCCTCCAATTTTTAGTGAATGGCTTCTTCCAGAGGCTAGGGGCACTGTCAGTTGGCATGTCCCAGCCTTCACTGAGCCGCATCCTGACTAAATTTCTTGTCAGTATGGCTGTCCTGCAGGAAAAATACATCTCTTTTCCTGACAGCATGGCAGCCTGGAACACAGTGAGGTTGAGTTCTTTTCGAATAGAGACTATGCCAAGTGTCATGGGCGCCATTGATTGTGTGCATGTGGCCCCCCACAATCCAAAGTCCAGCATGGCAAGCTAGGGGGATGTTGCTCGGCTTTGGGTGTTGACCTGGTTAGCCTCCAGCCTTTGAAGGGCAACTTGGTTGGCCTCTAGTAGAGCCCTAACCAGCGTCTCCATCTGCTGGTGGTGCTGCTGCTGCTCCACAACCACAGCAGACAGGTTCATGGAGCAAACTTGTCGGTCCAAAGCGCAACTTATCTACTGTGCCCAGATAATATTGGGGGTCTCATCCAGATGTCCAGAGTTCCCTTCCTCCAGCTCATTAATTTCATCCAGGAGAGGTGCCATCTGTGTGGAGAAAGGTCAGGATTAGTGTTAGTTTTTCCCAATGTTACCACACAGCCCCAAAACACTCATTTACCTCATCATTGTCTGGACTCTGATCCCTTGGTGGCTGGCTAGTGGGAAGGCCCAGTCTTGATTTTGTCTTGGTGGCAGCCAAACTAGAAGAGCTAGCTGTGGCTGCAGGTGACGGATCTTGCGGGCGAGGTGCTGCTGGCTGGGGTGTTGCTGCAAAGTCAAGGTAAATACACTGTTAGTTTCCTCTTAGCAATAAATGTTGCCCTTCAAAATCACTACAAGGGCTGCACACTGTGGTCCCACATCGACGTGGGCCCACAAATTTTGTTCTACTCACACCCATGTTAGGGGTTACATATAAAAGTTGCCTAATACCCTTGGTGTGTGTTGTTGCACAACATATGTTGCTCAGGCAAGCACCCAAAGTTGGCTGTGCATGAGGGAACTAAGGTTGGTTGGCGGCACGTTTGGTTGGTCTACTCCCCCCCCGTGCCAAGCTACAATTTGCTAATATACCCGCTGGTAGGTGTTGTAGTGGAGCCTCCCCAACACCTGCTCCTCAGCATGTGTAATTTGTGGAGTTTTGGGGAGTCCCCCACCAGTTTTCAAGCTAGTTTGAAACAAAGGAAAGGGTAGCACTTACAATTATATAGGAGGTCAGGTTACATATGCACACCTTGAAAAAGCAGCTAAAGGACTAGATATGATAACAGAGAACGGGGTTCAAAATATAGCTAGCTGTGTCTGCTTAGTAGCACAGCTTGTCAATTACATGTAAACAAAGGGGTCTGCTATATCTAATAAACACCCAACTACAACATAATGCAAAAAAGTGACAAGTTTTAATAAATGTGATAAATGTAATTAATCAATATTTACAATGAGAAATGTTTGCATAGAGAATACAGAGCTATAAACGTAATGGATATAGATTCTCCAGGGTTGTGTCACCGAAGGAGTAAGGGGATAACCCAAATCAGTTATACACACTGCATACAGGCTAGCATTGTGTAATACAAAGATGGACACAATCCATGGTACACAAACAAGCACGAATGCATACATGTAAGTCAAATAACAGAAACAAGAGACATTTATGGTAAGGTTAGACAGCAGTATACCTCTGTTGGATGACAACTTAGACCCTCAACGTTTCGGTTGAGTAAACCTTCATCAGGAGGGAGATATCTCATTGTAAATATTGATTAATTACATTTATCACATTATGTTTGCATGTTCAGCACTTACCCCTCAGCCTGTCTGGTGCTGAGTTTCTCCCGAACCACCACCTTTAGGACGTCCCAATTTTTCTTGGCCTGGGCACCATCCTTGGATTCTTGCCTCACCCCATCACATTGGGCAATCTCCAACCATAACTATTCCCGCCACTCTTTGGGGGTTGAGCAGGACCGGGACCCAACCAGTCGATCGATATAATTAAATTGGCCACTCAACTTGCCCCTTGTTAGTTGGTGCCCAGAGTGAGTGGCCAGTGCTCGGGTCTGCTGGGTGGTGTCTTGGCTGAAGGGACAGTCACTAGGTCCACTCCCATGACCAGAACGGATTGATTCCAGGCTACCGTCAGGGGATTGAGCAGGCCTGGCTGTGGCAACGCTGCTCAGCCTTTGGCACCCTGTTGGCTCAGCTGTGGACTCCACAATGAGGCCCACACTGGGGTCTGTCCTGTCCACATAGTGCTTTGGTGACCTGACCATTGGTTGGTCTGTGATGGGCTGTGACTCACACTGCCGATGCCTTAAACTGACGTGGTTGACCTTTGGTTTTATTAACAGCCCCTCAATGGCGCAAGCAGCCTATAGGCCACATGTGTGTATGGATGCAGGCACAATTCCGGGGTCTGCCAGGGCACATCAGTGGTTGTGCGCCTTGGCGCAGGGGTGCGTCAAACAGACGACATCCAAAGGTCCAACATGGCACTCTGCAATCTGCTACTACTGTGGGATGGGAGAGCTGGCCTCGCCTTGTTGCTGGCCACGGTCAGCGAACACTATCTGGCAGTAGTAGCGGAGTGGACAGTTAGGTGCGCGTTTTTGCCTAAGTGCGTCTGTGCTTGCAATTTGCTACTATTGTGGGATGGGAGATATGGATTATTTAGCATTGGCATACGCTATCGTATACAAGGCTTGAGTGCATGCACTGTCCCTGAAAATTACTTAAATGGACAGGGGCATGCATGTGGAGCTAAAGGAGACCCAAACAGAGGTGAGTACACAACGATGGAGCCACCCATGGAAGCTGTCAAGACAGTGAAGCAGAACAATACCCAAGCATTACACAAACAACACATGCCCATTAATACTAACTCTGGTTCTTTCCCTCTACAGACCCTGAAGAAGGAATGGCACCATAGCGGAGGGTGGTCCCCTAAGAATATGTGTCAACCAGTTTGGGTAAGTTTGTGCGTGTATATACAGGCACACATCACACACAAAAAAAGTGCTTATGTATATTTTTTTCTCTTTGCAGGTGCCATGTTGGTCCCCAAAAAAATAATTTTATATATTTGTTTTATATAATTATTGTAAATACATTTTTTTTAATTCTACATTTTTTTTAAATAAACCAAGATATATTGTTATCTGCTGTGTGGTCGCGGGTTTTCTATGCAGCAACATAAAGCAGATAGAAAGCAAACAAACAGCAGTGTAAAAACAGAACACCAAAACAGAAGGTGACCATATACTATTTTCCTTTTTACATTATTTGCATCTTCATCTCTTTTTACCTTCTGCATCTTTTTGCAACTCGTCTTTCTCTCATTTTCACCTTAACACTCTCTTTCTTTCTCTTGATTCCCTCTCGTCACCTTCCTTCAGTCCTATTCTCTTTTCACTTTTACTGCTTCTTCCACTGTTTTTACTTGTCTTTCTTTATTTGCTACATTTCCTCCACTTTGAGTGTAAATGTGTGCAGAGCCGGGTGGAGGCCCCTGGGCAGAAAGTCTATTAGCACCCCTCCATGAGTAACTGTAGATCAATCACAAAGGCCCTTATTTATGAAGGAATAGCGACAGGTAGCGACTGGTGAGCGGCCGGTAATGACGGGCCCCGCCACGAGAACGCCGGCTCCCCACCACAATCACACATTTATCAAGCCAATCCTGCTTAGCGACCGAGATAGCGCCATATAGCCACTCATTCATCATTATTCCAGCCTCAGCCCACAGCGCCAGCGTCCGACCTTGAACAGCGACAGGTATGACCTCTCGCTACCTGGCGCTCTCCAATGCATTTCAATGGAACAATCTTTAAATATTCATAATTAATTGTTATTAATTTTTTTTTCTTTTTTTAAATGTGAAAAATTATGTGACCACTTCTGCCATTTTAGATAATTTTTTTAAGGTAAAAAAAAATTGTACAGAATTGATATTACAGGTCTGATATTAATGTATTCATATTACAAAATTATTTAAAAAACTTGTAGCTCTGTAAGTATCCATGTTCTGGTGTCATGCATGGATTTTCTTCCTTTGCAGCCTTTATCCATTTATTGGCTTCCCCTTCTAAAAGCTGAGATATGTCTTCCCAAGTTGCAGGTTCATTAGTACTGGCAGTACTTGTCTTGTATGAGAGACATACAGGTGGTTTACCATTGTTTTCTCTTATTGAGTGTCTTGGGTCTGTGTCTGAGCTTGCTTGTGGCTGCTCTTCAGTACTGGTAGGTTCTACGCTCACTTCAACTGTTTGTTCAGAAGTTACAGAAGTCTTCTCTTCTGTTCTTACTTCCTCTTTTGTCATCACAATCAGCCTGATTCAGAGCCTTTCTTGCACGCATTCCCGCCATCGGGAATGGCATCAAAGGACCATATTTGGTCTATTTTCTGTGACAGGTGATTCAGAGCATTGTGTTTGTGGCCGAGTTGTCCTTTTCACAGGAAAATACAGCATGCGTACATCAAACCAAGTGTTTGCTGTATAAATACGGCTCAAGGAGTCCATGCGTCCGTAATTCTATGGGTTTTGCCTGCGCTTGCGTGATATTCAGAGCCCTGATTTGTGAGTTTTTGGACCTATAAAAGCCGTAGGTTTCCTGTTCAAACTTATGCCATCTTTTTGCTAGCAGTGGTCTTTTGTTGCTAGTGAACCTACGATGAAGCTCCTCCTCCAAATCAATCAGATGATGGATTAGCAGGTGCTTGAATTGACTTGACTGAACCAACATTGGCTTGAGAAGTTTTACTCAGAGTTGCGGCCACGGTTGGCCCCCGCCGCAATTGGAGGTATGACCAAATTGGTTGTCCGCCTCCAATTTTTAGTGAATGGCTTCTTCCAGAGGCTAGGG
This sequence comes from Gastrophryne carolinensis, assembly GCA_027917425.1. Classification (NCBI taxonomy): domain Eukaryota; kingdom Metazoa; phylum Chordata; class Amphibia; order Anura; family Microhylidae; genus Gastrophryne; species Gastrophryne carolinensis. The sequence continues at coordinate 22,303,186 of CM051241.1, read as the reverse complement.
GCACTGTCAGTTGGCATGTCCCAGCCTTCACTGAGCCGCATCCTGACTAAATTTCTTGTCAGTATGGCTGTCCTGCAGGAAAAATACATCTCTTTTCCTGACAGCATGGCAGCCTGGAACACAGTGAGGTTGAGTTCTTTTCGAATAGAGACTATGCCAAGTGTCATGGGCGCCATTGATTGTGTGCATGTGGCCCCCCACAATCCAAAGTCCAGCATGGCAAGCTAGGGGGATGTTGCTCGGCTTTGGGTGTTGACCTGGTTAGCCTCCAGCCTTTGAAGGGCAACTTGGTTGGCCTCTAGTAGAGCCCTAACCAGCGTCTCCATCTGCTGGTGGTGCTGCTGCTGCTCCACAACCACAGCAGACAGGTTCATGGAGCAAACTTGTCGGTCCAAAGCGCAACTTATCTACTGTGCCCAGATAATATTGGGGGTCTCATCCAGATGTCCAGAGTTCCCTTCCTCCAGCTCATTAATTTCATCCAGGAGAGGTGCCATCTGTGTGGAGAAAGGTCAGGATTAGTGTTAGTTTTTCCCAATGTTACCACACAGCCCCAAAACACTCATTTACCTCATCATTGTCTGGACTCTGATCCCTTGGTGGCTGGCTAGTGGGAAGGCCCAGTCTTGATTTTGTCTTGGTGGCAGCCAAACTAGAAGAGCTAGCTGTGGCTGCAGGTGACGGATCTTGCGGGCGAGGTGCTGCTGGCTGGGGTGTTGCTGCAAAGTCAAGGTAAATACACTGTTAGTTTCCTCTTAGCAATAAATGTTGCCCTTCAAAATCACTACAAGGGCTGCACACTGTGGTCCCACATCGACGTGGGCCCACAAATTTTGTTCTACTCACACCCATGTTAGGGGTTACATATAAAAGTTGCCTAATACCCTTGGTGTGTGTTGTTGCACAACATATGTTGCTCAGGCAAGCACCCAAAGTTGGCTGTGCATGAGGGAACTAAGGTTGGTTGGCGGCACGTTTGGTTGGTCTACTCCCCCCCCGTGCCAAGCTACAATTTGCTAATATACCCGCTGGTAGGTGTTGTAGTGGAGCCTCCCCAACACCTGCTCCTCAGCATGTGTAATTTGTGGAGTTTTGGGGAGTCCCCCACCAGTTTTCAAGCTAGTTTGAAACAAAGGAAAGGGTAGCACTTACAATTATATAGGAGGTCAGGTTACATATGCACACCTTGAAAAAGCAGCTAAAGGACTAGATATGATAACAGAGAACGGGGTTCAAAATATAGCTAGCTGTGTCTGCTTAGTAGCACAGCTTGTCAATTACATGTAAACAAAGGGGTCTGCTATATCTAATAAACACCCAACTACAACATAATGCAAAAAAGTGACAAGTTTTAATAAATGTGATAAATGTAATTAATCAATATTTACAATGAGAAATGTTTGCATAGAGAATACAGAGCTATAAACGTAATGGATATAGATTCTCCAGGGTTGTGTCACCGAAGGAGTAAGGGGATAACCCAAATCAGTTATACACACTGCATACAGGCTAGCATTGTGTAATACAAAGATGGACACAATCCATGGTACACAAACAAGCACGAATGCATACATGTAAGTCAAATAACAGAAACAAGAGACATTTATGGTAAGGTTAGACAGCAGTATACCTCTGTTGGATGACAACTTAGACCCTCAACGTTTCGGTTGAGTAAACCTTCATCAGGAGGGAGATATCTCATTGTAAATATTGATTAATTACATTTATCACATTATGTTTGCATGTTCAGCACTTACCCCTCAGCCTGTCTGGTGCTGAGTTTCTCCCGAACCACCACCTTTAGGACGTCCCAATTTTTCTTGGCCTGGGCACCATCCTTGGATTCTTGCCTCACCCCATCACATTGGGCAATCTCCAACCATAACTATTCCCGCCACTCTTTGGGGGTTGAGCAGGACCGGGACCCAACCAGTCGATCGATATAATTAAATTGGCCACTCAACTTGCCCCTTGTTAGTTGGTGCCCAGAGTGAGTGGCCAGTGCTCGGGTCTGCTGGGTGGTGTCTTGGCTGAAGGGACAGTCACTAGGTCCACTCCCATGACCAGAACGGATTGATTCCAGGCTACCGTCAGGGGATTGAGCAGGCCTGGCTGTGGCAACGCTGCTCAGCCTTTGGCACCCTGTTGGCTCAGCTGTGGACTCCACAATGAGGCCCACACTGGGGTCTGTCCTGTCCACATAGTGCTTTGGTGACCTGACCATTGGTTGGTCTGTGATGGGCTGTGACTCACACTGCCGATGCCTTAAACTGACGTGGTTGACCTTTGGTTTTATTAACAGCCCCTCAATGGCGCAAGCAGCCTATAGGCCACATGTGTGTATGGATGCAGGCACAATTCCGGGGTCTGCCAGGGCACATCAGTGGTTGTGCGCCTTGGCGCAGGGGTGCGTCAAACAGACGACATCCAAAGGTCCAACATGGCACTCTGCAATCTGCTACTACTGTGGGATGGGAGAGCTGGCCTCGCCTTGTTGCTGGCCACGGTCAGCGAACACTATCTGGCAGTAGTAGCGGAGTGGACAGTTAGGTGCGCATTTTTGCCTAAGTGCGTCTGTGCTTGCAATTTGCTACTATTGTGGGATGGGAGATATGGATTATTTAGCATTGGCATACGCTATCGTATACAAGGCTTGAGTGCATGCACTGTCCCTGAAAATTACTTAAATGGACAGGGGCATGCATGTGGAGCTAAAGGAGACCCAAACAGAGGTGAGTACACAACGATGGAGCCACCCATGGAAGCTGTCAAGACAGTGAAGCAGAACAATACCCAAGCATTACACAAACAACACATGCCCATTAATACTAACTCTGGTTCTTTCCCTCTACAGACCCTGAAGAAGGAATGGCACCATAGCGGAGGGTGGTCCCCTAAGAATATGTGTCAACCAGTTTGGGTAAGTTTGTGCGTGTATATACAGGCACACATCACACACAAAAAAAGTGCTTATGTATATTTTTTTCTCTTTGCAGGTGCCATGTTGGTCCCCAAAAAAATAATTTTATATATTTGTTTTATATAATTATTGTAAATACATTTTTTTTAATTCTACATTTTTTTTAAATAAACCAAGATATATTGTTATCTGCTGTGTGGTCGCGGGTTTTCTATGCAGCAACATAAAGCAGATAGAAAGCAAACAAACAGCAGTGTAAAAACAGAACACCAAAACAGAAGGTGACCATATACTATTTTCCTTTTTACATTATTTGCATCTTCATCTCTTTTTACCTTCTGCATCTTTTTGCAACTCGTCTTTCTCTCATTTTCACCTTAACACTCTCTTTCTTTCTCTTGATTCCCTCTCTTGTCACCTTCCTTCAGTCCTATTCTCTTTTCACTTTTACTGCTTCTTCCACTGTTTTTACTTGTCTTTCTTTATTTGCTACATTTCCTCCACTTTGAGTGTAAATGTGTGCAGAGCCGGGTGGAGGCCCCTGGGCAGAAAGTCTATTAGCACCCCTCCATGAGTAACTGTAGATCAATCACAAAGGCCCTTATTTATGAAGGAATAGCGACAGGTAGCGACTGGTGAGCGGCCGGTAATGACGGGCCCCGCCACGAGAACGCCGGCTCCCCACCACAATCACACATTTATCAAGCCAATCCTGCTTAGCGACCGAGATAGCGCCATATAGCCACTCATTCATCATTATTCCAGCCTCAGCCCACAGCGCCAGCGTCCGACCTTGAACAGCGACAGGTATGACCTCTCGCTACCTGGCGCTCTCCAATGCATTTCAATGGAACAATCTTTAAATATTCATAATTAATTGTTATTAATTTTTTTTTCTTTTTTTAAATGTGAAAAATTATGTGACCACTTCTGCCATTTTAGATAATTTTTTTAAGGTAAAAAAAAATTGTACAGAATTGATATTACAGGTCTGATATTAATGTATTCATATTACAAAATTATTTAAAAAACTTGTTTTTTTTTTTGGTTTCCAAAAATATGGTTGTTTTGGGGTTAAAAAACTACTTTTAACCCATCGCCGCCAGCGCTCTGGGGTTTAAACATGCATTTTACAGCGCGAGAATTTTTTGAGCGTGATTGTTTAATGAATATGGTGGGAGCCGGTCGCTAGGGCCAGTCGCTATCATGCGCTCCCATACAGCGCGGAACCTGTCAAATAGCAACTCCTCACCCAATATTCATCATTACCGCAAACCGACTGAGTCGCTATCAACAACCGAACAACGGCCAAGCACAGCGACTACTAGCGCGCGCTCTGAAAATGCCGCTACAGTCGCTCAATTGTCGCTACCTGCCGCTATTAATGAATCGGCCTCTTATTTTAGATCAATCACTGCCCTTTTAATAAGTGGTTGAGGCCCTGGGGTGCGAACCCTGGATCTCCCTGAATGTGTGCGACCAGGGGGAGGGGGCACACCCTGAAATCTTGAACATGGTGGCATTTACCCCCCAAACATTTCTGAAAGCAGAAATCCTCTGTAATTTTAACAGACTTGCAAAGTTTTATTTAGAGAAAATTCCAGCCTGTCTCAATGCATATCATATTTAATCAACTTCCATGAGGGATTTCAGAATTAGTCAGACCGTAATGAACTATAAAATCCTGATTAATGCCGTCTCCGCGCTTGATGAGGAGCAGCATGCTCACCCTGGCAGATTTGCCGCTGATGTTTTTATGTATGTTTTCCCTCCCCCAGTCCCATCTGTACTTCTCACAGCAATCGGCTTCTGCACTCTTCGGATAGAGTTCACCCAAATATTCTGCATCTGTTCCCAAATCTGAATCCTATTCAAGTCTATGGGGAAAATATTTGGGATGTCAGTTCTAGTCTTCTAGTCTCAGGAAAGCTACTAGAAACTTCTACTCAGGAAAGCAGCCAAATGTAACCAAAAGTCCAGAGAACGTTAACAAAAAGGTCCCCTTTAGCCAAATCTCTATTTAATAACTTCAAAACGTGCGCGTGTTATGTTAGACTTCAACAAAACAAAGCATCCATTGGGGTAAAAAAGAATCTCACTTTAACTCAAGTAAGTCAGTTCAGGGAAATTAAAAAAGAGGCCGATTCATTAATAGCGCCAGGTAGCGACAGCTGAGCGACTGTAGCGGTATTTTCACAGCGCCCGCTAGTAGTCGCTCTGCTTGGCCGTTGTTCGGTTGTTGATAGCGACTGAGTCGGTGTGCAGTAATGTTGAATACGGGGTGACGAGTCGCTATTTGACAGGTTCCGCGATGTATGGGTGCGCATGATAGCGACTGGTCAGAGCGACCGGCTCCCACCACGTTCATCAAAAAATCACGCTCAAAAAATTCTCGCGCTGTGAAATGCATGTTTAAACCCCAGAGCGCTGGCGGCGATGTGTTACAAGTAGTTTTTTAACCCCCAAACCACCATATTTTTGGAAACCAAAAGAAAAAAAATTTTTGAAAGAATTTAGTAATATGAATACAATAATATCAGACTGTAATATCAATTCTGTACAATTTTTTTTTTACCTTAAAAAAATTAACTAACATGGCAGAAGTGGTCACAGAATTTTTCACATTTAAAAAAAAAATAATAAAAATTCATGACAATAAATTATGAATATTTAAAGGTTGTTTCATTGAAATGCATTGGAGAGCGCCAGGTAGCGAGAGGTCATACCTGTCGCTGTTCAAGGTCGGATGCTGGCGCTGTGGGCTGAGGCTGGAATAATGATGAATGAGTCGCTATATGGCGCTATCTCAGTCGCTAAGCAGGACTGGCTTGATAAATGTGTGACTGTGGTGGGGAGCCGGCGTTCTCGTGGCGGGGCCCGTCATTACCGGCCACTCACCAGTCGCTACCTGTCGCTATTCCTTCATAAATAAGGGCCAAAGTGTACTTACCTGACAGCCTGTTAGCGTAAGCAGTCTGGTTCAACTTGGAAGCTGAGCACATGCTCCATTGTGGCACCTTGCCTGCAGGGGCATATGTATAGAGGTAACAGCACTGACAGTCAGGCACATGGATGTTGTTACAATTAGGTTATGGCTGCTGTGTGGTGTTGTACGTGGAGACTGATTCCTTACTAACGCCAGGTATCGGCAGATGAGCATCTGTATAGCGGCACTAAGGCCCTTATTTAACAAGGGATAGCGACAGGTAGCGACTGGTGAGCGTCCGGTAATGACGGGCACCGCCACGAGAACGCCGGCTCCCCACCACAATCACACATTTATCAAGCCGATCCTGCTTAGCGACTGAGATAGCGCCATATAGCGACTCATTCATCATTATTCCAGCCTCAGCCCACAGCGCCAGCGTCCGACCTTGAACAGCGACAGGTATGATCTCTCGCTACCTGGCGCTCTCCAATGCATTTCAATGGAACAATCTTTAAATATTCATAATTAATTGTTATTAATGTTTTTTTTTTTTTTTTTTAAATGTCAAAAATTCTGTGACCACTTCTGCCATGTTAGATATTTTTTTTAAGGTAAAAAAAACAAAAAAAAAAAAGAATTTGTGCAGAATTGATATTACAGGTCTGATATTAATGTATTCATATTACAAAATTATTTAAAACACTTGTTTTTTTGGTTTCCAAAAATATGGTTGTTTGGGGGTTAAAAAACTACTTTTAACCCATCGCCGCCAGCGCTCTGGGGTTTAAACATGCATTTCACAGCGCGAGAATTTTTTAAGCGTGATTTTTTAATGAATATGGTGGGAGCCGGTCGCTATGGCCAGTCGCTATCATGCTCTCCCATACAGCGCGGAACCTGTCAAATAGCGACTCCTCACCCAATATTCAACATTACGGCAAACCGACTGAGTCGCTATCAACTACCGAACAACGGCCAAGCACAGCGACTACTAGCGGGCGCTCTGAAAATGCCGCTACAGTCGCTCAACTGTCGCTCCCTGCCGCTATTAATGAATCGGCCTCTTAGAGCGACCGCTAGTAGACACTGTAAGCGGGTATCGGGGGGCTGTAACAGAGTGCCCCAGTCGCTGTAGTAACCTGGCCCGCATCAATGAATGTGATGTATGTTGGGTTCTCTAACACCAGCACAGCGCTGCAGGGAGCGCCTGCTCAGTGCGACCGACTCTCAGCGCTCCACACCATACTTACATACAAAAAACTACACACACAGTGTCGGCGCTCTAAATCTGGTCGCTATAGCATAGAGTGCCAGCCGCTGTGTGATTAAAGTCTGTTTTTGAGCACATACTGTATACACCAGTAACAAAGCGAAAAACCCATGGAATGACATCGTTGTAACACTGTGAGATTAACTTTAGTGCCAGACCTGTAATGACAAATCTGCATAAAAATATAAAAAGTTCAAAAAAGTTTCTAAAAGTGTTTGTTTGCAGCCAGGAGAGGTCACACAATGATCTGAGAAAAAAAAACAAAGAATTGTCAAATGCGCTGTTTAAACACAAGCAAATGAAATGTATGGGAGAGCAACACTGAGCGAAAGGTAATACGTGGCGCTCTGGGAGCTAGAGTGCCAGCGCTATACGCTGAGCTGCCTGTAATAATACATCGGACGCTACATGGCGCTGTTACAGTCACTCACCAGATGCGCTTTCATAAATGTGGTTTTGACTACAGCGCCCAGCGTTCACAGGACGCTGCCTGCCACTATGAGACACTACCTGATGCTATCCTTTCTTAAATAACCCCCAATGTAAATAAGATGTGCAAGTGATCTCTCCATAGCACTGCTGTACAAATACGCTGCATCTGTATAGATACCCTATTTTTCAAAGGGAATTTCCAGCATATCATAACCAGCCAGGAGATTTGTAGCCTTCAGATGTGTGGACATTATTACAGTGTAACACAGTGAAACATAAGCCTACTTGTTACAGTGTAACATCGGGATTCCATTTCAGAAGCTATTACAATTTAAAACACTGGAATGTGTGGCCGATGTTATCGGGTGTTAGGGCGAGCGCTGCACGCCCATCTCGCAGCACTTCACTTACCTCCATGGCTGCATCTGGCCATCATCCATCTCACAGCACTTCCCTCACCTCCATAGCTGCTCCCAGCCATCTCCCTTCCCCCCATGCTTCCTCCTCGCATGGTCAGGTGCACGCACGTCCCCGTCCACTAGAGGGAGCACACACCGGATTCCTGAGATTTAAAGGGCCTGTACAGCACTGATTGGTGCCTAGTCATCCAATCCTGCATCCACTTCCCCTATTTAAAGAGGCACTTCCTTTCCTTCAGTGCTGGATCTTGGTCTTTCCATGCCAGTTGTAAATCAGTTGCTTTTGGATTGCTCACCCGTGTACCGACCTCTGCCTGTTCCTGGCTCTGAACCTTTGCCGCCTGCCCCGACCTTGGCTACTCACCTTTACTACGAACCTCTGCTGCCAGCCCCGATCTCTGCCTGTGTGTACTATGCCTTTTGCCTGCCTCTTGTGTACCCTGCTGAGCCTCAGCTAGCCGTGGGACTGGGCCGCTGTTGGGGGGTAGCGACCTGGGGGTCACTCGCCGCACAAGACCAACCTGCCTTGCGGTGGGCTCTGGTGAATACCGGTGGCCTCTTAGACTCCGCTCCCCTGACGCGGTACCTGCCATCTGTTCCACAGTTAAAGCGGATCCACACCCGAGTCTGCTCCACCCGGTCCGTGACACCGTGTAACATAGCAGGTCATTAGCCAGCTTATAACATCAGGACTTTTCAGATGCTGATAAAAAGTAACAGGCATGGCTGCTTTTACATTGTAACACAGCAGGATATCAGCCAGCTTGTTACAATGTAACTTTGGGACTCTGTTCCGTTTGTAACATTGTACAGCAAGAGGCAGCAGCTAAAGGATTAAAATTTACATTGAAAGTTTTATCACTCTAAACAATGCTGCCTCTGTAGATTATTATTTACACAACATAATTATTATTCACACTGCCCTTTAATCCCCCTAAACCCCCTAACATGGGTATCTCCCTAACCAGACTTATGATGATGATCTATAAAAAAACACATACAGTAGGCTTTTTGTGTAATGTAGCTTTTTTTGTTCCCTTTCATGTTCATTGGTGCTTTGAGAGGTCAGAGGAAGTCTTGATCATTTTCCTATATGTATATGTGTGGTCATATATCTTATCCCCCCCCCCCCCCACACACACACACACTCTGCATCAGCTAATGGTGCGTGCAGTAATAAGTGTCAGAGAGGTATCTGCAGTGACGTATAGCCTGGATGTATATTTTAGGGATGGAATCATTTACAGTTGTATAATGGATGGCTTAAGCATACAGAAAACATGCAGAGTGTGCCAGAATCAAAAGCCTAAATCAAAGATCCTCCTTAAATTCCAGGGGTTGATGGCGCTCTTTAACTTCAAGCAGTGTATATACTATATATAAACAAGGCTTGTTGAATGCCGCCAACGCAGATATTTGGTGCCATACTTGAGAGATTGAGCATAAATCATATACGTTCATCTAACCATTTCTGTACTAATATACTTCCTAGTGATGAGCCGAAGCTGCCTCTGTTCTGTTCTAATGCAGTTCTGCGAATCATTTGCCATATTCTGGTCCTGCATCACCCAAATCACTATAAAGGGTTTTCTTCTTCTTCTCCAATTTGGGATGTCCTGCCGTTTATATTCCCTGAGATTGCCCTTAACTCGCCTTTTTCTTGTTCCCACCCCACATGCATGGGCCACTAGCTGTGGGTGTGCCCATGTCAGCCATTCAGAAATGCCTGGCATCCAGCTAAATGTATAGCAGGAATGTGGCCAAGGCAGCAACTAGAGATGAGCGAACTTCTTGAAAGTTCGATTCGGGTGATTCGCCGAATTTCCCCAAGAAATTCAGGTTCGCCCGAATCGAACTTTCACGAATCGCTCATCTGAAAAAAAAAAATGCCGGCATGGTGGCAGCGGGCAGGCCGGCTACGCTGTCAGCGCAGCCGGCCTGCCCGCTCCCACCATGCCGGCATTTTTTTAAAAAGCAAACACTTACCTGCATGGTCGGAGCGTGGAGGCCGGCGCCGCTCTCAGGCGCCCTCTGATGACGCGTCCTCTGATGACGCGTCCTCTGATGACAGCTGACAGCGTAGCCGGCCTGCCCGCTCCCACCATGCCGGCATTTTTTTTTTTTATTTCAGGGAAAATTCGATCGGCACAAACCAAAAAAAATTTGGGTTCATGCCGAATCGAATTTTCCCTGAAATTCGGAGCGAATTCCGGTTCGTCCGAACCGGTTCGCTCATCCCTGGCAGCAACATGTGGTTTGGGTTCAAGGAAGAGGCAACCCCCAAGGTATCACACAGCATAAAGAGGGAGACCACTAGCTCTGGAGTCTTTAAATTGGACCAAAACCCAGGATTTTGACTATCCTGGGTTTTGATCCTTTCCCCAGGAGGCACCCAGATTGGGGATGCCCCACTGCGTTAAACCCCCCAGATCACCGAAGTTAACTCACCTCTTCCCGGTCCTATGACGCATGCGTGGCCGCTCGTCCAACCAGTGCGCTGGCGGCCGCATCCCCCTCTTCCCTCTAACATGGAGCGTGCCCGCACCAGCCATTCACGAATGCCTGGGACAGGCACGCACTCTGCTAGAGTGATAGTGGGGATGCGGCTGGCACATGCGCCGTTAGACCTAGAAGCAAGTTATGGGGCGACCTGGGGGGTTTCACACAGATTATAGATTCCCGGGCCGATCGACATTTAAATTAAATACAAAAACATCAGAGGCACCCTTTAGCCAAATAATGTATCTTTTGTTTAACAAAGCACAGCCCCTTGGATGAAAGATGCATGGGAAGAGAAAAGCGTAATGTTGGAGGGAAAACAGCTCAGCTATCCCCCAGTCCAATGGGGGAGGAATCCTAGAAGAACAAATTTAGCGGGCCGTTGAGGCCTTTTGTCAGCAGTGGCCGTTATTCGAAGGAGCGGCATAGCATGGGGAAGTTGGAGGTGTCCCTTGCCCCGAATGTGCTGATGGAGGGAGAGCGGGGCCTCCTGAGAGAGAGGGAGGTGGGCTCAGTCTAGCGGGAATGTTGGGAAGGAAGATGCAGAGTCTGGAGCTCAAGGACTGGTGGAGAGTGGTGAGTGGGTGTCCCCGGGTGAGGGAGAGACTAGCTCGGTACTTTACACACACCCCCCAACCAGATGAGCCAGCACTGGGACCTGGGGAGTACGAGCCCCAACACATAGCCAGTGTGTGAATGCAGTCGGAGCAGGAGAAATTTTACGAATGCTATTTTTTATAGCGCCAATAGCGATCCGTTAAAAAAAAACCTGCTTGTCCACATTTTCAACTTTAAAGGGGTCTCAGTATGTTTTTCCTAAGAGGCTTTACAAGATTTGTAGCTGATTTTGTGTTCAATTGAAAGGGTGGCTCAGCCACCAAATGTAGCATTAAAGGGGTCAGAGTTTATACCGAGTCATCCCCAAAGCTTTCCAAGCAAAGAAGCACACACTATTACCGGCCCCCAACAGCAGTCCTTTCCCGGGGATTGTAATCTGCTTGTATCTTCAACGTTATTGTCTCATCTATGGGAGACCTTAAAAAAGCCATTGAGGGGATTGGAGCTAACTGATCATTTAGAATCTCTCATACCAACTCATACAAACTTTCATACCATTCAAATTGCGAAGATAAAGGATGATATAGAGGAGGCCCACTTAAAAATTGGTGACCTGGAAAACAGGAGGAATACATTTAGCATTAGAGGAGTTCTCAGAGCAATTGTGAACTTAGAAGCTTTTATCAATAATGTTTTTTAATTCTGATCCCTGGTATTGATGTCCAGCATAGAGAACTAGATTGGGTTCATAGAGCCCTGAGGGCCCCAAAGGGAGGCCCAGCTAGATATATCATTGTTTGGGCCCCATCACTATAGTACTAAAGAGAAAATGCTCCTCAATGCTAGAGAAAAAACAAATATTGAGATCAGGGGGATAAAAGTACAAATCTCTGATTTAGCCCCGACTATACTACAAAAAAGGTCATTGAAACCCTTACTGGAGATCCAAAAAAAATAAAGGGATCAAATATAAATGGCTATACCCCTTTACATTCCTGTTCCATTACAGGAATACAGTGTATTTAGTCTCTTCTTTTCAGTAAGGGATATCTCTCTTTAAGGATTTGGGGTGGTATGACAAAAAATTACCATCAGGTGGGTCAGTGGACCATTTCCCCAATCTGGCATTTGGCTGTATGAGTCGGAGGGGTTTTTAGAGACATAATCGGATTTCGGAGGTATATAAGATAAGAATTAGGGGAAGAGTTCACTTAAAATAATAACGTAAGGGAAGTGGAGGGATCAGTGGGGGATTCACCGTGGAGTTGTTTTGGGAACAATGATAGGTTTTATTTAGACAAAAATATTACACATAGGATAGAACACAGAACTTAGCCTAAAAGAGGGGTTAGTATTCTCCTATTAGGGAAGCAAGCTAATACAGAGGTTAGAGCAATGTAACTTAATATGGAGGGGGTAGATAATAGTGTTAAACATGGGAAAGAGTTTAGTTGGTTTATTAGAGGCAATAGTATGCTCCAATAATAGGAATGGGGGAGCACTATTTGGAGTAAAGGGTTTAGCTATATAAGGTTGGGAATACATGTATTATGTAAAGTATTAATTAAGGGGTAGGGGTTAACTCGTAACTTTGGGGGGAGGATAGAAATGGGTGAGAGTTTTTTTTTCTTTACCTGCAATATGTCTCATTGAAAGATTTTTTTTAAAATAGTACTAAGAAATATATTAGAAATAGGCTTATTGTTGGTGCTGGGTGGAAAGTAATAATCTCCCATCCTCTCCGACTCGGACCCTGAAAATTTCGGGGTCTGACTCAGAGATTCCCCCTTAAATTTCAATACTGAGTGGTGATAAATTATGTGTTCCAGAGGATTGGTTTCTCAGTCTAAACTATCTGAGATTCTACCCTTTTGGATTGTGTGGGATGAATGTGTTTGTGACATTTTGTTTCCTGCTCCCTTTCCTTTGGGGCGGAGTGTTGCCCAGGCTTTCCAAATATTTCTATCATTCTGTGGCTATAACATACTTTAAAGAGGCAACAGTATAAAATTACCTCTCATAATCTACAGAGCTTTAATTCACCCATAAAGAGAAAGAAAGCATTTAATTTTTATAACACCAAAGGAGCGAATATTCTTTTATTGCAAGAAACCCATTTTAAAGAGCATTGTTCCCCTAAACTCTTTAATAATCGGTTTCCTAATTTCTTACTGTCATGTGCCAAAGAGAAGAAAATAGGGATAGCAATCTGCTAGGAGGTAGTTAAGACTGAAGAGGGGAGATATTATTATGGTTATAGGTTAAATCGAGAGGCTTTGATATCCCTCATTTCATATTATGCCCCTAATAAGGCCCAGAATAAATTTTTCCAAGATATGTTTTATAGAATAGGTCCAAAAATAGAGAGGACAATGATCTGGGGAGGAGATTCTTAAATAAGACACTGGATGTAACCCCCAATAAATCAGATCCTACAAGCTTTACCTAAATCTAGTAAGTAGTTTTTCTACGTCTCACCGCGCATACTCCCGCATAGACCATATTTTTTATATCAAACAGTGTGGTTCCTAAAGCTTCCACATGTGTTATTCTAGAATGCCCTTGGTCAGATCATGCAGCAGTTATGCTTAATTTGCAAGAATTATGGGTTAAAGTGGATAGATCTAAATGGAGAATTAATGAAGCTAAGTTGGGGGTTGCGGGGGTCGAGGAGGAAATCGTAAATAGCCTAAGGGATTTATTTTTTAACCTAATAAAGCCGAGGATACGTCCCCTGCCAACAATTGGTTAGCGCATAGGGCGTATAATAGAGGCTTTTGGATTTAGGGCAGAGAAATCCCTTAGATGGGGAAAGGCCAAATTCTTCATGGTAAGAGATTGGCTAGGCAATTGACCCCCCTGAAAGAAGATATCATTTCCAAAGATCAGAAACAGTAAGAGTCTTTTAAGACAGAATCCAGAGAAAGTATTGATGAAATTCTTTAAATTGTATTCCTCACTATAGTCAAAAGAACTGAGTGAGGAGGATAAGGTAATAGGGGAATGGTTAGAAGGCTATGGAAAAGCATACAATGAAGGGAAAAATCCTCCTGACTCGCTGGAATTTGGGGGAAGGGGCAAAGGCACCTTGTCCGGATGGATTCTCTACCCTAATAAACATAAACAATTTGCTCTGACCTTAGTTCCACATTTGACCCAATGGTTTTACAGTATAAAACAAGGCAATTCAATTCCACCTGAAGCCCTTTTGGCTAATATTATACCGAAACCAGGGAAAGATTGGACAGGTTGTGTTAATTATCGTCCCATTTCTCTGATCAATGAGGACTTTAAACTCCTTGAGATCATGGCCAATAGGCTTAATGCCTTTTTGCTAGGGGTGATCTATCTGGACCAGGTGGGTTTTTTTACCAGGTAAACAAGGGATCAAATAAGAAGGGCTTTTGATACAGTTTCCATAATGGAGAAGGGCTCAGTGGGGAGTGGTCCGGCAGGGGGTGTGGTGCTATCAGTGAAAATCCAGAAAGCATTTGATTCTCTACCATTGAAAAATGGGTTTTGGAGAGGCACCAGACAGCGGTGTCCCTTCTCCCCTTTAGCAGATCGTCTCTATCTTCATTTAAGGGAGTCAGATGGGGTAAAGAGCACGCCCTTAGTAAAGAAGCATATAGAAGTATTTAAATAGATGGGATTCTTACCCATCGTCATGGATTGGGAGAATAAATGCAGTTAAAATGTGAATACATGGAGGCTTGGAAAAACGACTTGGTAGAAAGTATCCCAATGGATTGGTAGGGATCCCAAGTAAAGAAATTAAGCAGAGCTTATGATTATATGGTATTTGATCCCGTCAATGTTATATAGGCCCCTGACTCCCCAAATGATCCTTGCTTCTAAAAATGACCGGCTTCATAATATCAGCTATATAGGGTCTTGATGAAAGGGGATTTTTGGCAATATTTTGGGGTTTTATGTTGATACAAGATAGTCTCTTCGCCCATGTCTAGGTTACTCATTCCATAGGGAGACTATTGAAGAGGACTTTTTTTTTACAGTGTTCATTATGAATTGTGTCATTATTACTGCTGTCATTTTCATTAATTAAGCACACTAATATGTTTTTATAAGTTATGTACTACTGTATGTATATAGGTAGGTAAGAGGGCATATGGTTTAAGTGCTGAATTAAAAAAGATGTATTAAGTGGAGTTGTATATTATTAGGACTGGGGAAGAATTCTGTTTTTCTTCTTCTATGTGATTTGTTTCGATTTAATATTTATTAATGTATCAATAAAAAAACTTTGAAATATAAAAGCATTAAAGATTTTAAGATCACCCTCTGTGTTTTTTAAGGTTTTGCTGGATCTGTACAAATTAAGGTTTGCTACATCTGTACATTATACCACATTAAACCACAACAAAAATACCCTTCCCCAGCCACCTTCTATCCAAACCAATTATCAACAATATTTAAAAAAAAGTTTATGTACACATTGGTACCTCAGTTGGCTAAAGAGAACCTCTGCCAATATCTATACTGTGGCAGGGGAGGTTATAGTACCCACAGGCATTAGGCTAATGCTATAGCATTGCAGGGGTACAACATAGGTTGAAGCTGCAGTCTTAGCTGGGGGCTGCAGTGTGGCCGGGTACAGGGGAAAGGATAGGGGGAAAACTTAGGAGTAGGGAGTGAAGCGGGGGGGGGGGGGGGGTTGTAGAAGAGGAATTAGTAAATGTTGGCACAGGCTGGGATGGGCTGTGTGGTAGGGGCTACTTTCAGCTGGCCCAGCTGGCCTGAAAACGTGCAACCTACCAAGTGTATTCCCCGTGCTCGCTCTGGCCTGTGCAAAAGCGCGGACATCCAGCCAGGTGCTAGTGCAACTTTTCACTTGGTTAGTTGCGGTGAGCCTTTGCCTGAAGCACCAGTTGATCTTCATCACTTCTAAACTTTTGAGATTTGAACTCCAGACTTCTCGTTTAGGACCCAACTTACCATTTTGACTTGGTCTTCTTGTTGCTCCTTTTACAATCTTGGCGTGTTCACTGGATTAATAAATAGAACCGCTTGCAAACAACCTTGGCTTACCATCTAGAATCAACTCCTGCTCTGCTTAGTCCAGTCTTAATATTAACCCTCATTTATCATCAGCACTGATAGAGAAAGTGTGTCAGACAGGAGACTCAGGGCAAGGTTGTCATTAAAGCTGGGACCTGGAAATCCTTTTTTTTGGCTTGGTCATCTGGCCCTATACTGAAACCTTGGTTGTCCTGCCCTGATGGTGGTCTTGGCCATAAATTGGAAAGCAGTGAGTATTGCAAAAGGAAAACATAACAATGCACTTAGAAGAGTAGCCATGAGTGAGACCACATTTAATGAATGTAGTTACTTATTTGCACGTGAAAGACAATTAAAGCAGTCATATTATGATTCGGACACTAGATGCCAATGGTGAGTATCCCCATAGAAGGTAATGGACCCTAGGCAATAACGGAAGGAAGTGTAATGAAAAGGCCAGTAGTCTTTGAAAGAAAAACCCAGAACAGGAACCAAGTTAGCTACTAGCGCCAAGACCAACTTACATGGAACATGTGTTAGACTTCACGTGACGCGGGTAAGTGGGCATAGTTTTGGGAGGTCCAGTTAACAGATGGAAATTAGGAAGTTTTTTAAGAAAAACCCTGTCCTAGATCCGTGGTCCTACAATAGTTATCCATCAGAGGGGGTTTAACACAGTAATATTCCCCAGCTTTCATCAGCTTCATCTTCTGTATAATGCTGCTGAACATACTATAAGCTAAAAAGAATAAAGGCACTTGAGATTTACTGCAACTGGAGGCTCATCTGGATCGTATTAAATAAAAGTAAGTAGATTTCATACCCACATCACACCTAAACCGTGTTTCCCAACCCAGGTCCAAGAACTCCCAATGCACCTCACACCCTCTGCCACTGGCCTGGCGGAGGGGCATAACATCATGATTGCACAACCAAGAACTTTTCTGATGCACAAATCCATACCCACCATCAGGAAAAAGAGTAAGTGTTACTCTGGGTTGACTGGTTGCGCACCTAGTTTGAACTAAATCTCAGCAAACCAACCTTGGGGCCCAGCCAACACATATACCGGTAGGTTCCGTAGGTTATTTATCATCAGCACTGGTAGATGAGGCAGCCAGAAAGGCTCAGGGCAGGGCTGCTATTAAGGCTGTTTGCCTGTGGACTGCCACCAGCCAATAAGTTGCTAAGCTCCACCCACAAGGAGTTTTTCAGCTGTCAATAATGTGTTTATCAGCTGTGGCTATACCTTTATAGGGAGAGTGGACTGAAGATTTAAGATTGCAGTGGCCATGGCAGATACTGTGGCCAGGGTGGGTACGGTCTCCCACAGCCATTATGCTATAGCATTGAAGGGGCAGAACATAGGTGGGTTGCCTTAGCTGGATAGTAGAGTTGGACCAGGCACAGAGAAATAAAGAGGTGTCTCTTAGGCTCCAAGTGAGGTGGGGGCTACACTCAGTCCATGTGGCCCCAAAGAAGCATGGGCCACCCTGTGTTCCCTACAGCTAGTCCACCCCTGATAATAGGCAATAGTGAAGGCAAGGTTTTCTCTGGGTTAAGTGGTATTTTAGAGCAGTGGTCCCCAACCTTTTTTTCACCGTGGACCGGTTCAGGATTTGGTAATTTTACCGCGGCCCGGTGGGGCACTGGGGGGGGGGGGGGGGCTGACGGCGGTGCAAGGAGGAAATGGAGGAAGAAAAAAAGAGAGGGAACATAGGGTGGGGAACAGAGAAAAAGAAAGTAAGAGGAAAAAAGGAGAAAGTTAGGAGGTTGGGAAGAAGAGTAAAGAAAAAAAAGGAGAGAAAAAAGGTGAGAAATAGAGAGAAGGGAAAATAAAAAGAAGGATGTGAGTGAAGCAAGGAAGAGAGGGAAAACAGATGTGGGGGAGGTAATGAAAAAAAAGAGAGAAAGAATGTATAGCAATAGTGAGTGAAAGAAAAGAGAAAAGGAAGAAGATAGGAAAAAAGAGGGGGAGGGAGAGGGGGAGTGAGAAATAAATAAATACAAAAGAAATAAAAAAGAGAGAGAGTAAAGAGACGGGAAGAAGACAGGATGGAAAGAGGAGAGGAGGAATGGAGTAAGAGAAACGGGGAGGGAAGGGAAGGAGGGAGAGAAGGAAGTGAGAACTGAAGAAAGGGAGAGAGAGAATAGCAAGAGACAGAGAATAAGAAAGAGGAAGGGGTAGTGAAAGAGCAAAAGGAAGGAAGAAGGCAGTATGGGAGTGAGGGAGAAAGAGAGTGAAAGGCAGAAAGGGAAGAATTTAAGGAAGAAAGAAAAGGTGAGAAAAAGAGAGGATGGAAGGAAGGAGTGGGAGAACAAAAATGAGAGGAAATGCAGAAAGGATGGAAGAGAGGGAAGGATGAAAGGAAGGAGTGAGGGAAAGAGAGAATAAAGTATGGTGGAGAGAGAGAGAAAGAGAGGCAGGGAAGAAGGGAGAAAAAAAAGAGAACGAGAACAGCCTCACTCAGCAAGCCCCCTCCTCTGTGCAGTCAGGGGCGGGGGGGCAGGTAGAGGTCAATCAGCTCCCAGCCAGCCAGAGATGATTAAACAAAAGTCTCCGACGGCTGGTGGGAGCTCTGAAGCTTTTTTATTTTTACCTTATCTTCCCTGTCTTCAGCAGAGCCCGGGCACACCGCAATTGTGCCCTGCCCACTCCTCCATCATTGGCTCAGCCGTGATTGGGCCTCCCTCAGCCTCTACAAAGCACCTCCCCCAGTTCTGCTGATGCCGCCGCACAGCGCGTTATTACCCTGGCCCTGGGCACACCACTCCACAGAGGGGGCAGCCGGGACATCTCTTACAGGGGCGGGACCGCGGGACATGGGGGGGATCCCGCCTCAGGGCCCGGTACCATTTTTGCCACGGACCGGTAGCGGTCCGTGGCCCGGGGGTTGGGGACCACTGTTTTAGAGGACTATAGTCTCTGGCAAGCAGGGAAACACCTGGCAGACTTGACAGTTTGTTTACCAGTTTTCTTGCGTGGCTTTCTTCTTTAAGGAAAAACATAACATAGGACATTGTAATTCTTAGTAAGAGCTGAATGCTTCAAAGAATTTCAGTTTGCATTATCAACATATGTATCAACATTTAAAGAGATTGCTGCTTGAGTTTAGTTCAATCTTGACCCCTCCCGACTCAGTTTACAGATCTAATCCCACTCCTCTGCATCTCACAATCTGCCTTTAATTAGATTTTGTTCTTTGCAAATCAGTAATCCGGGGTTTGAAATTACTTTTGTATGTGATTCGTCTAATGTATTTCTTAAACATGGCTCCTCCTGAAATGAGAAGGTATTAAAAGATGAGATCAGGACCATTTCGTTTTAATCGTGTCATGTTCATAATGCGTGCATCTCCCAAATCCTCCGTTGCCGCCAGATTTGCATCGAATTCACATTAGTTGCTTAACGCTAATCCCATTGTTACACAGATTTATTATCTCCAGGTTTAGAGTTCTACCACTTGAAATTATTTTGAGGATTTCATTTAGAAAATGTAACAGGGAGACAGCGTTTAAATCATTAGGCGCAATTAATTGGAAAGTACACACAGGAACCTATAAACTCCCTACTTCAAGTTGTTTTGAAGATGGATGAGTGATAAAATGTTTGATGATTTTTTTTTCTTCCAAACAGTCCCCTCAAGGATATAATGCTTTGGTTCAGAGACGCCATCTGTAAGATACTCACCCTTCCATTACAGCTGTGATGCCCTACAGTTACTGATTTTTTCCTAGGACAGCTTGTGACTCTACAGGCAAGCAGTATACCAACAAGCAGAGTGCTTCAGCATATCCAGGACTAGTGGTTGACGAACACGAACTACAACGTTCAGGCTCGTGCTAAACTTTTCGAGTTTGGGTGCCCAGACACAGACTTCAGCCAAAAGTCTGTGTTTGAGTTTGGCCCAAACCCTGAAAGCTTATTGACTCATCAAGCCCATCAACCAGCGTAATCTATGCGTATGCAGCAGGAAGCAACTGTAACTTACCTTATCCCCGTGATCCGGTCCACAGTGAGCGTTCTTTTCCTTGTCAATTAGGCGACAGCTGGGGCTACAGGAAAGATGGCCACAACTCCCACGAGTAAGGACACTGCCAGCTGGCATCAGACGTTCCCTCACTCATGGGAGTGGCAGCCATCTTTCTGTAGCCCTGGTCATAGCCTATTTGACAGGGAAAAAACACAGACCGCGGACCAGATCGCCGGCTCAAGTAAGTTGTACAGCCGCTTCCTGCTGCATTCTCTACATTTGTTTATAACACCAACCCAGCCACCACTCCTGATTCTGCCTCTGTGAGCCCCTTGATAGGCAGGACTCTGCCTGGGTGGGTAAGGTGTAGGGGGGCTTAAAGATGCAGAATTGCCCTACATGAGGACCGGGTTCGAGTTTGGGTCAAGTTTGGGTACCTGAACAAACCTTTGTTCAAATTCCGGCCAAACTTGCTGAACCCAAACCTTTAGGGGTTCACCCAACACTGTTCAGAACAAAGAAGCCAACCATTGATTGTCCATTATAACTTGCAGTCAGACCAATGGGCAATGCTCGTTAAAGCGCTCATACCTGAGAAACTACTCTAGGCTATGGCTGAACAGGTGACTGCAATCCTGCACAATTTAAATTTAGATTTGTTACATACAGTACATCTTCAACAAATTCCTTCGTGGCATGGAGACTAGATACATTAAATACTAGATAGTACATTGGATAGGTAAATGTTTAAATGGATTGTCCAAGCATAACAAAAATAACTATACTCACCTTTTATCCCACCATCTCCTCTGTGCCAGTGCCAGCGCCAGCATCAACATACTTACAGAAGACAAGGATCCAGTGATTCTGCCCTCCTCGGCACGCCCCTTCTATTGCAATGAATGGAGTAGGAATGTTAGGGGGTGTGAAGCCAGCCTGATGGACGCTGCTACACTGGATGCTGGAATTGCTGCTTGTCTTATATCAGTAAGTAAGAAGTACACAAAGCTTTGCTTTGGTCGTCTGACTCCACCACCATGATTTGAGCGATTATGCTTTCCTAGACGTATTAGCGCTGGTATCCAGTCAATCTTAACCAAAGTTAACCACTATAGCAGTAGCAAGATGGCTGGGGAAATCTTGCGAGTCATGCGAGATCCAGCGCTTACGAGATTTTGGGAGCATCAAAATGGTTGCGAGATCTTGTGAGCTTGTGAGCTTACTCATGCCAGTAAGCTTGAGCACATGGCCCGTTTTGTCACACAGACCACAATGCTGAACGCAACCCTGGCGCCACACATGGGACCCCTCCCCGGGTCCATCTGGGCTGCAGCACTCCTCTTCATTGTCGGGGACGGGCAACTGGCTTCCGGATGTTGATACGCGTGGCGCATGTGCACCGCCTCTGTTCGATTTTGCCCTGAGGAGACGATGCTCCGTTCATGGCTGATGACACAGCCTCCCGGGAAAGGTGATAGGGATTAGCAGCTGGCCAATGCTCTCTGGCCATAGAGCTGGCAATCCCCTGTATGCTGGCCAATAGCACAGGGGATTGTAGCGCTGCTCCATCATATATAACACAGCGGTTGACCACTTGCTGCTCATTACTTAAATACTAACCCATCCCTTGCTTCAGTGCCTGTGATAGCGTATTCTGTTCTCGGGTGCTATGTTACAGCCATTGTTTACCAGTTGCCAGCTTCTGTTATGTCTGACCATCCCTGCTTGCTGCCCGGACAGACCACTGCCTGCCTGACCTCAAACTAATCTTGCCCAGTGGATACTGCAAACCCTCTGACTCCCTGGTTTTGACTTTCTGGCTATCCCTGATCATCCATCTGTTCAATCTCATTACTTGACTCTTGGAGGACTGATACCACGTGAGTGACCCCGGCTATTCTGATTCCCCTCTCTGTTGTGCCCTTGGTTCCTGTGCCATTGCCCCGTCAGTTGGCATCCCTCGAGCTGGGGTCAATCCTGTCCGGTGAGGCCTGCTCGTGTCCCGGCAAACGGGGGCTTGTCTAAATGCAGAAGCAGTGGTGGAGATTAGAGGTTGCCAAGTGACCTGAAGGTGGGGCATTACATTAGGGCTGTAAGACATCTTTATGCAACAAGCACCCCCAGTCTGCCAAGATTATAGCTAGGGCAGAAAGAGAGATATGATTTCTGGTCATATAATTTTCTTACTTTTTACTTGCTTGTTGTTTCCTAGCACTCAATATGATAAAGATATTCGTGGAAGCATGACCGTATTCCCATATTGGGCAATGCACAATTGGTCCTTTTACTTATTACCTTCCTATATAATGCAAGGACACAAAAATGATTGACAAAAAAATTGGACTGATTCCAGTAAAATAGTACATTAGGAACATTGTTTGAGAGCATAACAGAAGACAGTAGGGCAAAGGGTTAATGTTTGGTGCCTCCTTTGTACACACTTGAACGGCAGAGGCCTCCTCCATTGTAGCAGACCTCACTGTTCTGTACTTATCAGCGGCATTTGTTACGCCGGAGTCAGATTTTCTTCATTTGCTGCGAGTCATTTCTCATTCCTGTAAATAAGTTTTCAATTATTCTTGAAAGCTAAATTGACATGTTTACAGTGCGCAAGCCAAACCTCTGGATCAGCTTCTGTGGCTAATAATCGCATGAAATAAGCCAATGCTAAAGCGATCATTTATAAATTAGGCCAGTGCTTCGCCCATTAAGTGCCTTAGCCACACTGCAAATCGGTTGCTGTCATGTTCCTGCTCTATTTAAGGGCAGATTTCTTCAGAGGGGATCAAAGACCTGCAGTCTTGTACAGGCGACAGAGGCTTGGGCTTCCTGCAGGCACCCAATGTATCGTCCCACCCAGCCGTCCAATGTATCGTCCCACCCAGCCGTCCAATGTATCGTCCCACCCAGCCGTCCAATGTATCGTCCCACCCAGCCGTCCAATGTATCGGCCCTCCCAGCCGCCCAATGTATCGTCCCACCCAACCGCCCAATGTATCGTCCCACCCAGCCGCCCAATGTATCCGTCCCACCCAGCCGCCCAATGTATCGTCCCACCCAGCCGCCCAATGTATCGTCCCACCCAGCCGCCCAATGTATCGTCCCACCCAGCCGCCCAATGTATCGTCCCACCCAGCCGCCCAATGTATCGTCCCACCCAGCCGCCCAATGTATCGTCCCACCCAGCCGCCCAATGTATCGTCCCACCCAGCCGCCCAATGTATCGTCCCACCCAGCCGCCCAATGTATCGTCCCACCCAGCCGTCCAATGTATCGGCCCTCCCAGCCGCCCAATGTATCGGCCCACCCAGCCGCCCAATGTATCGGCCCACCCAGCCGCCCAATGTATCGGCCCACCCAGCCGCCCAATGTATCGGCCCTCCCAGCCGCCCAATGTATCGGCCCTCCCAGCCGCCCAATGTATCGTCCCACCCAGCCGCCCAATGTATCGTCCCACCCAGCCGCCCAATGTATCGTCCCACCCAGCCGCCCAATGTATCGTCCCACCCAGCCGCCCAATGTATCGTCCCACCCAGCCGCCCAATGTATCGTCCCACCCAGCCGCCCAATGTATCGTCCCACCCAGCCGCCCAATGTATCGTCCCACCCAGCCGCCCAATGTATCGTCCCACCCAGCCGTCCAATGTATCGTCCCACCCAGCCGCCCAATGTATCGTCCCACCCAGCCGCCCAATGTATCCGTCCCACCCAGCCGCCTAATGTATCGTCCCACCCAGCCGCCCAATGTATCGTCCCACCCAGCCGCCCAATGTATCCGTCCCACCCAGCCGCCTAATGTATCGTCCCTCCCACCCGTCCAATGTATCGTCCCACCCAGCCGTCCAATGTATCGTACCACCCAGCTGCCCAATGTATCGGCCCACCCAGCCGCCCAATATATCGTCCCACCCAGCCGCCCAATGTATCGTCCCACCCAGCCGCCCAATGTATCGTCCCACCCAGCCGCCCAATGTATCGTCCCACCCAGCCGCCCAATGTATCGTCCCACCCAGCCGCCCAATGTATCGTCCCACCCAGCCGCCCAATGTATCGTCCCACCCAGCCGTCCAATGTATCGTCCCACCCAGCCGCCCAATGTATCGTCCCACCCAGCCGCCCAATGTATCCGTCCCACCCAGCCGCCTAATGTATCTGTCACGATCAGCTTACCTGTGCCGCGTTCCAGCGGTGTCTCCGTCGCCCCGCCATCCAGGCGCCGGCCGCGCCGGGCGGCAGCTCGCGCGGCTGCGGGCGCGCCCCCTCCTTCTCCTCCTGCCGGCGTGTCCGGCATCTGCGCGGGTGCGCGAGCACGTTCCTTCTATGCCCTCCGGCGGCGCTGCATTCAGCGGGGCCGCCGGAGGAGGTGAATAAATTAAAAAGGGGCACGCCCCCTTTTTAGTTAAAGGGCCTATGAGCCCAGCTGGCCAGCACGTCCCCTACTCCTTCTGAAGGGCCAATGAGCCCTGGGTTCAGTGGGGGGACACGCCCCCTCCTGTTGTGCACTCCAATCATCATCATGATCCTGTGTGCACCAATCACAATTCCTTCCCTCTTATGTCTGTCCCTATAAAGCTCTTTTCCCCGCAGTTGGTGGTTGCCTGTGATAGCGCCTAGACCCCAGCCATTGTTAATCCCTGATTTTGATCCTGATTCCCGTTGCCGACCCTTGCTTGTTTGACCATCCGTGCTCTCCACTCCTGTTGCCGACCCTCGCTTGTTTGACCATCCGTGATCTCCACTCCTGTTGCCGACCCTCGCTTGTTTGACCATCCGTGATCTCCACTCCTGTTGCCGACCCTCGCTTGTTGACCATCCGTGCTCTCCATTCCTGTTGCCGACCCTCGCTTGTTTGACCATCCGTGATCTCCACTCCTGTTGCCGACCCTCGCTTGTTTGACCATCCGTGCTCTCCACTCCTGTTGCCGACCCTCGCTTGTTTGACCATCCGTGATCTCCACTCCTGTTGCCGACCCTTGCCTGTCCTTGGACTCCCACCATACGCTCACATACCGGCTACCCGATTCCACTTCCAGCCGCGGGCTCTCCAGCACTCTGTACCGTAAGACCTCAACCTTTGAGCCATTAAGTCCTGGGGGCAACCGATCCCGAGCAGGCGTGCTCTGCGTCTCGGCAAGCGGGGGCTCCTATAGGTGAAGCTGGCTGCGGAGATTGGGGGTTGAGGTCCTTACCAAGAGAGCTGGAGTTGTCCAAGTGGTAAATTGTGGTTCCGGGAGCGTGATATTATCACAGGCCTTCATGGATGACCTGGTACAGCAAGTACAGGCTATGGCCACAGCTATAAATCAACTTGCCCAGAGAGTGGCCAATCAGGAAACCAGGCAGATTCCTGCATCCGCTGTACCACCTCACGTGTCGGAGCCGAAGGTCCCGTTACCAGAGAAATTTTTTGGAGACCGAGCCAGATTCTCCAATTTCAAAAATTCCTGCGAGCTGTACTTCAGATTGAGACCTGGGTCCTCGGGCACCGAGACCCAACGGGTGGGGTTAGTTATCTCCCTTTTGCAAGGAGATCCCCAATCATGGGCCTTTAGCCTGCCTCCAGATGATGCTGCCCTGCACTCAGTTACTTCCTTTTTTCAGGCTATGGGTGTGTTATATGCTGACCCAGACCAGCAGTCCACAGCCGAAAATAGGCTTCGGGCCTTGAAGCAAGGTCGGAATACTGCCGAAGACTACAGTTCTGAATTCCGGCGGTGGGCAGTAGACTCCAGATGGAATGACCCAGCCCTGTGTAGCCAGTTCCGAATGGGTCTATCAGAGGGTATCAAGGACGCTTTGGTCAATTTCCCTACACCAGCAGATCTAGACCAGCTAATGCAGGTCTCCATCAAAATAGATCGGCGTCTTAGGGAGAGAGCCAGGGAAAGGGTTAGGACTTCTTCGTCCTTTAAGCCATCTCAGTCCTCCAACCCACTCCCTTCCCCTGGGGCAAATACACCTTCCTCCTCACTGGAAGAACCCATGCAGATCGGTAGAGCTCGTCTTACCCAGGACGAGAAGCAGCGTAGACGCTCCATGGGTCTCTGCTTATATTGTGGGAATCCGGGACATTTTGCTAGGTCCTGTCCTAACAAGGGATACCCGGCGGGAAACTTCCTCGCCTAGATCAGGAGGGGAGTACTGGTCTAGGTGAGTCAGTTAATTACTCTCACTTGAATAAAATGTTAATCCCCATAGAGCTTTCTTGGGGTCCCTCCAAACGGGCAGTATCCGCCTTTATCGACAGTGGAGCTGCAGGTAATTTCCTGGACCGGAGCATGATCTCCGTCCTGGGGATTCCGCTGGTACCCCTTGGAAAATCTCTACAGGTTCTAGCCATAAATGGGAAGGCCATCCAGGGAGGTCCGGTTTGTACCAAGACCCCACCTCTCAATTTAATCGTTGGCTCTTCTCACTCTGAATATATCGAGTTCTTGGTTTTTGACTGTCCTGAAACCCCGGTAGTACTGGGATATCCCTGGTTAAAACTCCACAACCCCATTTTAGACTGGCAGACTGGGGATTTAGTGAGGTGGAGTAATCACTGCAAGACACATTGTTTTTCCACTGCCCTCAAAAGTTTTCAGATGCTGCCACAGGGATTGCCTCAGCCTTACGCAGATTGGGCTGATGTTTTTTCCGAACGTTCTGCCGATTCCCTTCCCCCTCATAGGCCCTATGACTGCCCTATTGACCTGCTCCCTGGGACCATCCCTCCTAGAGGGAAGGTTTATAATCTCACTCGGCCGGAAGAACTGGCCATGAAGGAGTACATCTCCGAGAATTTAAGCAAGGGGTTCATCCGTCCTTCAACATCACCCGCGGGGGCTGGCTTCTTTTTTGTGGAGAAAAAGGATGGTGGTTTAAGGCCTTGTATAGACTACAGAGCCCTGAATAAGATCACGGTTAAAAACCGGTATCCCCTTCCCTTGATTGGGGATTTATTTAATCAAGTAGTAGGAGCTCGGGTGTTCTCCAAGTTAGACCTGAAGGGGGCCTACAACCTGATTCGTATTCGACAAGGGGATGAGTGGAAAACTGCATTCAATGTTAAAGATGGTCATTACGAATATCTAGTCATGCCCTTTGGCCTTTGTAATGCCCCTGCGGTCTTCCAAGACTTCGTTAATGACGTCTTCCGAGACTATTTGGGCAGGTTCATGGTAATTTATTTGGATGATATCCTCATTTTCTCTAAGTCTTTGTCCGAACATAGACTGCATGTGAAAATGGTACTTCAAAAACTAAGAGAGAATAACTTGTATGCAAAGATTTCTAAATGTATGTTTGAGGTCACCACCGTTCCCTTTTTGGGTTATATAATCTCTAGCCAGGGGTTAGAGATGGATACGGGGAAAGTTTCGGCGGTGCGGGAATGGGTACAACCCAAGACTTTAAAAGAATTACAGCGTTTTTTAGGTTTCGCTAATTTCTATCGACGCTTTATTAAGGGTTTCTCCAAGATTGTTGCTCCTCTCACCAACCTTACTCGCAAGGGCGCCTTCACAGTAAACTGGTCATCTTCGGTCAATGAGGCCTTCCAGACTCTAAAACAGGCTTTTACTTCGGCGCCAGTTTTAGTTCACCCTGACGTTAATAAACCTTTTACCATCGAAGTAGATGCATCTGAGTTGGGTGTGGGGGCGGTGTTGTCTCAATACTCTGGTCATCCTGATCGTTTGCATCCTTGCGCCTACTTCTCACGGAAATTTAGTACCGCGGAACAGAACTATGATGTTGGAAACAGGGAGTTATTGGCGATTAAACTGGCTTTTGATGAATGGCGTCACTGGTTGGAGGGGTCATTGTATCCGATCACGGTCTATACTGATCACAAAAACCTCGAGTACATTAGCTCAGCTAAGAGACTGAACTCTCGTCAGGCCCGTTGGGCATTATTTTTCTCGCGTTTTAATTTTATAATTACATTTAAGCCAGGAGTGAAAAACTCTAAAGCGGATGCTCTGTCCCGCTTGTTTGGGGATTGTAAGGATCGGGGCGATATGGGTGAACCTATTTTGCCTGTGGGATGTGTGATTGGGGCCTTGCTTCCTGATCTTTCGAATGCACTGGCACCATTTCAAAATGAGTCCCCTGTAGATATACCTTTAGGATGTCAGTTTGTACCACCGCATATGCGTTCCGATGTAATTCGCGAGTTTCACGATGCCAAAACTGCTGGACATCTAGGAAATCGTAAAACTTTCATTTTAGCCCGACGCCTTGTATGGTGGCCTACTATGCGCCGTGATATAACTACCTTTATCGACGCATGTTCTGTTTGTGCACGAAGTAAGGGGGTTCACAAGGCTCCTAGTGGGTGTTTAGTCCCACTTGAGATTCCTAAAGAACCATGGACTCATATCTCTATGGATTTTATTGTAGATTTGCCTCTCTCACATGGGAACACTGTGATTTGGGTGGTCGTCGACCGTTTCAGTAAGATGGCACATTTTATTCCTTTATCTAAGCTACCATCAGCTCCTGAGCTTTCGCGGTTATTTATCTCGCACATTTTCCGTATCCATGGCATACCATCTAACATAGTTTCCGATCGGGGTGTGCAATTTACTTCGCGTTTTTGGAAGAACTTCTGTTCTCGCTTGGGGATTCAGATATCTTTGTCTTCTGCTTACCATCCTCAAACCAATGGACAGACTGAGAGAACCAATCAGAGTCTAGAACAGTATTTGCGGTGTTACATTTCCGACGCACAAGAACAGTGGTCAGAATATATTGACTTCGCGGAATTTGCATACAATAATGCGCCGAGTGAAAGTACCAAAGTCTCTCCGTTTTTCTGCAATCTTGGGAGGAATCCCAGGGCTTCCTCTCTCTCTGGGTCCCCTTCCAATTTACCGGCATTGGAAGAGTGGCTCCAAGAGCGGAAGAACATCTGGACCCGCGTCCAGCAGACTTTGAAAGAAACTATTCTTAGATACAAAAGGTTCGCCGATCGCCACAGGTCTCAAGAACCCGCGCTTCAGATTGGGGACTTTGTTTGGGTTTCTACAAAAAATATTTCTCTGCGGCAACCGTCCAGTAAGTTAGGGCCCAAGTTTATTGGCCCTTTCCCCATTATTCAGAAATTAAGCAACGTGTCCTTTAAGGTTCAACTCCCGCAAACCATGAGAATCCCAAATTCTTTTCACGTGTCACTGTTAAAACCAGCCAAGAATGTACCGCGTCCATCATCGCCGCCTATTCTAGTAGATAACGAACCAGAATATGAAGTAAACAAAATTCTTGACTCGCGCAAGCTCCGTAATTCTTTACAATATCTAATTGACTGGGTTGGTTACGGTCCTGAGGAGAGATGTTGGGTTGCGGCAAAAGATGTGCATGCTAAAGTTCTTATTAAAAAATTCCATCGTGACAATCCGGGGAAACCTGGTGAGGGTCCGGAGGCCCCTCATGAAGGGGGGGGTAGTGTCACGATCAGCTTACCTGTGCCGCGTTCCAGCGGTGTCTCCGTCGCCCCGCCATCCAGGCGCCGGCCGCGCCGGGCGGCAGCTCGCGCGGCTGCGGGCGCGCCCCCTCCTTCTCCTCCTGCCGGCGTGTCCGGCATCTGCACACGTGCTCGCGCGGGTGCGCGAGCACGTTCCTTCTATGCCCTCCGGCGGCGCTGCATTCAGCGGGGCCGCCGGAGGAGGTGAATAAATTAAAAAGGGGCACGCCCCCTTTTTAGTTAAAGGGCCTATGAGCCCAGCTGGCCAGCACGTCCCCTACTCCTTCTGAAGGGCCAATGAGCCCTGGGTTCAGTGGGGGGACACGCCCCCTCCTGTTGTGCACTCCAATCATCATCATGATCCTCTGTGCACCAATCACAATTCCTTCCCTCTTATGTCTGTCCCTATAAAGCTCTTTTCCCCGCAGTTGGTGGTTGCCTGTGATAGCGCCTAGACCCCAGCCATTGTTAATCCCTGATTTTGATCCTGATTCCCGTTGCCGACCCTTGCTTGTTTGACCATCCGTGCTCTCCACTCCTGTTGCCGACCCTCGCTTGTTTGACCATCCGTGATCTCCACTCCTGTTGCCGACCCTCGCTTGTTTGACCATCCGTGATCTCCACTCCTGTTGCCGACCCTCGCTTGTTGACCATCCGTGCTCTCCATTCCTGTTGCCGACCCTCGCTTGTTTGACCATCCGTGATCTCCACTCCTGTTGCCGACCCTCGCTTGTTTGACCATCCGTGCTCTCCACTCCTGTTGCCGACCCTCGCTTGTTTGACCATCCGTGATCTCCACTCCTGTTGCCGACCCTTGCCTGTCCTTGGACTCCCACCATACGCTCACATACCGGCTACCCGATTCCACTTCCAGCCGCGGGCTCTCCAGCACTCTGTACCGTAAGACCTCAACCTTTGAGCCATTAAGTCCTGGGGGCAACCGATCCCGAGCAGGCGTGCTCTGCGTCTCGGCAAGCGGGGGCTCCTATAGGTGAAGCTGGCTGCGGAGATTGGGGGTTGAGGTCCTTACCAAGAGAGCTGGAGTTGTCCAAGTGGTAAATTGTGGTTCCGGGAGCGTGATAGTATCGTCCCACCCAGCCGCCCAATGTATCTTCCCACCCAGCCGCCCAATGTATCCGTCCCACCCAGCCGCCCAATGTATCGTCCCTCCCACCCGTCCAATGTATCGTCCCACCCAGCCGTCCAATGTATCGTACCACCCAGCCGCCCAATGTATCGTCCCACCCAGCCGCCCAATGTATCGTCCCACCCAGCCGCCCAATGTATCGTCCCACCCAGCCGCCCAATGTATCGTCCCACCCAGCCGTCCAATGTATCGTCCCACCCAGCCGCCCAATGTATCGTCCCACCCAGCCGCCCAATGTATCGTCCCACCCAGCCGCCCAATGTATCGTCCCACCCAGCCGCCCAATGTATCGTCCCACCCAGCCGCCCAATGTATCGTCCCACCCAGCCGTCCAATGTATCGGCCCTCCCAGCCGCCCAATGTATCGTGCCACCCAGCCACCCAATGTATCGTGCCACCCAGCCACCCAATGTATCGTCCCACCCAGCCACCCAATGTATCGTCCCACCCAGCCACCCAATGTATCGTCCCACCCAGCCACCCAATGTATCGTCCCACCCAGCCGTCCAATGTATCGTCCCACCCAGCCGCCCAATGTATCGTCCCACCCAGCCGCCCAATGTATCGTCCCACCCAGCCGTCCAATGTATCGGCCCTCCCAGCCACCCAATGTATCGTCCCACCCAGCCACCCAATGTATCGTCCCACCCAGCCACCCAATGTATCGTCCCACCCAGCCGTCCAATGTATCGTCCCACCCAGCCGTCCAATGTATCGTCCCACCCAGCCACCCAATGTATCGTCCCACCAAGCCACCCAATGTATCGTCCCACCCAGCCACCCAATGTATCGTCCCACCCAGCCACCCAATGTATCGTCCCACCCAGCCGTCCAATGTATCGTCCCACCCAGCCGTCCAATGTATCGTCCCACCCAGCCGCCCAATGTATCGTCCCACCCAGCCGTCCAATGTATCGTCCCACCCA
Source organism: Gastrophryne carolinensis (assembly GCA_027917425.1). Lineage (NCBI taxonomy): Eukaryota > Metazoa > Chordata > Amphibia > Anura > Microhylidae > Gastrophryne > Gastrophryne carolinensis. The sequence continues at coordinate 22,271,645 of CM051241.1, read as the reverse complement.
GCCGTCCAATGTATCGTCCCACCCAGCCGCCCAATGTATCGTCCCACCCAGCCGTCCAATGTATCGTCCCACCCAGCCGTCCAATGTATCGTCCCACCCAGCCGTCCAATGTATCGTCCCACCCAGCCGTCCAATGTATCGTCCCACCCAGCCGTCCAATGTATCGTCCCACCCAGCCGTCCAATGTATCGTCCCACCCAGCCGTCCAATGTATCGTCCCACCCAGCCGTCCAATGTATCGTCCCACCCAGCCGTCCAATGTATCGTCCCACCCAGCCGTCCAATGTATCGTCCCACCCAGCCGTCCAATATATCGTCCCACCCAGCCGTCCAATGTATCGTCCCACCCAGCCGTCCAATGTATCGTCCCACCCAGCCGTCCAATGTATCGTCCCACCCAGCCGTCCAATATATCGTCCCACCCAGCCGCCCAATGTATCGTCCCACCCAGCCGTCCAATGTATCGTCCCACCCAGCCGTCCAATGTATCGTCCCACCCAGCCGTTCCAATGTATCATCCCACCCAGCCACCCATGATTTTAGGGGGTTGTTTTTGTTGAAGATTTGTTTAACTGAGGGGTTTGGTGTGGGTTAAAGAGGCATTTATTTGGGTGTGAAATTTACAATCAATTAGGGTATAAGGGAGGATACAGAAGTGAAAGAGCTTACAATATATTAGGACATAAGGGAAAATATTGAAGATAAACATTAGAGATGAGCGAACTTTTGAAAAATTCGATTCGACTGATTCGCCGAATTTTCCGACAAAAATCGTTTCGACCCGAATAAATTCGCGACGAATCGCTATTAAAAACGGCTATTTCTGAGCCTCCTACAGCCTCAATAGGGTTGTAAACCATTCAGCCTTGCTGTAACACGCACAGGATGCGTGCTGGGTTTGTTAAATAATACTTTGAAGAAATATCACATGCAGATCAGAGGCATCGCTAATAGAATCGCAGAGCGGCACAATTGCAGAGAGTTGAAGTGGCATCACTATGAGGGGCAGAAGGAGCCCAAATATACACTGGAGTTGGCCTCAGGAGCCCAAAAATTGGATGAATCACACCCTGGAGTTGGCAGAAGTTGGCAGCAGCAGCAGGAGCCCAAATATACACTGGAGTTGGCTTCAGGAGCCCAAAAATTGGATGAATCACACCCTGGAGTTGGCAGAAGTTGGCAGCAGCAGGAGCAGGAGCCCAAATATACACTGGAGTTGGCCTCAGGAGCCCAAAAATTGGATGAATCACACCCTGGAGTTGGCAGGAGTTGACAGTAGCAGCAGCAGGAGCCCAAATATACACTGGAGTTGGCTTCAGGAGCCCAAAAATTGGATGAATCACACCCTGGAGTTGGCAGAAGTTGGCAGCAGCAGCAGCAGCAGGAGCCCAAATATACACTGGAGTTGGCTTCAGGAGCCCAAAAATTGGATGAATCACACCCTGGAGTTGGCAGAAGTTGGCAGCAGCAGCAGCAGGAGCCCAAATATACACTGGAGTTGGCCTCAGGAGCCCAAAAATTGGATGAATCACACCCTGGAGTTGGCAGAAGTTGGCAGTAGTAGCAGCAGGAGCCCAAATATACACTGGAGTTGGCCTCAGGAGCCCAAAAATTGGATGAATCACACCCTGGAGTTGGCAGAAGTTGGCAGTAGTAGCAGCAGGAGCCCAAATATACACTGGAGTTGGCTTCAGGAGCCCAAAAATTGGATGAATCACACCCTGGAGTTGGCAGAAGTTGGCAGTAGCAGCAGCAGGAGCCCAAATATACACTGGAGTTGGCTTCAGGAGCCCAAAAATTGGATGAATCACACCCTGGAGTTGGCAGGAGTTGACAGTAGCAGCAGCAGGAGCCCAAATATACACTGGAGTTGGCCTCAGGAGCCCAAAAATTGGATGAATCACACCCTGGAGTTGGCAGGAGTTGACAGTAGCAGCAGCAGGAGCCCAAATATACACTGGAGTTGGCTTCAGGAGCCCAAAAATTGGATGAATCACACCCTGGAGTTGGCAGAAGTTGGCAGCAGCAGCAGCAGCAGGAGCCCAAATATACACTGGAGTTGGCTTCAGGAGCCCAAAAATTGGATGAATCACACCCTGGAGTTGGCAGGAGTTGACAGTAGCAGCAGCAGGAGCCCAAATATACACTGGAGTTGGCCTCAGGAGCCCAAAAATTGGATGAATCACACCCTGGAGTTGGCAGAAGTTGGCAGCAGCAGCAGCAGGAGCCCAAATATACACTGGAGTTGGCCTCAGGAGCCCAAAAATTGGATGAATCACACCCTGGAGTTGGCAGGAGTTGACAGTAGTAGCAGCAGGAGCCCAAATATACACTGGAGTTGGCTTCAGGAGCCCAAAAATTGGATGAATCACACCCTGGAGTTGGCAGAAGTTGGCAGTAGTAGCAGCAGGAGCCCAAATATACACTGGAGTTGGCTTCAGGAGCCCAAAAATTGGATGAATCACACCCTGGAGTTGGCAGAAGTTGGCAGCAGCAGCAGCAGGAGCCCAAATATACACTGGAGTTGGCTTCAGGAGCCCAAAAATTGGATGAATCACACCCTGGAGTTGGCAGAAGTTGGCAGCAGCAGCAGGAGCCCAAACATTACTTTAAAGAGACCCTGGAGTTGGCTTCAGGAGCCCAAAAATTGGATGATTCACACCCTGGAGTTGGCAGCAGCAGCAGCAGGAGCCCAAATATACACTGGGGTTGGCTTCAGGAGCCCAAAAATTGGATGAATCACACCCTGGAGTTGGCAGCAGCAGCAGCAGGAGCCCAAATATTACTATAAAGAGACACTGGGGTTGGCTTAAGGAGCCCAAAAATTTGATGAATCACACCCTGGAGTTGGCAGCAGCAGGAGCCCAAATATTACTTTAAAGAGACACTGGGGTTGGCTTCAGGAGCCCAAAAATTGGATGAATCACACCCTGTGGAGAGTCATGTGGAGAAAAAGTAGCTTAGTTAGTAATATCTACATAAAATTATGAATAAACAAATGCAAAAGTATTGCCAAAGTGAAGTTTTGTTTGAGGGTGTGTTTCCACCTTTTAATTAAATCAGAAACAAGAAGGTATCATTGCCTCTGACTAATTAGCCCTCAAAAATTCTTGGAATTTTTAATCTGGAATCATGTCTGATCCGTCTTATCCGAAGAATATTAATAAAAAGTAAGAGTAACGGAAAGGATTTTTTATCAATACTTACTTGTGGTCCGATGCGGAGGAATGTCTGTAACTGGAGAGCAGCGCCTTAAATCTGTTTTGCACGATCCATCTTTCTTTAGTGTAGGTCTGACCCCGTCATCAATCTACTGGAATACATCAGGCATTGTTGGGAGGAAAGCTTGGATGATCCAAGCGCCATTCATTTCCACGCAGGGCAGTCTCTGGAAAAAAAAAGTCTGTATAAACCAGGGTCTTTTTCATATAAAAACAAATGGTTATTCTTGCTTGTAAACCATATGTTCCACAGATTTACCAGTCATTGTGTCAGCCAATGAAGCAACTTTGTCTCGAAGTGCTGCAAAAGCAGTCCACTGCATCACAAGTGGCATCTGACACCCCCAGTCAACTGTCTGTCTGTTATGCTTTGGGTTCAGCTCCACTATCCATTGATGAAGATCTGATAATCATAAAATTCAGCAGCTACTGCCCAGCCAAGAAGTGGAGGAGACACTCGCCTCTTCTTCCAGTAGCCGGCAATTAGTGATGAGGAGAGTGTCGTGGGAGGAGGTGTTGCAAGCCGAGGTAGTGGAAGAGGGTCCCTGGAGTCTGCGGCGGTGGCGGCGGCAGCAGCAGCAGATTATTGCGGACTGTTGTTCGGAAAAATCAGCTACTCAGCGATGTGGCAGTGTTTCATGCAGCATCCTGGGGAGAAAAAGTAGGTTAGTTAGTGTATATACATAAAATTATGAATAGACAAATGCAATAGTATTGCCAAAGTGAAGTTTTGTTTGAGGGTGTGTTTCCACCTTGTAATTAAATCAGAAACAACTAGCTATCATTTGCCTCTGAATAATTAGCCCTCAAAAATTCTTGGAATTTTTAATCTTGATGTCTGAGGGATTTCTCCTCTCAGACAGCGTCACCATAAGTCCAGCCTGCTGCATTACACTTGGAAGAACATCTTGTTTGCGCTGCGACAAGGAAGCCAAAGTCATGCGTCCTCACATGGCACACGTGTTCAGTCTAGTTTTTAAGTCTTGCCCCCATCTGAAAGAACAACAGGAAAGAAAGTTAGCATGCACTTCTGGCACTCCTACACCACGAAGCACAACCCTATTGAGCCTCAGCGTCACAACGGTGTACCCCACCATAGTCTGATTTGCGATGTTTCCACCCGTTGGAATTCCACCCTCCATATGCAGGATCCACTATAGCAGTGGTCCCCAACCCTGTCCTCAAGGCCCACCAACAGGCCAGGTTTTGCAGATCTCCACAAAGATGCACAGGTGGAGTAATTAGTGCAGCTGCAGAGCAATAGAGCTGGCTATTTGGAGATCCAAAAAACATGACTTGTTGGTGGGCCTTGAGGACAGGGTTGAGGACCACTGCACTATAGGAACAGAGAAAAGCCATCACGGATTTCTGGATGATCCAAACGGATAGGGGGACACCTGTGTAAATTCAATGTAAACCATTGGCAGCTCATACGTGACACCGACCGTTTGCTCAGGCCCTTTGAGGAAGCTACGTTATTAGTCAGTTGCCAGGACTATGAGATGAAGGATGAGATTCCTGCTTCATGTACTACAACACATGTTGGAAACCATGGCTGGTCAGGGCACTGGAGACATGGCACATACATTTCACAGCCACATGAAGCCTGTGGGGGCTGAAGTGGAGGAGGAGGAGGGGGTGGGGCAAAGCAAACCACAGTTTAGGTTTCACAAAATGACCATTTTATCTAGTCATCTGACAGAAGAGGAGGAGCAGGAGCAGCCACAGGAGCTAGAGGGTTGTGAGTAAGGTGAGACAGAGGACCCAGACACACCGTGGCAGTTTACAGTGGAGATGGAGACAGGTAGTCCCTCCGAGTCATTTGCACAAATGGCACGATGCATGCTCACATGCTTGCGTACTAGTGAGCGCAGAATTGTCTCCATTTGTCAGCGGGAAGACTTCTGGCTCTCCAACTTATTGGACCCTCGCTTCCGGCACAAAATGGGGGCATTTTTTACGCCCACTGAGAGGGAGGACAAACTGACCTACTACAGAGACATCCCACGTAGTCAGTTGGGCGATGTCTATCTGCGCCATGGCCCATACTCCCGCAGGTCTGACTCGGGGGGACCTCTGCGATCACCTTCCACTGCCATGGCTGCTGGGGGGGTGGAAGGAGCAGCAGCAGCAGCTCCATCAGCAGCAGCCTCAGTCTTCAGTCGCTAGTGAGTAGCTTTCTACACCCGCATAGTGAGTCTACTCATGAGCAGCAGGAAGACCTGGAGCTGGACCTCAAACAGCAGGTCATGTCATACCTTGACATGACCATGCCAACACACCTTCAAGATCCACTGGATTTGCTGGGAAGCCAAACTTGACTTGTGCCCGCAACTAGCAGAGTTTGCCCTGGAAAAGCTGTACTGGCCGGACAGTAGTTGATTTAGATGGCAACTGGGCTGCTCTATATAACGAAGCAAAATGGCAAATTTACCTCACTATATGAGCTATTGCCCCTCAGATTTACACAGGGGCTGCTCTATATTATGCTGCAAAGTGGCAAATTTACCTCACAATATAAGCTATTGCCCCTCAGATTTACACAGGGGCTGCTCTATATTATGCTGCAAAATGGCAAATTTACCTCACAATATAAGCTATTGCCCCTCAGATTTACACAGGGCCTGCTCTATATAACGAAGCAAAATGGCAAATTTACCTCACTATATAAGCTATTGCCCCTCAGATTTACACAGGGGCTGCTCTATATTATGCTGCAAAATGGCAAATTAACCTCACAATATAAGCTATTGCAGCTCTATATAAATAAAAATAAATAAATAAAAAAAGGGCCTGTAGAAGCTTATTTAGTATAACAGATAGGGTGACATGTGCTGGTTTGGGATGCCCATATGGGCTAGTGTTTTGGCAGCAGTACAAAAACCAATGCAAAATGCAATAGCTTAATAAAGCTGATGCTGATCAACGCTTATTTAGTATAACAGATGGGGTGCAACATGCAGGTTTTGGATGCCCTGCGGCCTGGTGTATTTAAAGCAGACCAAAACCAATTCAAAATGCAATAACTTAATAAAGCTGAGGCTGTAGATGCTTATTTAGTATAAACAGGTAGGGTGCAAGGTGCAGCTTTGGGGTGCCCTGCGGCCTGGTTAAATGAAAGCAGTCAAAAAGGAAGTGCAAACTGAAGTAGCTTAATGAAGCTGATGCTGATCAACGCTTATGTTGTATACCAGATAGGGTGCAAGGTGCAGCTTTGGGGTGCCCTGCGGCCTGGTTTATTAAAATCAGTCAAAAACAAGTGCAAACTGAAGTAGCCTGATCAACGCTTATGTTGTATAACAGATAGGTTTAAAATAGCATGTGCCTTGGGATGCCCGTGTGGCCTGTTATATTTCAAGCTGAACAAAAAGTAACAATAATCCAAGTATGAGACATCATTTTGACCTTCTTCACAGCGCCATACTTTGAAAAAAAAAAATTAATTTCATGCCGATCAATCCAAAGGTCAATGCCCCTAACAAAAATAGTGTTCGGCATAAGTTTTCCTTCTGGAAGGACGTAACCTTTAGTTTACATGGTTGGGGTAGGTTATCTTACAAATTGGGATACCACAGGCAGCAGTGTCATTGAAAGAGACAGATTGTAATGCAGGCCATACGCAAGCAGAGAAACTCAGGCTGCAACAGGCCTATTTAGTTTACATGGTTGGGGTAGGTTATCTTACAAATTGGGATACCCCACTGTATATGAAACCGAATATAAATGCACACCCAAAAGTGGACACTCAGCCTCCAAGAGGCCTGCTTAGTTTAAATAAGAGAGCTGCTTAGTATGGTAGGTAGGTTATGTTATGTTACAGAATGGGATGCCCCAAGCAGACTTGAGATCAGTATATATGCACACAGCAGCAGTGTGTTAGCAGGCTCATACAGGCCAAATTTCTTTAAATAACTGTGCAGCTTACAGTTAATGCAGAGGCTAATGGTATGTTACAGAATGGGATGCCCCAAGCTGACTTGAGATCAGTATATATGCACACAGCAGCAGTGTGTTAGCAGGCTCATACAGGCCAAATTTCTTTAAATAAATGTGCAGCTTACAGTAAATGCAGAGGCTAATGGTATGTTACAGAATGGGATGCCCCAAAGCAGACTTGAGATCAGTATATATGCACACAGCAGCAGTGTGTTAGCAGGCTCATACAGGCCAAATTTCTTTAAATAAATGTGCAGCTTACAGTAAATGCAGAGGCTAATGGTATGTTACAGAATGGGATGCCCCAAAGCAGACTTGAGATCAGTATATATGCACACAGCAGCAGTGTGTTAGCAGGCTCATACAGGCCAAATTTCTTTAAATAAATGTGCAGCTTACAGTAAATGCAGAGGCTAATGGTATGTTACAGAATGGGATGCCCCAAAGCAGACTTGAGATCAGTATATATGCACACAGCAGCAGTGTGTTAGCAGGCTCATACAGGCCAAATTTCTTTAAATAACTGTGCAGCTTACAGTTAATGCAGAGGCTAATGGTATGTTACAGAATGGGATGCCCCAAGCAGACTTGAGATCAGTATATATGCACACAGCAGCAGTGTGTTAGCAGGCTCATACAGGCCAAATTTCTTTAAATAACTGTGCAGCTTACAGTTAATGCAGAGGCTAATGGTATGTTACAGAATGGGATGCCCCAAAGCAGACTTGAGATCAGTATATATGCACACAGCAGCAGTGTGTTAGCAGGCTCATACAGGCCAAATTTCTTTAAATAACTGTGCAGCTTACAGTTAATGCAGAGGCTAATGGTATGTTACAGAATGGGATGCCCCAAGCTGACTTGAGATCAGTATATATGCACACAGCAGCAGTGTGTTAGCAGGCTCATACAGGCCAAATTTCTTTAAATAACTGTGCAGCTTACAGTTAATGCAGAGGCTAATGGTATGTTACAGAATGGGATGCCCCAAGCAGACTTGAGATCAGTATATATGCACACAGCAGCAGTGTGTTAGCAGGCTCATACAGGCCAAATTTCTTTAAATAACTGTGCAGCTTACAGTTAATGCAGAGGCTAATGGTATGTTACAGAATGGGATGCCCCAAAGCAGACTTGAGATCAGTATATATGCACACAGCAGCAGTGTGTTAGCAGGCTCATACAGGCCAAATTTCTTTAAATAACTGTGCAGCTTACAGTTAATGCAGAGGCTAATGGTATGTTACAGAATGGGATGCCCCAAAGCAGACTTGAGATCAGTATATATGCACACAGCAGCAGTGTGTTAGCAGGCTCATACAGGCCAAATTTCTTTAAATAACTGTGCAGCTTACAGTTAATGCAGAGGCTAATGGTATGTTACAGAATGGGATGCCCCAAGCTGACTTGAGATCAGTATATATGCACACAGCAGCAGTGTGTTAGCAGGCTCATACAGGCCAAATTTCTTTAAATAACTGTGCAGCTTACAGTTAATGCAGAGGCTAATGGTATGTTACAGAATGGGATGCCCCAAGCAGACTTGAGATCAGTATATATGCACACAGCAGCAGTGTGTTAGCAGGCTCATACAGGCCAAATTTCTTTAAATAACTGTGCAGCTTACAGTTAATGCAGAGGCTAATGGTATGTTACAGAATGGGATGCCCCAAAGCAGACTTGAGATCAGTATATATGCACACAGCAGCAGTGTGTTAGCAGGCTCATACAGGCCAAATTTCTTTAAATAACTGTGCAGCTTACAGTTAATGCAGAGGCTAATGGTATGTTACAGAATGGGATGCCCCAAGCTGACTTGAGATCAGTATATATGCACACAGCAGCAGTGTGTTAGCAGGCTCATACAGGCCAAATTTCTTTAAATAACTGTGCAGCTTACAGTTAATGCAGAGGCTAATGGTATGTTACAGAATGGGATGCCCCAAGCAGACTTGAGATCAGTATATATGCACACAGCAGCAGTGTGTTAGCAGGCTCATACAGGCCAAATTTCTTTAAATAACTGTGCAGCTTACAGTTAATGCAGAGGCTAATGGTATGTTACAGAATGGGATGCCCCAAAGCAGACTTGAGATCAGTATATATGCACACAGCAGCAGTGTGTTAGCAGGCTCATACAGGCCAAATTTCTTTAAATAAATGTGCAGCTTACAGTTAATGCAGAGGCTAATGGTATGTTACAGAATGGGATGCCCCAAGCTGACTTGAGATCAGTATATATGCACACAGCAGCAGTGTGTTAGCAGGCTCATACAGGCCAAATTTCTTTAAATAACTGTGCAGCTTACAGTTAATGCAGAGGCTAATGGTATGTTACAGAATGGGATGCCCCAAGCAGACTTGAGATCAGTATATATGCACACAGCAGCAGTGTGTTAGCAGGCTCATACAGGCCAAATTTCTTTAAATAACTGTGCAGCTTACAGTTAATGCAGAGGCTAATGGTATGTTACAGAATGGGATGCCCCAAAGCAGACTTGAGATCAGTATATATGCACACAGCAGCAGTGTGTTAGCAGGCTCATACAGGCCAAATTTCTTTAAATAACTGTGCAGCTTACAGTTAATGCAGAGGCTAATGGTATGTTACAGAATGGGATGTCCCAAAAACCAGAGAGCACCTGGCAGGCAGCAGTAAGACTATGCACAGCAAAAGTGTCTTTATCATGCCTAATTTCAATTAGAATAGGTGCAAATGGTTAGGTTCTTAAATAGAGGCTGGTGTAGTCACAGAATGGGATGCCCTAAAAACCAGCAGTAAGTACACCTGGCAGGGACAAGTTGTGCTATGCCCAGCAAAAGTGTCTTTATCAGGCCTAATTTCAAATATGATAAGAGCAAATGTTTATATGGTCTTAAACAGAGGCTGCTTTAGTCACAGAATGGGATGCCCCGGGCAGGAATCGAGCTGGCAGGGTCCAGTAGGCCTTTGGCCAGCAAAAGTGTCTTTATCAGGCCTGATTTCTATGAGAATAAGTGCAAATGTTTATTATGCTATTAAATAGAGGCTGCTTTAGTCACAGAATGGGATGCCAGTGCCACAAAAACCAGAGAGCATGCACAGCAAAAGTGTCTTTATCAGGCCTGATTTCTATGAGAATAAGTGCAAATGTTTATTATGCTATTAAATAGAGGCTGCTTTAGTCACAGAATGGGATGCCAGTGCCACAAAAACCAGAGAGCATGCACAGCAAAAGTGTCTTTATCAGGCCTGATTTCTATGAGAATAAGTGCAAATGTTTATTATGCTATTAAATAGAGGCTGCTTTAGTCACAGAATGGGATGCCAGTGCCACAAAAACCAGAGAGCATGCACAGCAAAAGTGTCTTTATCAGGCCTGATTTCTATGAGAATAAGTGCAAATGTTTATTATGCTATTAAATAGAGGCTGCTTTAGTCACAGAATGGGATGCCAGTGCCACAAAAACCAGAGAGCATGCACAGCAAAAGTGTCTTTATCAGGCCTGATTTCTATGAGAATAAGTGCAAATGTTTATTATGCTATTAAATAGAGGCTGCTTTAGTCACAGAATGGGATGCCAGTGCCACAAAAACCAGAGAGCATGCACAGCAAAAGTGTCTTTATCAGGCCTGATTTCTATGAGAATAAGTGCAAATGTTTATTATGCTATTAAATAGAGGCTGCTTTAGTCACAGAATGGGATGCCAGTGCCACAAAAACCAGAGAGCATGCACAGCAAAAGTGTCTTTATCAGGCCTGATTTCTATGAGAATAAGTGCAAATGTTTATTATGCTATTAAATAGAGGCTGCTTTAGTCACAGAATGGGATGCCAGTGCCACAAAAACCAGAGAGCATGCACAGCAAAAGTGTCTTTATCAGGCCTGATTTCTATGAGAATAAGTGCAAATGTTTATTATGCTATTAAATAGAGGCTGCTTTAGTCACAGAATGGGATGCCAGTGCCACAAAAACCAGAGAGCATGCACAGCAAAAGTGTCTTTATCAGGCCTGATTTCTATGAGAATAAGTGCAAATGTTTATTATGCTATTAAATAGAGGCTGCTTTAGTCACAGAATGGGATGCCAGTGCCACAAAAACCAGAGAGCATGCACAGCAAAAGTGTCTTTATCAGGCCTGATTTCTATGAGAATAAGTGCAAATGTTTATTATGCTATTAAATAGAGGCTGCTTTAGTCACAGAATGGGATGCCAGTGCCACAAAAACCAGAGAGCATGCACAGCAAAAGTGTCTTTATCAGGCCTGATTTCTATGAGAATAAGTGCAAATGTTTATTATGCTATTAAATAGAGGCTGCTTTAGTCACAGAATGGGATGCCAGTGCCACAAAAACCAGAGAGCATGCACAGCAAAAGTGTCTTTATCAGGCCTGATTTCTATGAGAATAAGTGCAAATGTTTATTATGCTATTAAATAGAGGCTGCTTTAGTCACAGAATGGGATGCCAGTGCCACAAAAACCAGAGAGCATGCACAGCAAAAGTGTCTTTATCAGGCCTGATTTCTATGAGAATAAGTGCAAATGTTTATTATGCTATTAAATAGAGGCTGCTTTAGTCACAGAATGGGATGCCAGTGCCACAAAAACCAGAGAGCATGCACAGCAAAAGTGTCTTTATCAGGCCTGATTTCTATGAGAATAAGTGCAAATGTTTATTATGCTATTAAATAGAGGCTGCTTTAGTCACAGAATGGGATGCCAGTGCCACAAAAACCAGAGAGCATGCACAGCAAAAGTGTCTTTATCAGGCCTGATTTCTATGAGAATAAGTGCAAATGTTTATTATGCTATTAAATAGAGGCTGCTTTAGTCACAGAATGGGATGCCAGTGCCACAAAAACCAGAGAGCATGCACAGCAAAAGTGTCTTTATCAGGCCTGATTTCTATGAGAATAAGTGCAAATGTTTATTATGCTATTAAATAGAGGCTGCTTTAGTCACAGAATGGGATGCCAGTGCCACAAAAACCAGAGAGCATGCACAGCAAAAGTGTCTTTATCAGGCCTGATTTCTATGAGAATAAGTGCAAATGTTTATTATGCTATTAAATAGAGGCTGCTTTAGTCACAGAATGGGATGCCAGTGCCACAAAAACCAGAGAGCATGCACAGCAAAAGTGTCTTTATCAGGCCTGATTTCTATGAGAATAAGTGCAAATGTTTATTATGCTATTAAATAGAGGCTGCTTTAGTCACAGAATGGGATGCCAGTGCCACAAAAACCAGAGAGCATGCACAGCAAAAGTGTCTTTATCAGGCCTGATTTCTATGAGAATAAGTGCAAATGTTTATTATGCTATTAAATAGAGGCTGCTGTAGTCACAGAATGGGATGCCAGTGCCACAAAAACCAGAGAGTATGCACAGCAAAAGTGTCTTTATCAGGCCTGATTTCTATGAGAATAAGTGCAAATGTTTATTATGCTATTAAATAGAGGCTGCTTTAGTCACAGAATGGGATGCCAGTGCCACAAAAACCAGAGAGCATGCACAGCAAAAGTGTCTTTATCAGGCCTGATTTCTATGAGAATAAGTGCAAATGTTTATTATGCTATTAAATAGAGGCTGCTTTAGTCACAGAATGGGATGCCAGTGCCACAAAAACCAGAGAGCATGCACAGCAAAAGTGTCTTTATCAGGCCTGATTTCTATGAGAATAAGTGCAAATGTTTATTATGCTATTAAATAGAGGCTGCTTTAGTCACAGAATGGGATGCCAGTGCCACAAAAACCAGAGAGCATGCACAGCAAAAGTGTCTTTATCAGGCCTGATTTCTATGAGAATAAGTGCAAATGTTTATTATGCTATTAAATAGAGGCTGCTTTAGTCACAGAATGGGATGCCAGTGCCACAAAAACCAGAGAGCATGCACAGCAAAAGTGTCTTTATCAGGCCTGATTTCTATGAGAATAAGTGCAAATGTTTATTATGCTATTAAATAGAGGCTGCTTTAGTCACAGAATGGGATGCCAGTGCCACAAAAACCAGAGAGCATGCACAGCAAAAGTGTCTTTATCAGGCCTGATTTCTATGAGAATAAGTGCAAATGTTTATTATGCTATTAAATAGAGGCTGCTTTAGTCACAGAATGGGATGCCAGTGCCACAAAAACCAGAGAGCATGCACAGCAAAAGTGTCTTTATCAGGCCTGATTTCTATGAGAATAAGTGCAAATGTTTATTATGCTATTAAATAGAGGCTGCTTTAGTCACAGAATGGGATGCCTCACAGCAGACTTAAGATCAGTTCAGTATATATGCACAGTTAGTTACTATAAGCAGCCTGAAAACGCTAACAAAGGCTGGATGAAAAAAAAAAATTCTCCCTGTCAGCCAGCTCCGTTTTTCCTACCTTTCCCTGGCTTTCTGTCTGTCTCCTGTCTGTCTCCTGCCTGTCTCCTGCCTGTCTCCAGCCTGTCCCTGTCTGTCCCTGTCTCCAGCCTGTCTCCAGCCTGTCTAACTGCCTCAGCTACACAGCGTTCTGTCTGTCTGTCACGAATGCAATAGAGAAATGAGGAAAAGCAAGATGGCCGCCGTTAAATACCGCTGTGTGACGTCACCGGGCTTGCTGGCTGCTGATAGGCTGCATGTGACTGCCCCAGCTTGCACTGGCGCGGGATACATGTCCAGACATGTCCCGCCCGCCATCTTAGAATGCCTGTAATGTAAATGAATGGATGTTAAAGGAAAACTTCGAGTGATCGAATCGCGGGGAAATTCGGATTCGATCCGAATCGAATTTTTCCTGAAATTCGGATCGAATCCGGGTTCGTCCGGATCGATTCGCTCATCCCTAATAAACATCTTAGACTCTATTAGGATAATATGGAGGCTACAGAAGAAGAGCTTACACTCTATTAGGGTATAAGGTAAGATACAGAAGGAGAAAACGCTTAATCCATTGGAGTATAAGGGGAAATACAGAAGGAGGAAGAGCTTATAATCAATTAGGACATAAGGGAGGATACAGATGAGGAAGATCTTACAATCCATTGGGCTAAAAGGGAGAATATGGAAGGAGGAAGCGTTTACGATCTATTAGGGTATACGGGAGGATACAGAAGAGCTTACAATCTATTAGGGTATACGGGAGGATACAGAAGAGCTTACAATCTATTCGGGTATACGGGAGGATACAGAAGAGCTTACAATCTATTAGGTTATACGGGAGGATACAGAAGAGCTTACAATCTATTAGGGTATACGGGAGGATACAGAAGAGCTTACAATCTATTAGGGTATAAGGGAGGATACAGAAGAGCTTACAATCTATTAGGGTATACGGGAGGATACAGAAGAGCTTACAATCTATTAGGGTACACAGGAGGATACCAAAGAAGAAAAGCTTACAATCCATAGGAGTATAAAAGGGATAAAGAAATTGGAAGAGCTTCACCAGCAGATTTAATACTTATTAATACTTTATGTAACATTGGTCACACATCTTGTCACCTTATAGGCTTTGTATTAGCCATGTGGGTTTAGGGCGGCCCAATTTGGGTTGCTGGGCACTGGGTTCATTATGCTGGAGTCTCATTGGATGGAAGATGAATGTCTTGCAATTCACAGAAAGAAGGAAACAGAGACAACACAATGATGCCGGAGCAGCCACGGCCTAGTACAAAAAAAAAAAAAAAGACGCAAATCCATTACTAAGATACAATCAAATATTTTAAAAAGCCGCGGAATGCTCATCACTTATTCATGCCAGTGCCAGAATCCCAACAAATAGCGTGGAGGGCTGACACTCAATCACTCACAAAGCAAATGAGCTCCCGCCTTTATCATAGCACCGGCCTCGGCCACCATTTGCCTTGCAGAGGTGATAGAGGGACATCAAAGGTATTTATGGTATGCAAGAGGCGACAAGATTTATCAAAATGAGTCATCCCCTGCGTGTCGCAGCCATCGCACAGCACATGTGACAGGAGGACATGGCAGCTCATCAGAGGCAGCAGCAAAATATCGCAGGCCTCATAATAACAACAAAATGTCTGCAGAGGCCTCAGGCCTACCACTGCCACCCTCACTTCCTTATTCTTCATGGTTTCCCCTAGCAACAGCCAAGATCACACCATCACATGACAACTATCATTCTACACCTATGTGATCACATGATGCAGCCCACAACACCTCCATTCCAAGAGTGACAGAGCTGAGCAGCCTGACATGAGGAGGGGGAGGGCAGCGTGGAGGGACAACCTTTGGGGTGTGCAGATAGAACGCCCACATGGGGTGACAATGGCTTCCATAGAAGTTCCACTGTCGCTCTTTACCACATTTTTCCCATCTATCATACATATATATTTCCCCTGTCTCCCTTTTTTCACATTCCCTCCATCCTTCTCTCTTTCTACATTTCCTCTGTCCCCCCTTTTTCACATTCCCTCCATTCTTCTCTTTTTTTCTACATTTACTCTGTCTCTCTTTTTTCACATTCCCTCCATCCTTCTCTCTTTCTACATCTACTCTGTCTCTCTTTTTTCACATTCCCTTTTTTTTACATTTCCACTGTCTCCCCTTTTTTACATTCCCCCATTCTTCTCTCTTTTCTACATTTCCTCTGTCTCTCTTTTTTCACATTCCCTCCATTCTTCTCTATTTTTCTACATTTCCTCTGTCGCTCTTTTTTCACATCCCCATCCATCCTTCTCTCTTTCTACATTTACTCTGTCTCTCTTTTTTCACATACCCTCCATCCTTCTCTCTTTTTACATTTTACTCTGTCTCTCTTTTTTCACATTCCCTCCATCCTTCTCCCTTTCTACATTTCCTCTGTCACTCTTTTTTCACATTCCCCCCATCCTTCTCGCTTTCTACATTTACTCTGTCTCTCTTTTTTCACATTCCCTTTTTTACATTTCCCCTGTCTCCCCTTTTTTACATTCCTCCCATTCTTCTCTCTTTTCTACATTTCTTCTGTCTCTCATTTTTCACATTCTCTCCATCCTTCTCCCTTTTTTTACATTTCCCCGTCCCCCCTTTTTTACATTCCCTCCATTCTTCTCTTTTTTTCTACATTTACTTTGTCTCTCTTTTTTCACATTCTCTCCATCCTTTTCTCTTTCTACATTTACTCTGTCTCTCTTTTTTCACATTCCCTCCATTCTTCTCTATTTTTCTACATTTCCTCTGTCTCTCTTTTTTCACATCCCATCCATCCTTCTCTCTTTCTACATTTACTCTGTCTCTCTTTTTTCACATCCCATCCATCCTTCTCTCTTTCTACATTTCCTCTGTCTCTCTTTTTTCACATTCCTTCCATCCTTGTCCCTTTTTTTACATTTCCCCTGTCCCCCCTTTTTCACATTCCCCCCATTCCCCCCATTATTTATATTATATATTATACTATATATATATATATATATATTATACTATATATATTTATATTATATAATATATATATATATATATATATATATATATATATATATATATATATATATATATATATATATTATACTATATATATATATATTTATATGATATATATTATAATATATATATATATATATATATATATATATATATATATATTATATATATTATACTATATATATTTATATTATATAATATATATATATATATATATATATATATATTATACTATATATATATTTATATTATATATATTATTCTATTATACTATATATATATATATATATATATATATATATATATATATATATATATATATATATATATATATATATATATATTTATGTTATATATATTATACTATATATATATATATATATATATATATATATATATATATTTATATTATATATATTATACTATATATATTTATATTATATATTATACTATATATATATATTTATATTATATATTATACTATATATATTATAATATATATATATATATTTATATGATATATGTTATAATATATATATATATATATATATATATATATATATATATATATTTTATATATATTATACTATTATACTATATATATTGATATTATATATATATTATACTATATATATATATATATATATATATATATATATTATACTATTATATTATATATATTATACTATTATACTACATATATTTATATTATATAATAGTATACAAACATAAGGGGTGCCCCAACCCCAAAGGGGGATGTAGCCAGAGACTGACAAAGGCACTCTATTAATTATGATTCATATCAAATGTATTGAATTATCACAATTTCCTATCGAGACACATTAAAATCTATTAAAAACATGTAACATATATGTAAACTGCCATCAACTGAGGGGCGAGGGGGTTAAATACTAATGTGCCCAGTGGGGGACCCTAATAATATAATATAATATATCATATATCAATAAACAATTAATAATACTATATTTACAAATCAAATCATAAAGTGTCAAGTGCTTCCGAGGTGCATCACATCCCAATATATATATATATATATATATCTATATATATATATAGATATATATATATATAACAGTGTGAGAATTACTGCCAAAGAGGTAGGTGCAAATCATAGACAAAATACATGTTATCATCTTACTTGCCAAATAAAGTGCCATGTGCAGACCACCACTGGGACCCCCAAAATCCCTGCAACGCGTTTCGTGACCTAAAGTCACTTCTTCAGGCAGAGTGCCTGAATAATAGCATTTCATTTCTCACATGTTTAGTGATAGTTGCTTTTTAAAGTAGACTAAAATCCGGGATTTCAATCACTATGGGTTTGTTCCATTATACAGGGGGATTTTGAATGCTCCTCCCGATCCACGCTCCCACGCTGCATGTGTAGGTTCTTGTTGAATCAGAACTCACTTCAATGCATATTCACACCCTGTAGAATGTTATCATCTTACTTGCCAAATAAAGTGCCATGTGCGGACCAACCACTGGGACCCCCAAAAGCCCTGCAACGCGTTTCGTGACCTAAAGTCACTTCTTCAGACAGAGTGCCTGAATAATAGCATTTCATTTCTCACATGTTTAGTGATAGTTGCTTTTTAAAATAGACTAAAATCCGGAGTTTCAATCTCCGCCATAGCCTGCACTGGGGCCCAGCTCCGCCATGGCCTGCACTGGGGCCCAGCTCCGCCATAGCCTGCACTGGGGCCCAGCTCAGCCATAGCCTGCACTGGGCGGATCAGGAGGAGCATTCAAAATCCCCCTGTATAATGGAACAAACCCATAGTGATTGAAACCATAGCCTGCACTGGGGCCCAGCTCCGCCATAGCCTGCACTGGGGCCCAGCTCCGCCATAGCCTGCACTGGGACCCAGCTCCGCCATAGCCTGCACTGGGGCCTAACTCCGCCATAGCCTGCACTGGGACCCAGCTCCGCCATAGCCTGCACTGGGACCCAGCTCCGCCATAGCCTGCACTGGGACCCAGCTCCGCCATAGCCTGCACTGGGGCCTAACTCCGCCATAGCCTGCACTGGGACCCAGCTCCGCCATAGCCTGCACTGGGACCCAGCTCCGCCATAGCCTGCACTGGGGCCTAACTCCGCCATAGCCTGCACTGGGACCCAGCTCCGCCATAGCCTGCACTGGGGCCCAGCTCCACCATAGCCTGCACTGGGGCCCAGCTCCACCATAGCCTGCACTGGGACCCAGCTCCACTATAGCCTGCACTGGGGCCCAGCTCCGCCATAGCCTGCACTAGGGCCCAGCTCCGCCATAGCCAGCACTGGGACCCAGCTCCACTATAGCCTGCACTGGGGCCCAGCTCCACCATAGCCTGCACTGGGGCCCAGCTCTGCTATAGCCTGCACTGGGGCCTAACTCCGCCATAGCCTGCACTGGGACCCAGCTCCGCCATAGCCAGCACTGGGGACTAACTCCGCCATAGCCTGCACTGGGGCCCAGCTCCGCCATAGCCTGCACTGGGGCCTAACTCCGCCATAGCCAGCACTGGGGACTAACTCCGCCATAGCCTGCACTGGGGCCCAGCTCCGCCATAGCCTGCACTGGGGCCTAACTCCGCCATAGCCAGCACTGGGACCCAGCTCCGCCATAGCCTGCACTGGGGCCTAACTCTGCCGTAGCCTGCTTTGGGACCCAGCTCCGCCATAGCCTGCACTGGGACCCAGCTCCGCCATAGCCTGCACTGGGGCCTAACTCTGCCGTAGCCTGCTTTGGGACCCAGCTCCGCCATAGCCTGCACTGGGGCCCAGCTCCGCCATAGCCAGCACTGGGGCCCAGCTCCGCCATAGCCAGCACTGGGACCCAGCTCCGCCATAGCCTGCACTGGGGCCCAGCTCCGCCATAGCCTGCACTGGGGCCCAGCTCCGCCATAGCCTGCACTGGGGCCCAGCTCTGCTATAGCCTGCACTGGGGCCCAGTTCCGACATAGCCTGCACTGGGGCCCAGCTCTGCTATAGCCTGCACTGATCATTTTTTGCATGTGTTGTGTATGTCTGCCCTGAGTTTCCCCTTCCCAAGTCTGTGACCACCAAGGGACTACCCGGGGCCTGCAAATCCTCACCTGCTGAAGGACTAGGTGGATTACAGGCTCTCCAATTACCGGACCACACAAGCCCTGGGTGGTCGCAGCTTGCCTTTTTGGTGGCACAGGTGGGTTGTCTGTCCTATGTCCTTCAGTTCCTAGTCAGCCTCCTAGCTTCCTTTGTCCCAAGACAGTGACCTCTGATCATGGCCTCCAGGGAGGAATTAACTGCCTGGCTGAGAACTGCCTCCCTGTCCCAGGTTTTGATTCCTAAACCAGGAATTTCCCAACACACCTTAAATGCCCAGCAATGTTATTCACCGGAGTGTGACATCTAGATCTGGGTTACTAAGGTTTTGGTCTGTTTTAAAGGGGGCCTAAAATCATTTGTCAGTTTAAAGCTGCTTTAAGCAATGGCAGTGATATCACTGCAATGTCCCAGTACAGCATTTGCAATACTGTTCTATATGTGTCCCCTCGACATTCGGCTGTCCCTGTGACTTTGGGGTCTGTTATATTGCGTAGCTAATATGGTATAATATATCTGTGTTCATACAGTATATATATATATATATATATATATATATATATATATATATATATATATACCCTGTTCCTGTATAATCACCTTTTATATCCTGTTTTCATGTTATAACATGTTTCCTATGTGAATTTATGTAGTTTGCACTCAAAGACTTAATGCATTCACATTGTGCAGTTCCATAAACTTCATAACTCCCTATTGCTGTAACTAACTTGCTAGGGAAGGGTCATGTGACAAGTGGTGAGCCTATCAGGACTGCTGAGCCCCTAAGCCTGGCCTCCCTTCCATTTTTCTAGTCAGAAAAGCTGTGATCTCTGAAGGAAGAAGATCTGTGCTCGTGCTGCTGGCTTGTCTCATGTGGCTAGTGTGGAGAAAGGGGCCAGACTAATGCTTACCAAGTCTGCTGATAAATCGACAGCATCATCTTTCATATTCCAGGTCACAGAGCCTGTTTTCAATTCAGCTCTAATCTCCAAGGTCGCAGAACCCATCTTCAATCTTGCAAGTAAGCTATTCAGCCTGAATGGCACTATAAGTCTCAGCAAGTCCTCTAATCTCCCACACCACAGGATCGCTCCTGCGCTCCTGATCTGTACTGTCACTGTACCAGCTAGACTGCCAGTAAAAGTTCAGTTGATCCTAACCTGGCCTCTGCCTGTTATTGCTGCCCAACCCCTAGCAAGGGATCTCCAGGGACCCCCGGTTGGTAGGGTAACCGGTGCCACCAAACCCTCCTGGAGTCACGACACAGGGCCCTCATACCATCTGGGCCTACGGACTTTAACATCTGTCCGGAACCTAGGCTCCGGCCTGCCACCCCAAAAGCCGGTGACCCACAGCTGCCTCCCAGCTTCCCTAACCTGGTCACCACATCACTATCTTCTCTTCCTTCCTGCACAGTATCTGGTAACCCCGTCCGGCCTGTTTCAGGCGCCTGCCTCTCTTGTGCTGCTCACTATGTTTCTCTTCCCCGGCAGTAAATAAAAAGAACAATAAAGAATCAATCAATCATGATTTCCTTTCCCTAATATGCAGGACGGGGGTGTTTCCCACCCGCCATGGAGGGGATGTCTCCCCACCAGGGTTCTAGATATGAAGCCATTTATGACGGCCATGAATAATTGACATCCAGCTGTTTTCATTGATAAGTAGCTGGAAAATGTTGTCCGCCGAGGACCTGGGAAGGCAAGAGAATGATCTTTATAGTGTGCTGGGGCTTCATGAATGAATAATAAGGCTCAGAGTTTTGTAATTCAGCGCCTCATCCAATTAGGCTCTATGTTACCGCAGGGGGCTCGGGATCACGTCGCTAATTCCTGGTAAATGGCAGCGCATCTCTTTAACCACCTCACCCTTCCCGCAGCCCCACAGCAGACGATTGGGGATTTCATACATTTTGGGGTGTAAGATTTTAAGTCAACTCTTGCTAATTAGCAATTATAATAATTCAAACAGCAGGGAAGGGTTAGAACCATTTTCAATAGGAATGAAACTCAGGATTTTTATTCAGAGTTTTGTGCCTCTCCAGCCGAGCTTCTCAATTTGGGATGTTCTGCTGTCTGAAATCTTCCAGGTCGCTAAAGAACGTAACTTTCCAGCAATCCTAGGGCCACCATCCAACCTGTGGCTCAAGTTTTGATTTTCCTCTGCTATGCTGCTCTGACCTCGGAATACCAGCAAGGTGAGTATAGTGCCCGATTACGGGATGCCCCAGAGGGATACCGCCAGCCCTGGAGTTCAGTAGACTCTAGGCCAGTGGTTGCTCCTCTTAAAAGAGGAATATCTGCTTCTCTGTGGTCTAAAATTTTCAGACCTGGGATGCCCCACTGTGTGTATATAACATAGTAAACGCGTTTTGCCGTGACTCCAACGCAATGCGCAGCCCCTTCCCTGTCATCCCTCTGCCGAGGTGTATACCCCCAGCAGGCATTTCTGAAACGCTTGCGCAGGTACGCAGGGGAGTGGCCAGCAACTCACACTCCATTCATCTTAACCAGCAACAGTAATTTAAGCACAAACCACTCACTGGCTAGCTGTCCAATGGGGTGAGTTATTGCAGTGATCCCAGGAGATATCCAAATTGGGATGACCCACCAGAGCATTTGGGGTGCCTCTAAAATTAAAGTTTTCATGGTATGGGTAGGGTACCCATTGTACCATTGGGTTCGGCCCTTACTCTTACCAGCCTCAGGGCTGTATATCTAATGGGATGGTATAAAGGGACACAATCACAGTATTAGTGGGGAATCCATTGTACCCAATAAAGTAGATCCTAGAATGTACATTACGTTGTTACAGTATGAGGATCAGAATGGTATAAGTGGGACCCATTCAATTAGGCCTTTGGGTGTACAGGCATGAGTAGCAGAATGGTAATAGTGGGGCAGCCAGTGTACCCATTGAGTTAGGCCTTTGGGTATATGGGCCCGATTGTGGTATGAGTAGTAGGATGGCATAGAGGGGCAGATAAACTATTATACATTATAGGTGGCACGTCCATTTTAGCCAATAGGTTAGAATCCTGGATGTATGGGCCCCAGAGTGGTATGAGGAGCGGGGTGGTACTATATGAAGAAACACAAGCAAGGTATGAGTAAGACACCCACTGAACACATTGACCAAGAGGCCGATTCATTAATAGCGCCAGGTAGCGACAGATGAGCGCCAGTAGCGTGATTTTTACAGCGCCAGCTAGTATTCGCTGTGCTTGGCCGGGGTTTGCTTGTTGACAGCGACTCAGTCGGTGTGCGGTAATGTTGAATACGGGCTTAGGGGTCGCTGTTTCACAGGTTCAGCGTTGTATGGGTGCGCCTGACAGCGAATGGCCAGAGCGAACGGCTTGCTGCAGATTCATTAACAAATCACGCTACGAATTTTTTAGCGCTGTGAATTCCTTGTTTAAACCCCAGACCGCTGGCGGCGATGGATTTAAAATAGTTTTTAACCCCCAAACAACCATATTTTTTGATTGTAAAATTATACAAGTTTTTATAAACATTTTGTAATATGAATACATGAATATCAGACCTGTAATATCAATTCTGCACAAAATCATTTTTTTTTTTTACCTTAAAAAAAAATCCTAACATTGCAGAAGTGGTCACAGAATTTTTGACATTAAAAAAAAAAAAAAAAAAACCATTAATAGCAATTAATTATGAATATTTAAAGATTGCTCCATTGAAATGCATTGGACATCGCCAGGAAGCGACAGGTCATACCTGGCGCTGTGATGGGATTAGCAGCGGCGCTGTTCGTTGCAGTCGGCTACATGATGAATCCCGCGGTAGCTGTCGCTCTCGCCGGCGCTAGCCTCATTTAGCTTGATAAATGCGTCATTGTGGCCGACGCCGGGCGTACTTGAGTCGGTAGCCGCCGTTAGCTGGCGGGACCTGGCGCTCGTCAGACACTACCTGGCGCTATCGCTTGATGAATAAGGGCATTAAGCCTCTGGATGCATAGGGCCCTAGGTTGGTAGTAGCAGCAGGATGGTATAGATGGACCCAACCATGTTTGGGGACCCATTTTAGCCATTGAGTATGTCCTTGGGGGCTATGAGTAGCAGGATGAATAAAAGGGCACAGCTGCGGTCGGTGGCGAACTGGGACCAAAAATCAGCCCAGCCCAAGACATCCCTGGTCAGCACCCCCCCCCCCCCCCAAACAATATTGCTTGGGCTATGGCATGGGGCCCAGGTTCCTTGTGGGCACAGGGGGCTGAAAGGGAGACTAAGAGGGCAGGGATAGAACATGTGTTAAAAGCAGCAGTCCAACTGGTCCCAAAGCAGTGCAGCCCACTGGGGATTCTCCTAGGTCTCCCTATGGCCAGTCCACACATTGAGTTGGGTCTGTATATTTATGAGCCCTAGGCTATGAATAGCTGGATAGTATAAGGGGGCACAACCATGGTATGGATGAGAAATCAAGTTGCTGAAGAGTCCCTAGGATAATAAGAAATACTCTTGGGCCCTTATTTAACAAGGGATAGCGCCAGGTAGCGAATGGTGAGCGAACGGTAATGACGCTCACCGCCACGAGAACGCCGGCTCCCCTCCGCAATCACACATTTATCAAGCCGATCCTGCTTAGCGACTGACAGAGCGCCAGATAGCGAATCATTCATCATTATTCCAGCCTCACCCCACAGCGCCAGCGAGCGACCTTGAACAGCGACAGGTATGACCTCTCGCTACCTGGCGCTCTCCAATGCATTTCAATGGAGCAATCTTTAAATATTCTTAATTAATTGCTATTAATGTTTTTTTTGTTTTTTTTTTAAATGTCAAAAATTCTGTGACCACTTCTGCAATGTTAGATATTTTTTTTAAGGTAAAAAAAAAAAAAAAAAATGTGTGCAGAATTGATATTACAGGTCTGATATTAATGTATTCATATTACCAAATGTTTTGAAAAACATGTTTTTTTTTTTCTCAAAAAATATGGTTGTTTGGGGGTTAAAAAACTACTTTTAACCCATCGCCACCAGCGCTCTGGGGTTTAAACAAGCATTTCACAGCGCGAGAATTTTTTGAGCGTGATTTGTTAATGAATATGCTGGGAGCCGTTCGCTATGGCCATTCGCTGTCATGCGCTCCCATACAGCGCGGAACCTGTCAAACAGCGACTCCTAACCCTGTATTCAACATTACCGCACACCGACAGAGTCGCTGTCAACAGCCGAACAACGGCCAAGCACAGCGAATACTAGCGTGCGCTGTGAAAATAACGCTACTGTCGCTCATCTGTCGCTACCTGGCGCTATTAATGAATCGGCCTCTTGGATGTCAAGGGGTAGCAGGATGGCAAAGAAAAGGTGTGGCTTTGCATGGTATGTTGGTGGCACAAAGCTGATCGTATGTCAGCTTTGGTGGAGGGCTTGGTGAGGCCCAACGATTTATCTATAGGAAGCCAGAATTCATGAATGACGGTCCTGACTTGTGTGACTGCCTGGAGTGGTTGGCCATACCGAAGTAATGGATAGATGAAAAGATGGACATATTTGCATGAATTATGCACATGTCTCTTACAGCTTCCATGCTCATCTGTCGGGGCACCAAGCTCTCTTTTCCCAACCCTCATTATTTATATTGTGTTTTTTTTAGTTAGTGTTGCATTACCATTGCAAATATGGCTACAGAACCCCAAATCATTAATAAGCAGGAATATACATATGACATTTTTCATTTAATGTAGTCTCTTTCCCTCTGATCAATCCTGCCAGACAAATGACTTCACCCATCACAGCTGCAGGCTGGTGGATTGACTTCTCTACCTCCAATCCTGTCCTCAAGTGCTAAGATATTCAGACATTTAAAGAAGTTCTTCTTAGACAGTCATGCTATGGAGGCCTCGCCTTTATTATTTTCATCTATTACTAGTAGGGATGAGATGGTATAAACTGTCAGGTGATTCACTGTGTGATGACAACATTTATTGGATGTGTGCGTTCTACCAGCCTTTGAATTGATCAGTAATTGACTGGTTAAAATGTTTTTTTCATACCTTTTAATGACATACTGTATGTTCACTATCTAGGGCCCTACTGTCCTTTAAGGACCCTCAACCCTGGGGTACCCATACCTGGTAAGATAATAGGGAGAGAATGGGGAGCTAATGCCAAAAAGCGTACATTTAGGCCCTTTTTTATGAAGGAATAGCGACAGGTAGCGACTGGTGAGCGGCCGGTAATGACGGGCCCCGCCACGAGAACGCCGGCTCCCCACCACAATCACACATTTATCAAGCCAATCCTGCTTAGCGACTGAGATAGCGCCATATAGCGACTCATTCATCATTTTTCCAGCCTCAGCCCACAGCGCCAGCGTCCGACCTTGAACAGCGACAGGTATGACCTCTCGCTACCTGGCGCTCTCCAATGCATTTCAATGGAACAATCTTTAAATATTCATAATTAATTGTTATTAATTTTTTTTTTTTTTAAATGTGAAAAATTCTGTGACCACTTCTGCCATTTTAGATAATTTTTTTAAGGTAAAAAAAAATTTAAAAAAATTGTACAGAATTGATATTACAGGTCTGATATTAATGTATTCATATTACTAAATTATTTAAAAAAACTTGTTTTTTTTTTCAAAAAATATGGTTGTTTGGGGGTTAAAAAACTACTTTTAACCCATCGCGCCAGCGCTCTGGGGTTTAAACATGCATTTCACAGCGCGAGAATTTTTTGAGCGTGATTTTTTAATGAATATGGTGGGAGCCGGTCGCTGGGGCCAGTCGCTATCATGCGCTCCCATACAGCGCGGAACCTGTCAAATAGCGACTCCTCACCCAATATTCAACATTACAGCAAACCGACTGAGTCGCTATCAACTACCGAACAACGGCCAAGCACAGCGACTACTAGCGGGCGCTCTGAAAATGCCGCTACAGTCGCTCAACTGTCGCTACCTGCCGCTATTAATGAATCGGCCTCCCCGTTGCTTACAGATCTGAAGGAAAGGAGATGGCAAAAAATGTAGATGAAGGATGATGAAGAAGAAATAATGGACTAATGTTGATAAAGAGAAATAGGGAATGTGATATGGATAAAAATAAATGAAGATTAGGTCTATATAGATACATTATAATCTACAGCCATCACTTTTGACCCTGTGCCATTAGCTAGAAACACATGTCTACAATTAGGAAGTGATGGCTGTGTAAATATTTGAATAAATACTTAAACCGGACCATCAGTATGATTTAACGAAAAGCCCAAACCCTTAAAAAAAACTATTCCCCAGCATCTAAAATGAATATATTTTAAGTTTTAGTCACTTATTATTCTTTCCCCCACCGGGCTGCAACTCTGTTCAGAACTCTAGGATACAGGTGCCGCCATCTTGCCTCAGAAGCATCACACTTGCCCAGAATAGGAGAGCAGGAAAAAGTGTTGCAGTTGTGCTTTGCACAGACAGAGCAGAGCTGGGATCAAGGAAAGGTCAGCCATCCCAGAATGGAGAGCGACAGTCAGAAGACACTTCCTGTTTGCAGGCTGTCTGATGCTCCATGAGCTGCCATCTTGGATGTTTAAAGGCTCATAACATGCAGTAGATGCAGGTAGGATGATTTTTAATGTGAGCAATCTGTATGTACAGGGTGTGGGAAACATATAAGATAGGCTCTTATTCAGGGTGAAGGTCCGCTTTAAAGCGGACCAACAGTCAGAAATGAACTAAGTCAGCCCAACACAACAAACAGTGCTCATATGCATACCTCCATATGCAATTTAGATTGCTGCACATAAAATAATAATAATTTACCTTTTTCTAATGCCTACTAAGCTACATTTTAAAAACAAGATGGTCACTCATGGGCTCGCAGGCCACCTGCAAACAGGAAGTCGTGCTGAGCTTCCTGTTACTGTGCATTTCAGTTATTTGGGAAAGGAAGGGTCCAAAATGGCCGCTACCTTTCTTTTCCAACTGTGCCAGGCTGTTGGTCCGGTTTAAGCATTGCGCTTTCTAGGTGCTTGAGATATCACATGCAAAAGTTCATGCAAAAGTCAGTCCTTAAAGCGGTCCTTTACTCTGAATAAGAGAATAATCTTATAGGTTCCCCACACCCTGCACATACAGATTGCTCACATTAAAAAATCATCCTACCTGCATCTACTGCATGTTATGAGCCTTTAAACATCCAAGATGGCGGCTCATGGGTCGTCAGGCAGCCTGCAAACAGGAAGTGCCTTCTGACTGTGCCGCTCTGCATTCTGGGGCTGCTGACCTTTTCCTGACCCCAGCTCTGCTCTGTCTGAGCAAAGCACAGCTATAACCAGCCCTTACTTTATCCCACTCTCTTCTCCTCAGTATGTGCGATACTTATGAGTCAAGATGGCGGCGCCCGTATCCTAAAGACCTGAACAGAGTTGCAAAGAATAATAAGTGACTAAAACTTAAAATATATTAATTTTAGATGCTGGGGAATAATTTTCTATGGGTTTGAGCTTTTCAATAAATCATGGTGAAGGTCCGGTTTAACAAGTGCAGCATACTAGTTCCCTAATCACATGATGGAGGAGGTATTGGCCCATCTCATATCCACACTCCTCCCTCTCCCTCATTCCTATGGGGTAGTCTCAGATATAAGATCACATATCAGCCAGGATGTCATTATTTAATACTGTACATTTCTAATATTTAAAAAAAGCTCAGATTAAAATATATTCTCCATTAAAATTGATTAAAAAACATCAGAGCATATATTTGGTGCGCACATGCACTGGATGAGGGTGCGGCGTCTTTGCTGGCGGTTGGGCGAGTGATCATGTAACGTTGGTAAATCATGGCTGGAAGTGTGTCAGTGTAAAGACGTGTGACATTCATTTATCACATGTGACACATTTTCCTGTCTTTTCTTTTTTTTTTCTTACTTATTGTACATGCAAATTAGGTCATGCAAATATGCAGCGATGGAGACTGCATGACTGAGCAGCACAGATGTAATAATGGCAGAGACATATAATGCCGTTCATTTATTACCTGAAAAGCAGGTCATCATGATGCCTCCGCCGGGCACTCTGATAATAAATGATGCTGGAGATTAGATGAAGGAGAATGAACATTTGCTTCTATATACAATGCCAGCCGCAGTGGCCGAGTGTCCTAAATTTCTGTTGGTCCTGGAAAGGTACCAGAACTGGTTTTGGCCATGCAGACAAGGGCAGACGGGGAGGCCGATTCATTAATAGCGCCAGGTAGCGACAGATGAGCGACTGTAGCGGTATTTTCACAGCGCCCGCTAGTATTCGCTGTGCTTGGCCGTTGTTCGGTTGTTGACAGCGACTCAGTCGGTGTGCAGTAATGTTGAATACAGGGGTTAGGAGTCGCTGTTTGACAGGTTCCGCGCTGTATGGGAGCGCATGACAGCGAATGGCCATAGCGAACGGCTCCCAGCATATTCATTAACAAATCACGCTCAAAAATATCTCGCGCTGTAAAATGCTTGTTTAAACCCCAGAGCGCTGTCGGCGATGGGTTAAAAGTAGTTTTTTAACCCCCAAACAACCATATTTTTGGAAAAAAAAAAAAAAACATGTTTTTCAAAACATTTTGTAATATGAAAACATTAATATCAGACCTGTAATATCAATTCTTTTAACTTTAAAAAAATATCTAACATTGCAGAAGTGGTCACAGAATTTTTGACATTTAAAAAAAAAAAAAAAAAAAAAACATTAATAGCAATTAATTATGAATATTTAAAGATTGCTCCATTGAAATGCATTGGAGAGCGCCAGGTAGCGAGAGGTCATACCTGTCGCTGTTCAAGGTCGCTCGCTGGCGCTGTGGGGTGAGGCTGGAATAATGATGAATGATTCGCTATCTGGCACTCTCTCAGTCTCTAAGCAGGATTTGCTTGATAAATGTGTGATTGCGGAGGGGAGCCGATGTTCTCATGGCGGTGAGCGTCATTACCGTTCGCTCACCATTCGCTACCTGGTGCTATCCCTTGTTAAATAAGGGCCCAGGCCAATAATCAGGCCACTGTCAGCACATGAGCCACAGTGCTTTTGTGCCGGTCAGCGAGTAAGTTCCCCAGCTGAGGCTGGCACTGCAGGGGCAGACCATGGGCAGGGGTGGAAATCACTACTCTTAAAGTGGCACAAAATGCTGTGCCCCTCATGCCCCCCCCCCCTGCATGTTTGAGGTCAACGATTGTTTGATCATGAGTAGGGATGAGCGTATCGATCCGGACGAACCCGGATTTGTTCCAAATTTCATGAAAAATTCGATTCTGAACGAATCCGAATTTCCCTGCGATTCGATCGATCGAAGTTTTCCTTTAAACTCCATTTATTTCAATTACAGGCATTCTAAGATGGTGGAAGCACATGTCCAGACATGTCCCCTGGGGCAAGGTATCATTGGTAAGACACATGCAGCCTATCAGCAGCCAGGAAGCCCGGTGACGTCACCGTGCTATATAAAGCCGCGGCCATCTTCCTTGTGCGCATTTCAGCGTTCTGTTGCGGCCAGAGCACAGCTCGTTACAGACAGGAACAGAGAGTTAGAGATAGGTAGGGATGTCTTTCAGCCAGGATGTCTTTCAGCCAATTTTTGGCCTCCTGCTTCTGCTTGCAACTCCAGGGTGTGATTCATCCAATTTTTGGGCTCCTGCAGCCAACTCCAGTGTCTCTTTCAGCCAATGTTTGGGCTCCTGCTGCTGCTTGCAACTCCAGGGTGTGATTCATCCAATTTTTGGGCTCCTGCTGCCAACTCCAGTGTCTCTTTCAAGCTATGTTTGGGCTCCTGCTGCTGCTTGCAACTCCAGGGTGTGATTCATCCAATTTTTGGGCTCCTGCTGCCAACTCCAGTGTCTCTTTCAAGCTATGTTTGGGCTCCTGCTGCTGCCAGCTCCAGGGTGTGTTTTTCAGGCACTATAGGGGCCCCTCATAGTGATGCCACTTCAACTCTCTGCAATTGTGCCACTCTGTGATTCTATTAGCGATGCCTCTGATCTGCATGTGATAATTATTTACAGTATTATTTCACTAACCCAGCACGCATCCTGTGCGTGTTACAGCAAGGCAGAATGGTTTACAACCCTATTGAGGCTCTAGGAAGCTCAGAAATAGCCGTTTTTAATAGCGATTCGTCGCGAATAAATTCGGGTCAAACCGTTTTTTGTTGGAAAATTCGGCGAATCAGTCGAATCGAATTTTTCAAAAGTTCGCTCATCTCTAATCACGAGAATGCCAGCGGACATAAGCAGCCCAATGGCCTCATCCCCAGTTTCCCTATAGAGTGAGGAGCACTCCTGCTCCCAGTCTATGTAAATGGCTGTGCCACAGCTACATGGAAGCCAGAGCTACAGCATCCTGATTTCGAATGCCCCGGGAGAAGGCTCGTGGTTGGTCTTTAAGGATTGATCCAGCGTGGCTTTTAGGCTGCTTCAAAGAGATGGTGCTGAATGTGTACTACTATAGGGGCCACCACAGCAATAATGCTAGGGCACATATGTCAAACTTAAACCGGAACAACAGCCTGGCACAGTTGGAAAAGAAAGGTAGCGGCCATTTTGGAGTCCTCTCTCCCAACTGATATAACTGAAATGCACAGTAACAGGAAGCCCACCATGAACGGCCATCTTGTTTTTAAAATTTATCCCAGTAGGCGTTAGAAAAAGGCTAATTATTTTTTACATGCAGCAATCTAAATTGCTTTGAGGAGGGATGCATGAGGACTATATGTTGAGTTAATCTGATTTAATTCATTTTTGACTGTTTTAAGGCCCGTATGTCAAACTCAAGGCCAGATGCAGCCCTCTGCCAAATGGTGGCAGCACCCATCTTGCTGTCCCAGTTTTTCCAAGGCTGTTGACAGCAGCACCACATCTTTGTGCCTGTGAGCAGCACTGCTAAGTGATGCACCAGTACATTGTACTCCGCTGTGGGGCGCAGTACTGCCTTTATTCCTGGCCCCGGACCAGTGCCCATAAAATCAGCTGGTGCGTGCCTTTTTATTGTTCTAGGGGAGAAGAGAGTAATGTCTACAACTATTCAGTGTTTCTGTGCAACAAGCTCTCACCACACGAGGAGGGCCACCTAACCCACCCAACTTACCGCCACAACAGAGGGTGCTACGGCTGCTTCAGGGGTTATTGCTAGCTGTTGCCAGTTGGGTTGGGAAAAAGGATTCTTTGTTCATTTCATGAAAATAATTCAGCATATGTCCTGGGCAAAATAATTTAGTGCACGCGTCTGTCCTGGGCAAAATAATTCAGTGCACGCGTCTGTCCTGGGCAAAATGATTCAGTGCACGCGTCTGTCCTGGGCAAAATAATTCAGTGCACTCGTCTGTCCTGGGCAAAATAATTCAGTGCACGTGTCCGTCCTGGGCAAAATAATTCAGTGCACGCGTCCGTCCTGGGCAAAATAATTCAGTGCATGCGTCTGTCCTGGGCAAAATAATTCAGTGCACGCTTCTGTCCTGGGCAAAATAATTCAGTGCACGCGTCTGTCCTGGGCAAAATAATTCAGTGCACGCGTCTGTCCTGGGCAAAATAATTCAGTGCACGTGTCCGTCCTGGGCAAAATAATTCAGTGCACGTGTCCGTCCTGGGCAAAATAATTCAGTGCACGCGTCTGTCCTGGGCAAAATAATTCAGTGCACGCGTCTGTCCTGGGCAAAATAATTCAGTGCATGCGTCTGTCCTGGGCAAAATAATTCAGTGCACGCGTCTGTCCTGGGCAAAATAATTCAGTGCACGCGTCTGTCCTGGGCAAAATAATTCAGTGCACGTGTCCGTCCTGGGCAAAATAATTCAGTACATGCGTCTGTCCTGGGCAAAATAATTCAGTGCACGCATCTGTCCTGGGCAAAATATTCAGTGCACACGTCTGTCCTGGGCCAAATAATTCAGTGCACGCATCTGTCCTGGGCAAAATATTCAGTGCACGCGTCTGTCCTGGGCCAAATAATTCAGTGCACGCGTCTGTCCTGGGCAAAATAATTCAGTGCACACGTCTGTCCTGGGCAAAATAATTCAGTGCACGCGTCTGTCCTGGGCAAAATAATTCAGTGCACGCCTCTGTCCTGATTTTTTGGTGTCTGTAATCAATGTGTTATTTTTCGTGGCCCTTTGAAAGAATGCTAGTGTGGAAAGTTTGACACGCCTGTGCTAGCACTACAAGAATTGCAGCAGTAAAAGCTAGGTTGGGGGGGGCAATGCAACCATGCATGGGAAGACTTTCGTTACAAGAGGACAAAGTGAAATCTGGCACAGGATCTGGGTGATTTTGCAGTCCCATTGGCTCCAAGCAGAGGGGTACCCAGCCTTTCTGATGCCAAGCTAGCAAGCTATAAATGTACCCCCCACCAGGTGTGCCACTCCACTCCTCAATAGAGCAGTGCACCTCTATGTCTTGCACCTTTTTCTGATGGGAGTGGCATAAACTCACAGTGGTGGTAGGGATCGAGGACTCTGAGACACCACATTTTTGACTGTAAAAAACATGACAGCGTGCAACAGCACCCCTTAAAAACAAGTCCAATGTTGTCCAACAATTGTCCCCCTGCAGTGCCGCCTGATGGAGCTGGCTCATGTAGCCTCATTACAGGTGAACTCCTGCCTCCAAGCCGGGAATTCTTCTATGGTCAAGCGTATTCCTTTCTTGATATAAAAAATCCTACAGGGCATCAACCCTCTTTCCCCAATCCTTTGTCTTGCTACCTATTAATTACCTCATAATGGTGATGTAAATATCACACCCTCATACTCTGTAAAAGCTTAATAATATAGTACATGACTTAAAATGGGCAAAGATCTTTTTTAGGTCTTAGTTGTGAGTGAAGAAAATAACTTCTATCTAATGGTGTTCATATTGGCTATAAATGGACGTGTTTGGCTTATTCCATTTTAGCTATCTCAGCATTCTTGCCAATAATAACTTAACAAGGAGTATATTTATAATGGGCTGATGGTGGCACACAAAATGTGTGGCACACAAAAATCCTTTATTTCTCTTGTACTGGAGGATGCCAGCCAGTAGCAGATGAATGGGTAGAAGTAGGAAAAATAGACAGCCCATATTATTAATGTAGTAGGACTCTGGACTTTTTGAGATCTTTTGTTTGCTGTCCACAAGGATTGTAAAGTTACTCCTTGATGAGTTATCATTGGTAATGATGAAAAAAATACAATTCTGTAATTACTCACCTGTGGAATTGTTATTATGAGTATACAGTACGTCCTGCTCCAGCTAAGACTCTTTACACTTGGGTATTACTCCGCCAGATGGCGCTGGACTGCAGAGACCGCAAAATTGGCTCCTCCCGGCCCCTCAAATGCGGGACCTCCCACAAATCCCCAGCATTGAAAAGCAGTTAACAAGAAGCCGGGAGAATGATAACATAACCAACCAGTAACTATCAACAATGATAACAATCACCATACAGGGGATCCAAGGATAATGAAAACAAGGGTGGGGTGGAGCAGGACGTACTGTATACTTATAATAACAATTCTACAGGTGAGTAATCACAGAATTGTATTATTCTTAGTATACAGTACGTCCTGCTCCAGATAAAATTCTTTACACTTGGGACATCCAATAGCAGTGTCCGTAAAGTAGGGTGGGATCCCAAAGGTAACAGCAGACAGGTCAGACCACTGCCGTCTGCAGAACCTTGCGGCCAAAAGCAGCATCAGCTGAGGCCCTAACATCAACCTTGTAAAACTTTGAAAAGGTATGAACAGAAGACCAAGTAGCGGCCTTGCAAACTTGTTCAACAGAAGCCTGGTGCTGAAAAGCCCAAGAGGCACCAATAGCACGAGTAGAATGAGCAGTAAGGCGGAAGGGAGGATTCTTCCCCTTAGCAGAGTAGGCCTGAATCACAGCCTGACGGATCCACTTGCTGATAGTAGACTTGGCAGGAACCAAACCCTTCCTAGGACCAGAAGGGACAACAAAAAGAGCATCAGTCTTTCTGATAGGCGCAGTAGCCACCAGATAGTACTTCAGATTCCTAACCACATCCAAGGAATGCAAAACCCTCTCCTTAGTGTTACTAGGATTAGGGCACAAGGAAGGTAGAACAATGTCCTGATTTAGATGAAAGGCAGATACAACCTTAGGCAGAAAATCTGGCTTGAAGCAAACACCACCTTGTCCTGGTGTCTCTCAGAGTAGGGGGGCAGTATGGAAAGCGCCACCAACTCAGACACACGCCTAACAGAGGTGATGGCTACCAAAAAGACAACCTTGAGAGTAAGAATGACCAAGGCAGCCTCCTGCACAGGTTCAAAGGGAGCACCCTGCAGGGCAGACAAGACCAAGTTCAAATCCCAGACAGGCAACATAGGCTTACGTGGGGGACGCACATAAGTAACCCCCTGGAAAAAAAGTCCTGATCAGAGAATGCTGAGCAAAAGATCTGTGGAAGAAAACAGCCAGAGACATGGCCCTTCAGAGTACTGAGTTGAAGCCCCAGATCCAAACCATGTTGGAGGAACCCCAGAATCCTGGGAATAGAGAACACACGACAGGGAAGAGACCTAGACTCACACCAGTCAATGTAGGCATGCCAAACCCTATAGTAAATGGAAGAAGAAGAGTTCTTTCTAGCCTTTATCATGGTAACAACAGAGGCAGACAGCCCCTTCTCCATCAAGATGGAGGTTTCAGCAGCCAGGCCGTCAAAGCCAGAGTTTGTAAATTGGGATGGCGTAAATGTCCCTGAGTGAGCAGGTCTGGCACCCTGGGCAGAGCTTACTGATCTACTGCCAGCTGCACCACGTCTGCGAACCACACTCTTCTTGGCCACCTGGGGGTCACCAGGATTGCTGGCACCTCCTCCTGAGCTATCTTTCGCAGAACTCTGCCCAACAGGGGGAATGGAGGAAAGACATACAGGAGCTGAAAGTCCTGCCATGACATTGGTAGGGCATCCGTGGCCGAGGCCTGAGGATACTGGGACAGGGAGACAAAGGCCGGGAGCTTGTGATTGTGACGGGACGCAAACAGATCCACATCTGGTTGACCCCAACGGTGACACAGAGATTGAAACACCCTGTCGCAGAGGGACCACTCTCCCAGGCGAGAGGTCCCCCTGCTCAGAGAGTCTGCCTGCAGATTCTCCACCCCCGGAATGTACACAGCTGAGATGCAGGGAACATTGTCCTCCGCCCAGGACAGGATCAGAGACGCTTCCTGGAGGGCCCCCTTGCTCCGGGTCCCTCCCTGATGATTGATGTAGGCAACCACCATCTGGTTGTCCGAGAGTACCTGAACAGGCCGGCCCCGAAGGTGTTGGGTCAAGTGGGCCAGAACCAACCTGATCGCCCTCAATTCCAGAATGTTGATGGGCGTGTGGGCCTCCTGGAGGGCCCCAGTGACCTTGGAACTTGGACTGTAGGTACTTCCAGAAGCCCTCCCAACCCATCAGACTGGCATCCATGGTGACCGTCTCCCAGCAGGGGGCCAGAAAGGATCTGCCTGCCAACAGGTTCCTGGGGTCCAGCCACCACGAGAGAGACCTCCTGGCTAGGGGGGACAGAACAAGGACCTGGTCCAGGGACGCAGGATCCTTGTCCCATATTGACAAGAGGTGGAGTTGCAGAGGCCTCATGTGAAACTGGGCATAAGGAACCGCCTCGAAGCACGATACCATCAGGCCCACCAGCTGCATTCCCTGCCTGATGGAGGGATGAAGGCAAGATAGCAGAAACTGAACCTGTGCTAGCAGACTGTCCACCTTCTGCTGAGGAAGAAAAATCCTTGCCTGAACTGTATGCAGATTCATTCCGAGGAAGGGTGTCACCAAGGAGGGAGACAGGGAAGATTTGGGGTGATTGATCACCCAGCCGAATGACTCCCGAGTGGACACTACTAGCTGAGTATCCAGCTCTGCCTGTTGGAGGGACTGAGAAGTGATGAGAATGTCATCCAAATAGGGCAGCACGCGAATACCCTGAGACCTGAGCAGAGCCATCACTCCTGCCAGCACCTTGGTGAACACTCTGGGAGCTGAAGTGAGACCGAAGGGCAATGCCACAGATTGGTAGTGCTGATCCTCCAGAGCGAACCTGAGGAATCTTTGATGACCTGGAAAGATGGGAATATGAAGGTAAGCATCCTTGATGTCCACAGAGGTCATGAAGTCCCCTGGACGCAGGGAACTGATAGCAGAGCGCAAAGTTTCCATGCGAAAGCGCCTGCACCTGACAAATTTGTTGAGGATGGGCATGACTGACCCATCTCTTTTGGGCACGGTGAAAAGGTTGGAATAGAACCCCTTGCCCCTTTCTCATAAGGGGACCTGACAGATGACCCCCAGCTCCAGAAGGCTTTGCACCGCCAGAATCAGAGCCTGAGCTGACAAGGGGTCCTGAGACATCCGGGATCTGAAGAATCTTGGGGGCGGCCAGGCAGCAAAACTCTATCTTGTAACCGGAGGACACTACCTCCTGAATCCACCGGTCTGAGACATGAAGCCTCCAGACATGAGCAAAGTGCTGAAGCCGTCCCCCCACCCGGGGCTTGGAGGAAGGCTTAGGCTTGGAGGCCCAGGATGAGCCAGGGCGTCCACGTCCTCTGCCCCTACCCCAGAAATCTCCTCGGGCCCCAGTAAAGGAGACCCCCCCACCCTGTCTGGATCCACGGTAGGGGGAAGAAAAGGAGCCTGGGCCCCGAAAGGGCCGAGACTGCCTCCTCCGCTGGGGTAACCTGCCTCCCTTAGCAAACAGGTCCAGGCGGTCCCCAAATAGGCGCAACCAGTGAGAGCCTTCTTGTCAGAGTTGTCAGCTGCCCACTGGTGCAGCCAAACCGAGCGGCGTATAGCCACCACCAGGGCAGAGGCTCTGCCACACATCCTAATGGTATCATCCAAGGCAGAGAGGACATAAGCAACAAATACCTCATAACGAGAGAGTGCATTAAACTCTTCACTAGACACATTATTAGGAGCACCATCTAAGACACTTCTAAGCAGGGTCCTAATAGCCACAGCTGTAATGGCAGAGGCACAAACCAGGCGCAGTGCTGTCCCCACACAGGCAAAGGCATGGGACGCCAGCTGATCAATCCGCCGGTCCTCACTATCCCGCAGTGTAGTAGAGTCAGGGGAATGCATGACAGAGGTGTTAGACAACCCCAGGATTGGGGCATCCACCTCTGGAGGGGATGACCAACGCTTTACCACATCAGCAGGAAAGGGATACCTCTTATCCCAACTCTTAGGGACTCTGGGGAGCCTGCTAGGACGCTCCCATTCCTTAAGCACGAGATTATTAAAATGAGCTTGCTCAGGGAACTCTAAACGTGGCTTAGCAATACGAAACAATTCCCCCTGCTGTTTAGGAGCCGCAACCGGGGGAGAGATAGACAGCACCTCAAAAATCTGAGCCAAAAGCCTATCAGTATCATCTGGGGCCCAAGGATCAGAGCCAGAATCATCATGACCCCTGGGCCTCTCATCAGATGTCTCAGAGTCAAAGAATAACTCCCCTTCTTCCAGGGGGGTATAACCAGACAGTTCAAAGAACTCTTCAGCCTCCATAGGGAAAAGAGTGACATCAGGCGTCAAATGCCGCCTCTTGGCAGAGGCCTTACGCGCCAAGGTATTAGCAAGTAACTTTTCAACACTAGTCAGTCTAGCAGACACATCAGGCTGAGACTCCCCACTGGTATGCAGCTCCATGGGAGTCAGATTTAAGCTTGGGGGAGTAGGTGAAGCCATACGTGGCGCAGGCCCAGCTACTGGTAAACCAGGCTGCAGCGCAAGCACCTGCTGGGCACAAGGTACACAAACCCGCACATTGTCAACACTTGTAGGGGACACCCCACACGCCACACACAGCCGGGCTTGTCCCGAAGAAACCCTGAGCACATTAGGGTTGATTCAGAGCCCCTTTCTCATCTTTTTTTTGCGTGAATATTTCCATTCTCGTTCATTTTTTCCCCTCGTCTGATTCAGCAAAGCCTTTTTTTCTGCGAGAACTTTAGTGTGAAATGTTTTCATTTTTGCACGATTTTTCGTTTGGTAGCAAGACCTCCATAAAAATGATGAGAAAGGGGCTCTGAATCAACCCTATTATCCTGAGACGCCTCCATATGATGATTATAGCGGCACAATAGGCCGATAGGGATTCACGCTATAAAAGCAACCCGGGATGCCCCAATAGCCCGCTAGGGAAGTGGGAGTAAATAGCACACTAGGCCTCACAAAGTTTAAAGACTAAATAGGAGGGAGTGGGGCCGGGAGAAACCAATGGAGTTTGACCCGCCTGCAAGACATAAGCGAAGAGAAACCCATAAGCGACATGCATACATGACATTAGGGTAA
Organism: Gastrophryne carolinensis; assembly: GCA_027917425.1. NCBI lineage: Eukaryota > Metazoa > Chordata > Amphibia > Anura > Microhylidae > Gastrophryne > Gastrophryne carolinensis. The sequence continues at coordinate 22,232,718 of CM051241.1, read as the reverse complement.
ATAAAACCGCCCGCGAGGGCACTCACGGACCGCGGTAGGTAGGCGCCAGCCACGCAGCAGGAAGAATCCAGAAGAAAAAGGCACCGAGTATACCTCGAGGGGCGGGCCGCGGAGACAGTGATGCGGAACGCGCCATACGCAGGCTCTGCCCCCGAAGAGCGCGAAGCCGCACACGTGACAAGCAACCAATGATGGCGCAACAACGCCTGAGGTAATGCCGCCGCCAACGGCAGAACGCAGTGGAAGCGTGCGCGGTGGCGGCATATTCAAACCGCAACCAGCGCAACCAAGACTGTGCAGAGACAAAACCAGAGGCAACCAAGCACGCCAACCAAGTGAAAGCACAAACACAAACGCACACACACTCACCCCCCCCCCCCCCGAGAACTACAAGGGAGAGCGAGGGAGGGCAGCGGCTACTTAATGTAGGGCCCACCGTTAGACAAGGGCAAGGGGCAATAGCGCGGGAGGGGCATCCCATAGAGGCTCACCATATGCCTATACCGCCTGCCCTTTGGTGGGGGATTGCGTTGGAGCAGCGCTCCTAAGCACCTGACAGCGGTGCTGCCTACCTTCTCCCGACCAGCGCAGCCAAAGCTGGGAGGCACATTAACAATGGGACAGGTGGGAATAGTCCTACAGGGCCACAGGCTAATAGCCCCGCTCACCTGCGAGAAGAGAGAGCCATCTTCTTGTCCTTCGCAGTCCAGACTGCAGAGAAAATCTGGGGATTTGTGGGAGGTCCTGGGTATTTGAGGGGCTGGGAGGAGCCAATTTCGCGGTCTCTGCAGTCCAGCGCCATCTGGCGGAGTAATACTCAAGTGTAAAGAATCTTATCTGGAGCAGAATAGAATAAGAATAAGAGAAACGTGTCCATCTATAGCCAATATGAACACCATTGGATAGAGGTTGTTCTTTGACAGCTAAGACCTATATATCTTGTATGCTTTATGGTTATTTTCAATTGTGTGCTATATTATTGACCTTGAACTTTGAATCTAAGGGCAGTGTAAGATACACACCCATACATTTTAGGTTAGATTAACTGTTTTATGAATGTGTGATTATTAAACTAAATAATGTATAATAAACTTGTGGATGTTTTCAAGTAACTTATGATGTACTACTGAATAGGTTGCAGGACAAAGGATTTGGGAAAAAGGGGTGATGCCATGTAGAAATTTTTGTATATAAGTTGAACCCCAAACCAATTTTTACCTACCTATAGGATGGTCCTAGCAGTAGGCAGGATTACGTAAAGCCTTTTTCTTTCCTTTCACTCCTGTTTGAGGCAAACAGAACCAACTTGCGCTTAAATGGTAGGACAGTGTACAGGTAGCCCTTACATATATGGAGTACATGTTGTCCACTGCAATGTTGCCAAGAGCCAGATATCAACCACCAACCCCCTACTGCCTTAAACTAGAATAGATACTGGTTAGAACCCAGGGCTGACCTTAAGATGGAAAGCGCCCCCCGACACACTTCTACCTTTCCTCACTACTGGCCTACTGCCCCATATGGTTTCCAACAGCCCCTTGGGGGTCCCTGGAAGCCCCCTGTGCATAACATAGCATCCAGCCTGATGCCAGACAGAGGTACTTACTTGCAGAAGTGTTCCCTAGCTACCAGTTCTACTACTCCGTGTTACCATTCACGTGGGGTGGTTAACTGGCAGAAGTTGGGGAGGCAAAACAGAAGGGGGGAATTTTCTCCAGGATCAGGCATGATGCTAGGGGCTCTATATGACTTATTTTTCCTGTCTATGTTATCCACCATGTAAGGTGACCTTCTCTTAACTGCACTCACGATGTTCCAGTAAAGCCAGTTCCTGTTACACCACAATCTATCTATCTGTCTATCTGGATTTGACTGCTCCACCCAGCACTCACACTCTGCAACAACAGGAACACCAGAATATTCATGTCCCAGAATCTAAGAGGTATCCTGGTTTTCCCTAAAGGCCCTGATGGTGGGGCTGGACTGGGGTGTGACAGTACCCTGGCTCATCCACCTGGAAGAACAGATGTCAATGTTCCTCAACAAAATCTTCAGTTGGCGTCTCTAGGTCTGTCCTTGCTGTTTTTGTCTGTATTCTCTGCATTTTTCTCTAACATTTTCTTTGTCTCTTCGCAGTCTCGTGTCTCTTTACTTTACCTCTCTGCAGCCCTACCTGGCTTCTTCTACCACTCCCTGCGCTCCCAGGCCGCTGATCGTCAATAATGGGGGGATTCTGCACACTGCCAGTTATAAGTGGATTGGGGGGGGGGGGGTTCTGCCAGTTCCTGTTATTAGGTTATTGGAGGGATATTTTAGCAAACCATTTAGTTCAGAATATTTTTTTTATTTACCTCCTCTAAATGGTTGTTGCATCTTATGGTCAGATGCGTCTTAAAGTGCGAAAATATGGTAGCCCCCAACAATGCATAGCAGCAGGAAACCCAGGAGAAAAACCTCCATAGGATGCCATTTTGAGGTTAAAATCAATCACGGCAGGATTTACAAAAAGAAATTAATATCTTTGTGCTGCAATCTGAATTTCACTGGAACGTCAGTGTTTATCCAGCCTCCAAGTAAAAAGTACCTTTTAATATATCCAACCATTGAAAAATGCCAAGATGAGTGAAAATAAAGCAGCAAGTCCTGCCACCGGAACCCCGTTACGCGTTTCAGGCCAACACCATACAATACATTCATACAATATCATAAAGTGCACTGGAGAGATGCATATGAGCACTGTTTCTTGCAAGGGTGGTGGTATGGTTTAAGCAACATTGCTTGTGTGTCAGTTATTCAACAGTGACTTATGAGCGGCTGGAATAATAATATAGGGAGAGGATGTGGGAACGACGTCCAATACTCCATCACTGCCCATTACACGCAGCATAATCTGTTGGCAATTCCCCAGAAGAATCAGCATCCTGCTGGAGAGCTCCGGCCTTCCTCTGCTCAATGTCATTACTCGCCATCACAGGAGAACACCTTTGTAATGTAGCATCATACCCTCCCATGCACACATCCTGCTGGGTTACATGCTACCTTCACTACCTGATTAAATTACATTGAACAATACAATAGAAAATACTTTTCTGTCCAGTGAAATTGGACCTGACATTACAATAGTAATTTTACCGAAACATTTGGATCTTTTATTACTTATTTTATAACACCAACAAATTCCACGATGTTTTATGGATGACTACATTCAACATGTTTCAGGGCAGTTCAGGCAGGACTCTGCCCCGACTATCTGCCCTAATGACAGAGTTACATTTCACCTGCTCCTGTTCTTTCAGGGAATCTAGGAGGCCGATTCATTAATAGCGGCAGGTAGCGACAGTTGAGCGACTGTAGCAGTATTTTCACAGCGCCCGCTAGTAGTCGCTGTGCTTGGCCGTTGTTCGGTTGTTGATAGCGACTCAGTCGGTGTGCAGTAATGTTGAATACGGGGTTAGGAGTCGCTATTTGACAGGTTCCGCAATGTATGGGAGCGCATGATAGCGACTGGTCAGCGCGACCGGCTCCCACCATATTCATCAAAAAATCACGCTCCAAAAATTCAAGCGCTGTGAAATGCATGTTTAAAACCCAGAGCGCTGGTGGCGATGTGTTAAAAGTAGTTTTTTAACCCCCAAACCACCATATTTTTGGAAACAAAAAAAATTTTTTTTAAAGAATTTAGTAATATGAATACATTAATATCAGACCTGTAATATCAATTCTGCACATTTTTTTTTTTTACCTTAAAAAAATGTTCTAACATGGCAGAAGTGGTCACATTGAAAAAAAAAAAAAAACATTAATAACAATTAATTATGAATATTGAAAGATTGTTCCATTGAAATGCATTGGAGAGCGCCAGGTAGCGAGAGGTCATACCTGTCGCTGTTCAAGGTCGGACGCTGGTGCTGTGGGCTGAGGCTGGAATAATGATGAATGAGTGGCTATATGGCGCTATCTCAGTCGCTAAGCATGATCGGCTTGATAAATGTGTGATTGTGGTGGGGAGCCGGCGATCTCGTGGCGGGGCCCGTCATTACCGGACGCTCACCAGTCGCTACCTGTCGCTATTCCTTCATAAATAAGGGCCTAGGTGTTTCCTCCTCTTTGCAGTCCCCTGGTCAGCCTATTTCTTGGTGATGTCCTGGGTGCTGTGTATAACTTTCTAAAACCCATAAAAAAAGTTTTTTTTTTTCTTTAGCAGACATCTTTTCTATTAGCATCCTGACCATATCTGCAGCAGCAAGATCTTTTATTGAAACCCAGGTCAGAATAAGAAGGCAGCTTTGACACTGAGGTTGTATGAGGTCAAAAAGAAAGTTAGTGGCAGCCCTGTGCATTAAACAAACTTGCATAAGATTTAGTTTTAGTCAGGAGGAGGTATTATAACTCTTAGGTAATTTGTAAATCATACAACGTATTTGTCAGGCCGGAGAGTCCTCCAATATGAACTCTCCGCCAGGGAGCAGAAAGTTTGGCCAGAGCAAAGACAAAACAAAATGCAATTAAAAGTTTTAATAAAGGAAAACAAATAGATCTTATATTCAGATACAAAAATAAGGCTAACTAAGAAAACACCTAATAACAAAAACCCTAAGATGCTGGCGCACTCACCCAAGGGCCTTATGACAGATGCCGGCAGTCTCCAGACTCCGGTAGGTACAGATACAGGTACAAGAACAGGAACAGACTTTGGTTTAGATCACCAGACACAAAACACACAAGCAAACAAACAAAATCCTGCTGCACCAGGTGGAAGGCAGATCCTACTTAAAGTGGACCAACACCCTCCCGTGATCGGCCCGGGAATCTATAAGATTCCCGGACCGATCAGACCCCTGACTGCGGGGCACCCCGATCCTGGCCGTTGTGAATGGCCGGCACCGGCACGCGCCCTGTAAGAGTGCGGGCGCGCTTTCTTGTCCGTTGCTGCCTCCCGCTTGTCCGTCGGTGGGGATTGGCAGCAGCGGTCACGTGGGAGCGGAGAGAGGTGAGTTTTTGGGGCTTTCTGGGGAGTTTTACACAGTGGGGCACCCCCGATCGGGGTGCCCTGCCGAAGTGGACCAAAACCCAGGATAGTCAAAATCCTGGGTGTTGGTCCACTTTAAATAGCTCCATACACAAGGTGCAGCAGATGATGGGGAGAGAGCATCCAGGGCTCTGCTGACACCCGCTGGTGGCTGATGGGACTGCAGATGGGGTGAGCAGCCAGAGCTCTGCTGACACCAGCTGGTGGCTATTGACCCCAGCCACCAGCTGGGCATCAGCCAAACCCGGGGTTCTAACAATATTCTTAGCTTACTGGAGAGATCTCCTTACTGACCTGAGTGGTATCCCCTAACATACAGGAAGTAACTTATAGCCCATAAGTCACATTATCCCTTAAACACCTGCCCCCCCATGGAGTCTAAAAGAATCCAGGGAGCATCCCTTTGGCTTCCTGATGTGGGAAGCGTCAGGATCGATGGTTATACCCATGTTGCTGGCAATCCTGTGGCCTCATCCCTGCTATATGTCTAGCTGAGGAGCAAACCCATACATAGACGACATCTCTGAATAGCTGGCGTGGGTACGTGATCAAGCAGGGGTGCGACCAGCGGCACGTACTCCATTCAGCTTTCCAAGCTGATCTGACTTCAGACCTGGCGTCCCATCCCTAAATCAACTGGGAGACTGAAAATCCTGTGTGTTGTTCCTTTTTAGCTCATAGGATAGATAGCAAGGACCAGGCGACAATCTGCAGCAGCAGAGGAGGTTGAAAGGACTAGAGGATGATTGATGGCAGTAGAAATGGCAGTGAGGGTGATTAATGGCAGCAACCGAGGAGGACTCATGAGTGGCATTTAACATACTGTAAAGGGGCCGCTGAGACTCTTGCTTAGGAAGAACCCGTGGAATATATCCTCTAACCAACAAAACATACCCGCTAACCAACAAGTTATTCCTTAACCCACATGAGATAAGTCCCAACTCATAGAATACAGCTATGTCACATGGTAATGTTTTCTTGGTTTACATATGATATGCCTTAACTCACAAGAGATATCTCTTGCTAACCCACAAAGTATATTTGGCAATTGGAAAGTGCACTGTATTGCTACAGTATCCCCAGTTGCATGCTATCACCACCCGGAAGACCTAAATGTCTGCTGGCAGGTGTGCGCAGGCAGTGATTCAGCAGGCCTTCAGAGCATTAGTCAATATTAGTGCAATTCTAATATAATTTACCCTGGATCACCAGACTCGTTGTGTTTTACACTGTGGGCAGGGGCTTATATAGCTTTACAGGACCCCATAGCAACAGTCATAGCAGGGGCCTAAATAGCCCCACAGCTATAGTCGGCACCATGTTGTCCTGAGTGCTCTATACACACAGTTCTGGGGTGAAGCAAAGCTCTGGCTTCTTAGGCCCTTATTTATGAAGGAATAGCAACAGGTAGCGACTGGTGAGCGGCCGGTAATGACGGGCCCCGCCACGAGAACGCCGGCTCCCCACCACAATCACACATTTATCAAGCCAATCCTGCTTAGCGACCGAGATAGCGCCATATAGCGACTCATTCATCATTATTCCAGCCTCAGCCCACAGCGCCAGCGTCTGACCTTGAACAGCGACAGGTATGACCTCTCGCTACCTGGCGCTCTCCAATGCATTTCAATGGAACAATCTTTAAATATTCATAATTAATTGTTATGAATTTTTTTTTTTTTTTTACATGTGAAAAATTCTGTGACCACTTCTGCCATTTTAGATTTGAAATTTAGAAATTATTTAACCCTTTCGCTGCCAGCCTACCTGCAGCATTTGCCACTCCCTGTTGCCAGACTGAGTTTGACTGTTTCGCGCTACACATGTTCAACTGTCATTTTTGAAAGGATTTCCAGGGATTTCCCAGGAAAATTATATATTGTTTTTTTCAACAGAGTCTGGGCTTTAACATGAAATGTCTTGTTTGTATTTTTTAGGTGTATTCTCAACATTTTTGGGTGAAATGTGTGAAAAAAATTAAAAAAAATATATTTTTTTACAATTTGTCGAGTTTTTTGTAATAAAAAATGTAAGTTTGTCAATAAAATCTTATTGCGTGAGAAACCCCAATTTCTCCCGGTTACAGCGATACCACATATGTATAGGTAGACACCCTTTCCTGCCCAGAAGCCTTTTATAGCTGCTGGATGACAAATGGTTAATTCAAAAAAAAAAATGACATAGGGTCCCCCTTCCCGGGGAGGGAGACCCCATTTTTTTTTGGATTTTTAAGGGTTAAAAACCCTTAAAAATCCAAAAAAAAAAATGACGTGGGGTCCCCCTTACCCAAAGTAACCAGCCCGGGACCAGCTATGGGGGCTTGTAGGCACAGAGTGGGGGGGCCAGCTTTGGTGGCCCCCCCACCCTGCAGCCTACGAGCCCACATAGCCTATGTGGGCCCGGGCTCTTCTGCCCCCCCCTGGCCTTTGGGGAGGCAGGTAATGGGGGTGCGGGGGTTAATGGCAAGCCACCCGCTAGGGCAGGTGACTTGCCACCCCCCCAGCCTTGTGAACTGGTATAAGGGGTCTCATGGACCCCTTACCAGCTCACAAAGGGTTAATGTGAAAAAAAAACACCACACAATAATAAAAAGTATTTTATTAGAAAAAAAAAAAATTTTTTTTTACTGTACTTACCTTCGATTGCAAGCTCTTGTCCCTCGCCGCTCAGCTGACAGATGCCGGTGATCGGCATCCAGAGAAGGAGAAGGCAGGAGATCAGAGGATCTCCTGTCACCTCCTTCCAGGGCACCGATCACCGGCATCTGAGAAGCTGAGAAAGCTGAAGCCGGTGATCGGGACCGGGATGACGTCATAAGCCCCGCCCCCAAGGGGGCGGGGCTTAGAGGCAAGATGGCGGCCGCCATCTTGAAGAAGAGAGGAGAGAGCCTCCCAGGCTCTCTCCTGAAGAACGGTAAGTCCTGGGGGGGGATCGGAGGCCCCCCAGGTGAAGAGGAGGGACAGCGGGAGCCAGCGCACACACAGGTAAGTGAATGTCATTTTTATTTTTTTTTTTTTTTTACAGTTAGCAGCTGCTGCTGCAGAAGCGGGGGGGGGGGCGGCCTATTCCGGGGGCTCTCCTGGAGCCATCCGACCCCCCACGGGGGATCGGATGGCACCAAATTAAAGAGGAGACCCGGCCGGATCCAACAAGGGGTCAGGTGAGTATTTTTGATTTTTATTTTTTAAACTAGAAGCGAGGAAAGTCAAGCACGTAACACCTACGGGCTTGGCACTTAAGGCCCAGCCAAGCCAGCACGTAGGTGTTACGTGCTTGGCACCAAAAGGGTTAAAATACTTTTTTTTTTTCCAAAAATATGGTGGTTTGGGGGTTAAAAAACTACTTTTAACACATCGCCGCCAGCGCTCTGGGGTTTAAACATGCATTTTACAGTGCGAGAATTTTTTGAGCGTGATTTTTTAATGAATATGATGGGAGCCGGTCACTAGGGCCAGTCGCTATCATGCGCTCCCATACATCGCGGAACCTGTCAAATAGCGACTCGTAACCTGACTGAGTCGCTATCAACAACCGAACAACGGCCAAGCACAGCGACTACTAGCGGGCGCTGTGAAAATACCTCTACAGTCGCTCAACTGTCGATACATGTCGCTATTAATAAATCAGCCTCTAAGTCTCGCTCTATGAAACCTATGGCTCTGGCCCCAAGCTTTCAGCATCATAATGCCACAGGTGCTGCAAGGCAGGGTTAGGCAAGTTGCTCCGGGCCCCCCTCTGTCATGGGACTGGTATCACCTGCTACTCCACTGACTACAGGCCATCCCAATATGTGATGCACCATAGGGGAGGGTTTATGCCAGATCTAGGTCCGGGTTTGGGTCCACTTTTAAGGAAGATTATTTTAAAAAGGAACAAATGAAGATTTTGTTATCTGGACCAAGCCACGTGCATTTGTGATCGGCAGAATCCTTCCGATAGCATAAGCAAGGGAAAAAAAAAACAAAAATGATTAGATTTGCCAGTTTTCTAGAAATTAATGTTGTATCAAATCATTCTTTTATTTATAAAGAAAAAAAAAAATAATGAACGATAGTCCAAGAAAAATTTGGGTCTTTTTGCCGATTTTCCTGGCGCAGCTGGCGTTGAAAGCGCCGTTGTTTTAATTGTTGGAAAACACCAGCATGCCGTCTCTTCTCTTGTCCTGAAAATGAAATTCATTCGGCGTCCTCGCTAATAAGTCTAAAAAATTGCCAATGAAAGCATAATCTCAGATTTAAGTTAACACGCTCTCTCATTAAAAATCTAAAACAAGCAGGAATGCCGGGAGAGGCGCGGACATAATGTTTAATGCTTAATTTCATCGGAATCTCAGCATGATCGGAATAAATTACGCTGACAACACAACAATCTAAATGATAAATCAACAGCGCCATTTTGGTGATATATAGGATTAAATGTAAATAATACCTGGCTCTGCTAATTGGCCCGCTACCTGGCAACAAATAACTAGGTGAGATATTACCCCGCACATCTCGCTGCTCCTCTGCTCCCTCATCATTAGGCTTTTCTTAGTTGTAAGCGAAATCTTGGCTTTTATGATCAGAGGCGGCCGGGCGGCTTATGGCTGCGACACGGAGGCCGGACGGAGAGGAGCATTTTTTATAGAAAACCAATGCGGTCGAGAATTGTTACTTTACTTGCAAACCTGCAGCAGCTATTACTCTTAAAGCACAAATGATGGCTCAAAAATCGCTATGCAGTAAATGTTTTCATTTAAATGTTCACCTAAAGGCTCCCCTGCCTTTTATTCCTGACAAAGACCTTTTATAGAGGACTTTTGTCACCTCTTTGCTAAGCCTGATTTGAACGATGGAGAAAAAACGTTCTGCTTCTGTTGGTAGCACTGCTCTGCTGTGTAACATATCACTCAGGCCCTGCAACTTAGAAGCCGGCAACAGGGCCGGCGTCAGCACTCTGCAAGGTGGGGCAGCTGCCAGGACCCGCAGACCCCAGGGCACTGGTTTAAGAGACAAATACTTTTTTTCTTAGCAAATACACAACAATTGAAACTCAGCACAACCTATTTATCAATAAAACAATAACCTAATCGGGTGCTGACTGTCTCAGGGTCCAGACACACTTGTGTCATATACAGTACTACAACCAAGAATGGGCCGCCAGATCAACCCAAAATGAACCCCGCAGTATATACAGCCGCACACCAAAGTGTAAAAGTATACAAAAGTTTTATTGTTCACATTGGAATCAATCCAGATACAGAAAAGACAAATACATTTTAAAAAACAATTAAGACTATATACAAAGGTAACCAGAGACTTAAAGACTAAATCTATAATAAAAACTCAGTATATATGTATGGCCCGATCCATTCAAAAAAATCCTGATGCTGATGAAGTGGGACGGATAGCGCCCACGCAACGCGTCGGCGATTGTTTTTTGGATTGTTTTTTAGTCTTTAAGTCTCTGGTTACCTTTGTATATAGTCTTAATTTTTTTTTAAATGTATTTGTCTTTTCTGAGTTCCAAAATGAAACTTTTGGTACAGTGGGCCCACACCCTGAATTCCTTTGCCATAGGCCACTAATAATGGGGCTACACTTGTGGTCTAAAGCTCCGCAACATCAGACTGTGGTTAGAGGGAGAAAAGCCAGGGTGATGAGAACGCCGGTCTTACAGACCCCGTCCATTATGCTGATTAGTATGTGGCATCACAGAGCCAAAGGCCATACCCGCATGCTTTAGAAGAGGGCCCGTTCTTTGTGATTATGCACATATGTGTATGAGGTTGTGTTAGGATGCCTTATTATCCAGAGGTTCATACGTGTATAAACTTTACTTAAGATGTATTATATGTATGCTGAGTACAATAGTATAACAATAGGCACACTTCAGTATTGTGGTTGTTGAATTTTATTGAGGTATTGAGACTTACGGGAAGTACTCACCTGTCCGTCGGGCCAGTCCGCCGACACCACGCTCCCAGGTTTGTGCTGCGCGCCCTTGCTGACATACGCCCATCACCGTTTGGTGAGGGGGGCGGACCATCGGCGGGGGATTGCGGCATGTCCATCCTTTTTCCGGAAGCCCTGCGCTCCAGGCTGGAGCGCAGTGTGACTTCCGGTCTCGGCCTGACGCGCTTCCGGCCGGAGCGCGTTGGTGCCGTGCTGGGAGCAACGTAATGGAGGACAGACTGACGGTGAGGAGGGGTACTTAAGGGGTGCTGGCCATGGAGCTGCCAGCACCTTACAGCCTTGAAAAAGAGCCCTTGCGGCTCGAAACGTGTAATAAATATGCTTTTAAATTGCAATTTACAATAAAAAATGCTTGATGATTTAATATTGTAGTACCATTTATACATTCTGGAGTGCGAGGGTTAGGCCCCAGGGGCTCCTGGAGGAATGATTAGGAGGACATTCCAGTAGGAGTACATATGCTTTAGAAGAGAAACGAAAAACTGTATACCGTGATATCTTTAATTTAAAAACAGTTAACACAAGGGTCTAAAAAGTTCGAAAGTTCGGTTTAGGTTCCCGAACTTGACCCCCATTGAATCAATGGGGACCCAAACTTGGTGACCTAAAAATGTCTGTAAAATGGGGGAACTAAAGGCTGCAAAATAGGGGTAATAACGGAGCAATTGCCCTGCAAAAAATGGAATGCAATAAATAAAAAAATGAAAAACAAATAAAATTTTAACAGGTATCAGAGATACAGGGGGAGGAGGGATGGAGTATATGAGCAGCTTGTCCCTGGAAGTGCCCTGGAAAGGACATTTAGCAGATGGTCATCCCCAGCGATGGACTGGGGTTAAACAACGTCCCAGGACATTCCTGATTACACTGACTCTTCTGCAGTGGATGCGGCCTGTCTTTGCAGTGGGCACAACCCCCCCATCACCACATACTGGGCATGGGTGAAAAGCCCATCAACCAGTTTCGGGGGTTCAGCCAAGCACAGAACTTGAACACAAACTTCTGGCTAAAGTCAGGTTCACTCAACACTACTTATAAGTCTCCCCATATCTTTACAATCTGGATGGCTGGTGGTAACTTGACCAGTTGTTGAGTGTGGGTAGAAAGGAGTTCAGTCCAAGATCCTGATTAGATCACAGCAGATAGTTAGATCTTTAGAAAAGTTTAACTTTCAGGGCTTTTAAAAGCAAGGGACTCACAGTAATACCTTTTAAAGTGGACCAAACCCCAGGATTTTTACTGATTCCTGATCGGGGCACTGCAATCAGGAATGCCCTGCTGTGTGAAACCCTCCAGGTTGCCCAAACTAAGGCCCTTATTTATGAAGGAATAGCGACTGGTGAGCGGCCGGTAATGACGGGCCCCGCCACGAGAACGCCGGCTCCCCACCACAATCACACATTTATCAAGCCAATCCTGCTTAGCGACTGAGATAGCGCCATATAGCCACTCATTCATCATTATTCCAGCCTCAGCCCACAGCGCCAGCGAGCGACCTTGAACAGCGACAGGTATGACCTCTCGCTACCTGGCGCTCTCCAATGCATTTCAATGGAACAATCTTTAAATATTCATAATTAATTGTTATTAATGTTTTTTTTTTTTTTTAGATAATTTTTTTAAGGGAAAAAAAAAAATGTGCAGAATTGATATTACAGGTCTGATATTAATGTATTCATACTACTAAATTATTTAAAAAACTTTTTTGGGGGGGTTTCAAAAAATGTGGTTTGGGGGTTAAAAAACTACTTTTAACACATCGCCTCCAGCGCTCTGGGGTTTAAACATGCATTTCACAGCGCTTGAATTTTTTGAGCGTGATTTTTTGATGAATATGGTGGGAGCTTGTCGCTAGGGCCAGTCGCTATCATGCGCACCCATACATCGCGGAACCTGTCAAATAGCGACTCGTAACCCAATATTCAACATTACGGCAAACCGACTGAGTCGCTGTCAACAACCGAACAACGGGCAAGCACAGCGACTACTAGCGGACGCTGTGAAAATACCGCTACAGTCGCTCAACTGTCGCTACCTGCCGCTATTAATGAATCGGCCTCCCAGATCCTGATTAGATCACAGCAGATAGTTAGATCTTTAGAAAAGTTTAACTTTCAGGGCTTTTAAAAGCAAGGGACTCACAGTAATACCTTTTAAAGTGGACCAAAACCCAGGATTTTTACTGATTCCTGATCAGGGCACTGCAATCAGGAATGCCCTGCTGTGTGAAACCCTCCAAGTTGCCCAAACTTACTGACCTTTTCCTGGTCCTATGGCACAAGTATGGCCTCTCATCCAATCAGCACCCTCCTTCGTCTAAGAGCTCGTCTAAGGTGAGCGGATCCGAGTGAGCTGGCGGATGCATCCTCTGCTACCCTCTAACAGGGAGCGCCATTCACAAACGCCTGGTGTGCGTGCACGCAGGCATGGCAGTGATGCGTTCGCTGCTTGCACATGCACCGCTAGAATGGGAAAGAAGGTGAGTTTACGGGTGACCTGGGGGTTTCACACAGTGGGGCATCCCAATTCTGGATGCCCCAGGGGGTTGGGTTTTGCTCCACTTTAACATATGCTTCTTTCCTTGAACAATGGCAGGTACACTTTATCAGAAACCCCAAAGAGACTTTTTCTTTTACAGGGAAGAATTCTGGGAACTCTCAGATGCAGAGCACTTTACTTTTAGATGCAAATGAAAGCTTGATAGGAGACCTGACTTAATCCACTAATGATGGTGCGGCAGCCAACAGATGTTGTGTCTCAAGGTTAGATATGGAACGAGCCGGAGCTCATTTATTGCCTTGTCACCACTTAAAACCTCGATGATGAGGACATGTCCGATGTAATGCAGCCGCGCCAGTGTCTGAAGTCAGGCTTTCACCTGGAAAGACATCATTGTGCCTAAGGATTTAAAGATATGCATTAGTCTTAGGATTTATTTTTGCCAGTTTAGTTTGGCCAAAACAGAATATTAACACAATTTGTGTTGAATTTGGTTAGCTTGGTGTTTATTTTTTAAAAGAAGTTTGCTTTTTATTAAGTTTTCTTTTAACAAAAAGTAAGTTGTACATAAATAATAGCAGAGAGGATGTTTATCTTTTAGGTCCCCTAAAACAGAATGTATTAATTATTTCAGTATCCCCTCTTTACCTCTTTTCACAAATCTGTATGTAAAGCTACAGATTCACTTTAAAATAATAATTAGAGATGAGCGAACTTCTTGAAAGTTCGATTCGGGCGATTGGCCAAATTTCCCCAAGAAATTCGGGTTCGCCCGAATTGAACTTTCACGAATCGCTCATCTGAAAAAAAAAATGCCGGCATGGTGGGAGCGGGCAGGCCGGCTATGCTGTCAGCGCAGCCGGCCTGCCCGCTCCCACCATGACGGCATTTTTTTAAAAAGCAAACACTTACCTGCATGGTCGGCGCCGCTCTCAGCTGTCATCAGAGGACGCGTCATCAGAGGGCGCCTCATCAGAGGGCGCCTGAGAGCGGCGCCGGCCTCCACGCTCCAACCATGCCGGCATGTGTTTTTTTTTCATTTCAGGGAAAATCCTATCGGCACGAACCAAAAAAAATTCGGGTTTGTGCCGAATCGAATTTTCCCTGAAATTCGGAGCAAATTCCATGTCATAGAATGGACAAATTTCTTTTCATTATTTCTCATTTCTTTTTATTACATCATTTCTTTTTATTATAGTTTAACATAAAAGGCAAGGAAACAAATGTAGCAGCAGTTGCATTATATCATTAAAGTGATCCAACAGCCATTTTCCAGCAAATAGGGCTTAGGCCCTTATTTAACAAGGGATAGCGACAGGTAGCGACTGGTGAGCGGCCGGTAATGACGGGCCCCGCCACGAGAACGCCGGCTCCCCACCACAATCACACATTTATCAAGCCAATCCTGCTTAGCGACTGAGATAGCGCCATATAGCGACTCATTCATCATTATTCCAGCCTCAGCCCACAGCGCCAGCGTCCGACCTTGAACAGCGACAGGTATGACCTCTCGCTACCTGGCGCTCTCCAATGCATTTCAATGGAACAATCTTTAAATATTCATAATTAATTGTTATTCATTTTTTTTTTTTTTTTTTTTTAAATGTGAAAAATTCTGTGACCACTTCTGCCATTTTAAATAATTTTTTTAAGGTAAAAAATTTTTTTTAAAAAAATGTACAGAATTGATATTACAGGTCTGATATTAATGTATTCATATTATTAAATTATTTAAAAAACTTGTTTTTTTTGGTTTCCAAAAATATGGTTGTTTGGGGGTTAAAAAACTACTTTTAACACATCGCCGCCAGCGCTCTGGGGATTAAACATGCATTTCACAGCGCGAGAATTTTTTGAGCGTGATTTTTTAATGAATATGGTGGGAGCCGGTCGCTAGGGCCAGTCGCTATCATGCGCTGCCATACAGCGCAGAACCTGTCAAACAGCAACTCCTCACCCAATATTCAACATTATGGCAAACCAACTGAGTCGCTATCGACTACCGAACAACGGCCAAGCACAGCGACTACTAGCGGGCGCTCTGAAAATGCCGCTACAGTCGCTCAACTGTCGCTACCTGCCGCTATTAATGAATCGACCTCCCCGACTGCATTGTCCCAGTGTGGTCCAGCACCCATTTGCTAGCTAAACATGGGCATTGGAACTCTTTTTTGGGAAATGAAATATGTGTAAAAAAAAAAATAATAATATTTTTGACATTTTGTCACGATTTATTAAAATAAAAAAATGTACATTTTTCGAAAAAATGTATAGTGCGTGTAAAAGCCTTATTCCTTCCGATTACAACAGTGACACACATGTATAAGTAGACACCCGTTCCTGTCCAGGAGACACCCCAAACTGAACTTTTATGAGATTTTCAAATAAAATACAAATACTATGCACACTATTAAGGGTTAAACCCATAAAAATAAGAAGCCATGTGGTCTCCCCTCCCCAGTAAAACCAGCCTGGACGCCAGCTATGGGCAGGGCTGTATTTACCATTAGGCAAACCTAGGCCTGTGCCTAGGGTGGCCACCTGAAGGGGGGAGGGGCAAGCGTTACTGCTATAGTAAATAGAAAAAAAGTTGTTTCCGCACTAATGCTTCCTTACAAATGCTCCTGAGCGTTTGAGGGGAGTCACAACGGTTTAAAGGCTGTCTGCAACTTCATCCTCTCCCCTTTATTGCTGTGGCCATGTGACTCCTGTGTGTTGGGAGCTGGAAAGCCTGTAATATATGTAATAGAATGAATTTCTTCTCTTGAAACCTCTCTTCCCTACACACATTTATTTTTTTATATTGGCGGACCAGGACGTCATAGCAAGCGTCAGCACTGGGCGTACTCAGGCAGGTGCTGGGGCCGCTGCACATTCCGGGGGCCCACCTTTGTTTCTTTCCTTTTATTCTTTTCTTTTTTTTTCCATTTATTCTTTTCTTTCTTCTTTCCATTTATTCTTTGTTTCTTAGTTTCACCTATTTTTTCTGCCGTTCCATTTCTTTCTTTCATCTTTAACTCTATTATTTCTTTCAGTTCTTTTATTCTTTGTTTCTTTCATTCTGTTCTTTCCTTCTTGTCTTTCTTTCTTTCCATCTATTCTTTTTTTCTTTCATCGGTTATGCCATTCCTTTTCTTTCCTCTTTCATTCTATTCTTTTTCTCCTTCAGCTCTTTTTTTTGTTTCTAGCTGGCCCTGCTCAACGTCACTTAGGCCCTTATTTAACAAGGGATAGCGCCAGGTAGCGAATGGTGAGCGAACGGTAATGACGGGCCCCGCCACGAGAACACCGGCTCCCCTCCGCAATCACACATTTATCAAGCCGATCCTGCTTAGCGACTGACAGAGCGCCAGGTAGCGACTGGTGAGCGAACGGTAATGACAGTCACCGCCACGAGAACGCCGGCTCCCCTCCGCAATCACACATTTATCAAGCCGATCCTGCTTAGCGACTGACAGAGCGCCAGGTAGCGAATGGTGAGCGGCCGGTAATGACGGTCACCGCCACGAGAACGCCGGCTCCCCTCCGCAATCACACATTTATCAAGCCGATCCTGCTTAGCGACTGACAGAGCGCCAGGTAGCGAATGGTGAGCGAACGGTAATGACGCTCACCGCCACGAGAACGCCGGCTCCCCTCCGCAATCACACATTTATCAAGCCGATCCTGCTTAGCGACTGACAGAGCGCCAGATAGCGAATCATTCATCATTATTCCAGCCTCACCCCACAGCGCCAGCGTCCGACCTTGAACAACGACAGGTATGACCTCTCGCTACCTGGCGCTCTCCAATGCATTTCAATGGAACAATCTTTAAATATTCATAATTAATTGCTATTAATGTTTTTTTTTTTAAATGTCAAAAATTTTGTGACCACTTCTGCCATGTTAGATATTTTTTTTAAGGTTAAAAAAAAAAAAAAATTTGTGCAGAATTGATATTACAGGTCTGATATTAATGTATTCATATTACTAAATGTTTTGAAAAACATGTTTTTTTTTTTTTTCAAAAAATATGGTTGTTTGGGGGTTAAAAAACTACATTTAACCCATCGCTGCCAGCGCTCTGGGGTTTAAACATGCATTTCACAGCGCGAGAATTTTTTGAGCGTGATTTTTTAATGAATATGCTGGGAGCCGTTCGCTATGGCCATTCGCTGTCATGCGCTCCCATACAGCGCGGAACCTGTCAAACAGCGACTCCTCACCCAATATTCAACATTACCGCGCACCGAGTCGCTGTCAACAGCCGAACAACGGCCAAGCACAGCGAATACTAGCGGGCGCTGTGAAAATAACGCTACTGTCGCTCATCTGTCGCTACCTGGCGCTATTAATGAATCGGCCTCTTAGCTAAAAGGGGCACCAGCACTTGAAGTGCCTAGGGCAGCATGAACACTACATACGGTCCTGGCTATGGGAGCTGGTAGACCAGGCCATGGAGGCTACCAGCCTGCATAGTCCACATGGGCCACAGGCTCTTCTGCATCCTTTGGGGTTGCCAGCCCTTCCTGCCCTGTGAACTGGTATGAGGGTCTCAAGGACTAAACTATTAAAAAGGGTTAAATGTTAAAAAACACACACTAGCAATGAGGGTTTTTTTTCCTACTTTTTTTCTGCTTACCTCCTTGCTGCCATTGCTGTCCAACGCCATGGAAATGTTCGGTGGAAGTGATCCAAAGAAGCCGGGAGCAGCACTGGCTTCTATGCTCATCCCCATGCTGGGAGGATAATATTATGCCGTCAGAACCTGCCACGCAGGGCAGAGACCAAGGGCCTTATTTATCAAGGAATAGCGACAGATAGCGACTGGGGAGCCGGCCAGTAAAGCCAGGTACCGCAACTAGAACGCCGGCTCCCCTCCACAATCTCACATTTATCAAGCCGATCCTGCTTAGCGACTGAGATAGCGCCACCTAGCGACTCATTCATCATTATCCCAGCCTCATCCCACAGCGCCAGCGAACATCCTTGAACAGCGACAGGTATGACCTCTCGCTACCTGGCGCTCTCCAATGCATTTCAATGGCAGAATGTAATTTAATTAATAATTATTTTTTAATATATTTTTTTTTTTTTCAAATTTCAAAAAAAAAATCTGTGAACACTTCTTCCTTTGAAAATGTATTTTTTGGGGATTTTTAAACATTTTTTTTTTTTGGGCAGAATTGATATTACAGGTCTGATTTTAAACTATTCAGGTTTGAATATTATTTCAAAATCATTCCATTTTTTTTTGGAGTGGTTAGGGGGTTAAAAAACGACTTTTAACACATTGCCTACTGCGCTCTGGGATTTAAACATGCATTTCACAGCGCTAGGAATTTTTAAGGCTGATTTTTTAATGAATATGGTGGGTGCCGGTCGCTATGTCCAGTCGCTATCATGCGCTCCCATACAACAGCGAACCTGTCAAATAGCGACTCAGCATCTTGTATTCAACATTACGGCACACCGACTGAGTCGCTATCATCCACCGAACAACGGCCAGGCACAGCGACTACTAGCGGTCGCTGTCAAAATACCGCTACAGTCGCTCAACAGTCGCTATCTGTCGCTATTAATGAATCAGCCTCCAAGTGTTGTGCATACCCATGTCAGCCATTCATAAATGTCTGGGGCAACTGTCTGCATTGCCCGGATGGCATACTAGGGGATCTGGGGGAATTCCCACAGTGGGGATAGGGATTCGGCCAGCTCTAGGGTTTTTTAGACATCAGAAAGGATTTTTGTTCCTCTTTAAATGGTCTTGTCAGCACCATGAGAGAAACCTTTTCTTGTGAAATCATTCTCACATGCGGAAATCTGTCTCACACGGAAATCTCTTGCATGATTCAGGGGACACATGAGAGAAAGCTGTACTAGAATGGTCTGCTCTATGCCTGTATTTTCCTACAGGCATGAGATATTTTCATTTGACATCAGTATGCATATTTCCTCACTGAAAAAAAGCCATAAATTACAGCGGGTTTTTCTTGACATGTGGTGCTGTTTCTTCTTTTAAAATGGACCAACACCCAGTGGGATAGGCCGATCCCTCCCCGCGGGGCATCCAAAATCGGGATGCCCCGCTGTGTAAAACCCCCCCAGGACGCCCTCTGCACTTACCCGATTGCCGGTCCAACGGCGCATGCATGGGCCGCATCTCACGCTTCTCCCCCACCCCCGATCGGGATGCCCCGCTGTGTAAAACCCCCCCAGGACGCCCTCTGCACTTACCCGATTGCCGGTCCAACGGCGCATGCATGGGCCGCATCTCGCGCTTCTCCCCCACCCCCGATCGGGGTGCCCCGCTGTGTAAAACCCCCCAGGACGCCCTCTGCACTTACCCGATTGCCGGTCCAACGGCGCATGCATGGGCCGCATCTCGCGCTTCTCTCTAGCAGGGCACGTGCCCGCGCCTGCCATTCACAACACTCCCTGTTAGAGGGAAGCGCAAGATGCAGCTCCGAGCGCGCTAATTGGAAGAGCGGTCACGCATGCGCCGTAGGAGCTGGGTGAGGTGAGTTGAATAGGGCGATCTGGGGGGTTTCACATAGCAGGGCACCCCCGATCGGGGTGGCCCGGGAAAGTGGACCAAAACCCAGGATAGTCAAAATCCTGGGTGTTGGTCCACTTTAAAAAAAGGAGCAAAAAATGAGCAAAGGTATAGGGGGCATAGGGGATCCCACGTCTGACCCTGGCCCTGCCCCCTATGCCTTTTGGAATGGGCCAGGGGACGGCTGTTCGGTCCTTGAGCCCTGGATGACTAGCTCCAATGCTTGGTACACTATGATAGTAAGCTGTAGAGGGGGGCACGCTATTTTTTCTCTGCCCCCACCCCAAATAAAAGGTAAAAAAAATGTGGGCCAGCCTGGCACACCAAGAATAAGGTCTGGTAACCCAGGGCTCAAGGGGCAATCCAATCTGCTGACCCCTGGCCTTGGTAATTAGCATCCCTAAAGCCCTATGCCATAGGTCCAGTGACTAGCACTGAGCTCATGCTGGGGGGCTCTTTCACATCTCTCTGGTCATTGGGAGGGTGGGTAGTGGCAGGGGGGATGTCGGGCAAGTGCCTGTCCCCTGTTTGTTCTTTTTAACCCGTTAACCCTCCTTCCAAATACACACCCTCTCAGCACTTAGCCCATTGTGCCCCCCCCCTACACACACACACACACACACACACACACACACACACACACACACACACCACACTTTTTTAGCTATTAACCCCTTGAGCCCTCTCTCCCTTACACACCCCCGTCTCTCTGCATTTAACTCCTTGCACCCTCCATCCTCCTCGCACATTCTGCATTTAACCCCTTACACCCTGACTTGGTCTGCAGACTCATGGTATGCGACCTGACATAGAGCAAATCTGGGTGCAAGCAATAAAAGTGCCTAGGGAGCCTGGGCCATCATTGGTTTCCTAGACACGGACAAAAAGCATGACATACAGATGTAGCAATCATTAACCGACCAATCCCAGCTCAGCCCATTGTGATATTTCACAAAGAAGCTTTTGAAAAGCATTTCAGATTTCAAGATAGTACAATACACCATGGCCCCCCAGAAACCCCAAAAACATCTTACCTGATCCGCCGCCGCTTCCGCCGCCTCCCACGCGCCCCTCCAGACGTGCGCGCGCCGGCCCTCTGTGAATGGCCGGTGGGGGCGCGCGCGCGCCGAGAGTGACCGCGGGAGGCGGCGGAAGCGGCTTGGACGTTCCTGTCCCCCGCCTGGACGTTGGCGGGGATTGGCTGCGGCGTTCACGTGGGAGCATTGAGAGGTGCGTTTTTTGGGGTTTCTGGGGGGTTTCACACAGCGGGGCACCCCCGATCGGGGTGCCCCGCCGAAGTGGACCAAAACCCAGGATAGTCAAAATCCTGGGTGTTGGTCCACTTTAAGAAGGGATAGCGCCAGGTAGCGAATGGTGAGCGAACGGTAATGACGGTCACCGCCACGAGAACGCCGGCTCCCCTCCGCAATCACACATTTATCAAGCCAATCCTGCTTAGCGACTGACAGAGCGCCAGATAGCGAATCATTCATCATTATTCCAGCCTCACCCCACAGCGCCAGCGAGCGACCTTGAACAGCGACAGGTATGACCTCTTGCTACCTGGCGCTCTCCAATGCATTTCAATGGAGCAATCTTTAAATATTAATAATTAATTGCTATTAATTTTTATTTTATTTTTTTTTACATGTCAAAAATTCTGTGACCACTTCTGCAATGTTAGATATTTTTTTTATGGTTAAAAAAAAAAAAAAAAAAAAAATTGTGCAGAATTGATATTACAGGTCTGATATTAATGTATTCATATTACAAAATGTTTTGAAAAACATGTTTTTTTTTCTTCTAAAAATATGGTTGTTTGGGGGTTAAAAAACTACTTTTAACCCATCGCCGCCAGCGCTCTGGGGTTTAAACAAGCATTTCACAGCGCGAGAATTTTTGGAGAATTTTTGTTAATGAATATGCTGGGAGCCGTTCGCTATGGCCATTCGCTGTCATGCGCTCCCATACAGCGCGGAACCTGTCAAACAGCGACTCCTAACCCCGTATTCAACATTACCGCACACCGACTGAGTCGCTGTCAACAACCGAACAACGGCCAAGCACAGCGAATACTAGCGGGCGCTGTGAAAATCACACTACTGTCGCTCATCTGTCGCTACCTGGCGCTATTAATGAATCGGCCTCCCTGTCTGCAGACTCATGGTATGCGACCTGACATAGAACAAATCTGGGTGCAAGCAATAAAAGTGCCTAGGAAGCCTGGGCCATCATTGGTTTCCTAGACATTGACAAAGCATGACATATAGATGTAGCAATCATTAACCGACCAATCCCAGCTCAGCCCATTGTGATATTTCACAAAGAAGCTTTTGAAAAGCATTTCAGATTTCAAGATAGTACAATACACCAAGAGGCCGATTCATTAATAGCGCCAGGTAGCGACAGTTGAGCGACTGTAGCAGTATTTTCACAGCGCCCGCTAGTAGTCGCTGTGCTTGGCCATTATTTGGTTGTTGATAGCGACTCAGTCGGTGTGCAGTAATGTTGAATACAGGGTGACGAGTCGCTATTTGACAGGTTCCGCGATGTATGGGTGCGCATGATAGCGACTGGTCAGAGCGACCGGCTCCCACCATATTCATCAAAAAATCACGCTCAAAAAATTCTCGCGCTGTGAAATGCATGTTTAAACCCCAGAGCGCTGGCGGCGATGGGTTAAAAGTAGTTTTTTAACCCCCAAACAACCATATTTTTGGAAACCCCAAAAAAAAAAAAATTTTTAAAGAATTTGGTAATATGAATACAATAATATCAGACCTGTAATATCAATTCTGCACAATTTTTTTTTTTCCCTTAAAAAAAATTATCTAAAATGGCAGAAGTGGTCACAGAATTTTTCACATTTAAAAAAAAAAAAAAAAAAAACATTAATAACAATTAATTATTAATATTTAAAGATTGTTCCATTGAAATGCATTGGAGAGCGCCAGGTAGCGAGAGGTCATACCTGTCGCTGTTCAAGGTCGGACGCTGGCGCTGTGGGCTGAGGCTGGAATAATGATGAATGAGTCGCTATATGGCGCTATCTCAGTCGCTAAGCAGGATCGGCTTGATAAATGTGTGATTGTGGTGGGGAGCCGGCGTTCTCGTGGCGGGGCCCGTCATTACCGGTCGCTCACCATTCGCTACCTGTCGCTATTCCTTCATAAATAAGGGCCTAAGCTGAGTTTTAAAAAAAGCTGCATCTGTATAAGATCTGTACATGGAAGTGACACATTAGCTATACAGGCACTATATAGAGACATCGGGATTTACACTTTTTATTTAAGCTGAGCTGACAGCAGCAGTTATGGGAACAAATCGGGAAGGATCAGCACCTATCCATATTAACACATAGCAAATTATTCATTAATAACCTTTCCCTGCAGCCACACAACACCTGCGTATTCACACGTCTCACTGTGACAATAACGGGTTGTGACTTATACAATATGCAGCATCCCAGTTCATGCAGAGTTTAATTCGAACTCCCTGAGTTCCATTTATTCTGGCGCGCGGGGGGTCTTTGTATCTTTTACAAACTGTTGCAAAGAACTTCTAAAGAGATACAAAAAAGTCATACCCTGTAAAATGTCCATGATTAGAACACTGAATAAGTTAAGTTTTTAAGAAATGTATACAATCTATGCTCCTTATAAATGACTAGTGTATTTTGCCAATTGGATCAGTCAGAATCAGAACCAGGAAATTGCCGGAATCGGATGTGACGTTCCCAATTGGTAAGGGGCCCGCTAGCCGGGACCCTTGTTCATCGGATTCCCGCCCTGAAGGAAGCACTACAACTCCAAAATGTTGCAAAAAATATAACTTTAATAACAGCAAAGATAATGACAGCTTAAAGCACATACCGTATTTTTCGCCCTATAAGACGCACCTGCCCATAAGACGCACCTAGGATTTGGGGGAAGAAAATAAGAAAAAAAAATATTTTAAACCAAAAAAGCACCATTACAGACAGTGTGGCATTCCCCTATCCCATTCTCATAGGCCGTGTGGGATGCCCCCATTCCATAGACAGTGTGGCATCCCCCCCTCCCATTCCCCATATACCCATTGGCTGTGTGGCATCCCCCTCTCTCCCCATTAGTATAGGCTGTGTGGCATCCCTCTTCCCCCATTCCCATAGGCTGTGTGGCATCCACCTCTCCCCCCATTCCCATTGGCTGTGTGGCATCCCCCCTCCCCCCATTAGTATAGGCAGTGTAGCATCCCTCTCTCCCCATTCCCATAGGCAGTGTGGCATCCCCCTCCCCCCATTAGCATAGGCTGTGTGGCATCCCCCTCCCCCCATTAGCATAGGCTGTGTGGCATCCCCCTCCCCCCATTAGTATAGGCTGTGTGGCATCCCCCTCTCCCCATTCCCATAGGCTGTGCAGGCCACGCCCACCCACTGCCCGGACCTTCGTGCTCGCATGTTCTGAGCCCGGAAGAGGCAGCAGATGGAGGAGCGGCAGGGGCTCTGTCTCTGGCCCCGCCGCTGTCATCGCTGCCTGAAAAGACAGCGATCGCAGTGTGGCAGACAACGCGGGGACGGGTGAGTTTTTTTTTAACATTTTTTTTTTTATTTATTATTTTTTTTTTCTTACATTCGCCCGATAAGGCGCACGGACATTTTCCCCCCACTTTTGGGGAAAAATAAGTTCGTCTTATAGGGCGAAAAATACGGTAAATAGCATAACACTTATACAATAGCACAGAACATGAAAACACTTAATCATAGCTTTAATCAACACTGCTTAATGGTATCTCTCATTTATTCAAACTGTATCCTATATCCTTCAGATACATCTAAACATAATCAACAACTATTCCAAGGAATGTTTGTCTTACCTACCCAGCATGCATATGGTTAATCATGGGTCCCGGTAGCTGAGGAGCTCCACGGCCGATGTGGCACAGCGAGATCAGGATGAGCTTGGGAGGTCAGTGGGTTACTAGCCCCACAGATCACTGTCCATGACAGGCGTCCCCCATCAATGGCTCTTGAGTCTCCTGATTCCACAGTAGAATACCCCTCATATTTATGGCACTGTCACCCCAAAAAGCTGGCTAAACTCCAAGGGGTGAAAGCAACCTGTTTCTTGATAAGAGTTTATCTAATCTTCCATACCTATCTCACCCAAGAATTGGCCAAATTCCCAGGCAGGATATACAAGAAACTTATGTCACAAATCCATATGCTATACTGATAAGCCCCCCATGCCACGTCACAGCTGTACATTTTGAAAAACATATTTTTCAACCTTATCTTCAGAAAACACATCTTAAACTCAATTGTGAAAAACATGTTTTTGACTTTATTCTTTACAAACATGTTTTTCATTTAAATTTACTATACCATAGTTGCTTTGCACATCCTAGACATGTCAGGACATATTCCTGACTTACATTTGCTATGCTATAACACTATAATCACAAAATGGCTGCCAGTGGCATCCATCTTAGAACACGAAATGGTGGATGATAATAACATTTATACAAAATGGCGGACAAAACCCAGACAAAATGGCGGACAAGATGGCGACCAGGTTGCCATTTTACCTACTATTATCACATTAGTGACATGTGAATATAAATAGGATTTCTCATTATTTGGAATGCCCCTCAGTGTAAAACCCCTTGGTTTCCCCATAAACTCCCCTGAAACTTTGACTGAAAGCTGCCCGAGCTGGACAAAACAGGTTTTGGTCGTTTTTAAATCTAAATATTGTCTATGCGGTTTGGACCAGACCCAAATGTTCTCGTCATTTTTTTGCATGAAAATTTTTGTTCAAAAATGGTGGGAAAGGGGCTCTGAGTCAACCCTAATATTCAGGTGAGACTATTTAGCCTTTTTAGTCATTCTTCTTCTTTACGAAAAATGCACCCTTTCTCAAAGGGCTACTAGCCTGGGGCCCTTGGCACAGAGCTGGTGCACTTTTTTGTGCATTTGCCTGTAAGCCCGTTTACTAGGTTCTTAAAGAGATCTGATATGGAGTTGTAAATTGTTTGTCCAATAAGTGGACTAAAAAGTGGTCTGCTGTAAATATTATCCCACCAGTGATCATTGTTACCCCCTGGTGTGTATTAGTTGTTATGGGTCCCTAAGAATTTTGGCTACACCTCTGCACTTCGCAGTCTCAGCTAGTGACGAGCATGTGTATAAAATCACTTGGTGCCCATCAGCATAGAACTGGTGTCCAATGAACCCCTGGAAGAGCACTGGACCTTTGTATGAGGCTATAGGGGCTCAACATAAATAGACAATTCCCCCATATAGACTTTAATGCAATTCTCAAGGACCCATGTGCCAGTTTAAAGGGTGTAGGTAATGACAAGTCACCTGCCTGGCATGTGGTGGATTTCTTGCCAATACTTGAGTCCTATTACCCAACCTCCTCCTGGGCACCAGGAGTGTAGCAGAGTCTGGTGCCCAGGGCTCCCCTGGAAGAGCAATGGACCAATGCCTAAGGCTAAAGGAGGGGCCGGAGCTCAAGGCCAAACTCTATTCTACCTGTTCCCTATTATACCCAAGTGAATAAATAGGCACGGCACTCCAATACATAGGTATAAATGCTTATATTCTGTCAAAGCAGTAATATTTCCAAACATGGAACAGAAGATACAATCCATATCATGGCCAAAAAGACAGTCTCTTACATTCATCCAACGTTTCGGGGGTCAGGAGCCCCCTTTATCAAGGAAGACTGTAAACCGGTGTGCATGGTATCCCCCATCTATATATACACAAGACAACCACATTCAAAATTCCCGCCTGACCTATGTATTGGAGTGCCGTGCCTATTTATTCACTTGGATATACAGCGGCGCCACCGCGGCTCTGGCACCCACCAATAATGGATTTGTAAGAGTGCACCAGCAACATTGGATTCCCTATTATACCCCCTCCTTGGTACTGGGGATGTCGAAGAGCCTGGCATAGGTCTATCACCCAAGGCGCACCTGAAAGTGCACTGGACCTAGGCCAAACATCATAAAGGCTGGTTTACTACCATGGGCAGATATTAAAGTCAAAAACTAGTCTGTAGGGGGCAAACTGGCCAATCTCCCCCTCCCATAGACTTGAATAGGATCCTTATACTCCATCCTGGATAACAGGGGTAAAAAGCAGTACAGTGCCTATTTCCTTGGGCCTGGAAGAGTACCGAACCTCTGCTGAAGGCTCTATGGGCTGGTATGATGTCATGGTAATACCAGCCTCTATGTCTGGTGTACCTGTCTAGAAGCCATTTGGGGGGGGGGGGGGGGGGGCACATTTATTAAGTAAACAAGTATTCAAGATTTGTTGACCTGAATATTGCCTCTACCTGGGTCTGGCCCAGCTGACCTGAATTGACATTATTAGGGTCCAGCATAACTATGACCCATAGCTAAAGCCCATTACAGTGTTCAGTGGAACCACCATCTCAAACACCTGAACTGACTGGACTCCTGTGGCAGGATCCTTTTTGTGCCTGGATTATGCAATAATTGATCTGCACTCTAATAAATGTATTGTTATTATTATTATAATAATCCTCTTAGCATGAGTTCTTATGCACATGAATGCTTCTATGAGGAATAGATAAATATCACTACATATGTCCACTTCTTTTGGCAATATGTGCCTGGATTTGAAGCATTCTGACAGGCAGAACCACAAAGGCCCCCTGAAGGATGTGTCCTGTCACCGTTCTTGTTTTTCACGTTCCTCCACAGTAGACAAAATGTATGGATGGCACTACAATCATCAGGCTGGGGAGGCATGGGAGTGAAAAGGCCCAAAATGGTTGGCCAACTTGGAAGGTCATGTTACTCAACCTTGTGATCAACTGCCAAGAAAGTCGAGTCAGACACCCTCTTCTACCCAGCTCGAAACTATATATTACAATGCGATCAAGAGGATGAAGTGCGCCAAGTTCCTTAGAAAAATCATCTCCTAGGTGGGAAAATTGCATAGCTGCCATCCAGAAGAAGGCCGAATAGAGGCTCTTCTTTTTAAAGTGGACCAACACCCAAGGGTGATCAGCCCGGGAATCTATAAGATTCCAGGGCCGATCACCTCCCTCCCCACGGGACATCCGAGATCGGGATGTCCCGCGGGGTGAAAACCCCCCAAACCCCCTTACCTTATCTTCGGCGGCAGCCGGCCGCCGCCGCCTCCCTCGCGCCCCTCTAGACGTCTGTGAATGGCCGGCGCGGGCGCGTGCGCGTCAAGAGGGACGCGCGGGAGGCGGCGGCGGAGGAGCCGCTTGTCCGCGACTGTCAAACTGCTTGTCCGTCGGCGCTGGGAGCGGGGAGAGGTGAGTTTTTCGGGTGATCGGGGGGGTTTCACACAGCGGGGCACCCCGATCGGGGGTGCCCCACCGAAGTGGACCAAGACCCAGGATAGTCAAAATCCTGGGTATTGGTCCACTTTAAGACAGTAAAAAAGGTTGTACTTTTTAAAGTAATCCTAAACCCAATGGCAATAATTAGCCAACAGGCAAATGACCCAAGTAGTCATCTAGTCATCCGGTCACCCTGTCAGCAGTTCAAATAACCCTGTAACAGGACTAGCTTCCTCCCAGTCCCAAATCCCAAATGGGAGAAACATGAGGCTGTAGGCACACACTTGCAGCGCTTGCTCTGGCAGAATGAAGGGTGACTTTACACAGGCTGAAGGACTGTTCTAGTGTGGGGGATGGGGGCGTCACTATTCAGTATCTCTGTGAGCAGCCTGTCTGCTTGATAAATAGCTCTTATGGCCAGCTAGCTTGTGTCTTGCTTCTGCCCAGCTATGTATAATCTTGCTGGCAGTGACATTCTTCCATAGCCTGGACTTCCAATTTAAATGCTAGGCTCATTTTAAGCACAATTATGGAGGTTTTGTAAAAAAAAAAATAATTGTTCCACAAAAGCCTGTGAGTAAGCCACACCCCTAAACCATACCTCTGCCACACCCTTCACCCTGCAATCTGGTCTCTAAGGTTGCATGTGCCTCTCTCCCGTTTCCAGCATTGAAGGATAGAAGCAGTATCAGGTGTAGTATACGGGTCCCTGAGGGGTTTAGCTCCTTAGGGTGTATGGGGAGTGGGTTCTTTATTAACGGGCTTGGGGGATCTCCTGACGTGGGCTTACTTCCAAAAATTCCAATGAGACTCCTCAGGGTGTATGGGGAGTGGGTTCTTTATTAACGAGCTTGGGGGATCTCCTGACGTGGGCTTACTTCCAAAAACTCCAATGAGACCAACTTTATGAAAAGGGCACTTACTTTATTAGCAGGACTTCAGGTACACTTTAGGCTTCACAGTAGGTCATACAGTCTTTCCACAACAGTTTCCTTAGCAGCTTCCATAGCTCAGCATTACATCCACAGGTGGTGGTCACTCATCCTGATCCCACAGCAGAATACTGAGGCCTTAAGCTTCCTCCTCAGCATCTTGGGTGTAATGGTTCACCTTCTCCTGTGGTCACTCGTTAGGTATGAATGTGGCTCCTCTGCTCTCTCTCTTATTCTACTTTTAACTGCTACCAGTTGACCCTGCTGGTACCTTCCTCTCACTCCCGGTTACTACAATAGAGGACTACATCTTGTAGAACACCGTCTCATTCTGAGGTAACTCCCCTTATATAGACTCCCTCTACTGGCTTCTAGAACCTTCTCTAACTTTCTACTCACCTTAGCCAATGGCAGCTCAGCTGTACTCCTATGTGGTTAGGTTTTAGGTTTGGTAGACCTGTAATGTCATAATCCATTTCTTATCCAACAGTGCCATCTTGTGATGATGTAGTGCAACTGCAGGACAGATATGAACCATTACATTAAAAGACCACAAAGATAATGGCTGAATACCTTCCGCCGGCTACACAGGGCTCATAAATCTGCGCCATGACATTGCCCTTCCCAGCTCAGCCACGAACCCAGAAACTAATGCAAAGAAATCGTTTTTGCCTAGAATCATTTGACATACAATCAGAGATGTGCAGATGCTTTGAATTGGCTCATTTTATACTGTCCCCAAGGGTTATAAGGTGGGAGAAAGTTAGTTTACTTTAACTTTAAAGTGGACCAACACCCAGGATTTTTACTATCCTGGGTGTTGGTCCACTTCCGCGGGGCACCCCGATCGGGGCCCTGCTGTGTGAAATCCCCCAGAAAGCCCAAAAAAACCCACCTCACCCCGCTCCTACGGCGCATGCGCGAGCGCTCCGCCAATCAGCGCGGACGGACAAGCTGGAATATGAACCGGACAAGAAGAGCGTGCCCGCCGCCGCCTCTCGCGTCTCCCTCTAACAGGGAATGCACCCGCGCCGGCCCTTCACAGAATCGGGGTGCCCCGCGGGCAGGGAGCTGATCTATAAGATTCCCGGGCCGATCAGCAGTGGGTGTTGGTCCACTTTAAAGTGATATTTCAGGCAAAATCACCTCCTTTTAAGAAGCTGCTGCTTTCATTCCTGTAGGCTGTCATTTTGTCCAAGTTATGTTACTCCTTCAACTGCTGGTTCATGGATGCTACCGTGAAAGGCCAGATCAGACTACAGAGAACACTCATAACAACAAAGATGGACTCCTGCATGCTTAAACCGGACCTTCACCATGATTTATTGAAAAGTCCAAACCCTTATAAAACGATTCCCCAGCATTTAAAATTGATATATTTTAAGTTTTTAGTCACTTACTTATTATTCTTTTTCCCACTGGGCTGCAACTCTGTTCAGGACTTTAGGATACGGGCACCACCATCTTTTGCTCAGACAGAGCAGAGCTGGGGTCAGGAAATGGACAGCAATCCCAGAATGCAGAGCAACACAGTCAGAAGACACTTCCTGTTTGCAGGCTGCCTGACGTGCCATGAGCCGCCTTCTTGGATGTTTAAAGGCTCATAACATGCAGTAGATGCAGGTAGGATGATTTTTAATGTGAGCAATCTGTATGTACAGGGTGTGGGAAACATATAAGATAGGCTCTAATTCAGGGTGAAGGTCCAGATTAATGTGAGCAATCTGTATGTACAGGGTGTGGGAAACATATAAGAGAGACTCTTATTCAGGGTGAAGGTCAGCTTTAAAGACTTATCTGTAAAAGAGGGTAATTGACCAAAGAATATCATCCTAGACCCCACTCAACCAAGCCATTCTGTCCACATACTTAATGGAGGTCTTGCTAACTTACAGAACAACCACCAACCAATGAACTCTTATTGACTGTCTTGGTGGTAAAGTGATGTATGTACTCACTGTTTCTGAAACCCTATAGCATACCTAGTATCCCTTTTGTATTGCATGGTGTAAAATGCCACAATTCCTTGTGTGTTTATGAAGCAAATAAAATAATTCTATCCTAGGCATTTTCCCTTTTAGCCTTCATCCACGGTTCTCAAGAGATCATGCGTTGCCCATCTGAACCTCTATTTCCCTTGATAACCTCTCTTTTACCAATCAAAGCTTAAATCATTCCTCATGTTTTTCATACCCCTAGCTTCAGTCATTGTCTACAGTTCTCATTAGGTTATGCTTTACCCCTCTAATCTCCTAATAACCATAGTTCTGCCAGACCACTGTAATAGGGACACCCGTAGCAGGCCTCCAGGTCAACAGTCTGGGGTGCAAAAATCCAACACCCGACAACAGAAAATACCTAGGGCTTGATTATGAGGGGGCTAAAGGGGCCTCCACCACTTGCCCTGCAAAGGGGGCTTCCACCAAATTTTGGGTTATAGTCTGGACCAGGAGGATTTACAGTCTTTGTTCTGATGGGCCATGGGGCCAGCAACAAAGCTGCGGCAGCAGTGGGGGCCCCGGCACCTGGGCCTTTTTTTTTGTTTTTGCAAACCTGCAGCCAAAGCCACCACAGGGCAGGACAGAGAGTCTAAAGCTGCAAAGCTGCCGTCAGCAAATGCTACAGTGATGGGTGCAGAGCTTTCAGTCGGCAGCTTCTCAATGCACATAATCCACCAAGCACAGGCGCTGGCAGCTTAATGCAGGGAACTCTTTTCTGCTTGACCAGCTAGAAGACTACACAACCCCCCGCCCAGAATGGAAGAGCAGGAGTTCCCGAGCGGCACGCACCCGCACAAGGGGGGCACAAGGGACTCTATCTGACATTCCAGTAAGTAGGTGGGTGCCAGTCAATCACCAATCAGTTGCTTAGCTGGACTATTTTAATGGAAAGAAAAAACTGGGTATCTGGGGACCTCCACCATACCGAGACACTGAGTCTATTTATAGACTAAAGAACCAATCAGCAGGCATGACATGCAGGGCCCTTCCCTTGTCTGGGCCTAGGTACCCCACTGTGCAGTGAAGAAGACACTTAGGGGGTTATTTAAGAAGGGATAGCGCCAGGTAGGGCTTTGTAGCGGCAGGCAGCGTCTGGCAGCATCTACTAGCGGTTGCTCTAAGTGCCGCTACCTGGCGCTAGTAACGAATTAGCCTCTTAGTGTTTTTACTCTTTCACTGCAGTCCCTACTCTAAAACTCTATCAAACTGAATAAAACTTCCCTGTTCTATCAAACAAACTGTTACACCACCATTCTTTGTGCTCTTCATACCCAAGTCTCTGCAATTGTCCACGGTTTTCAGTACATCACACTCTACCCCTCCTATCTCCTTTAAAGTGGACCAACACCCAGAATTTTTACTATCCTGGGTTTTGGTCCACTTCCGCGGGGCACCCCGATCGGATGCGTGAAACCCCCCAGAACACCCCAAAAAAACTTACCTCACCCCGCTCTTACGGCGCATGCGCGGCCACTCGTCCAATCAGCGTGCTCGGAGCCGCTGTGGTATGCGTGTCCAAGCGACGTACAACCACAGAGGCTCCGAGCACGCTGGCGGACGCATCTTGTGCTTCCCTCTTACAGGGAGTGTGCCGAGCATTCACAAATGGCTGGCGCAGGCACGCGCCCTGCTAGACAGAAGCACGAGATGTGACCACGGGCCGCGCATGCGCCGTTGGTCCGGGAGTAAGGTAAGGTGAATAGGGCGTCCTGGGGGGTTTCACACAGCGGTGCATAGAAACATAGAAGGTTGACGGCAGAAGGAGACCATACGGTCCATCTAGTCTTATGTACATACTGTATGTTCTCTTTATCTTAGGATAGATGTGTGCTTATCCCAGGCAGGTTTAAATTCACTGACTGTTGATTTTTCAACTACTTTTGCTGGAAGTTTGTTCCAAGCATCTACTACTCTTTCTGTAAAATAATATTTTCTAACATTGCTCCTGATCTTCCCCCGACTAGCTTCAGGTTGTGCCCCCTTGTTCTATCATTAAGTTTCTTCTTAAAAACACTTCCCTCCTGAAACTTATTGAATCCTTTCACATATTAAAGGTCTCAATCATGTCCCCCCTCTCCCTTCTTTCCTCCAGACTGTACAAATTAAGTTCTTTAAGTCTCTCCTGATAAGTTTTAAGTTTAAGTCCTTCCACCATTTTTGTTGCCCGCCTTTGGACACGTTCTATTTGAATAATGTCTTTTTGCAGGTAAGGTCTCCAGAACTGCACACAGTATTCTAGCTGTGGTCTCACCAATGGCATCCCGATTTTAGATGCCCCACGGGGAGGGATCTGATCAGCCTGGGAACCTTAGAGATTCCCAGGCCAATCGGGCAGGGTGTTGGTCCACTTTAAATACTTTAACTGATCACAGTTCTGCTTGACCACAGTCCCTTGTGTTTTCCGCCATTGTCAGCGGTTCTTGATAGATCACGCTCTACCCCTCTAATCCTTTATTTTCCTTGATAAACTCTCTGTAACCGAGCACAGCTTTGCTTGACACAAACAAGCAGAAAACATTGGTGTGGTGTTAATGAATCATCATCTCTTTTTTTTTCCTCTCCGAATTAGACTTCCTGAAGACAGAACAATTTGCAACCCGAGTTTAAACCCTGAAATTTGCAAGCA
Organism: Gastrophryne carolinensis; assembly: GCA_027917425.1. Taxonomy (NCBI): domain Eukaryota; kingdom Metazoa; phylum Chordata; class Amphibia; order Anura; family Microhylidae; genus Gastrophryne; species Gastrophryne carolinensis. The sequence goes on along the minus strand of CM051241.1, from coordinate 22,198,807 downwards.
GATTTATGCAATAAATTGTTGGCAAGTAACAGTTTGCTATTTGATGCTAATTAGACATAAGGCAGATCCATGCAATGATAAATTAGCAGCGGGGCCTAGGATTATATTAACCGATTCCCGTTTTATACATGCCGCTGTCTGACTTTTTCTCTCCCGTTCGCAGTCTTTCAGGCATTTCATTTCACTTGTAAGAAATCAAGAACCAGAGAATAAAGCATGCTGTTGTTTTTTTTTTTTTAATATAGTTAATTGCACGTTTGGAATATTTTCTTATCGCACCCGTCAGATTTACAGTTCTACAAATCTAACACTTGTGTTCAACTTTGCAGTTGACAGTAACCCCCGGGCTTAGCTAACTCGGCCTTGTGTGTATTCATATGACTGTTTGTTACGCAAACACAACTTGTTTGTGCAAACACCTCCAGTTAATTTGATGGATGGCGGTGGAACTCTGAGAGGTGGCAGCGCACCTTCCTTCAATCAATTAACACGTTGCGGTTTTAACTTACCAGGAAAGGTGGCCAGGTTGCTTACTGTGCACTTCTATAGAGGGAACGGAATCTAGTTTATGACCAATAATCCTGTAACAAATTGTAAATTAGCCATGGGATTATTTTGTCATACATCTGTGAATGTGTGATCTAGATTTGAGGGGAAACAGCACTACTATATTATGGGTTGGCGGGGTCAGCCCCTATTTTTACAAAATAGAAGTGTAGAACTGGACAGCCTGCATGTAAGGAGTTACCTCTCGGCTAGCGCCTGAAGCTCCTGCACCTTCGTCCTAACAAGCTGCGGAAGGCATCCCCAGCACAGTCCTCATGGTGGATGAGGCACATGCACGTGTGGGTCTCATCTGTTGTTTCTCCAGCATTGCTGTGCTGCTCTCCTGAAATGTCCCAGCTTCCTCTCAGACCCAATGAGCCTTTAGTTTGTTATTGCATCATTGACCTTTGTGTAAAATAAGGCCTATGTAGTGGCCAGTGGCCATCCTTGACCCCTGCCATATCTCTCCTGATCCACTGCCAGCCAAATAATGCCCCAGTCACCATGCATGAGATAGCTTTTAATCTGTGAGGCTGTGCTAACACTAGTTCTTGTCTTACAATTGCTGACCTTTTGCTTGCTTTCCAACCATCCCAACTTGTCATCTGGGCTCACCTCTATCTCTCTGACTTTGAGCCTATTAACCTTTGTAGACCTGGGCCTGTCAAGACCTATGCAGCCTCCAGTCTGCTATAGAAGTATGCCAACCTTCGCAGATTCAGGTGACATCCTTAGTGCCCAAGTCCTCGGGATAACCAAGTGCTTTGATGGCAGGTAAGGGCAACAGACTTAGATTAGGGAATTTTCATGTGTACAATGATTGGCCAGGGAGCAGTTTGGGAGAGGACAAAGCCAGTCCACATTTTGCTTGTGCTACTATGAGTACTTTGTAGCCCAAACATGCTACCTTTGCCAGCAGCCATTCTGACTACTCCCATTGAGCAGGAAGGACAACTCCAGGCCTGTAGGCCTAAACATGCTACTATTAATCAGCAACTGCAAAAGGGAGCTACTAGTGTCCAGTCTTGATATGATATATGTATCCAAGTGCATTCACTCATGTCAGGGAACCGCGGGTCATGTGATCCAACTATCAATCAGGGACCGATCATGCAGCCCACCTTCCCAAACCCTGTCCGTTTGCCCTCCTAGCGGGACTACCAGGCCCAAAGCCTTCAGACACACAGATTCTTGGCTAAGGCAAAAAGTTTGTTCAAGTTAAATATAGGTTTTAATGCAATGAGCACACTAGGCAGTGATAACAAACATTTGGCTATGATGGAATGAATACAAATGTCATTCTGAAAAGTGGGTTACAGGTTATAGCGAGTTACACACAGAGATATAATAGTCAGTTACCTTAACTTTCAGATGTAGGGTGGTGATGAAGAGCTCCCACATGGAGGTGAGTGGCAAGCCTATTGATGGGCACCTCCAGCACGCTGCAGCATGACCGCCCCCCAGAAGTAACAAAAGCCTGGCCCAGGGTCATCCCCCTTTATACGGTGACACCCTTTCTCTCCCTCCCTCATGTGGGACGGATTGTCCCCTCTCACCGTTGTGGAGCCTGCTTTAGCACCTAAAACCCTTTAGGGGTTATAACTTTGAGCAGGGGGGGTCGTATGGCTCTGGATACAGCACCAAAAGATTGGGCTGTATGCCAGGCATCCGATGAGCCCAAAGATGGAGTCCCTAAATGGGTCAGAACCCAAGATCTCAATTTCTCTAGGTTACCCTTTTTGCATGGCTCTAAAGATTGTATGTCTATGTGCGGTTTTGTGGGCCCATTCTGGTCCTGTATCTGGCTTGGCACAGTGACCCAGCTATGGTCCGATTTGTGTTGGTGCCGGTGGTTTGAGGCTCTTGTCTATGATGTGAAGAAGCTCACAGCCAGGGGTCACTTTTGTCTCGGATCGAGTTCTTTTCAGGTCAGAGGTGTGAAAGAGTCAGCAGGGAGTCTGATCTGCGCTTGGCTCCCAGATGCTAATTCTCCTGGGTTTCCTGGGTTCATGACTAGAAAGCCTTAATGCTACAGACGGAAATAAAGGGGAACTTCGGACTTATATCCATGGGTTTCTATACATTTAAATGGGATTTTTCCTTCACAACTCCTTCATTGTGTTTAATTGGTCATTTCGAATTTACGTAAAAATTGGTAGACCTTCAAAAATTGCCACCAAGCCTTGACTTTTAACAACAATGAGCATTAATGGTAGACACCATATCTCAAGAAGCAATAACTTGCTGTACCTTCCTACTTACTCCCTGTTCAAGAACAACCAACACGATTGAATCATATGATAAATTGCTGGATGCTTTTAGCCTCCCCATTATCATGCAAACTCTACAGCAAATCCTGTAATATTGTAGTTAAATACCCTAGCCTCCCCTGCTACTTATTGAGTGAATCCCTCCCGCATTCTGCCTGGGTCAGCATTTGATAAATAGACCATACTGACCAGCCATAAAATTGGAGTAATTGCCACATTGGTCAGTAAACAAGTGAAAAAGTATGATAAATCCTTCTCTATGTTCATACAATAACACCGACACCTATGGAAGGCAACAAGAAACGCACCAGCCCGACAGTGACGGATGCTCTGTTCGTGCCGGCCCCAGCTCTTGGTGTTCAGAGTGCGTTGTTTATTTATTTTCCCTCTATCTAGTCTCAGCACAGGAGGAACCATTTTTTAACCTTTTCGGTAATCTGTTAGCAAGCCGCTCGCCTACTGTATTCCTGTCAAGGTGTCGGCGCCATAACAATAAATTTTACATTGATGTCTTGCTTTTCAGGAATAATTACAGGGCACCTTAAATGTTAGGCCATTTACAACCGGTGCACAAAAATGACAATAAAATCAATAGAGCTCAATCCTCAGAAGAACATTGCAGCCTTTTGCTGTGTTAATGGATTTGTGCGTCCGCAGAGGGCCGACTTGACTGTGCAATGACTGTTTCTGGAGCCGCGCAGTCTCCATATTGTCTGGTAGCCATGTTTGATCATTTGCATTAAAATAGGCTGCTGACGAAGGATTGAAGGTAAGCCTATGAACGTTTTCATTCAATACGATCATAAGGCTGGCTGACAAGGGAATTCCAGCTCATCTATTCATGAATTATAATAGTTTTGTCCATATAGTACTTTCCAAAAAGTCGTCCCACAAACCCAGCAGTTGTTTTCACAGAGGGGCATCCGATTGCTGGTGCACCCCACTCTTGAAGATAAATTGGGAGCAGGCTTACCTGAGGTTGCCCTAAACATCAAGTGCAAGCCATGGGGTGGAAGGATCAAAGACCTTGCAATACAGCCTAGACCCCACACCCCATGTGCTTGCACAAATTCAAAAGAAACAAAGGAGGGGTGAACCCGAGGCCCACAATTGGCCTTCATGTTGTCCCCTCCTCTGGGAATTGAAACGGCTAATTGAGGGGCTTGATTTCTCTGTGGGAGTAATGTTCTGTTTTAAAGATGAACTAGGGTCAGAAATGACCATAGTCCCTCTTTGATATGCAGCAGCGGACAGCCCGAACCGGGCTACCCTGCTATGCACAGCACTGCTGAATAAAGGAACCAGCTGTCCGATACTCACTGCTTCTGGCATCCTCTCTGACGACTGGCATGGAGCATCCTATCAGTGCACGGCCAGCTTTGGGCGCTCTGATAGGCTGGTCATGCCCACTTGACTGTGAACAGCCTATCACAGAGCCTGCACTGGCAGTGCACACTGATGCTCCACAGCAGCCGTAGAAGAGGATCCTGGAAGCGGTGAGTATCGGGTGCTTTGCACAGCGCAGCAGTCAGGTCACGCTGGCCTGCTAATGCATTTTAAAGAGGCACTATGGTTATTTACCATGACAATGCTGCCATAGGGCCTGATTCAGAGCCTGCCCCTGAATGCTCAGTTTTGTCAAGGACTGGTCTCGGAAACCGGGAAATTGCAAACGCTCGTATCATTCACAGCCGTGTTCCGAGAAAAGTTGTGTATGTGTGTAAACGGCAGTATTTTCATTGCGTACGCATATGGTTTAGCCAATCATTTACGGTATTTGCAGCCCAAGTAGTCTCAGGACTGTGTTTTTACCTGTTTTTAGACGTAACATGCTGGGGATCCCATTGTTCTCGGTGTGCCGTGTCCTTCGATGGCTTTCCGGTGTAGGCCTTTTTTTGTTTTAAGCAATTGCTTTGCTTTGTTTTCAAGCTATTTTGATGTGCTTCCTGCTGTCCCTTGCCAGTGTACCTATGATAGTCTGCATGTCCTTGCACATACTTACCTTTGTCCCCCCTGCTGGCATCTAGGGCATACCATGGTAGTCTGCATGTCCTTGCACATACTTACCTTTGTACCTTGGTTCCAAGTCGTCTGATTCTACCCACTGTTACTCACCTTATACTCCGGCCACCTTCTGTTTTGATGTTCTGTTTTACACTGATGTTTGTTTGGTTTTGCTTTATGTAGTTGCATAGAAAACACGCCACCATGCAACATATAACTTTAAAACTATATATTAAAATGTTTTTGTTTTTTTGCATACATTTTTCTTCCTAAATTGATTTACATTACGTTATATTAAAAAATACATTCACCTTCTCTGTTGTACATCCACTTGCCTGGGAAATTATGGCTGTAGAATCTTCGCACCCAGGGCCACTTTCGCCGTTTGAGGTTCGACCGGTGTAGCATTATTTGGGTGAAGGTGTAAGGCGTCCCCTCAACACTTCCTCTGCCAACGCCCTCTTTTCATGTGTGTTGGGCTTGAAGTCATACCTTTGCTCCATGAAAGTCTGCAAACAACAAACAGATGTGCATTGTTAACTTATGTCCTCTGGGTCTCCTATAGGTCCAGATGCACGCCCCCTGCCCCTTTAAGTAATTTTCTGTGACAGTGTAAGCACCCAAGTCTTGTATATGCTAGCGTATGCCAATGCTTCCAAAGAGTAATGACAGTGGGCCTCCCTAAACCTTTAGTCCAATTGACCCCGCCATATACTCAAACAAGAGGGTCGTTGATCTTTAACAAATTTTATTGTTTTTCTAGGCTAATAATGCCTGCAATACCATTGAAAAATGGCAATACATACATTTACACATAATATAAAGCCACTTTAATGAAATAAAATATTGCACAGTAATTCTTGGATATACAGAACCACTCCATACTGCGGCAGATTTGTACAAGTTTCAAATATCTTCATTGGTGCCAAAGCTCAGGAGCAAACTGCAAAGCATACATAAATTATGTTGCAATTGTATCAATTTGTATGCATACATATCAATACATTTTTAAATATTGTCAAATGATTGAATTCAATCAGTACTGTACTATCAATATTTCAGCCCTATATTTTGGGCCCCATATTGTACGTTCAAAATTACATCCAATGACAATGCACTTTTAATTATAAACACATATAACAATATACACACCTCATTATTCAATGAGCATTTAATGTCTGCAAGTCACATATCTTTGATGGATATCACTATTTTAGGTCCACATGGGATAGATATGCTGAATTTCTGTGCTGTGAATATACAGCAGATTAGATTTTGGTATAATGACTAAAATGGTATTAGAAAGTCTATGAATGCTGATCAGTCTTACCTTATGTGCATCTGAAAGGGGAGGACCAACTCAGAGCAGGACCATTATACACAATTGTATGACAATGCTAACTAATCCAGCTCTCCCATCCCAAAATAGTAGGGGATTGCAAGCGCAGACGCACTTAGGCAAAAAGGCGTGCTTAATTCTCCACTCCATTGTTGGATAGGGCTCACTGACCTTGGCCAGCTCTTCCATCCTACAGTAGTAGCGGATTGAATAGAAATGTCAAACATAAATCACTTAGGCACCCCTGCCTCACAAACATGCCAGAGTGGTCCACGTGACTGTGGCAGCAAAGTATTGTGGCCCTGGCCGCATAGCACAGCCGTTAGAGACTCCGTATTTGGAGCGCTGCTCCCTCATGGGCGTGTGCGGGTTCGAATCCAACTCTGTATTTATTGTGGCCCTGTAACGTTGGAAGGCCAGGCCTCCCCCATTACTGTGGCGCCATGTGCCTTCACTTGTATTTTGCGACCACTGTCACCTGTTTGTACCTTGGTAGGAGTCTAATGTGGCACACATACGTAGGTGAATGACATGAAAGTGTGACTTTCATAATCATAAAACATCATAATTTCCTCCTGCTGCACATGGGTGAACACGGTAGGTGCCATGTTGGATCTTTTGGATGTCGTCTGTGGACCCCGGAAGTGTGCTTGCGGCCATACGCCAATGTAACCTATAGGTTACTTGTGCCTTTTATGGGCTATTAAATAGTTTCCAGCACAATTTCCCACTTAATTAGGTATGAGGGTCAGATTTTATTGCCACTGCTGACTGCTCCACCACAGCCCCCAGAGCCAGAAACACATACATGGCAGAGGAACCACAAGCACCCGGCCCAGGTACCGCAGCCCCAACTCCAGGACCCGCCATTCATCCCGCAGACACTCCCCTGCTGATACCCACACCAGCCACTCTGAGTGGGTTACCGGCAGCAGTGTAAGGCATCAGCAGCGGGAGTCAGAAAACCAGGGCTCCCAGAGCTCCTAGCACAGCCCACCATGGACCAAACAACGATCAGGGCACCGGAGCACTATGCGCACCCCAGGGAAGACCCCAGTGCGGAGTCCACAGCAGAGCCAACAGGGGAGCCAAAGACTGAGCAGCATTGTCACAGCCAGGCCTACTCTTTCCCCGGCCAGTAGCCTGGTATTGTGGTAGTGACTTCCCCTTCAGTCAAGACACCACCCAGCAGATGACAGCATCAGCCACACATCCTGGGTGCAAACTAACAAGGGGCAAGTTGAGTGACCAATTTAAAGATGCTCAGCTGGAGGTTCTGCTGGATGATGTTGCCAAAAATTATGATCTACTTGCTGGGTCCCGCTCAACCCCCAAAGCGTTGCAGGAGGAGTTATGGTTGGAGATTGCCCGCAACATGATGGGGCCTAGCCAGAACCCAAGGATGGTGCCCAGGCCAAGAAAAAGTTATACGCCCTGAAGGTGGTGGGTTGGCGGAAACTCAGCACCAGACGGGCTGAGGGGTAAGTGTTGAACTACCAGAGGGCTGCTTGTACAGGTAAAAACATTGTCAAATTCACTAAAGCCACCCTTTTCTGTGTTTGAATCTAGCTTGCAAACTGGTGGGGTGCTCCCCAAAACTCTACAATTTACCAATGCTTAGGGGGGGGGTGTTGGGGAGGCTCCACCCCAACACCTACTAGTGGGCGTCGGGCACCATGGACACTGATAGATGGCATGTGCCCACCAGTGGTAAGACTTGTTAGCACATTGTAGCTTGGCACAGGGGAGAGTAGGCCAACCAAACATCCCACCCACCGACCACAGTTCCCACATGCACAGCCAACTTGGAGGGCTTGCCTGCTCAACATATGTTGTGCGACAACACACACCAAGGGTATTAGGCATCCTTTAAATGTAACCCCTAATTGAGGTGTGATCAGACCAACATTTTTAGGGGCCCACGTCGATGTGGAACCCAGTGGGTAGCCCTTGAAGGAATTTTCAAGGGGCACATATACTAACAGAAAACTACCAGTGCATTTACCTTGACTGTGCAGCAACACCCCAGCCAGCAGCACCTCGCCCATAAGACCCACCGCTTGCAGCCACAGCTGACACGTCTGGTTTTCCTATTACCAAAACAACATCAAGGCTGGGCCCAGCCACCAGCCAGCCACCAAGGGAGTCCAGACAGTGATGAAGTAAATGAGTGAGCTTACAAGTCAAAGGGCAAGGGACAGGGTAGAGAAGGAGGGTGAACCCAAGGTAAAGTTTGGGGCTCTGGAAGCTGTGTGGTAACATTGGTAAAAACTCCCAATATCATCTGGACACCTCCACCAGCTGCTGGCACCAGGGACACTGATGAAGCTTGAGGCACAGCAAGCTGCAAATACCCAAAGCCGGGCAACATCCCCCTAACCTGCCATGCTGGTCTTTGGGTTGTGGGGGTCCCCAAGCTTTAGTTATGCCAGACAGGCACATTTTTTGTGATCAATTTTTCTGTTGACCTGCAACCACAGCTGTGATATAACCCAACAACTTGTGACAATTAACAAGTAATTAGAGAATAAATACCGAAAACCTGAACTTTGTTTGGATGTTATTAAATCACACCCAGACATAGAAGGGATAGAATGAATCACAATGAATCACAAGTGGGCAAAAAATAAACAGTTCAAGAAAAAGTCCAAATTCTGCCGAATGCTTTGGACCGCACGGACTTTGATTATCCTGTCTGTGGACTCCTGAGACCTGTGTGTAGCTGACCCCATCTTACAGCGGGGAAGAATGAGGTAATTAGCCCCAGTACCCACATAGCTTGACGAAACAAAAACGACCGTCTGGAACACAGGGACTGAATCAGCTTCCTAAAGGATCATGATCTTCGATTGAGGCAGAAAGATTTTGTGATGGATTGCATTGATCTTAAACTCCAGATAAGTCATGACCTGTGATGGGACTAGACTGGACTGGATCCAACCCAATCGTAGCAAAAAATCCTTCAGTTCCAGATCCTGGAGCAACCTCTCATGATCTGGGGCAAGGAGGAGGAGATTGTCTAGATATGCTATGATCCCAACTCCTTTCTGCCTTAGTGCAGCTAGAGGTTCCGCCAGAACTTTGGTAAAAATTCTCGGAGCTGATGCCAGCCCGAAGGGCAGGTATACAAATTGGAAGTGGAGTACTTGTGGCGTACTTGAGAAGTATTCATCGGTACATGCTAATAGCATACCTCCCAACTTTTGAAAACAGTAAAGAGGGATATTTGTTGTCCTTAAACCACGCCCACAGTCACGCCCACGCCACGCCCCCAGCCACGCCCTGTAAGGGAAACACCACCTAAGAATTAAATAATATTAATACAAACAAGGCCTCCGCAAACACATTACAGCGAAGGGCTGTAGTGAGAGGGGCATCCTATCCCATCCATTGCAGCCAGTGAGGGGCATCCCTCCAATACAACCAGTGAGGGGCATCCCTCCAATACAACCAGTGAGGGGCATCCCTCCAATACAACCAGTAAGGGGCATCCCTCCAATACAACCAGTGAGGGGCATCCCTCATTGCAGCCAGTTAGGGGCATCCCTCATTGCAGCCAGTTAGGGGCATCCCTCATTGCAGCCAGATGGGGGCATCCCTCATTGCATCGGCGACACAGACACACATGCACAAACACACACACATAGACACACACACATATACACACACGTGCAGGTGATTTCCCCTCCTGCATGATCTCCAGTGAGGCTCCTTCCTGGAGTCCCGTCCCCACCCATTGAACCACCAATGAAATTAAAGAGAAAAAAAAACCTGCCTCCCAGACTCCCGGTCCTGCGGCCTCTCATGCGCCCGCGGCCACCAGCCTCAAGTGTGCAGCTGAGCGCTTACCTTCGGGGTCTGCGGTGCTGGGTGTCTGAGAGGTCGCGGCAAGACTCCGGGCAACGGCGTGGGACATAGCGGCGATGTTGCGGGACAAGTGCATGCGCCGTGGGGCAACCTGCCAAAAATGGTGAGTATTGTGGGGGCTGGCGTCTGATCTTCCCCCCAGGGCATTCCAAATATAGTATACCCTCTCCCCCTAAAAAAATAGAAAGTTAAAAGGATAAATTCACCTATCCGGTGATCCCACAGTACTATCCCCACCATAATTCTATACAAGGTGCGTACCAACACTAGGCATTTCTCAAAGCTGGCATGAGTATGAGGTGGTACGGCAGCTCACAGTCAGGTTTCTGTCTCACTGGGGACCAGAAGCATAGCATACCTCCCTACTGTCCTGGATCTGATGGGATAGTCCCACTCTCTTACTGCTGACTCACGGCTCTGGAACAGTTCTGTGGTATGCACCGGGCCCCTAGTGGCGATGCCCCCCCTGTGCCATGACTCACTTTGGCATTATTACATTGCATTATTATCTTAAGTCATTAGTGGCTCAGGGTAACCCAGCAACATTGCACCCCTCTGACACAGAGCAGACCCCAATCATGGGGTGTGATGGAGTCAGTGGGTTTAAATTAAATAATTGTTAACTTTAATTTGCTTCTTACCTTATCCTCCGGGGTCGTCACGCGTCCTTAGCAGTTGGGCGGAGTCTAACGGCCCACTCTCATGTTCCCGCTCCGGCACTGCTTCCGAAGCCGGGGCAAGCCGGGGCAAGGTGGCCAATCAAGAGGCCCGGATGACGGAGCCGCCGATATGCGCCGGAGAAGCTGGTCTCCGGTAGGGGGGAGCGGAGGGGTGGGGGTGGTAGAAGGATGGTGTTGTGGGCGCCGGAGCAGCTGATCGGCGGCGGCGGGGGGCGGTGTGCGGGCGCAGAAGCAGCTGATCGGGGGAGGCGGGGGGGTGCGGGCGCCGGAGCAGCTAATCGGCGGCGGCGGGGAGGGGGGGTGCGGCCGTCAGAGCAGCTGATTGGCGGCGGGGGGGGTGTGCGGGCGCCGAAACAGCTGATCGGGGGAGGCGGGGGGTGCGGGCGCCGGAGCAGCTAATCGGCGGCGGCGGGGAGGGGGGGTGCGGCCGTCAGAGCAGCTGATCGGCGGAGGTGGGGGGTGCGCCGGAGCAGCTGATCGGCGGCGGGGGGGGGGGAGGCTCGGGACAAGACAATGCATAGCGGGACTCGGGACCTAATAGTGAAAATCGGGGCAGTCCCGGGAAAATCGGGACGGTTGGGGGTATGTAATAGGCATCCTTCAGGTCTTTTGAGACCACGAAGGAGCCAGACGGGAGCAGATTCCTCATAGAGAAGATGGACATGCGGAACGTCTGTAGCATACCGACAGAATCAGCTTCTTATAAAATAAGAAATTGTTTTAACCAGGCACCTATTAAGGACCAGGCATCATTGCTTCTTAGGGAGTGACTGTTGCGTACCAAAGTAGAAGTAGGAGGGGCCCCTGCAAAAGAGTACTTGTTAAGCAAAGGCTTCTATAAGAGGATTGACTAGAAAAAAAATGTATATATTCCTGAAATCCCTTAGTGCGAAAAAAGTGGATCTGTCAGCAGACCTCTCTAACACCTTTTCTAGTTCTGGGAATTCCCCATTAATGGGCATGGCACACAGGTGCAACTTTGAACCTGTATCCCCTGAACAAGTACACAGTCACTACGCACCGAATTGGTGAGAGCCATTGCCTGCACAGGAAAAAGGCCGCAGAGAGGATAATCTGTAAAAAGACTCCACCAAAAAGCTTTAGCCTCACTCAAATTGACATTAGGGTTGATTCAGAGAGACAAAAAAAGACTTTTGTTTTTGTGGCGATCTGGTTTTTTTCGTTTTGTTCCCGCTCGCGTATGAGTGTACGAGTGATTCTAAGCATGCATCGCAAGCCTTCAGTAAAGTTTCCGTTCGTTCGTATGCCAAAGAGAATGTCATTTTCAAGCTTTCGTTTTCAATTTATGTTACTCATGTTACAACGTAGGCTTTCGCTTTTGCCCTTTTTCCATCGTCTCCTCGAACGAATCATTTCCGTTTCCCGTTAGATTCTGAATTCCTTTTTATATAAATAATCGTCCAGACGAAAATCGTTACGACCTTACGCCTGCGCACTACAAACTTAACTCATTAATGTGCTCGCCTACATATTTAGTTCACTCACTTCTGCTACAATGCTTAGCTAAATCACTTCGCGCTCAGTATATTCTTCCATTTCCCACCCCTAAAACTTACCTAAATTACTTCGCCGTCTCATTCTTCTTCCATTTCTCACACCTAAAGCTTACCTAAATCACTTCGCGGTCTGGTGAATCTTCATATCTAAATTTTGTGTTTTGCATTCGTTTTGTGGTAACCAACCCTTAATGAATGCATTTAGAAAAGGAAATGACACAGACATTTTTTTTTTAATAATCTTAAATGGCATTTTTCAAGTGCCTTTTTTTAAGTAAAATAGTTTCAAGAAATGTACAACTTTGTTTATATATTTTTTTTTTTATTTTAAAAAATATAAAACTTTTATACATATTTTAAATTTTTAAAATAAGACATAACACGTAGTAAAATATATACATAGTAATGGCAGGCCCCATAATATTATTCTTCCCCCGAGTCGCGCAGCTCCTGCATCTCGCCCACCAACTGAAGGACCCTGGCACTCAGTTGTGCCACTCTGGCATGTGTGGTCCCTGTTAAAAAAACATAAAATACATTTTTTGTGTAACCTTGTTGGGATCATACTGCAGTGCCCCCCCGTATGGTCCAAACACCTAAATCTGGACTTCAAAAGCCCGAAGGCCCTCTCCACTACGGCCCGGGTTTTGCAGAGGGCCTAATTAGAGAACTCCTGGTCCGCATTCTGCGGGCGAAGAACGGGCGTCAGGAGCAAGGGCAGGAGCGGATATCCAGAATCCCCTGAAATAATTTTAAAATATTAACATAAAATACCCATTCTAAGCAACAATATTGTTTAACATGTCATCAAGGGCTAAAAACAGCCATAGGTTAAGACATGGGTCATCAACTATATTTATTGCCATACAGTGAAAATGAATTGATGGAATGTGAGCAAACTTACCCAGGAGCCATCCACCAGATAATTCTCCTGACTCAAACTGACGAAATAAGCCGGAGCTCTGCAATATATAAGCATCATGGGACGACCCTGGATGCCCTGCAAGAACACTGAGGAATCGCATATCCGGACCAAACACTGCTTGTATGTTGTGCGAGTGGCACATCTTGCAGTTCCTGCAACCAAATATAAAATAATTACACAAAGCCAAGGTAAACAACTAAAACAATAACTCCAACAACAAATTAAGATTCAAGTTCAACAATCCAAATATAAATAACAAAGGACATAAGTCTAAAAAAATGTACCAATTATATGGATGTGTGGGAAAATAAAGGTTTACATGCTAAGGACTAATTAAGGTAAGCATTAAAATGCTTTTATAAGGCATACATGAAATATATTGATTCAGGTATGCATTGCTATACAATTTATGGCCTCGGCCATGCTGATACATGCAATGCCTTGGAGCTGAAGGCGCTCAGACTCCTCCACATAGCTGCAAAACATGTTCAACAATAGCAATCCGAGTCCTCAAAGGACCCGTAAGTGAAGCGGAGAAGAATCCGTTTTATAGGGCGGAGGTCCATCGGCAATCAGGTCTCTGAATCACACGGAAACCCATCCCAATAACGTAAGTTATCTGAACGAGCAAAAATGATCATATTTAGATCCGAAAATGAGCCGAACTAACGCAAATGATCAGATTTAGATTCGTCCATCGAAAGCGCATATACGCATTAGCGCGAACGAACGTACGAATGCAAAATGGAACTTAAAACCCCCAAAAACACACAAAAACATACACAGACAGCTACGAAAGTCCAGACGAATGTGTCTCTGAATCGAGCCTATTGTCTTGGCATTGCTATGACAGAACGACTTTGGCTGTTCCTGTGAACCTGAGCTTGCCTGAGGTTTGGCTTCTTTCAAGAAAGAAGATTCTCTGGCCTTCCAATTCCTTTGAAAGGACCTGCCAGGTTTGTAGGACCTCACCTCTCTGTTCCTAAAGTTGGATGGTCTGAACTCAGACTGCCGACCATGTTTCCTCCCCTGATCTTGTCGGACATGCCACCTGTGAATCTTCGTGTCCATGCAATTACAGAAAAGTGAGACCCCAACATACGGAATCCGGGTCCCGGTCTGCTTGGAAGCTTGTCCACTTTTTGAGCCACAAACTTCTCCTGGCTGTTACGGCCGCCAACATGGCCCTTGCTGCTCCATGTATATTGTTGATTAAAGCTTGCAAATTATTTTGCTGGAGGAGCAGCAAAGAGGAACTTCGGGGCCATTCAAGTTTCACTCCTCAGGGAATCCCGACTCAGGATGCTTTACTGTGTTAAACCCCCTGGAAGCCTTGATACACTCACCTTCCCCCAGAGTCCTTGCCATGTCTATGTGCTGCGGCCACATACCCACTCACCTCGTGCGCATGCCCACGCCCCAGATTTTTTCTGAATGGGTAGCGTGTGCACACCATGGCTAGAAGGTGAGCAGGCATACCTCCCAACTTTTGAAAATGGTAAAGACGGACATTTTTTGTCCTTAAACCACGCCCCCAGTCACCCCCCCCCCAGATATGGCCCCAGCCACACCCTTAAAGGGAAACGCCACCTAATAAATACATACAACAAATAAATTACATGAAAACACCCCCCACACACACAGACAGGCAAGTCCCCACACACACACACACATGCAGACAAACACACACATGCAGGCAGACATACACCCTGCATGCATGCATGCAAGCCCCCTCCACACACACACACACACACATGCATGCAAGCCCCCCACACATAAGTACACACATACATGCAAGCACACACACACACAGGCAGACACACATGCAGACATGTGCACAGACACATGCTAATAGTGTAAATAAAATAGACAGTTCCATACAGGTCCCCCAAAAAAAGGCCGAGCTGTGTGTGAGGGGCCACACTGCACAGGTGAGGCAGGCAGTGGGTCAGGAGGTCACATGATAGGGCAGCAGCGAGGAGCCCCTCACACAAAGCTCAGCTTATTTTGGGGGGACTGAGTAAAGCGCCTTTCTTTCACACCCATTAACACACATACACACTACCTGGATGCCCAGACGCGGCTTTACAGGGCACCGGGCACCGCTCTCTCCTCTCCACAGTTCAGTCATCGCGGCTTTCCTCCTCATAGGTAACCCAAAGCAGCGTCGCCAACTGGCAGCCAATCAGGAGTGAGCAGATGTTCCTTCTTGCCGGCCCCCGCTCTTACCTCCCTTTGTAGAGCCAAAGCGCCCGACTGCCGAGGCAGCAGGCAGGAGGAGAAAGCAGGCCATGCCTCTGGCCCCTACACACGCTGCAGTTCCCAAGTCCCCGACTGTCCCGGGTCACCGAATAGCGGCCCGGGGCGGCGGGACAAGGAGCCTTCTTGCTGGACAATCCCGGGAAGCAGGGGATGTGGCTGGTGGAGCACTCTGCTTTTTTTCGGCTGTTTAGCCTGTACTGTGGGAGCGAAAGGAAGGTGAGTGTATGGGGCGACCTGGGGGGGGGGAAACACACAGCGGGGCATATCAATTTGTGATTCCCCCCAAGAGGAACAATGCACATGAAAGTGAGATTCCTGTGTGTTGTTCCTCTTTAACTCTTGCATCCCTGTGATTATCACTTTGCTAGACGGGGTCTAGCTTGATTTGAACTGCTTCCTCCAAGCTTGTCGACCAGTGCTCTCTGTGCTTTAACTACTGCAGACATTGCTAGCGATGCCTATCAGAGTGTTGATCTATTCCAAGTCTAACCAGCTTTCTGTCTAATAGATTCTTAAGTGATACACTGTCCTACATAGGGAGGGTGACATGCCTAGCAAGTCTCATGATGGAATCGCCGTCCACCAGTGGTTCGACTAAGCATCTAAAGTTCCTGTGTTTTAAACGAGTATAGCTTGTTTGAGCGTTTGACTAGGGACAAGCGAGGGTATCATTTCCCAGATGTCGAATATTCTTCTGCGGCCTACTCCCAATTCATAGCTTCCATTACAGCTATGATGAATGCCGGGGCGTACATAGCCCTGTTGGGGCCCCATAGCCCCCATCAGCAGTTCCACGCGGGCCCTCACCCCAGACATTCACCTGTCGGGTTCCCGGCTCGTATGGAGGTGCGGAAGCAGGCGGTAAAGGAGGTGTGCGGCGCACACACGGCAAGGTGGGAGAAGCCACAAATCCAGTCGTAGCTTCACCCCTGCCTTAGGGTTCTCCTTAAAATATGACCACAGTGACTGTTCAGTGTTCTGTGTTTCGAGGATCTCCCTATCACCACTACTTATCTTGTTCTACAGTTTCTTCACCTCTACAATCAACCTCAGGGCCCCTTGCAACTGGAACATACTAGTGCACTCATCTGAAGTTATTTAAAGAGCTTGTTCAGCCAAGGGTTAAAACTTTCCCCATAGCTCCTACCTTGGCTGGGACAGTGAGTGCCGTGTTTGTTTTCTCTGTCAAGCAAATCGTTTTGCAATCTTTCCTCTTCCTCCCCATGCCCATCCAAGTTATGTTCCTTGTTCTAGACTGCAAATTCATGTTTTTGTTTTGCTCTCCTCTTCTCTCATCCACTTCTTCCTTTCCAGCATGACCTCAAGCTGAACGAGCACTGCTCATATCTTATGAATGGACAGCCTTGTAATGACAGCCTGCTGCTCTACCCATTACCCCAGCATCAGAACACACAATAAAATCATGGGATAAAAGCACCCTCTATTCTGACATACCATGCTTGGGATTTAAGAAAAAAATGCCATCGCCGATTCTGCTGCCGGCTACCGTCTTATTTAACACTAGCGCCAAAAATGTTTTGGGCGCTCTTTTTGAAGCAGCACCAGATGAAACCTGGGTCTGTAGCTCAAGATCCCATAGAGCACAATGGGCAGAACTGGATTGTGGTGTTTAATTCTTATCATTAATATTACAAACATTTCTTGTACAGAACTTGCATTGGGACTTGTCATTAATTGAAACGCAGGACCTAGATGGGACAACTATTTTTTGGGTTGTTATTATAATTGATTGTGATGGCATCTTTTGCTTAACAATGTAGGACAATTAGGACAACAAAAACGCAGCCTATACGCAGGGTAAAGTGCAAGCTACCGTATGTGCTCTGGTTTCTCAGCCTCTAATACTCCAGTTCCTCATATTTATACATTTACATACATCCACTCTGGGGTTCAGACCCAATTTACAGGGGCAGGAAGTAACCCATCAACTCTGATTTAGATGGACTTCTCTGTAAAAATAGCAGAACAAAGTATCGCTCTCTGACGCTGGGATAATCGTCCTGAGGGTCCAACAAGTGCTGACATAGGCAGCCAATACCTAGTGCAACAATCAAAGCAAATTAGTAGCATTTGGCGCAGTGACTGCTAGCGCCAATGTAGTACACATCACAGCGCCAAGGAAAGACTATAGCCACAAATATGACGCTAAAAGGCACCCATTATATACTGCCTTTTGCAGTGTGCCCCCTCACATGTCACATTATGTCACCCTCCAGCTGTGCTACAGCCAGTGGATCTTCTGCTGCTGACCACCCTCCAATCCTTACTGTCTTCTCATCTTCATAGTAACATAGTAACATAGTAACATGGTATGTAAGGCTGAATAAAGACTTTAGTCCATCCAGTCCAGCCTGTTTAACTCCTTCCAGTGGTCTAGTAGCCATAGCTGGAAATGTTATTACATGCCACGAAGGCATCAAGGCCACTTTTGAACGTTTTTACTGTATCCATCATTACTACCTCCTCTGGCAGCGAGTTCCATAGTCTCACTGCTCTTACAGTGAAGAATCCCCTCCTATGTCGGTGGAGAAAGCACCTTTCCTCTAACCTTAGTGGATGCCCTTGGGTTATAGTTACACTCCGGGGTATAAATAGATTGTGGGACAGATCTTTGTATTGACCCCGAATATATTTATACATAGTTATTAGATCACCCCTCAATCATCTTTTTTCTAGACTAAATAAACCTAACTTGGACAATCTTTCCGGGTACTCTAGCCCCCGCACTCCTTTTATTAACTTTGTTGCTCTTCTTTGCCTCCTCTTTTGCATTCTCTTTTGCCTCCAACCATCCTCTGGTCCTTGTTGCCTTCTCAACTAAAGCCAATCATTTTCTGGTCCTTGCAGCTTTCTCTGCTGCTGCTACTTATCTTCTAGTCCTTGCAGCCTACTCTGCTGCCACCGCTTCTGCCGGTCATTCTCTGGTTCTCTCCTCCTTCTAAGCTGCCTCTTATCACCCTCTAGTTATTGACACCGCTAATCATCCCTTGGTCTTTGCTGCTTTCCCTGTTGCCATGCCTTGGTGCTGCCACCTAAGGGGTCTCATGCGGGATACCTGTCTCACAGGTCTGGTTGGTGGAGCCCAACGGAAGATCGTCCAGTGTATCAGTCCGGGCCTAAGTGGCCCTCTAAGCCTCCAGAGGCCTTAGTGCTTGTCTGGGTATACTGTGTACTGGCGCAGACCTGTTTGGGTTTCATCAGAGCAGTCTGCCACACCATACCACGTGACCAGTTGGGTTCAATACATGGACATAGAGGTGCAGTGAACCCCTCCCTGCCACCTAATCCATTTGGGCACTAGGATTCACGGGAATGGCTACCAAACAAGGAAATGGGGGTATTTGTTTTGAAGTAAGGAGAATTGCAGTTGGGAATCCCAAATCCGAATGCCCCCCATGTTACCAGGGTAAAGGTACAAAAGTCTTTTGTGACTTTACTTTCGCTTTAACCCTTCTTTGCCATTTCAAAACTCTAATCATCTACAGTAAGCCTTGTGCAGCCTAAACAGCACATCCAGCACCTCCATTGCTCCCCACGGGTTCCTGCCTATTGATCCATGCTACCATGATGAAAGCTATTGGCGTCAATCTCTCACTACCGACAGGTTGGCTTGTTTCACTGAGGTCTCACGGAGTCAAAAACCCAATAAAGCGAAACAAGGATGCTGTCCAGAGGCCGCTGCTCGTGTCCACCAGCACCGTGCACAAACTCTGGCATTAGTCACCACCGCCGCCAGGCCACCCATGACAGGCCTGAATGAGGGAGATTAATGTGAAGGCAGCCTTCTTTGTTATTGTCATTGTGTCCTGTCACAGCCGGCCTCTGACTTTCAATTTTGCTCTAGAATTAATTGTCTTCTCTCGGCAGTATGACTGATGTCGAAGGGGATTCAGAGCAGAAGCACCTGGCTCGAGTCTTCAAAATACGAGTCATGGGAATATTTGGGGGAAGATGACCCTTTCCAGGGTCAACATTATATATATATATATATATATATATATATATATATATATATATATATATACACATACTACATGATCGAAAGCAAGAGGACAATTATATACATGTCTTAAAGTGCTACAGCAAATTGTTACACCATTGCATCGGGCTACATTTCACACTGTACTAAACGATTTTCCATTTTTAAATTGAAGAAGAAATTAACGAGATATCGAGGATCACCCCATGAATTCTCCTATGTGTGGGCGTGGCCCTTGGATCTGTGATGCTGCATAATAATCAGCATAATAGGTGGGGTCTGTAAGTTTCCCAGATCTTGCTTCAGACACACTGGCTGTGCTTCTTACCTCTCCCCCTTTTGCTAGGTGACATTGGAGCCTAGACCAGCCCCCCGAGATACACATCCAAAATGCGCATGCGCACACTCCCGAATGTCCATGTATGCATCCCCAAATGTGTGCGCGCACTCCCATCCCAATGTGCACGTATGCTCTCCCAAAGGTCCATGTGCGCACTTCCAAAGTGCATGTGCTTGCACCCAATGTGCAGGAGCATACATCCAAACGCGCATGTGCACACTCCCACGTGCACTCCCACGCACAAATCAGATATTTAGGACTCGGCAGACCACAGAGGACTAAGCCCCTTGCCCCAATATTGGCAGATCCTCAGGACACCGCAGCCCCCAGTGATACGAGCGGTTAGGGTGTCGCTGGAGATCAGATCAGGGTTACCCGTCAATTTATGGCTCTCATGAGAAGTCTTGTGCAGAGTAAAAAAGATAGGATGTGCTCATCCAGTCAGTATATAGCAGTCAAGAGGTGCTAGAGGGGTGTGACCACACACACTAAGCAACAAAGAAAGTTAACCCTCTGCACACTCATAATATTGAAAAACCTAGCTAACACTTGTTAAGAACATGGACTGTTAGTTAACATAGATTGCAATGAATGTAAAAGCGAGGTAGCCACGTCAAGGCCGTCCAATTAGTACCCCGTCCCTAACATTACTAAGTTTAAAAATTGTGCAGACATTGCTACTTCTTTACTTGTGTGTGCACAAGCAATGCAATACATGAATCAGCCTGTCGAAAGACATTGCAATAACTTAACTTGCTTGCACACACACAATGAAAAATGCTTTACTTGCCTGCACAGTGTTGCAGTTCAAAAAGGGGGTATTTCAGGTAGAGACCAATTGGACTCCCTGTTACATTGGGAGAGCTACAATCCAGCAGATCTGGCCACTGACCTGCAAATGCATAGGATAGGATGTGCTCATCCAGTCAATATATAGCAGTCAAGAGGTGCTAGAGGGGTGTGACCACACACTAAGCAACAAAGAAAGTTAAGGGTTAACTTTCTTTTTTTCTTTTTAACATATAAAGGCACCCCAGCCTTTGATGAGACCTTGTTTGTTTCTGTTCTCCTTGCTTCCATCTCCTCAACCCTTGGCTTTACTCTGCCTGCACCAACCTCAACCTGATTTATGAATCTGAGCTTTCCTGTTAGCCGACCTTTCCCGACTTTCTGCAGTTTGTCATTGTAACCTATTTATCATTCCAAGCTTTTGTGGGTCAGTCCAGGGAAGTGTGAGGGTTTGGGGCTGCGAACCACAATCACTACTCAGCCAAGCCCATCTCCTAGCTTTGAGAAGTACTGAGCAAAATGTTGGGTGCCCACACATTGGGTTGGCCTCCATCTGCTTCTGCAGTCACAAACTGTATGTTGAGTGGTGAGATGTCCATTCACTGGAATTAGGCACCTAGTTAAACTATAGGAACAACCATGGATCTTTATCACCGATCTTTTGCATGGGCCTAGGTAGCATTCATTAATCATGCTTTCCATTGATGAGTCTCCACAGCTTAGGAAACATCTGTGTCGTATTGGAGAACCTTGCAGCCACCAGAGAAAATCACTCTTAGGGGCCAACCTTCAGCTAAACTCTAATTAGATGTTGCATAAATTGAAAAACAACATTCACTAAGCAAGTAGCACATGTAATTTACTGAGTACATAACAAACTCACAGAACATTTCAGGCAAAGCAAAAACACTAGGTAAGGCCCACCTGGGTTCAGATGGAGTAGAAATAATCCAACGGGGCAAAAGCAAGAAGACACCTCTCCCATTAAAAGTAAATAGTTCTGTTTATATATCTGAGCTGTATTTTGCAAAACCTGGGTCATTTCACTTCTCCTGCTGTCCCCACCAATGCTGGGTCCTGATGTCACTGTCTCCAATGTCTTCTGCTGCCTCTCCCATCATGGTCTTCTACTGCCTTTGCTACCTACTGGGCCTGCGGGGTCCTGGATAATGCTGCTACGACACCACAGTGTGGTGAAGGATGGCATACAGTACAGTATCATCACTGCACCACAAAGGAGGTACACAGCAGTATACAATAGTACTTTGCTTTGATTTCTTGTGCTTCCATGATAGTAGCAAACTGATTGGCAGTATATTTTACATAAACTGACCATGTTTGGTAGCCTCAAAGTGGGACAGCTTAAAACAGTTTGTGAGTGATTGGTGTGGTGGGGGAGTGGCTGATTTACAGGTTTTTGAGCAAGTAAACAAGTAGGTGTAGACCTGCCCCTGGTCACATGCTCCGGGAATCTTAAGTCCATAAAAGATGTGATTAAGCAATGGTCAGCCAATCCATGCGTTGCACTACTGCAATTCAGGTGGAGAGACAGAGTAGCTGTTAACTGACTAGACATCCTGCATTTGGTGGGACAGTCTTCTCCATAATTTCAGCAAAAAGGGACATTTAGGTGTCCCCAGAGTAATAAGTAATAATAAATAGTCAACAGTCATGATCTAGACATGCTCCCTATTAGGTCCAGAAGACATCCGTCTAGATGATCACCTGTATTCAGCATTTAGTACTCTGAAAATACCAAATTCCATTAAATGCTACAGGTTTGGCTCTTTTTCCCTACTTTTACTCACCAAAAAAGCCCCCTTCCCCCTGGGCTACTAGCCTGTACTAGTGTAGGACTAAAAGCTTTTTGGGCTCGAAACGCATCACACGTGCCAGCTAGCCCTCTTCCCCGGGGTGATGCCTGTGATCCTTATACTATAGATGCTGCTATTTTGGTGTGATTTTTTAATAAGGAACAATTAAAAGTTACATTTTAAGTGTTGATCGGCTGGACGCAACATTGAATGCTATTTGGTTTGATGGAGAGCTGCCTGGGAGCTTCATGTCCGTGCTGATTTGGATGGTCGGTGAGCTGGCTTTCTTTTGTTCTTTTTGACTACTAGCCTGGAGCACCAGTTATAGGGGTTATAAGCAGACGGCGAGCCTGGCACGCCCCCACCCTCATTTCAGAGAGTTGATTGGGTGTGCTTGTGACACTGTGACTGAAAGGGGGGCGATGTTTGTCCAGAGCTTCCCAAAGAATAGAGGCCGGCCCTGCATGTGTCAAGACTTTCTAGATCTTTAGAACTATTACTATATACAGCAACGAGGCAGGACAAAACAGCTGTGGAAGGCAAAGCTGTGTGAATGAAAAACCTTTGCCTAATCTAGGTTTGGTAACTATCTCAATCTGAGCCCCACTGTGTGAAACCTCAAAGGCTGCAGGTAAACTTACCTCTACCATGATCCCATGGTGCATACGCAGACCAAGCAAGCATTGCCTGCTTTTGTGTGCCCCTGACAGATTAGGATGTCTGACAGCTCGCGTGGAGAGCGTAAGGAGCAGAGAATGCCATAGGGTGCTGATCTGGTTGTGAGGCCTACACATACTTAGGGGTATTGCAGAAGAAGTAAGATACCTGCCTGCTGCAGAGTTTCACGCACCATGCATCCCAACTCAGGTTGGGTATTGGCCTGCCCTAGACTCTTTTAGCATAGGGTATTTGTCCTTTTAAGCCATACGATGTGATTGTCTGAATCAATTAATTTTGAGAGCACTCGTTGAGGCCTTAAAGCTTGGAGAGTAGCAAATTGTATGGAAAAGGCCAGTGAAGGGAAGTTCAGTATAACACCAAGACATTGTGCTTGGGAAGTTGATCATTGACAGGTATTGTTTGATTGGAGACAGGGGCAGTTTGGATCATGGTAGAACAACAAAATCGGTAATATGAATGAAGAGAGCAGTAAACAGTTTGGAATAAGAGAGAGAACGGTCTCACGGTTCCTCTATATAGAAGCGTTGTTAGAAGCCAAATGAGTCTATGAGTAGCTTGAGACCATAGGCATAAACTGAGAGGGGTAGGTGTCTAAGGACGGTGCATTGTGACACACCGAAACATAAAGCACAAAGAAACAGTGTTGGCCTGTGATACAATAAATGTTGTGAGAACTAAAAAGAGAGCCATGTAAGGGCAAGATCTTGAATTACTAAGGCCAGTATTTGTAGTAGGATGAAATGGTCAATGGTATCAAAGCAGACTACATGTTGAATAGAATCAAAAGAGATTAAGAGCCTTTAGGTTTTGTGGTAAGGTGCAAGGTGCCGTCATTGACGGTAGGTATGTGGCACCAAGTTACCTGGCCTTGGTGCAGTAAAGCTGTGTAGTTATCTCCAGCATCAGCTGCTAATGGCAGTCTGCTGCTAAAGTTTTAGTAAAGCCGAAAGGCTAACCCGGGACGGCTTTACTGGGATGGAGTAGAGCAGGGTGGGACCCCATCCTCTACCCAGGTCCGGGTTTTGCGGGCCGCATGAATAGCCTGGGGAGTCAGCTGTGCACTGGCTGTGTCTAGAGCTCACTTGTGGAGTGAGACTCTCTGTGTGCCTGGCTGGAAGCTCTTATACAGGCTATTTCATGTGGACCCGAGGTGGATTCGGCTACAAGTGTGCAAGCTTGGACAAAAAACTAAAAAGGGCCGTTGTCTGTCTGCTGCAATTCTGTGGCATTTTTCCTGAAAATGTGATGTAACCCAAAAAGGATATTTTGTGTTATGGACTTTTGGTGTGAATAAACACGGGCTTTAAGTTGAACTTTTCGCCTCTGAGCCTCTATACTGCTAACATCTTGCTGTCTACCAGAGCTGATCCTCACAGTTTGAATAGCTGGAGTTCTACTTTAGGTTTACAGAAATGTGACACAGTGACTTGCAACGTGCAACACTTTCCATTAGGGCGTTAAGTCTGCTTTACAACATGAATGGTAATTTATAGTGAGGGGTTTTCATTGGTGGATTAACACGCCTCATTCAGTTTGCACTGATTCCTAATCAAAGGCTTAGACTAATATATGCCGAGGTGCAATATCCTTTAAAGTTTACATTAAATATTTAAAAGTTATTTCAGAGAAGTGTGAGCAATTAAATGAATCAATCATGCCGGCCCAAACCCCGAACAGATGTTCAATAAATCCTTTCCGCTTATGGCAGTAAATGGGGAAGGTCCACTTTTAGCTGTCCTTCAGTGATGACATCTCTACGCTCGTCCTTTGCCGGTCGCCTCCTGGGCCGCGTGTCATCCCGCTCTCCGCCGCACTCTTCTTTTATCATAAATAACAGGCCACCTGGACTACCTGAATACCTGGGAGCTGAGGGCTTAATGATGCCGCAGGCTATAGGCAGGCCTTCTCTCCAGCCCCGATAATGGGACTGATGGGAATGGCACGGGAATGACGGATGGCAGTGACAAATAGCCTCCTCCGAAACATGTGCTGACAGCCGCTGAATATAGGGCAGACATCAGGAAAGGTCAGCGCAACACTTCTTGTTTGACTTTCACAGATTGCGTCTAAAGATCAAAACAGAAAAATAAAATTATATTGCCCAAGGTTGATATATGGGAGCCGCATGATATCCAGAGGAATGGTCTGCGGGAACACGCTGCACATGGAAACGCAAATCATCATCATTGTTATAATCATTCTGATGGCGTATGAGGGAGAGGCTTCCTGAACACTAAAAATTGCTTGTTGTTGAGTAAAAGTCATCAGTGGAAGTGATGAGCCAAACAGACTCCTCTATTTAAAAGCTGTTTAGGTTTTTCAAACTGAACACCATTAAAGTACAATTGGTTGAACAATATATTTTAAACTAAATTATTCCCCCACCCAGGGTCAGCATCAACACCAAGCCTACCAGACATACTGGGCAAGTGCCAGGGTCTCTGGTGTCTTCAGGGGCCCAATCAGGCTCGGACTAGGGAGCACAATGATTTTCCAGTAGGTCACACCCACCAGACTGGTTAGCCAGGTTGCCCATATGCAGACTCCAGAACCATGGAACAAGCAGTGACGACTAATGCATATAGATACAAATCAGAGTGGAACCTAGGGTCAATTGATCCACCAGGGACCACTCAAAAAACGGAGCACAACCAATAAACGGTCTATGAAAAGTCTTTTATTATTTTAACATCAAGAAACAAGACATTTAAAACCAACAATGAGGACACCTAAAAATATCACCCCTCTAATAGTCCTATAGTATTGGAATATGTTCATTATAAAAAGGTATGATCCGGCCTCAGAAAAAAATCATCCGTAAAATACTAGATTGCTGCTATGATTGGGGTAACCTAAGCTCATTGAGAAGATATATACATACAACTAATACCCTTTGTGCTGCACAAAGATTACCTAAATCAGCAAAATTACTATAAGAGTATCCAACCTATCACCACAAAAATCTCCCTATATATAAGCCTAGCTATTTAGAAGAATTTTCATATATCCAATTATATCACAAAACCTTAGTGGAAATGTCTAGAACAATAAAAGAAATGTGCATTATGCAAAACATCATTATATATATATATATATATATATATATATATATATATATATATTATGTGCAAATCCATTCAACAAGCAAAATATATCCACCAGTGATATGCAAAAAAACGACGACAAATTGAAGCTTATAGGACACAAAGATAAACAAAATACATATAAATAAACGCAAGAAAAGAGATACTCAGCTATATTATTGTAGAGCATGCAATCAATGGTGAGGACAGACAGGACATAGGGGGGTGCTTCCACCTGTGCTTCGCGGTATAGAAACCCACTTCTTGCTTGGGTGAGAGTGGTCAATGGTTCAGAAGGTGGTGAAGACCAGAGGAAGATCAGCAATGGTGATTGACCCTACAGTGAAGAATATAGCTAGAACGAGAGGACAATTGGCAGCAATGATGGACTCTTTAGCAGCACCAAAGAAGGATAATCAGAAAGCACTAGAAGATGACTGGTGGCAGCGGAGAGGGCAGTGAGTACAGAAAAGAGGAGTCGGTGGCAAAAGAGCCAACATTTGACACGACAAAGCCTTAGATGCCATGATTTTTCAAGACCTATTTCGAAAATGCAATAGTAAAATTCATTTCTTAAATGACTGCAAAGGGGCCCACTGAGATTATTAGCCTGGCGCACCAGGAATAGAAAGGTTTTCCAGCACTGCCGCGCTCCAGCAGATGTTAAGAAATTACTTTTACCATTGTATTTTGAAAACAGTTTTTAAAAAATCATGGCATCTAAGACATGATGACTCGTTTCGGTCCTCCTGGACCCTTAGTCGAGCCAGGGTCTGGTAAACTCGGAAGGGGGTGTGAGGGGGAAACCCAGCGGAATGTACACTCACTCTAAAGCATACCTAAAGTCTAATATTGTGCAGAATTATATACCCAGTCTGCACTTCCATGTTGTTCTTATTCCCCACCTGACCTCCTGCAGCCAATATGGTTTGTTAGGAGAAAGACATATGAGCTGTAGTTCAGGAAATCAAAAGGATGAATATTAAGATGGACCTCTGGCCCCACCCCTGGGGATCCCCTTTTCGGGAGCCCAAAATGAGGGAAAATACCTTAAAGTTGACCAACACCCACCCCTGATCGGCCTGGGAATCTATAAGATTCGCGGGCCGATCAGCTCCCTCTCCGTGGGGCATCTGAAATCGGGATGTCCCACTGTGTGAAACCCCCCAGAAAGTCCCTAAAAACGTACCTTATCGACGACGGACAAGCGACGGATAAGCCGCCGCAGCCGCCGCCTCCCGCGCGTCCCTCTAGCAGGGCGCGCACCCACGCCGGCCGTTTGTGAATGGCCGGCATGGGCGCGCGCCCTGTAAGAGGGACGTGTGAGAGGCGGCGGCTTATCCGTCGCTTGTCGGGGCCCCCCCTGATAGTGAAAATCCTGGGTGTTGGTCCACTTTAAGGGAAAACTCCCTTTTTGTCAGGTTTTGGTGTTCTGCCTTTTAGTTTCCTCTTTTGAAATGTAAAATAAACATTTGCGTTAGGTTTGTGCCAGGCCTGTGATTTACGTATCAGCATGTCGTTTCCATGATTCTCATATTCCTGGGACTCTTTCTTGCTACAGTGGGAGTGGTTTTTATGGCCTTGAGTTAAAGCTACAACTACAAGTCCCACAATTCTTCCAGTGTAACATGTGAACTCTTTAGCAGCTTTGACTGAGAGGCCGATTCATTAATATCGGCAGGTAGCGACAGTTGAGCGACTGTAGCAGTATTTTCACAGCGCCCGCTAGTAGTCGCTGTGCTTGGTCATTGTTCGGTTGTTGATAGCGACTGAGTCAGTGTGCAGTAATGTTGAATACGGGGTTCCATACATCGCGGAACCTATTTGACAGGTTCCGCGATGTATGGGTGCGCATGATAGCGACTGGTCAGAGCGACTGGCTCCCACCACATTCATCAAAAAATCACGCTTAAAAAATTCTTGCGCTGTGAAATGCATGTTTAAACCCCAGAGCGCTGGTGGCGATGGGTTAAAAGTAGTTTTTTAACCCCCAAACCACCATATTTTTGGAAACCAAAAAAAAAAAAATTTTTGAAAGAATTTGGTAATATGAATCCAATAATATCAGACCTGTAATATCAATTCTGCACAATTTTTTTTTTTTTTTTTTTTTACCTTAAAAAAATTAACTAACATGGCAGAAGTGGTCACAGAATTTTTCACATTTAAAAAAAAAAAAAAAAACATTAATAACAATTAATTATGAATATTTAAAGATTGTTCCAGTGAAATGCATTGGAGAGCGCCAGGTAGCGAGAGGCCATACCTGTCGCTGTTCAAGGTCGGACGCTGGCGCTGTGGGCTGAGGCTGGAATAATGATGAATGAGTCGCTATATGGCGCTATCTCAGTCGCTAAGCAGGATCGGCTTGATAAATGTGTGATTGTGGTGGGGAGCCGGCGTTCTCGTGGCGGTGCCCGTCATTACCGGTCGCTCACCAGTCGCTACCTGTCGCTACTCCTTCATAAATAAGGGCCTAAGTCTAAGCAGCCTAATGATCTATCCAGCTGAGAACCACGACGTTAACCCTTTTGCTACAAGAACACAAGACTGTGATCCTTCCAAACTGAGGAAGTTGAATTTCAGCTGAATGGGTTAAACCTGTCCACCCGTGCCTTAGCCAATCAGATGATTAGCAAACTAGAGTGCGGAGATCTATGACTTTCCTCTCGAAATCACCACTTGGTGTACATAGCAAAGGGAACCGCATTGTTGCTGTGGAAAACTGGTTTCTTTTAAAACACTGAGTTGCAAACAAAAAGAACATTAAAAAATAACAGATAAGCTTAGCACATTGAAGTAATCATTTTGCCACACAATTATCAAAACTTTTATTAGTGGATTAGATTAGTGGATTTACCCTTTAAGGATTCCAATGGAGTTTATCGGAAGGGCACTGGGGCTGGAGTGTGGGCTGGGTGTGGCCACCATGGAAAGGTGAGTATTTGGATCACCTTTTAAGCTTCAACTGCAGCTTCGGACATTTGATAGCATTTTGGCTTAGGCATAGTGAGTTGCTTCATCCCCCACTCCATCTGAGAGATGAGTTACATTATGGGGATTATATATCAAGGGATAGCGGCAGGTAGCGCCTCATAGCGTCAAGCAGCGTCTGGTGAACGCCGGGCGCTGTACGCAAAACCGCATTTATGAAGGCGATTCTGGTGAGCGACTCTTAACAGCGCCATGTAGTGTCCGATTCATCATTACAGGCAGCTCAGCGTATAGCGCCGGCGCTCTAGCTTCCAGAGCGTCAGGTATTACCTGTCGCTCTCCCATACATTTCAATGGACGTTCCTTCTCTTCTGTTTAAACTGGGTTTTTTGTTTTTAATATTTTGTTTCCTGTCAAATAATTGTGTCACCTCTCATGGCTTAGAAAAAGTCATTTTTGAAAACTTTTTGGACTTTTTATATTTCTATGCAGAATTGTCATTACAGGTCTGGCATTAATAATTAATTAATAATTAATGATACAATGTTACAACAATGTCATTTCATGTGTTTTCGCTTTGTTGCTGGTGGATATGTGTTCAAAAACAGACTTTAATCACACAGCGTCTGGCGCTCTATGCTACAGCGACCAGATCCAGAGCGCCTCTGTACAGACGCTCATCTGGCGATAGCTGGCGCTAGTAATGAAGCAGCCTGCCCATTATAGCAGACACGAACCTGCTATCACCATGCTAAGAGCTTACAGTGTTCTGCTATGGAGAGTTTCTGAACATCACAGAAATCTGATCACTCTGAAGACCATCTGTACGTTGCGTCTGTGTTTACATAAAGTGCTGAGAGCGCTGGCGGCGATGTGTTAAAAGTAGTTTTTTAACCCCCAAACCACCATATTTTTGGAAACCAAAAAAAAAAAAAAATTTAAAGAATTTAGTAATATGAATACAATAATATCAGACCTGTAATATCAATTCTGCACAAATTTTTTTTTTCCCTTAAAAAAATTATTTAACATGGCAGAAGTGGTCACAGAATTTTTCACATTAAAAAAAAAAAAAAAAAAAACATTAATAACAATTAATTATGAATATTTAAAGATTGTTCCATTGAAATGCATTGGAGAGCGCCAGGTAGCGAGAGGTCATACCTGTCGCTGTTCAAGGTCGGACACTGGCGCTGTGGGCTGAGGCTGGAATAATGATGAATGAGTGGCTATATGGCGCTATCTCAGTCGCTAAGCAGGATCGGCTTGATAAATGTGTGATTGTGGTGGGGAGCCGGCGTTCTCGTGGCGGGGCCCGTCATTACCGGTCGCTCACCCGTCGCTACCTGTCGCTATTCCTTCATAAATACGGGCCTTGGTGTACGTTGCCAAAAGCAACTATTTGCAAGCAGTTTTCACTACTTGCAAATAGTTGCTTTTGGCAACGTACACCAAGGCCCGTATTTATGAAGGAATAGCGACACCCGTTTGCTAACCTAGCAAAAAAAAAAAGATTAAAAAGTACTAGATCAGCTCACCACCTTGAACACATCCTTTTGGCATTAAAAATATAAAAAAAAATCCATGGATAGTGGACTTACCCTCTAATAATTTATCATCACATTAACCAGGTAAGTCATGAGAAGACTTTTCTTCTCTGTTTGCTTGGTGAGCTCTGATGTCACACATTTATATTGACAAATCGTGTGTCGGAAAATAGCAAACCAATTTAGGGCTCTTTAGGGTCCTACCATATATATATATCACAATCCCCCAAAAAAGAGATGGCCCCAACAACCCCCAAACAGCAGTCCCCCAAAATTACTGCACCCCCTCCACAGACAATTACTACTATTTAATTTCAAAATATCATCATATTTATTGGGTTTTCATCTAAAAACTACATACAATACATAAAACAATATACACATTAAAAATACCCAGGATTATCCATTATGAAGGGCATCCCGTATTGACCTGCAAAAATATCCCATAAATGTATGCACTTTATAGATTACGGGGGGACAATTTATTATTATTATTATTATTATTACTATTACTATTACTATCAGTATGTTTTTTGCACAAATTGGGATATTTTTGCAGGTCAATACGGGATGCCCTTCATAATGGATAATCCTGGGTATTTTTAATGTGTATATTGTTTTATGTATTGTATGTAGATTTTAGATGAAAACCCAATAAATATGATGATATTTTGAAATTAAATAGTAGTAATTGTCTGTGGAGGAGGTGCGGTATTTCTGGGGGACTGCTTTTTGGGGGTTGTTGGGGCCACCTCTTTTTTTGGGGATTAAGATTGTATATAGCAGCCCTGAATACGAGCACGACCACATATAATACTTATTGAATTTATCTTATTGATAGTGCAGAATATATTTTTGTTTTTCTGTCTATATATATATCACAGTTACACTTTAAGGGAATTGTTAGTCATTGTATACAATGTCAGTGTTCCCAAAAATCTTCTGTCCTTTGAAGTCAATATATTATACTATTAACATAGGGTTGCATGTATAACACATAGACCTGATCAGAAAATACAGCAACAATCAATAGAGATAGCTATGACCTGGAAACAAGTGAACATGCACTAAAGGATAACAAAAAGCCAGTGTCCCCTAGTTTGCTTCCCCGGTGACCACCATAATAATCATCAGTGTGTCCCCCTCCTTCCTCCCTCCTTTCCTGGGTGCGCTCTTTAGTTCGAAGTAAAGTAGGATAAACCATGGCATTCAGAGATAATGGCCTGGAATGTCTGCCGAGCACATTATATACAACTTTAACCTTTGGGTTCTGCCACGCCAAATATGGACTTTATCCACTTTTTAATGAGGCTCTAAAATTTTCATGATTAAGTTAGTATTTCAGCCGGAAGTGCAGACCTGACATGTTGTACAACATTGCCGGCGGCTGATCTTTAGAAACGACCATATGTAAAACCGTTAAAGCGTATTATTATATCAGGCCACGTGAGTAAGTAATGGATCGGAAGATCTGAGCATTTCTTTCTCTGTCTGGGTGTGTAGGACTATAAAGGGTTAAAGTGAACCTAAAGGAATAAAGCACAATATAGTATGTCTGTAGTTCAGATGACTTTGCCTAAAAATTACTCATTCATCACTCCACTGGTGACCAATAGGTTTCATTGGCTCCAGTGGTCACCTGCGGTCATGTGAGGTGTGAAAGCAGAGCAGAAACATGAAAGCACATATCAGGTAAGTAGAAATGTCCAATATTCAAGCTTTTAATAAAAATTGTTCAAATTGGGGGGGGGGGGGCATCTTGGAGGGATACTGTGGGAAAAGTATACCAAAGGTCAACTTTAAGGCAGACCTGAAGTCATTAGATTTGTGTAAAAGGGAAATGATGTCAAGTCAAGTGAATTGATGTTAGTTCCTCTTTAACATTCAATATCTCGACTTGGGATGGCGTGACTAGTGATGAGCCGGTTAAGGAACAATCTGGTTCAGAAGGTCTCTGACCAGATTGTTCCCAGTATCCAGCTTTTGGATTTCTGTGGAATCTCCCTCCATGTCTCTCCACTCCAGTGATGTCATTGGTCATATAAGGGGAGATTCCACAGAGGCTCCTCCTCTATGGTATAAAAGCCTTCCTGCACTAGCAGGCCGGAGTAACCTTGGTGGGATGCTAAGGTAGGGGGAGGAGGGACCTGGTCCCCCTCACTACTGATGGCAGCGGGGCAGCTGCAATTTAGACTCCCCAGGATCAAAAAGATCACAGCCTGCCGGACCAACAGGAAAGGGGGAGCCCCCTACCTTTTGGATCGCCATAGAGGACGCTGCCCGGTGAGGAGGGGCAAGCCAAGAAGGGCAATGGTGAGTTCTCTTTTTCTCTAAAAATTTTCCAAAGTGACCCCTATACCAGTTCACACGGTAAGGATGGCTGACATGCCAGCTGCCTGCATCGGCTAATTTGACCTGGATCTTGCCGGTCTCCTGGAAGGGGATGAGCCAGATCCGGGTCGAATCTATCTTTGGCCCTGATGTGAAGAGAAGACCATCACTAGTGGTGACCCTTAACAAGACATAGGAAGCCTTTTAAGATCAAGACTCAGGACAAGACTCAGGACCTTTTAAGATCAAACTGAAGCGATTCAGCAAAATTCTGGTGGAATCTAACTTGAATCCAAATCTGAATAGAAGTAGTAGTGATATGTAAAGAGACGATGAAGATGTCAGCACTGGAAGAATACAGGAGGAAAATATAAAAGTAGGGTAAAGGTGAATAGCACACACAATTTAGGAAAAATTGTGCGCCCCTGTCTGAAGCAAGTCAGTAGTGAAAAAGTGTAAAGAGCCACAGAAGAATTTTGCTCTAGATGATCACTGAAGACAAAAGCATAAAGAAAATGGCAAATTTCACCCAATATTTGTCCAAATGTTGTATAGATTGAACTGAAAAGAATCAGTAGAATGCTGGTGGAATTGAACATTAACTCAAACTCGAACAGCTCTGCTAGTTATCTGTGAAGAGCTGCAGAAGACGTCAGCACTAGAGGAACAGTTGAGGTAAATGCATAAGCAATTAAGATCCCCAGGAAAGAGATAATTACAAAAATGATCTTTTGATCTTTTTATTTTTTCAATCCATCATAGTCATCATGTCTTCTTACTGCTGGCAGATCATCCATCCACCAAGAATTCCTCGTCTTGGTCCGACTTTCTTCTACAGCGGGGTCTCACCTGGGACCCGCAATACATCTGCAGGCCCTTATGTTCTGGAGCACACCAGTGTGTCCTCCTCATGTGTTCCTGCTGTGTTTAATATGAAACCAATGACGTTTGGACACAGGGAAACATCATCACCTTGGCAAATGCTGCTGCACAAAAAGAAAAAGGTGGAGATCAGACAAGGGTGTGCGTGCAAATTCATCTCATTGACTATCAATCCTTCATCTGGGAAATACACAATAACGAAGTGGGAGAAGAAAAGGCATCTGATTTATTTCCCGGGAGCCTTAGACACTGACCAACATTCACCTACCCTTGTTGGCTGGCTCCCCGACAGGATGGCTGAGTCGAGCCATTACAGTGATATACTGGCTCTACCTACTGTTTTACAAGTGCATTAGCTTTATTTAATGAGATCTCCAAGTAATTTAACAGATGTATATAGAGCCTGCGACTCAGAAAATCTTTGCCACTTAAGTACTTTTGCCAAACGGGCCAGTGACGTCCCTGGTAATAGACGCGCTTAAGTGTCGACTACACCACGGCTTCAATTTGCCTCAAACGATTTTTTTTAAATTATTTAAAATGCTGGACAGTGTAACTTGTGCACTACAGATAGTGGTTGTGAGCAGTTAAATACAAAACCACTTCACATACAAAAAAAACCTAAAAGGAACACTATTGTAAAAAATGGTCCAATTATAAAATCCATATACATATGCTGGATGGCAGGTGCAGGGGTCACTTATACCCCCCGAATCAAGAAACATCCAGCCAAGTTTGTTTTTTTTTCTAATTTTGATGGAAGGAAGAGAAAATGAGGGGTGGCAGGTTCTATCACCCCTGATACTCTAAACATGTCACCCCTGGATTTTATTACTACCAGGAAAAGAAAACCACAAGCTTGTCTCATCAGCCGACATGTTTATATGGATTTTTAATATTACACAATTTTGCTCTTTTAAAATGTCTTCAATTAAACCTACTTTTAAAATTAGCAGTATGAGACTGCAAGACTTTCTCCATAGCAACATTCCCTATAAATTGCAGGTAGTTGTGTTATTTAAATGAATAAAGGGGGATGGGAGCAGCTCAATCACTATTATTTATACAAAATTATTATTATTATTCAGGGCCTGGGAACTAATTTAGCGCCCAGTTTAACCCACTCATCAACTAAATATCAAGCAACAAACATGTCTAGCTATGTGGAAAGACAGAGATTTGTTTGCATATATCTGCAGATACATGTGGAAGCCACACTGCCCCGGCAAGGCACTCTGTGTTTAGTGTGGTCCCTACTCTTAATTCTGAGTCCCCAAAGTTGGGACATGCAATGCAGACAAATATCTGAGAGCTACTCACCTGGGAAGCTGCAACCTATATGCAACCAAATCTCTGTCTTTCCACATAGCTAAACATGTTTGTTGCTTGATACTTAGTTGAGAGGGTTAAACTGGGCGGTAAATTAGTTCCCAGGCCCTGAATAATAGTAATAATTTTGTATAAATAAGTGATTGAGCTGCTCCCACCCCCTTTATAGTTGTAGATACAGTTCCATTTGAAACTAATTTTGTGTTTATATTCAGCACCATATTTTAGTGGTGCGCCTTTTTTTATGGGTAAGTGCACACGTGCTTGTTTGTTTCAGTAATTACATTCATCAGAGTCACCTGACCTTTCCCAGGGAGCCAAGATATGCACCATTCACCTGATAGGTGTGGCCTTTTTTAGAAAACAGCCTACGATATGATAGCTCCTAATGTTCTGAGGCTAGGCACACATTTTAATTTGTTAATTTACTTTACCTTTCTGATTCTTACACAATAGCGCACCACCCTTTCCAAGATTTGGGGAGCGGTCAGCAACCACCCCCTTAATTTTTACTGTATATTGGCAGAGGCGTTTCATGTGGGTGTGTCTTAGGTTTACCCACATACATCTAGATGAAGTTATGGAAAAATGGAAGAGGTCAGCAGCAGAACCCACAAAGGTAGGCATGTGTGCAGGCAGCTAATAACAGAGGGCAAGAGGATAGATTTTGTATTCAGCATGTAGCCATAGTCCCATAGTCTTTATATGGTTAGGGAATGCATATCCCTCATAAATAGGGAGCAGGGTTGTAATGAGGCATAAAATATTGTGGTGGTTATATTTAATTGCTGAGGACACCCTTAACATAATGATGCTCATTCTCTGGTGTCAGCAATGAAGAACTCCAAGAGGATGGATTGCAGACTGGACCTTAACTCACATTTAACTACCAGATCCAGGAAACTATGAGATACCCTAGTCTTCACCAATTAGGCCCATAATGGTCTTGTAAAGGAGCTGCAGGGAAAACTCTGACTTAGCACCTGTGAGTCATGGAGCCACTACAGT
Organism: Gastrophryne carolinensis; assembly: GCA_027917425.1. Classification (NCBI taxonomy): domain Eukaryota; kingdom Metazoa; phylum Chordata; class Amphibia; order Anura; family Microhylidae; genus Gastrophryne; species Gastrophryne carolinensis. The sequence goes on along the minus strand of CM051241.1, from coordinate 22,162,659 downwards.
AGGTCTCAATAATCAGAATTAGGAGGCAGCAGGACAATCAATATAGAAATACAAACCTAGATCAGGGGTTTGTAGTACATGTTTAACATAATTATTGGCACTAGCAATGGAGACCTACAGCTGAGACAAATAAACGACCCTGGCAAGAGGAGATGAAGTTGAGAAAACGAGGTGGGTACATGAGGGAGAAACTAGGACCAAGGCTCTTATTCATGAAGGGATAGTGTCAGGTAGTGCCTTGTAAATGAGAGGTAGCGACAGGTGAACGCCGGACACGACACGCAATTACACATTTATCAAGCAGAATCTGTTGAGCGACTGGGATAATGCCATGTAGCGTCCGATTCATCATAATCCCAGCCTCAGCGAACAGCGCCGGCGTTCAGCCTTGCAGAGCACCAGGTATTACCTCTCGCTACCTGTCGCTCTCCCATACATACATTATTTCTTTTTAAACAGGGTTTTTTTCGTTTCTTTTTTTTTTTTTTAATCTCAAATAATGTTGTGACCTCTTCTGGCCTAGAAAAAGCCATTATTGCAAATCTTTTTCATGTTTTATATATTTATGCAGAATAGACATTACAGGTCTGGCATTAATGCCATGTTACAATGTTATTACAATGTAATTCCATATGTTTTCGCTTGGTTACTGGTGGATACATGCTAAAAAACAAACAAGACTTTAATCAAACAGCCTCCGGCGCTCTGGGCTTCAGAGAAGCATTTTTGAGTTGTGTGAGGCTGTTTTTTTGATGAATATGTTGTGATTCGGTCGCACTGACCAGTCACTAACATGAGCTCCCATATAGCGCTGTACTGGTCAAATAGCGACTCCTCACAATGTATTCATCATTGCAGCACAGCGCCTGAGTCGCTATGAAGTTGCGACCCACGGCCGAGCACAGCGACTACTAGCGGGCGCTCTGAAATGCCTACTACAGACGCTCATCTATTGGCGTTAGTGATGAATCAGCCTGCAAGTCTCTGGTGAATCAATTTAGCAAGAGCTACCCGACAGTAAACTATTGATTTCATGACAGTATAAACATTTGTTGTGTGGGCCCATGAGATTTTGATATTTGTAGCTTTTGTCCCCAATCCAAATTTCTACTAAAAGCAAACTTTTATTAAACTTTTATGTTGAGGGCTCCTAAGTGTGAAAGGGGACAATCCCATGGGAATACACAGCAAATGACTCCTCCCCACCCTTTCACCAGGAGTTCTCCTGTCTGATACCAAAAGTCTCCATTTTTCTATACCTTGCCTTCATCACTGACAGGGAACTGGCCACCTTCTCGCCATGATGGCAGCAATGGGTTAGGATCACAAGACCAGGATGAATGGGTCAATTAAAGGCTATTAATGATCCTGGATGTTGTATGATTAAGATTTTTTTAGAACGTCATTTTGTATATACCTCACTATTTTTACCATACCATGACATTTTGGTATTTTAGCTTTACTACCCCTAAAAGCTATTTCTAATTGGACTTTTGCTGATAGGTCCCAATTGGTCAGCTCCCAGTTATCAATTAGTTACAGTATGCTTGCAATCGAAAAGTCAGAACTCTACTAAAAGCTGCCTTCTTACTCCTCATATAACTTTCAGAACAACACATTTATCAGACCCAAGATTGGACAACCAGATGCCTATCCCCAAAGTCCCAATTACTCATCTTTGTATGTCCTTGTCAGGTGATTATGTTGCCAAGCTGGGCCTGTCTGGTTTTCTATTCTTACAATTGATAAGATAACAGCCCAAACTTTGCTTCACAGTTCTAGTCATGTGAAATAGAATTTTTTTCCCTCTTCTGTTTAGGAATGGAGAAGAGGAGGCTGTGTCGCTTAACTTGATGGGTGGTTCACTTAAGATAGTTTATTGATCAACTCGGCAAAAACAGTGGAGCTAATAGTCAACTTTCGGCACTCCCTGCCTAACAACAGGGCACTATCTATAAACGGGGCAGAGATAAAAAGAGTTAAGGATACAAAGTTCCTGGGAACTATTCTATCAGACACCCACAAGTGGGACAAAGACACCTCCAATGTCCAATGAAGAAGTCACAACCAAGGTTTGTCTTTCTGCGGTTACTGAAAAAGGCCTCCCTTCCTCCTGCTGGTATGGTGGGGTGTGCAAAAGGGACAAGATCCAACTTTAGCGGATTAGAATTCGGATCAGATGAGAATTGCCAAGAAGATCATTGGCGGCCCCCTCTGTGCCTTGTGCAAGAAGAGTGTCTTGACAGGTGCCAGAAGGATGATCAGACAATTCGCCCTCTGGATACTTTTTAAACCCTCCGCTACAGGCTACCACCATGCAGGACCACCAGGTCCAAGAGCGGCTTCTACCCCTCAGCAATCCAACTCATAAATGAAGTTGTCTCCTTCACCTCTCCCAATAATGCTGTCTCAATCCCGCTGAGACGGAACCGTTAGATCTGCTACTGATAAACTGCCATGATATCATTGCACACTTGAGCACCCCCTTAAAGCTCTAATGTTCTCATGTTATCTCATGCCTGTTATATTCATCTCTGGCCTTCAACCACCTTGTCAGATTGTATTGCATATTCAGGCCCAACCCAATGCACTCCTTGCTTCCCCCCTACCATCTAGCCATGGATTGTGATTTCTTGACCTAATGCATCCCTTACTGTTTGTTTTCCTGCTACTCTTTTGTATTGTGTTGGAATGTTTTGTATTAGAATGATGTAAACTGCCAAAAAGAATTCCCCGTGCACTCTGTGGACTTGGCAAATAAAGTTATATTCTATTCATAGGCCTTTTTGTACCTCCAGTTCTCTGTCCGCCATAAAATGAAGCCCTTAAAATTGTACCTATGAGTGGCCCAAGGGAAATCCCACCCTGTGTTAAAAAGGTAAAACTGGTATACAACTGGTCATAAAGTGCAACAATTTTCTTCCTATTAATGCCAGTGGGGTAATTTAGCTTTTTTGAAGAAACAAAAAAAAAAAAAAAACAGGCTAGTATGAAGTTAGAAATGTCTCTGTTCTTTACACAGTTTTCCATTGAGCATCATTTATTTAATGACTCTGACACTAAAAAGATGTATAGAATATGTCAGGCACCCAGCAGCTCCAGATTCCTGGGGACCGATAACATCTCCCGTACTGACCACTCACTTCGTCTTCCAGCCAGACTCTTATATCTCTCTGTTCTTTGGGGGATTATAAATGAATTGGCGGGAGGAACAGGGAGGTAAATAATGAAAACATTCAGAGAAAAGCCATGAAAAATTATATTCAGCCTTCGCCAAAGTATAATAATATTTATTGACTTTTTGAGAAAGATCGCCACGGACAACGAATGAGAAAAAACAAAAAAAGTTCTGCCATGGCATGTAATCAGGAGACCGTGGGGAAATTTATAAGGTTTTAAGATATGCAAATTGAATGCAAGGTATAGACACTGGGGTAATTAATTGTAAATCTGAGAATTATGTTCCATTGTCAGTGCTGTCTGCCTGTTGTAGGTGCATTCTGAAATGTTTTTTTTCACTGACTGTTATATTAATTAGACTTTGAGAAAATCACAATGCCGATGTACGCCATTGTGTAATTAGGGAGAGATACAAAAGGAAAAGGGATGCCTTGTTTTAGGGTTACACTATGTTACATGTAACAACGCTGAGGTTTTTCTAGCTACTGGAAATATTTTTGGAACATTCATTTTGGTGGCTTGTCACGAACCAGCCATTGACTCATTCAATTTAGAAAAATTTAAATTTGCTAATGCTGTGCTTGGCCCCAAAACTATAATGTACACATAACCGTATTTGCTGATGCGCATACGGTTATGTGTATATTATAGTTTTGGGGCCACACTCAAAATTCTAATAAAAGCTAGTTGTGCTACAGTTGGCAATTAGAGATGAGCAATATTTTGAAAAATTCGTTTTTCGGCCGATTCGCAGAATTTGCGGAAAAATTGTTTCGGTCCAAATTTATTTGCGACGAATCACTATTAAAAACAGCTATTTCGGGAGCGTGTCCTGCCATGGAGGAGTGAGGAGTGTGATCCGGAGGCTCCTGCACAATCGGCGCACATTGAGACATTTCTAGGCGACTTACCGTGACAGAGAGGCATGGGCAAATTGAAGACTAGAGGAGTAGGCGGTGGATCGGGTCGGAACGGGCCCCCGCAACGTGGAGCAGCTCCAGAACTGCAGAAGCGGAGCAGCGTCTGGCCATCCAAGATGGCGGCATCATCGAGAGAGGATGGCGGGCAGGGAGAGGAGCCAGATCTGAGGGAGGAGCCGGCGAGATCAGCCGCACCGTGGGGAGAGCGGCCCCCACCTGTGCAGCTGCACAGCGCTCTGACAGCTGGCAGCGGCAGGGCTGGAGCGGAGACTCAGCGCGGCCTTAAAGGGGCAGCAGCAACATTCAAGATGGCGGACAGAGGTGGCTGCGTCCGAGCAGCAGAATCAAGTGCCAGCGCCCAGGTAGGTACAGCCTCGCCCTCTAGGGATGTGGGAGGCGGAGTGGGGTCCCAGCACACAGGGCACAAAGGAGTGCCCATAGAATTGCCTGTGGAGATTGCGGGGACAGCACAGGAAGAAAAAAAAGAACACCCCTGCCTGCGGAGCGGACCTGGGTCTAGTGGCTTGGCATTAGACCCAACAGTTAGCCACCCCCATCGGGGCTTGCAAAACGGAGGGGTGGAAAGTGGGGAAATGTTGGGAAGTGTTCCCCCCCATCTCACAACCGCAGTGTGCGAGATCCCCAGATCTGGAGTGGGTTAGCCAGGTTTGCATACGCCCCCCGACGTGCTCAAAGTGCCGACAGCAGCTCCATGTTAGGCAGTCAGAGGGCAGCAGAAAGGATGCTGATGTCCGGCCTCCCCCAGCGACCCCGAAGGGAGCGACAGTCATGCCAGTACCTGCTGGAGCCAGAGGTCCTTTTGAGGGTGAAAAGCCCGGGGTAGGCTCACTCTCCCACGCTATCACTGTCCCCGGAGCAGAGCGGCACCCCCACTGGAAACAGCCTGGCGCCCATGTCACCGGCCCGGCTATGTTTTTCTCCGGAATCTATGGAGGCTGACTGGCCCCCGACCTCCCAGTCGAAAACAGAGGAGTGGGGTCCACCCCCCCGCTTATGGATCCGCGAACGACCCGTAGGGACAGTGGCGCCTGTAAGAGAGACATCCACGCCAAAACAATCTCGTTGCTGAAAGGCCTGCCTTCTCGAGCAGACATAGAGGAGCTGATAGCTAAATATGAAGCGGCCCACAGGCACGAACTAGCAGAAGTTAAACAACACATAGCGCAGGTCGAAACGTGAGTAACCACTCTTGAGTCGACAGAAGCCTCAACGGCAAGCCTTCTCCAAACGCTGGAAGCCCGGTGCGATGCACAAGAGGCTCTGCTACAGACCCAGATGTTACACATCGACGACATAGAAAACAGAAGTCGGAGGAACAACCTGAGACTGCGGGGCATCCCCGAGGCCTCCGAAGGCGAAGACCTGAGACGCATCGTGACGGCGATATTCAACAACTTGCTCAAAAGAGATGTGACTACTCCATTGGAGATGGACCGGGTTCACAGAGCTCTGGGCCTGAGAAGTTCTGATCCCTCTAATCCCCGAGATGTGGTCTGTAGAATTTAGTTCTATTGTCCGGCGGGCCTGGCAGAAAGGAAGCGTAGAATTTGACTGAGCCAACATCCAGATCCTCCCGGACCTGTCGAGAAGAACCCTCCAGATGCAGAGAACATTGAAACCAATTTTGGATCTAATACTCGCAAAGGGTGCTTTATATAGATGGGAATACCCCTTCCACCTTATTGTGCGGAAGGAGAGCAATACCTTTCTATTGAAGTCCCCCAGAGATCTGCAAATCCTCTTTGCATTCCTAGGTTGCGATCCAATTGCTGTTCCGGATTGGTTAACGATGGACCTGGCACAGCCCCCCCCCCCGCCCTGCCGGAGCCAGACAACGGGGACCCAGGGGGCCGGAGGCGCCCCCGAAGGCCTCCCATGCCTTACTATGCAGAAGCATGAGAAGCCACAGGGAGATATGACCCTTCAGGTCGGGACTCCGTGCTCGGGCGGTCTCCCCCCCCCCCCCCTCCATATTGGTCTCCTCGAGGAACGTTTCCTCTCGTGAGACATCTTCTGCCGTATCATACGTAATGCCCCAATCTGATACCTGATGAGCAGAGTGGTCGGGGCTGCACCTGAAACTGCCCTGCCAGTATCCTTTTCTCTAAGAGTTCAGTTTACTGACGATAATCCGGCAGCTGTTTATTACTTCTTCTTTTGCATGTTCTTGTTGTTATCTACTTGATTTTGCTATATGTTGCGCCTTATGGTTTGCTTTGATAATATTGCGCCGGGTGTGGGCAACCGTGATTCCAGTGGTTGCTTCGTAGTGACAGAAACCCTACCCAATAGGGTTGCCTGGTAGGTACTTGAGACCTCCCATGCGGTATCCTTAATAGGATTAATAGTTCCCCTGTGTGTTCCATCCCGTCATCCTACTGTGTTTCCCTCCCCATACCCCCCCATCTCCGGGTCGGTTACACCTCCTGATACGCTAAAAGGTCCCCACGTCCAGAGTGGGCTCTCCCACCTAGCTCCCTTGCGACGAACCGATCCACAAGTGCGGTGAGTCAAGTCACGTCGTTGAGGGCCGAGATGACAGAGTTTAGGATAGTGTCCCTCAATACCAAGGGATATGAATAGCCCCAAAAAGCGCTCCATGATTTTGAGATATATGAGAGGCTTGAGAGCTCAGGTGGCTCTCCTGCAAGAAACACATTTTAAAGCAGCTAACCCACCTACCCTAAAAGATAAATACTACCCACAGGCATTCCATAGCTTTTCCCCAGACTCTAGGTCCAGAGGGGTCAGCAATTTAATAGCCAATGGACTCCCCTGGGAGCTGCTTGACTGGAAGGCCAATAGGGAGGGAAGGTGGCTGTTCGTCAAAGCGAAAATCTACTCAAAACTGTACACTTTAGTGAGCGTTTATGCCCCCAACTCGGGTCAGGTCACCTTTGTGGAGCGGATGCTGGACTCCCTGTCGGCCTTCTCAGAGGGTGACCTAGTGGTCGGGGGGATCTCAATCTGGTGTTGGAACCACTGCTGGATACCTCTAGGGGGGGACCCCACTTGGCTTACTCCAAACTCAGGCGCCTGCGGAAAATTCTTATGCAACACCAGCTGGTGGACCCCTGGAGGATCCAGCACCCCAACACGCGGACTATACTTTTTACTCCCCACCACACGGATCATACTCTAGGATCGACATGTTCCTCGTGCCTCATGCCTCCCTAGCGCTGATAGCCGACACCTCAATCGACAATATTACTCTATCTGATCATGCGCCTGTCTCCCTTACTCTGATTGCCCGGCCCCCACCCCGAGGAGTTGGTCCTGGAAACGTAATAATTCACTCTTAGAAGACCAGAGAGTTGTAGAAGATATCCAGAAAGAAATTCAAAGTTTCTTCGAGCTAAACTCTACCCCTGGAATCTCCCCTGGTATAGCCCATAAATGTTATGTTAGGGGATCGTTCATAAAACATGGGGCCAGACATACCCAGAATAGCAGACCCAAAGGGATGGATTCTTCACCATACTAAGGACATAGTGGAAACCTTCCGCAAGTTTTATGAGGGCTTGTATAACCTTCAGGGGACACGAGGGGAAACTAGGGAGCGGTTAATCACGCAGTACATCAGAGAGTCGAGTATGCTCAAACTACCGGAATCAATATTAGAGGACCTGGAGGCGCCAATTTCTCTTGGGGAACTACAGAGCACTATAGCTTATTCGGCAACGGGCAAAGCGCCGGGCCCTGACGGCCAACACCTACAGTACTATAAAAAATTCTCCCCCCTAGTTGCCCCCAAATTATTAGTTATGCTGAACTCTATTAAAGAAGGTACTCACATCCCGGGTGACACCCGGCGCATATCACGGTTATTCCCAAAGAAGGTAAGGACCCCAACCTCTGTTCCAGCTACAGACCAATTTCGCTGCTGAATGCTGACGTGAAGCTTTTCACAAAGATCCTCGCTACCAGGCTGTCACCACATCTCCATCAGGTTATAGGTCCTGACCAAGTGGGCTTTATGCCCCACCGTGAAGCAAGGGACAACACCACTAAGGTGCTAAACCTGACTCACCTTGCACAGAAAAGAAACATCCCCACCCTTCTCCTCGCGATCGACGCAGAAAAGGCATTTGACAGGGTGGACTGGCAGTTTGTGCAGTCCACCCTCCGTCACATCGGACTAGGCCCCAAAATGGGTTGGATTAGCAGCCTTTCCAGCTCGCCTACTGCGTCTGTGCGTGTGAATGGGATTACGTCAGGCCCCCTGGGAATATCTAATGGGACAAGGCAGGGATGCCCCCTCTCGCCCCTGATCTTCATTCTCGTGCTCGAGCCCTTTTTGTGTAGGGTAACCTAGATGTTAGAGGCCTTGAGGGACCCTCCAGTCATTATAAGGTAGCCGCTTACGTGGACGACTTAATTTTATTTTTGACATGCCCAGAGACATCCCTGACGAACCTAATGGGAGAGCTTAGGAGATATGGGTGCCTGTCAGGTTACAAAATAAATTTTCAAAAGTCAGAAGCCATGAATGTCAACATCCCAACATCAAGATTTAACACTATCAAGAACTCCTTCCCCTTTCGGTGGGCAGGAGACAGCGTGGGTTACCTGGGCACAAGAATTAGCAGCAACTTGTCGAGCATCTTTACTCTTAAATTCCCTCCACTCCTTAGGAAATTTGAGGACGAGATAGCCCGTTGGTCTAAAGGCAGACTCTCGTGGTTTGGTCGGTTAAATGCCGTGAAGATGACCCTTCTCCCTCGCCTGCTGTACCTGATGCAGGCTCTCCCTGTGATGGTTCTGCGGTCATCCCTGCTTAAGGTTGGGTCCATATTTACCAAGTTTATCTGGCGGGGAAGAACCCAAGAATAAACAGAAGTCTTTTGGCAAGGGCGAAGGAATGAGGCATAGGCGATCCAGATCCGATTCTCTACCACGCAGCAGTACACTTGAATAGGACAATAGATTGGTGCCTCCACAAGGACCATAAACATTGGGTGAACATTGAGCAGGGTTTCCTGAACTTCCCCCTCCCGGCCGCCCCTTGGCTGGATGGGGGAGGGACAGCGCTCGCCAGACAGCACCCCACGATTTGTCCAACACTGAGTGTCTGCAGGACCTTCTTCTCGCATCAGGGAATATCGCCTTCCCCCTCACCACTCTACCCGATACTGGGCAACCCTCGCTTACCTCCTGGGTGCGAGGGCCAGATGGCAAAAGCCTGGAGGCAGGCGGGCCTATATAGAGTGTGCCATTTTTTGGTAGGTGAGGAGTGGGCGGACTTGTCGGACCTGGCGGTAGAGAAGGGAGTCCCGAGGTGGTCAACATGGCAGCAGCTCCAGTTGTCCCATCTCTTCTCCTCCCTGGGGACCTATAGAGACAATCCGCGTAACTGTACACTATACGAAGAGCTTTGCCATAGGAAACACCCCGAGAAGCACACCCTCTCAATAATCTATAAGATACTTACGACCCCTCAGAGCCCAATTCAGACGTTCTTCCTTTTCTCACAAAATGGGAAAGAGATCTCAACATATCCCTAACACCGGCACAAAGGAAAAAAAATTAGCTCCTACCGCACAAAACATCGCTATGCACAAAGTACCAAGAGTGTAATCATAAATTGCTCACGCGTTGGTACAGAGTGCCATCTGCCCTGAACAAATGGCACCTGAATGTCCCAGCCCACTGTTGGCGATGTGGAAAGGAGAGGGGTGACCTTCTTCACATTTTCTGGTCCTGCCCAAGGATCAAATGGTTCTGGGACGTGGTCAGAGGAGTGGCAGAAAAGGTGTCGGGTGCTGAGGTTCCTGCTGACCCAGCGCTATGTCTCCTTCGCCTTTCGAAGACCCTACTTAAAAGGTTCTGTAGATCGGTCCGCTGTCACCTTCTGAACTCAGCCAAGGCCTGTATCCCACAACTTTAGAAAAGTACACATCCTCCATCAATCGCGATGTGGATCAGAAAGGTTAATTACATAATGAGGTTTGAGAACCTCATACTCTCCAAGGGAGACGGGTACGAGAGATTTACGATGATCTAGTACGGGTGGATTGAATTCACGGAATCCCCTGAGTGCTTGCGAATGCTTGGCCAGTCGGGAGAAGCCGACACTCCCCCCTCACCCCCCCTCCCGTCCCCTAATGTTGTTGTTATACCTGTTTTTCTGAGTTGTTCTTATATTCTGGAGTCAAGTGTCACTACCCCATTTGCCCCAACGATACATACATATTGTCAATTGTTGGGACAGAAACAGCTGTCTTACAATGTTTGCCTAGATTTGCTTTTTGACACCACGTCATATACCAGATATTAATACGTCTTATTCTGTGCAGGATTTCTTTGCTTGGAATCTATTTTTGTATGTCTCTGTAGTTGAAAATATGTAAAATGCTATCTAAATAAAGAATATATTAAAAAAATGGCTATTTCTGGGCTTCCGAGAGCCTCCATGGGGTTGCAGAATGTTTTCTGAACGCTTGGCTGTAACATGCATGGGATGCATGCTTGGTTAGTGAAATAATATTGTAAAGAACTATGACATGCAGATCAGAGGCGTCGCTATTAGATTCGCTGTCGCAGAGCGGCACAATTACAGAGCCTTGAGGTGGCATCAGCATGATGAGCCCATATATTGCCTGAAAAACACACCCTGAATTTGGCAGCAGCATATGGAGCCCATATATTGCCTGAAAGACAAACAGTGGAGTTGGCAGCAGCATAGGAAGCCCATTTATTGCCTGAAAGAGACTCTGGAGTTGGCAGCAGCATTAGGAGCCCATATATTGCCTGAAAAGCACATTGGAGTTGGCAGCAGCATTAGGGGCCCATATATTGCCTGAAAGACACACAATGAAGTTGGCAGCAGCATAGGGAGCCCATATATTGCCTGAAAAACACACCCTTAATTTGGCAGCAGCATAGGGAGCCCATATATTGCCTGAAAGACACATTGGAGTTGGCAGCAACATTAGGAGCTCATATATTGCCTGAAAAACACACCCTGGAGTTGGCAGAGTTGGCGGCAGAATAGGGAGCCCATATATTGCCTGAAAGACACACCAAGGAGTTGGCAGCAGCATTACGAGCCCATATATTGCCTGAAAGACACACCTGAGAGTTGGCAGCAGCATTAGGAGCCCATATATTGCCTGAAAGACACACCCAGGAGTTGGCATCAGCATTAGGAGCCCATATATTGCCTGAAAAACACACCCTGGAGTTGGCAGCAGCATTAGGAGCCCATATGTTGCATGAAAAACACACAGTGGAGTTGGCAGCAGCATAGGGAGCCCATATATTGCCTGAAAAACACACCGTGAATTTGGAAGCAGCATAGGGAGCCCATATATTGCCTGAAAGAGACTCTGGAGTTGGCAGCAGCATTAGGAGCCCATATATTGCATGAAAAACAAACCCTAGAGTTGGCAGCAGCATAAGGAGCCCATATATTGCCCGAAAGACACATTGGAGTTGGCAGTAGCATTAGGAGCCCATATATTGCCTGAAAAACACACCCTGGAGTTGGCAGCGGCATTAGGAGCCCATATATTGCCTGAAAGAGACACTGGAGTTGGCAGCAGCATTAGGAGCCCATATATTGCCTAAAAACACACCCTGGAGTTGGCAGCAGCAAAGGGAGCCCATATATTGCCTGAAAGACAAACAGTGGAGTTGGCAGCAGCATAGGGAGCCAATTTGTTGCCTGAAAGAGACTGTGGAGTTGGCAGCAGCATTAGCAGCCCATATATTGCCTCAAAAACACATTGGAGTTGGCAGCAGCATTAGGAGCCCATATATTGCCTGAAAGACACACAGTAAAGTTGGCAGCAGCATAAGGAGCCCATATATTGCCTGAAAAACACACCCTTAATTTGGCAGCAGCATAGGGAGCCCATATATTGCCTGAAAGACACATTGGAGTTGGCAGCAGCATTAGGAGCCCATATATTGCCTGAAAAACACACCCTGGAGTTGGCAGAGTTGGCAGCAGAATAGGGAGCCCATATATTGCCTGAAAGATACACCCAGGAGTTGGCAGCAGCATTAGGAGCCCATATATTGTCTGAAAGACACACCCGAGAGTTGGCAGCAGCATTAGGAGCCCATATATTGCCTGAAAGACACACCCAGGAGTTGGCAGAAGATATATTTGCCTGAAAGACACACCCAGGAGTTGGCAGCAGCATTAGGAGCCCATATATTGCCTGAAAGACACACCCAGGAGTTGGCAGCAGCATTAGGAGCTCATATATTGCCTGAAAGACACACCCAGGAGTTGGCAGCAGCATTAGGAGCTCATATTTTGCCTGAAAGACACACCCAGGAGATGGCAGCAGCATCAGCATCAGGCATCAGCTAATCGCATGCATCAGCTATTGGTGATTGGAAATCCTGGCTGATCCATGCCTGATTCATCTTCACAAAGGTGAGTCTCTCCAAATTTTTCGTGGACAGACAAGTTCTCCTTGGTATGGCCTCCGCAGCACTAAAGACCCACTGAGATGGCACATTACTGGCCGGGCAGGACAGCTTTCCAAGGGCAAACTCTGCCAGTTGCAGCCACAAGTCAAGTTTGGTTGCCCAGAAGTCCAGCGGATCCTCAAGGTGCGTTAGCAATGTCATTTCAAGGTATGACACGATCTGCTGGTTCAGGCCCTGCTCCAAGTCTTCCTGCTGCTCATGAGTAGCCTCACTATGTGGGTGCAGAAAGCTACTCATTAGCAACTGAAGACTGAGGCTGCTGCTGATGGAGCTGCTGCTGCTGCTCCTGCCACCCCCCCCCCAGCAATCATGACAATGGAAGGTGAGTGCAGAGGTCCCCCTGAGTCAGACCTGCGAGAGTATGGACCATGGCGCAAATAGGCATCGGCCAACTGACTACGTAGAATGTCTTTGTAGTAGGTCAGTTTGTCCTCCCTTTCAGTGGGTGTAACAAATGCCCCCATTTTGGGCCGGTAGTGAGGGTCCAATAAAGTGGAGAGCCAGAAGTCATCCTGCTGAAAAATGGAGACAATTCTGTGGTCAATACGCAAGCACTTGAGCATGTATTGTGCCATTTGTGCAAGTGACTCGGAGGGACTACCTGTCTCCATCTCCACTGCATACTGCCACGGTGTGTCTGGGTCCTCTGTCTCGCCCTCCTCACAACCCTCTAGCTCCTCTGGCTGCTCCTGCTCCTCCTCTCCTTTCAGATGACTAGATAAACTGCCCATTTCGCTAAAACTAAACTGTGCTTCACTGTGTGTTCTCCTCAGCTCCCACGGGGTTTATGTGGCCGTGAAATGTATGCGACATGTCTCCAGTGCCCTGACCAGCCATGGTTTCCAACATGTGTTGTATTACATGAAGCAGTGGAATCACGTTGTTCATGCCGTAATCCTGGCGACTGACAAATAAAGTGGCTTCCTCAAAGGCCTGAACAAACGGCAGGTGTCACGTATGAGCTGCCACTGGTTCACATTAAAGTTCTGCTTGGATCAACAAGAAATCATTGATGGCTTTTATCTGTTCGTATAGTCGATCTAACATATGTAGAGTGGAATTCCAACGGGTGGGAACATCGCAAATCAGACTATGTTGGGGCATACCGTTCTGACACTGTAGCTCAAGAAGGGTGTGCTTGGCAGTGTAGGAGTGGCTGAAGTGCATACAAAGTTTCCTTCCTGTTGTTAGGATGTCTTGCAGATGGGGGGAAGACTTCAGAAAATGCTTGACAACTATGTTGAACACGTGTGCCATACAGGGCGCATTGCTCAGCCTTCCTTGTCGCAGCGCAGATGAGATGTTACTCCCATTGTCAGTCATCATGGTTCCCATTTCCAATTCCCGTGGAGTAAGCCATGTTTTAATTTCTTGATGAATGAATTTCAGGAGCTCCTCCCCTGTGTGACTCCGTTCGCCAAGGCAAACCATATGAAGCACAGCGTGACACCGCCGTGCCCTGCACACATGGTAGGCTGAAGGGGCATTGAGAATTTACCGTACAGTGGAGGCTGAGAAGACGGCGGAGGATGAGGAGGCGGAGTCGCACACTGTGACAGTCAAAACGGCCTGGGAGCATGGAGGCCGAAGCGGTGTGACCTGTCCAAGTTGCTGTACAGGAACCACATTCACCCAGTGGGCCGTAAAGGACATGTATTGTCCCTGTCCGTAGTTACAGCTCCAGATGTCGGCGCTGCCGTGCACTTTGGTGCACACCGACTGGTCCACCTTCTGCTCAACAAATTTGTGCAGGGCTGGTACTGCCTTCTTTGCAAATAAATGACGACTTGGGACTCTCCACCTCGGCTCAGCACTAGCTATCAGCTCTTGGAAAGGTGCAGAGTCCACCACCGTAAAATGGAGGGACTGCAGCACCAGCAACTTGGACAGGAGCACATTTAGCTTCTGCGCCGTAGGATGAGTGGGCGCATACTGTTGTCTCTTGGACATGGCTTCGCTGATGGATTGCTGGTGGGATGACTGACTTTTAGCAGGAGGAGCAGGAGCATCTGGAGCGGCAGAGGATGGGTATGATGCACAGCTACCTTCGGCTGAGGTGCTGGAGCCTTGGCTGGGTGAAATTGGAAGCGGCGTGGCACTGGCTGACGCAGCAGGCTGGACCCCCACTTTGGAGCCTCGGCTCTCCCAGGCCGCATTATGGTGACGCTGCATGTGTTGCCGCAGGGCCGTGGTACCAACATTGGGGCCCTGGCCATGCTTGACCTTCTGTCTACACATCTTGCATTTGGCCAGGTTACCCTCCTGCGGATGCTTGATGAAAAAGTGCCGCGCTGCCGAGTAGCTAATTTTCCTTCAACATTCCGCACTAATTCACTGCTACTGCTGCCAACTCCAGGAACCCCTGCTTCACTACCTCCCGGGAAGGCAGGCTGCCGCGCAGCAGGTGATCTACCCCGCCCCCGGGCACGTGTGGCTCCAGACATCCCAATTCTGCCACCATGCTGACTGCCAACCCTACTACCACCTTGCTGCCTCAGCTGCTGACTCTGGGGCAACCTGGGACCCTCTTCTCCTGATGATGATGAAGCCCCTTCTGCACCGGGCTCCCAAGTACGATCAGCTTCATCATCATCATCGATTTGTGTCTGCACGTCACACAAGAGCATGTGTTGCAGGAGACGGAACGCATGCCACACCACCTCCCACGCCACTCTCCTCCTCAGTGTTTATCTGCCTAGCGAAAGAAGCGGCGGATGTCTCCTCCATTTCTTGGCTGGGCAGTAGCTGCTGACTGTCCTCTAACACATCGTCCTCACTGAATAGTGGAGCTGAACCCAAAGCATAAGATACGGCGGCTGAAGGGGGGGAGGCGTAGGACAGAGGCAATGGAAGGACAGGGGCTGCTCCCGGGCCATGCCAACTCAGGGTTGTGTCCAAGGAACCTAACGAGGGTTGACTGGGGGTGTGAGATGTCACTTGTGATGAGGTCGATGACCGCGTTAACCAATCGATGACGGCAGATGCGTTGCTGGTCGAGACACGACCGCTAGCAGATACCGGGAGATCAGGTTTCTCACTGCGACTCCTGCTGCCACTCGCCCCTAGTCTGCTGCGACCTCTGCCGGATGAATCTAGGCCTCTCCTAGGTGCACATCCTGGCACATCTCTGCCTGACATTTTTACTGCGTTTAGGAGGGGAAAACAATACACTACACTACACCTAGGACAATATTTTTGTAACAGCAGGTGTGTAGAAAAGTTAGATCAAAATAGGCAGACACTGTAGCTAAAAGCTAATGCAAAAAGACACTGTCAGATGGTCTTACACAGGTTGCCCCTGGTCAGAGTTAAATGCACCACAGGCAGTTTTAAAACGTGTTTTTTTTTTCTCATAATGTAAAAAAGGTAAAGATGCAGGTAATCTTAAAAGCTAAGTGCTAGTATTCGGGATGCCCCCCTGGTGAAAGGCAAATGGGTGCTTTAAACTTTAAAACCAGACTTTTTTTATACAAAAGGTAAGTCGACCGGTACTCTTAAAAGATAAGTGGTAGCACTAACATTGGCCCCCAGTGAAAGGCAATGGGTGCTTTAAACTTGTAAGCCAGACATTTTTTATACAAAAGGCAAAAGGTAAGTCGGCCGGTACTCTTAAAAGATAAGTGCTAGCACTGACAATGGCCCCCAGTGAAAGGCAATGGGTGCTTTACACTTGAAAACCAGACTTTTTTAAAAAAAAAGGCAAAAGGTAAGTCGGCGGTACTCTTAAAAGATAAGTGGTAGCACTGACAATGGCCCCCAGTGAAAGGCAAGGGGTGTGCTTTACACTTGTAAACCAGACTTTTTTATACAAAAGGCAAAAGGTAAGTCGGCCGGTACTCTTAAAAGATAAGTGGTAGCACTGACAATGGCCCCCAGTGAAAGGCAATGGGTGCTTTAAACTTGTAAACCAGACTTTTTTATACAAAAGGCAAAAGGTAAGTCAGCCGGGACTCTTAAAAGATAAGTGCTAGCACTGACAATGGCCCCCAGTGAAAGGCAATGGGTGCTTTACACTTGTAAACCAAGCTTTTTTTATACAAAAGGCAAAAGGTTAGTAGGCAGGTACTCTTAAAAGATAAGTGCTAGCACTGACAATGCCCCCCAGTGAAAGGCAATGGGTGCTTTACACTTGTAAACCAGACTTTTTTATACAAAAGGCAAAAGGTAAGTCAGCCGGTACTCTTAAAAGATAAGTGGTAGCACTGACAATGTCCCCCAGTAAAAGGCAATGGGTGCTTTACACTTGAAAACCAGACTTTTTTTTAAAAAAAAGGCAAAAGGTTAGTAGGCAGGTACTCTTAAAAGGTAAGTGCTAGTATTTGGGATGCCCCCCCCCCCCTGACGAAAGGCAAAGTTTGCTTAAAAAGTGACTTTGATTACAAAATGCAACCAGTTAGTAGACAGATACTCTTGAAATATTTATGCTAGTGTTTTGGATGTCCCCTCTTCAAATACACAGGTTGGCTGCTTTGATAGTGGAAAAGTGACTTTGATTACAAAATGCAACCAGTTAATAGACAGGTACTCTTGAAATATTTTTGCTAGTATTTGGGATGCCCCCTCTTCAAATACACAGGTTGGCTGCTTTTGTAGTGGAAAAGTGACTTTAATTTCAAAATGCAACCAGTTAGTAGACAGGTACTCTTGAAATATTTATGCTAGTGTTTGGGATGCCCCCTCTTCAAATACACAGGTTGGCTGCTTTGATAGTGGAAAAGTGACTTTAATTTCAAAATGCAACCAGTTAGTAGACAGGTACTCTTGAAATATTTATGCTAGTGTTTGGGATGCCCCCTCTTCAAATACACAGGTTGGCTGCTTTGATAGTGGAAAAGTGACTTTGATTACAAAATGCAACCAGTTAATAGACAGGCACTCTTGAAATATTTATGCTAGTATTTGGGATGCCCCCTCTTCAAATACATAGGTTGGCTGCTTTGATAGTAGAAAAGTGACTTTGATTACAAAATACAACCAGTTAGTAGAAGGTAGTCTTGAAATATTTTTGCTAGTGTTTGGGATGCCCCCTCTTCAAATACACAGGTTGGCTGCTTTGATAGTGGAAAAGTGACTTTGATTACAAAATGCAACCAGTTAATAGACAGGTAGTCTTGAAATATTTATTCTAGTATTTGGGATGCCCCCTCTTCAAATACACAGGTTGGCTGCTTTGATAGTGGAAAAGTGACTTTAATTACAAAATGCAACCAGTTAATAGACAGGTACTCTTAAAATATATATGTTAGTGTTTGGGATGCCCCCTCTTCAAATACACAGGTTGGCTGCTTTTATAGTGGAAAAGTGACTTTAATTACAAAATGCAACCAGTTAGTAGACAGGTACTCTTGAAATATCTATGCTAGTGTTTGGGATGCCCCCTCTTCAAATACACAGGTTGGCTGATTTGATAGTGGAAAAGTGACTTTGATTACAAAATGCAACCAGTTAATAGACAGGTAGTCTTGAAATATTAATGCTAGCACGCTTTTTAAAGAATGACACCAGGAAAAGGAAAAGCTAAATAAGCTGGTGTGATATTAACACTAAATAGGCTTGAAAGCTAATGCAAACAGTTTAAACTGTCCCTGTCTTTCTCTGTCACTGTCACAGCCTCTCTCCTTCTCTATCTGTCTCTCGCTCGGCTTCTTCTGTTCTATCTATCTATCTATCTAATCTATCTCTCCCTCGCTGTATCTATCTACCTATCTGTCTGTCTGTCTGTCTATCTGTCCCTCACTCTCTCCCTGCCTGATCGGCTCTGGCCGCAATACAGTGTCAGAATGATCTTCCGCAAAATGGCCATCGTTTATATGGGGCTGTGACATCATCGGTAAGCCTGTCTGCTGATAGATAGCATGTGACACGTACCCAGGATTCCTTGCCCCATGGGACATGTCCTGACATGTGGATCCACTATTTTAGATGGGCTGTATAGCAGTAAATGGAGTTTTAAGGAAGTGATTCGAGCGATCGAATCACATCGATATTCGGAATCATAACGAATTGAATATTTTCTGAAATTCGTAACGAATTCGGGTTCGTCAGAATCGATTCGCTCATCTCTATTGGCAATCACTAATAAGGGGTCCATTATATTATGCTTTGCCAGGAATGTTTTGGTATTTTTAGCTTTTTGGTAAAACTCGAAACTCTGCTAAAATTGAGTGGTGTTAGTTCATAACACCTCCTTACACTTGGTCTCAGTAACTGTAATAGTTAGTTACAGTATGCTTTGTCACTGAGATTTTGTTTTGTTTTTTTCTCAGACTTAAAAGCAAGAGGTAGTGGTGATAGTTCACACTTGGTCAGCAGTCAATGATCGTTTGGTCACAGGTTTGCCGCTAAGATTTGGGTACAAAACCTACCTCTTAGTGTTTACACTTGGAAGCCTCCTTTGCTTACACTTGGTTAACTCTCATTGATAAGTTACAGTATGCTTTGCCAGTGAGATCCTGGTAATTGTAACTTTGACCCGAGTATTGACTACTACAAAAAGCTATTCATGATAGTTTACACTTGGTCAGCCCTCATTGCTTAGTGTGATTTGCAACATAGTGGTTTATTTAAGAAGCGCTAGTGCCACATAAGTCTCGATTCAGAGACACATTCGTCTGGACTTCCGTAGCTGTCTGTGAAAGTTTTGGTGGGTGTTTGTCATTTTTTTTTTGCTTTTTTTCGTTCATTTTTCATTTGTATGAACGTTCAGGAATGTGCTTTCGATGAACGGAAGCAAATCGGAACATTTCCGTTAGTTCGGATCATTTTCCAAACAAAATCGGAAATTTTTCGTTCGTTCAGATAACTTCCGTTGTTGGGATGGGTTTCCGTCTGATTCAGAGAGCTGATTTCCGACAGACCACCACCCTATAAATCCGTTTCATTTCCGATCCACTTACGGGACCTTTGAGGGCTCGGATTGCTATTGTTGAACATATTTTGCGGCTATGTGGAGGAGTCTGCGCGCCTTTAGCACCAAGGCATTGCATGTATCAGCATAAATTGTCTAGCAATGCATACCTGAATCAATACATTTCATGTATGCCTTATAGATGCATTTTAATGCTGACCTAAATTAGTCCTTAGCATGTAAACATTTATTTTCCCACACATCCATATAATTGCTATATTTAGATTTTTAGACTTATGTCCTTTGTGAATTATATTTGGATTGTTGAACTTGAATCTTAATTTGTTGTAGGAGTTCTTGTTTTAGTTGGTTACATTTGCTTTGTGTAATTATTTTATATTTGGTTGCAGGAACCGCAAGATGTGCCACTCGCCCTTGCTCCTGATGCCTGTTCTTTGCCTGCAGAATGCGGGCCAGGGGTTCTCTAATCGGGCACTATGCAAAACCCGGCTCGTGGTGGCGAGGGCCCTCTGGCTTTTGAATTCATGATTTAGGTGTTTGGACCATACAGGGGGGGGGGGGGGGGCACTACAGTAAGACCCCAACAAGGTTATACCAATATTTTAATTTACGTTTTTAACAGGGATCACACGTGCCAGAGTGGCACAACTGAGTGTCAGGGTCCTTCAGTTGGTGGGCGAGATGCAGGAGCTGCGCAACTCGTTGGGGACCACAGATGAAGAATAATGTTCAGTGGCCTGCCATTGCTATGTATTTTGTTTTTTATAGTTGTAAAAATTTGAAATTTTCATAATTTTTAAAAATGTTATATTTTATGATGGAATAAAAAAAAATGTTACATTGTCATTTCATTTACAAAATACATTAACACAAAACTAATGGGCCTAGAAATATTTATAGATGAATATTCACATGACCGAGAAGTGATTTGGGTAAGTTTTAGGGGGCTAAAATGGAAGAAGAACCTAACCGAGAAGTGGTTTGGGTGAGCTTTAAGGGTCCAAAAGGGAAGATGGAGGATAGTGCTAAGTGATTTAGCTAAACATTGTAGTAGAAGTGAGGGTGGCAAATATGTAGGCGAGCACTTTAATGAGTTAATTTTGTAGTGTGCAGGCTCAAGATCGTAAGGATTCCGTCTGGACGATTATTTTTGGAAAAAGTGAAACAGAATGTATCGGGAAACGTAAAGGATTCGTGTGAGGATACGATGGGAAAAGGGCAAAAACGAAAGGCTACGTTGTTACCTGAGAAAATAAATCAGAAAAGTCTCGATGGAAAATGACATCCTCGTACTCGTACTCTGGCATACGAGCGGACGGAAACTTTACAGAAGGTTTACAATGCATGCATAGAATCGCTCGCACATTCATACAAGAGCGGGAACTTTTGAAAATGATACAACAACGGCACTAAAACGGACGTTTTTTTGTGTCTCTCTGAATCGAGTCTATAGTACCAGATGAACGTCAGGTGAATGTCAAGCGAAGAGCAAAAGGAGTAGTTATTAAATCAAAAATCCAGAGCACCTCTGATTCCAGGTAGTGTCCCATCTATCATCAGTACCGGCACTGAGTTCCCTACAGTGCCAGATAAGACCAGACACTCATCCTGCACTGTGTGGCCTTATCCCAGTGGTCCCCAACCCTGTCCTCAAGGCCCACCAACAGGCCAGGTTTCGCAGATCTCCACAAAGATGCACAGGTGGAGTAATTAGTGCAGCTGCAGAGCAATAGAGCTGGCTATTTGGAGATCCAAAAAACATGACCTGTTGGTGGGCCTTGAGGACAGGGTTGAGGACCACTGCCTTATCCCATATATTTTGTGCTGGGTTGGTTAGAATTTTTTAGGCAATTTTTTTATTTTTTTTTGGGGGGGGGGGGGGCTGGTACATGTGCAGGATCCACAGGATCACTGGGCTGTTTGGAACTGACTTTGTATTCATTTCTGACACTTTTGTGTTGCACTGCAAACTTGTGATTTGAGGCATGCAAAACCTGTGGCGTGTCTTTCAAGTGCCCCCAATGCAATTCCCTCTGTTTTTAAACAGGGGCTAGGGATTGCTATTGCCTAGGCTTTCACAAACCTTGCGCTAAGGCCAGTCTTGTCCATGCTTAGTTTGAGGGAGCAAGAAGCCCTGAATGATGAGATAGCTGTCATAAATAGAGATAGGAGAGAGATCTGGGCGGGCCAGATAGGTAGATTTGAGTGTCATCTGCCCAGAAGTGGTGTTGGAAGCCAAATTCGTTTATGAGTTGTCCAAGACCATAGGTGTAGACTGAGAGGAGAAGGGGGCAAGAACAGAACCTTGTAGTACACCAACTGACAGACGGTGGGGAGAGGAAACCACATTGAATGGGACACACTAAATGTGCAATCAGAAATGTAAAGCCATGAAAGTACACGGTCTTGAATTCCCAGAAATGTCAGCATTAGAAGAGGATGGTCAACAGTATCGAAAGAAGAGGATAGGTCAAGGAGGATGAGGATGGAGAAATGGTCATTCGTTTCCTAGGTGAGTGCGGCTTCAGTAGAGTGGTCAATTCAATTCAATTCAATTTATTGTTCGCCAAGTACATCGTGAGATGAACAAGGAATTCTTTTTGGCATATACACAGTGCAAAGACGTTAAATAAATAAATGAATAAATAACAAAAAAAAAAACAAGTAACTAAAGTTACAGTAACATAGGAAGGGGAACCTAGAAACAGAGGTGCAGGCACAGATACTCTTCTAAATTGCAAGTGATACCGGCTTGAGCCTGGGCCTATGAAGCCTGGCTATTGTTTAGTATGCGGACAGCCAAGGGAAAGAAACCCTTCCTAGACCTAGAAGTCCTGCAGGCTGGTACCGCGAGACGCCGCCCTGATGGTAAGTGCTGGAATAGGGTGTGTCCAGGGTGGGAGGGATCCCGAAGGATCTTATCTGCCCGAATCTTGATTCTGCGGTTGTGCAGTTCCTGTAGGGATGGTAAAGGGGCTCCAATTATTCTTTCTGCTGTCTTTATTGTTCTATGGAGTCTACACTTTTCCTTTTTTGTAGCTCCCTCGAACCAGACAGAGAAAGAAAAACACAGAACAGAACCAATGACGGCATTGAAGAAGAGCACTAGCAACTTTCTTGACAGACCAGCCTTCTTCAGTTGCCTCAGGAAGAAAAGTCTCTGGTGTGCTTTCCTCAGTAGAGCCATGGTGTTCTTATCCCAGCTGAGGTTATTGGATATGGTCACCCCCAGAAATTTTGTCTCCTCTACTCTCTTGATTTCCACCCCCTTGATGGTCAGGGGTGACATGGGTGCCGGGTTCTTCCTGAAGTCTATTACCATCTCCAGGGTTTTTGAGGGGTTAATGACCAGGTTGTGTGTAGAGCACCAAT
Organism: Gastrophryne carolinensis; assembly: GCA_027917425.1. Taxonomy (NCBI): domain Eukaryota; kingdom Metazoa; phylum Chordata; class Amphibia; order Anura; family Microhylidae; genus Gastrophryne; species Gastrophryne carolinensis. Next base: position 22,139,853 of record CM051241.1, on the reverse strand, counting down.
TGACAAGCTCCTCCACTGTTCCCTGGTAGGTTTCCTCTTTGCCGTTCCTGATCAAGCCTATGATGGTTGTGTCGTCGGCAAACTTCACAATCCTCACAGAGTTGTCCAAGGAGGTGTAGTCGTTGGTGTAAATGGAGAACAGGAGAGGTGACAGAACGCAGCCTTGAGGGGCACCGGTGTTAGTGTGCCTGACACTGGACTGTACCGGACCCAGCCTAACTATTTGGGAACGCTCTGTTAAAAAGCTCCCTGTCCACGCACAGATGTTCTGGGGAATGTTGAGCTTGGACATCTTTTCCACCAGCAGTTTCGGACTTATGGTGTTGAATGCTGAACTAAAATCGACAAAGAGAACTCTGACGTAGGTGCCTGGTTTATCCAAATGCTCATACATGTAGTGGAGGGCCATATTCACAGCATCGTCTGAAGATCTGTTTTCCTTGTAGGCAAATTGCATGGGGTCCATAAGGCTGCCGGTGGTTGTTTTCAGGTATTCCAGCACAATCCTCTCAAATGACTTCATGACCACGGATGTAAGTGCAACTGGTCTGAAATCATTCATCTCGGTGGCCAAAGGTTTCTTAGGCACTGGGACAATGACGGATCTTTTGAGACAGTGTGGAAGGCATTGAAGGCATTGAAGATCCTTGAAAACACTGGCGATAGCTGGTCCGCACATGACTTGAGGCAGATTGTGGATACTCCATCCGGTCCTGGCGCCTTCCTTATGTTGAGGCCTTTGAGAACTTGGGCAATTTTAATCTCAGAGACCAAAAGTGTGTCTGCAGTTTTAGAGCCATTGTTATGGTCGATTGACGATATTGATTGACTTAGGGACTGCGGGGGGCAAGCTGCCATGTTTGGAGCTGAATCAAATCTGCAGTAGAAGTTGTTGAGTTCCTCTGCTTGCTGCCTGCTAGGGTTCAGTATCTGGGTGGACCTTTTGTAGTTAGTAAGATGCCGAAAACCCTGCCAGGCAGACTGAAGAGGATCTAGTAAGGAGTTAGCAGAGATATAGCGTGTGGCCAATTCAGAGTGAACGTGCTGTTTCAGAAGTTTTGACGAAAAAGGAAGCAGCAAGAGGTCAGTAACTGGTGAGGGTCGATGAGTCCAGAGAGGGTTTTTTGAGTATCGGAATTATGACGCCGTGTTTGAATAGTGAAGGGAAGGTGACGGATTAAAGGGAAAGGTTAAACAGTGATGTAAGAGCCGGGGGTCTAGAGGGCAAGTAGTGAGGTAGGCCTTAGATATAAGGGAGGACAACCTTTGTTCTGAGTGAAATGGGTTAGGGAACTTGTTAGAGGGGGGGTCATGTGGGGTGAAGTAGATAGAGGAGTTAAGCCAGCAATTGTGTTAGCGAAGAATGTGGAAAACTGCTCAGCTGTTATTTGGGATTCCAAAATGTCCCTGATTGAGGAGATACTGCTGCACACATGTGAAGACTGGTAAGTAGGAAAACATCAGCAAGGTCTGATCTGAGGTCTTTTGAACCCCCCCACCCCCTAAAAGTGAACATTTTATTTAAAATGCATTTACAGCTATCAGTGGGAAACAATAGAACCTTTGGGAACCCCACTGTAATAGCTAATGAACAGGCACATTAGTTGAGCTGGTTCACGCAACATGTGACATGTGATGCAACAATTTGACCTGTGTATGCAGGGTTACAGGCACGTGTCCTGTATGAGGCCCAGAAAGGTTCTCCAGTGAGGCACCATCACTGTCGCTTTGAGAGTGGGTCTGTTTTATTAACACCATGACTAAATGAACTACTAGTTTGAAAGTGGCAGCAGAAAATAAAACGGGGGTGGGGGGGTGGGGGATTACAGGATGCAGTATGCTGTAAGGCTTTCATTATAAAACATAAACACTTAAAGTGGACCTATTGTCAAAAAATACTCTTGGCCCACTTAAAGAGGACCAAATCCCACCCTGGAGTCTATGAAACTCCAGGGCAGGCATACTTGCCCCCCCCCCTCGGGCACCCCGATCGGGGGTGCCCCGCTGTGTGAAACCCCAAAAACCCCGAAAACTCACCTTCCTTCCCGGTCCAACGGCGAATGCGTGAGCAGCGGCCACATCCCCGCAATACCTTTAGCAGGACACGTGCCCGAGCCAGGCATTTGTGAATGGCCGGCACGGGCATGCTCCCTGTTAAATGGTAGCGGGGGATGCGGGGCACCGGCGCATTGGACGAGCTCCTGGATGAAGGGCCTTGAGCGGATCCAAGCGCGCTGATCGGCTGAGTGGCCGTGCATGCATCGTAGGACCGGGGAAAGGTAAGTGAGATCTGCCAAACTGGGGGATTTCACACTGCGGGGGATTTGCATGGGGTTAAGCCTTCTCAAATAGCTCAAAAGAATCCGAGATGGGGGTTAGGGGAGAAAATGACTAAAATTCATTTTTTTTGACCAGAGGTCTGCTTTAATCCTCTCCCGCTTTCTGACATGTTTTGGGATGCCCTGAGTGATAAGGCCAGACGTAGGATGAATTACTCACCTGGCTCACACTCCATGTGACTACCAGCCAATGGGGAGTGCATGGTGACTGGGAAAGAAGGTGAGTTTCCAGGTGATATGGGGGAGGGGGGGAATTTATGTCCACTTTCAAGGGACCAACTCCAGGTAAATAAAAGGAGGAATGCCCCTGCTCTTCACACAGGTGGGGGAGTCCTGGCTTCAATATTTATTTACTTATGAAAGTCCTCATTTTACACCAGATTGCAGCCATACAGGACAGACACACAGCACTGTGTAGCCTTCCTCATAATCCTCATTGGCTGCTGTGAGGCTTTGTGCGGATCAGTCATTCTCCACCCTGCCCAAGGTGCACCCCCCTCTGCTGTCTAATTCTGTGACTTGCTAGTCTTAGGGGTTTTATTCATCAAGGGATAGAGGCAGGTAGCGCCTCGTAGCGGCAGGCAGCGTCTGGTGAACGCTGTACGCAATACCACATTTATGAAAGCGATTCTGGTGAGCGACTCTAACAGCGCCATGTAGCGTCCAGTTCATCATTACAGGCGGCTCAGCGTATAGCGTGGGCGCTCTAGCTTCCAGAGTGCCAGGTATCACCTATCGCTACCTGTCGCTCTCCCATACATTTCAATGGACGCTCCTGTAGCGATAACCTTTATCGCCGGAGGGCTTCCCCGCCAGAGACGTCCATTTCCCAATGGTGAGAGGTGCTGCAGGAATTCCAGAGTCATCCGTGAGGAAACAGGAGCAGCTCCTACAAGGGCTAGTGAATGGCGATATAGCGTTTCCCCCAATGAGACGGAACTCAGTATTGAGGGTGAAGATGACCTTCTTTATTAGTGCCACCCTGGGCCTTAAATGCTAGTCTCCATGCAAGGGGACCTCCCCTGTGGACCTGATGGAGAACTGCATGACAAACGTACAGACCAATGGGAGCAGGCCACACAATCCCTCAACTCTGCCGGTAACCTAACCAGCATCACAATGGCAGTCTGTAACACAATCAACAACACAATGACAGTCTGTAACACAATCAACAACACAATGGCAGTATGTAACACAATCAGCAACACAATGGCAGTCTGTAACACAATCAACAACACAATCACATTGTCTGGAACATGCTTAAGAAAATGAAAGTAATGAATCTATGTAAAGTCCAAGGGGCAGAAACAGTGCCTTTAAAATCCAATATGCCCAAGTAGGGTCCCATGGGCCGTATAGAAAAAGGAACAGTGGGCATCCAATGAATGACCCGGTGGGCAATTGAATAGTGGTGAAATCCAAAAGGCAGAGAGTCTGTCACAGCTCCTTTTCTTCTGTTTAAACAGGCTTTTGTTTTTTATTTTTTTACTCTCAAATAATTGTGTCACCTCACAAATGACTTTCTAGACCAGGATTTTTTGTTTTTTATGCAGAATTGTCATTACAGGTCTGGCACTAAAGTGTTACATTGTCATTCCATGTGTTTTCGCTTTGTTACTGGTGGATATATGTTCCAACACAGACTTTAATCACACAACGTCTGGTGCTCTATGCTATAGCGACCAGACTTAGGCCCTTATTTAAGAAGGGATAGCGTCAGGTAGTGGCTGGTTAATGAGAGGTAGCGACAGGTAGCGACTGGTGAACGCCGGACACGGCACGCAATTACACATTTATCAAGCAGAATCTGTTTAGCGACTGGGATAGCGCCATGTAGCGTCTGATTCATCATTTTCACAGCCTCAGCGAACTGCGCCGGCGTTCAGCCTTGCACAGCGCCAGGTATGACCTCTCGCTACCTGTCGCTCTCCCATACATTTCAATGGACGATCCTTTTCTTCTCTTTAAACGGGTTTTTTTTTTTTTTTTCAAAAAAATCACAAATAATTCTGTGACCTCTTCTGGCATTGAATAAGCAGTTTTTTCATAATTTTTTAATTTTTTAAATATTTCCTCAGAAATGACATTACAGGTCTGCCATTAAAGTGTTCATGTTACAATGTTGTTACAATGTAATTCCATATGTTTTCGCTTTGTTACTAGTGGATAGATGCAGAAAAACAGACTTTAAACACACCGCCTCCTGCGCTCTGGGCTTCAAACAAGCATTTTTCAGCGCCAGAGATTTGTGAGGCTGTTTTTTTCCTGAATATGGTGTGAGTCGGTCGCTATGAGCAGTCGCTAACATGCGCTCCCATACAGCGCTGTACTGGTCAAATAGCGACTCCTCACAATGTATTCAACATTACTGAACAGCGACTGAGTCGCTATAAAGTAGCGACTCACGGCCGAGCACTGCGACTACTAGCGGCCGCTCTGAAAATGCCTGCTACAGACGCTCATCTGTCGCTACCTGCCGCTAATGATGGATCAGCCTCTTAGAGTGCCGACGTTGTGTGCGTGTCGTTTTTTGATAAGTTTGGTGTGAGACGCTGAGAGTCGTCGCACTGAGCTGGCGCTACCTTTCACTCGCTGCAGTGCTGTACTGGAGTTAGAGCGCCCAACACACATCACATTCATCAATTCCGGCCAGGTTACTACAGTGACTGAGGCGCGATGTTACAGCGTCCGATACCCGCTTACAGCGTTTACTAGCGATCGCTCTAAGCGCCGCTATACAGATGCTCATCTGTCGATACCTGGCGTTAGTAATGAATCAGCCTCTTAATTGACTGGAGAGTCCCTTTAACATAAAAGTTTGTGTAAAATATATACCAAAGGGTATTATGGCTGTGCCAATAAAAATCTCAAAATGCAAAATGGCAGAAGGGGGGAAGGGGTTAGACATCTTGGCTACATAGGACCCATCCATTTTGGAAAGCACCTTTTCACAGACTCATATGCAATTGCAGTGCTTCCAGCAATGAAATTAATGAAAATATTGAGGCCCTTATTTATGAAGGAATAGCGACAGGTAGCGACTGGTGAGCGGCCGGTAATGACGGGCCCCGCCACGAGAACGCCGGCTCCCCACCACAGTCACACATTTATCAAGCCAATCCTGCTTAGCGACTGAGATAGCGCCATATAGCGACTCATTCATCATTATTCCAGCCTCAGCCCACAGCGCCAGCGTCCGATCTTGAACAGCGACAGGTATGACCTCTCGCTACCTGGCGCTCTCCAATGCATTTCAATGGAACAATCTTTAAATATTAATAATTAATTGTTATTAATTTTTTTTTTTTTTTTTAAATGTGAAAAATTCTGTGACCACTTCAGCCATTTTAGATAATTTTTTTAAGGGAAAAAAATGTAAAAAAAATTGTACAGAATTGATATTACAGGTCTGATATTAATGTATTCATATTACTAAATTATTTAAAACACTTTTTTTTTTTTTGGTTTCCAAAAATATGGTGGTTTAGGAGTCAAAAAACTACTTTTAACACATCGCCTCCAGCGCTCTGGGGTTTAAACATGCATTTCACAGCGCTTGAATTTTTTGAGCGTGATTTTTTGATGAATATGGTGGAAGCCGGTCGCTCTGACCAGTTGCTATCATGCGCACCCATACATCGCGGAACCTGTCAAATAGCGACTCGTAACCTTGTATTGAACATTACGCCACACCGACTGAGTCGCTGTCAACAACCGAACAACGGCCAAGCACAGCGACTACTAGCGGGCGCTGTGAAAATACCGCTACAGTCGCTCAACTGTCGCTACATGTCGCTATTAATAAATCAGCCTCTAGGTTAGTGATTCTGGCACACCACATGATGCCCTTTTGAAATTACACAGGGTAGACTCTCACTTTAACTAAGAACTCCCTCAGATGGAACAAAAAGATTTCCGCCATACATAGACCCTTTTCTGACACTTGTGCTGAGTCAGTTACAGTATTTAAACCAGACGGGTATCGAGTCAAAGGTTCAGAAGACGCAACGGAGACGACTGCTGAAACAAAATGTCCGCCCAGAGTCTCTTTTGCAGCCATCTGCCGTGTTAACGGCCATGAATAAAGGACTTGATGAAAGTGGAGGGCAGATTAATGACGACATTCTCTGTAACATCAGGTACATAAATGATCGCATTCATTTTTCATAGAAAAATGGCTGTCCGGCCTCTCCGGAGTAACTTATTGCCAGACAATAAGTATCCTTTATTGGAGAAGGCGAAGCGTCAGACTCGGGACGCGATGTAGTATGTTACAGAGGGCACGTCTTCTAGCATCTGCGCGCCAACCGTGATGAATGAAAATTGCAGCCGTTTTCAAGAAGGCAGCAGAAGGCTGACACGTACTAATCAGATATATATAATCAGGAGCAAAGGCAGCGCTGCAACGACAAACTTCTGAGTTACTTTCTAAAAGTAATGTTCATGGCGGCTGGATGATTGATTCGGAACACCAGCGTCTGACATTGATCTTGTTGGGTTAATATGTGGTGCTAAGACAATGTATAAATATCTAAAACAATGGAAGAAAAAAAACACGCAGGAGTCATTAAACAGGGTTGTCACAAAGAACGTACTTATAGAAAAGCTTTTCCAGACCACTTGGAGAACCACCGGACTTGAAGAACCTTTCCATCTGAACAGCCAAATAACGTCAATGGAAATTTAAATCTCTTGCACACATACAATATAAATAATAATACAAAGTCCCACATAGAGTTATTAAATATGGTTGTAGTTTAAAACATACCTGTAAAAGAGCTTCTCCAGCTCACTTGAAGAAAGAACCATCTCAAGTCCATCTCAAGTCACCATCAAGTCTAAATTAAAGGAGCAGTATCGCAAATTTTTATTGGTGACATATTTAAATGGTACTTTGAATGTAGGTAAGTGTTGGAGAAAGAATTACAAATTTCAAAAAAAATGATGTCTGTGTTGAGCAGCTGGAGACTAATAGCTCATGTTTATGTCTGCTGAGTGTCGGGGCCCGACACTCTGCCCTGTTCCATGCTGAGGAGAGGGGTGAAACAATGTATCAAAGTATCAGCTGTTCAGTGCTGGCAGCCGTCCAGCATAAGATAACAACATTGCAACATTGCCTGGCCAGAACTCATATATTTAAAACAGAGAGAAAAGCTCTAGAAGTCATTTAGCTGATTTTGACAGTTTTCCCTTCATGTTGGCTCTGCTGCAGAATCTTTCAGTTTACCATTTTCTCTCTCTTTTCTCAACACATTTTTCCATATGATCTTTCTTTCAGCTTTGTGTGTTTTGAGCAAAGCCCAACCCAGGATTTTCACTATCTGGAGTTTTGTTTTGTGCCCCTAGGGGCATCCCAACTTGGGATGCCCTGATATGTGAAATCCCCAAGTTCACCTTTTTAAAACGTACCTTTCCCTGTCCCACAGTGCATGCGCGGGCTCTCATCCAATCAGCGCTGTTTGCACGCAGATGGGGAGCCTGAGCAGTAACCTTCCTGGCCGCCCGGCATGTCTAAATGACTATCTGCGTGAGCGCGCCAGAAAAATGGTGGGATCTGTGGTTATCCAGGGGTCGTTTCACACAGTGGGCATCCTGATTTAGAATGCCCAAGGGGCAAGGTCAATGGCCGGGTCTTATAGACTTCAGGGTCGCCACTCAGGGTTTTGTTCCACTTTAATACCTTTAGATTTTCCTGCACAGTTATTCAAAGAAGGATTTCAGTTATTTTCAGTCAGTTTAGTTTATTTTGTATAGATTTTACACATTTGAGTCACCTGGTCTCATAACAAAAGCAGCACCTCACACACACACAGCCGTTACCACTGATTACAGTGTCAGCCTCTGAGGTAAAGTGTAGGAGACCAATGGGCTAAATGAAGCAGCTCACTAAATACAACCCAGCAGATCCCCCTATTCAGCAAATGGACTGAGTCATTATACAATTTAAAAGTAAGGCAGATATTTTTTCTATCGCCAGATTATTTATACACATGTCAGAAGCTATTGTGTGGCTATTTACCGTAATTATTTATCTTTTTTAGAGCGATACTGCTCCTTTAAAGGTTTCCAGCAAAGTAAGCTGCACAACATCAACATGACTACATGAATAATATTTACTGGAAGCTTAAGCCGGACCTTCAGCATTATTTAATGAAAAAAAAACTATTCTGCAGCATCTAAAATGAATATATTTTAAGTTTGTAGTCACTTATTATTCTTTCCCCCACTGGGCTGCATCTGTGTTCAGGACTCTAGGATATGGGCACCGCCATCTTGCCTCAGAAGCATCACACAAACTGAGGAGAGTGGTGAAAAGTACAGGGAGCAGGTTATAGCTGGGGTCAGGAAAAGGACAGCAGCCCCAGAATGCAAAGCGGCATAGTCAGAATGCACTTCCGACTATGGCAGGCAGCCTGAGACTCCATGGACCGTCATCTTGGATGTTTAAAGGCTCATAAAATGCAGTAGATTCAGGTAGGATGTATGTAATCTGTATGTAACATATAAGATAGGCTCTTATTCAGGGTGAAGGTCCAGTTTAAAACACACACAGACATAACACTCTAGACAAAATAAAAACACATAATGGTAGTGGGTGCAATGTCCCAGTACAGCATTTGCAATACTGTTCTATATGTGTCCCCTCGACATTCGGCTGTCCCTGTGACTTTGGTGTCTGTTATATTGCGAAGCTAATATGGTATAATATATCTGTGTTCATACAGTATATATATATATATATATATATATATATATATATATATATATATATATACCCTGTTCCTGTATAATAACCTTTTATATCCTGTTTTCATGTAATAACATGTTTCATATGTGAATTTATGTAGTTTGCACTCAAAGAGTTAATGTTCACATTGTGCAGTTCCATAAACTTCATAACTCCCTATTGCTGTAACTAACTTGCTAGGGAAGGGTCATGTGACATGTGGTGAGCCTATCAGGACTGCTGAGCCCCTAAGCCTGGCCTCCCTTCCATTTTTCTAGTCAGAATAGCTTTGATCTCTGAAGGAAGAAGGTCTGTGCTTGTGCTGCTGGCTTGTCTCATGTGGCTAGTGTGGAAAAAGGGGCCAGATACAGCACCTGTGCGGAGGACTAATGCTTACCAAGTCTGCTGATAAATCTACAGCATCATCTTTCATATTCCAGGTCACAGAGCCTGTCTTCAATTCAGCTCTAATCTCCAAGGTCGCAGAACCCATCTTCAATCTTGCAAGTAAGCTATTCAGCCTAAATGGCACTATAAGTCTCAGCAAGTCCTCTAGTCTCCCACACCACAGGATCGCTCCTAAACTCCTGATCTGTACTGTCACTGTACCAGCTAGACTGCCAGTAAAAGTTCCGTTGATCCTAACCTGGCCTCTGCCTGTTATTGCTACCCAACACCTAGCAAGGGATCTCCTGGGACCCCCGGTTGGTAGGGTAACTGGTGCCACCAAACCCTCCTGGCGTCACCACACAGGGCCCTCATACCATCTGGGCCTACGGACTAACATCTGTCCGGGACCTAGGCTTCGGCCTGCCACCCCAAAAGCCGGTGACCCACAGTTGCCTCCCAGCTTCCCTAACCTGGTCACCACAGTGGGGACCACAGCACCTGGATAATTAAACCTCATATCACAAACCCAAATAAACTTCATGGAACACACAATTTCCATCCATCCAAAGTAGCAGAAATAAGTAAATATTAATAAATAGAGCAGTTAATACATTAATAATAAATAAATAATTTACTTCCAAACTATCTAACTATAGATATAGGGGCAGGAGGAATAATAAGTGCAATAAATACCAAAGTAAGCCTACATCTAACAAAACAATCCCCTATGCTGCAAAGTGGGAAGAGGACAGGAAACAGGTATACCACTCCCACCACTGAATTAGGTATACCACTCCCACCACTGAAATAGGTATACCACTCCCACCACTGAAATAGGTATACCACTCCCACCACTGAAATAGGTATACCACTCCCACCACTGAATTAGGTATACCACTCCCACCACTGAAATAGGTATACCACTCCCACCACTGAATTAGGTATACCACTCCCACCACTGAATTAGGTATACCACTCCCACCACTGAATTAGGTATACCACTCCCACCACTGAATTAGGTATACCACTCCCACCACTGAATTAGGTATACCACTCCCACCACTGAATTAGGTATACCACTCCCACCACTGAATTAGGTATACCACTCCCACCACTGAATTAGGTATACCACTCCCACCACTGAATTAGGTATACCACTCCCACCACTGAAATAGGTATACCACTCCCACCACTGAAATAGGTATACCACTCCCACCACTGAATTAGGTATACCACTCCCCCCACTGAATTAGGTATACCACTCCCACCACTGAATTAGGTATACCACTCCCACCACTGATTTAGGTATACCACTCCCACCACTGAATTTGGTATACCACTCTCACCACTGAATAAGGTATACCACTCCCCCCACTGAATTAGGTATACCACTCCCACCACTGAATTAGGTATACCACTCCCACCACTGTCTTACAATTAATATGTAGCTTGATCCTGAAAGATGCCCCAGTAACTACATTAGTCACCATTTCCTCCTTGTGCATGAAGGGGCATATTTCAATGTCTCTACATGAGGAACAAGCCCCAGCTCGTTCCGAACCAATTTGCAGGGCTGCTAAAGTGTCTCCTGCATACCTGATCTCGCGCACTAGGTGCCTGCTTGGCTAACATCTTTGGACTGTCTCTTACCCATCTCGCAAGTAGAGTCACTCTCTAAGATATTCCGGTGTTACGTATTGAGCCTCAATCATTGTTAAATTGGTAAATAATTCTCATCTCCTTGCAGGTATTCCGAAGCTGATTGTTCTTCTATTTTGGTCTTCTATTTTGGTATCTCGGGCTCCCTGAAACTTATTTTGGGCAGCCCCTTTTAGTCAGACCATGTGCCTGTTCAAGGAACTCAGAATCCCGGGTACAGTTCCTCCACAATCTGAGAAATTGCCCCACAGGAATAACCTGTTTCAGCCCCCTACCCTGACAACTGTTTTAATGAAGTAAACTGTTCACTGCTGTCTGTTTAAGGAAAAGTCCATAGACCCATCCTCAAGCAACCGGATCCTGGGGTCCAAAAAACGAGACCTTTGTGTCAGAAATTTACAAGATGAGAAAGATGTTATATGTGTTCTCAAAGACAAACTCCTGGAAAACATCAGATGGTCCATGCCATAACATCAAGATGTCATATATGAAGCAATACCACCCCATAATGTGGTGCTGATACTGCTCCATGACCTCCCCGAAAAACACTTCACCAGCCCAGGAAGAAGTTGGCCACCCTCAATTATTCCTGATGTTCGGTGCTGTGTGAATACTTCCCATTCTAAAAATGCGCCTCTTTTTTATACATTTGAGTAGAGGATCTTTGGTCTCTTTAGCCCCCCTACATGAAGCCTAATATAAATACATACATATAATGTTGCTGGTTGGGTGTGGTTAGAGGAATAGACATAATTTAATGTTGCTGGACAGGGAAGGGCTTCTTAGTAAAAAGTGGACCAAAACCCTGGATTTTGACCATCCTGAGTTCTGGTTGTTGTCCCCAGGGAATGCCAATTTGTGCTGCCCTGCTGTGTGAAACCCCCTGGGAACACCTGTATACACACTTCCATTGAGATCCCAAAGCATATGCACAGTCTCTCATCCAATCAGCTATTTTCATGCATATTTATATACAACATAAAACTCTGTTTATACACAGAAGACCAGCCCCCTGGCTGTGCATGTGAGCCAGCTAGACAAAGGATGCTGGGATTTCACTGTAACCTGCACTTGCACTGTAGGATGGACAGATCTATAATTAGGTGAAACCGGGAGTTTCACACAGCAGCCATCCCAAAGTGGGAGACGACCAGAACTCAGATCTTTTAAACTCCATGGCCGGCCCACTTCATTGTACCTCAATGGATTGGGGGGGACGAGCTGTGCAGCTCTGAAACCTGGAAGCAGACGTGGGCACCAATTTTCCAGTTCATTGGTATTAATGCTGTTTGGGACCCCACTTTTAATTTTGCCCACAACCATAGTTTATGCATTGAACATAACGGCCGCCATCTCCCAATCCTATACTACAATCCCAGTGAAAGGCGAACGTTAATTGGATATCAGAATGATTCTGAAGTTTTGCAGTTTTTAAAAACGATTTTTTGCATATCTGATACCTTTGTGAGCACATTCAGTGATATCATGATGGATTTGATAAATAAAAAGTATGACAGCCCTGACAGTCGTTTCCCTTCCGAGAGGGGTCAGGCGAGCGTGAGGAAAGGCGGCATTTTAAGAGTCAGCGAGGAATAATCTCGTTTCTTTGATACATGGAGATGGAAGCCAGCTGAGACTGAAAAACAAACAGCGCGGAATGTTCATATTAAAATTCCGTGTGATGGACTGCATACAGTGGGGACAATTAGTCAATCTTTATTTAGAGCAATTACCAGTCATCTGAACTTCAGTGCGTGGAACATACCCCATCCATTCTTCACATCTGACAGCCGTCTTGCCAGAGTAAATAAGGACAGACAATAAAACATCTGCCAGTGTTGCCATAATCGCACAGAGGGGCCACGCTGGAAGATCTACTCAGGGCGGTTATTGCAAACTAGGGTATTGGCAGTAAATAGATTTGCTGCAAATTGATTGACAGGAGTTTTGCATTTAAAGGGATAGTCAAGTCTTCAAATATCTACAGAGGGGCAGGGCCAGCATAAGGGGATAGCAAACAAGGCAAATGCCCAAGGCTCCCATCACCAAATGGGCCCCCTGCCTTCAGTGCCATAGTCAGGCCCAAAAAGTCTTAGAGAGCTGCTGTTGATGTTTGAGGTTTTCCTTCTGTGCTACACTCACTACTGGATTGGAAGATGTTGTGCAGAGTCCCAGTGCTCTGTTCAGTGGCAGCAGGTGGCTGGGGTTGTATATAAATCTACAACAAAGAAAAAAAAAAATCCTGGTGGGGTGTATTATTTGATGCCTATCACGAGGGAAGCCAAAATGAGCAAATTAATGAAAAAACTTGCAAACATCTTGAAGGAGGAATTTCTCTATGGCAATAGTCAATCATCTGTTATCTCCCCACCTTTAGCAGACAACAAGCAGGAAACAGCAGTGGGACCAGCAGCAGCGATCATGATGAAATCTAAATTTGACTTGGCAAAAAAAACACCCGGCAGGCCAAAGCGGCAGCACCCGCCCCCAAAGGGTGAGCTTGTACAATATGGTCCAGGAGTATGTGAACTTCAGCTTGGATCCCAGCAGCCTCATGATCCAGGACCCTGATGATAGCCTAGCCCCATGCTTGTTAAAAATAAGGTAGGGCTCACTGGATCCGAGGGAAAATCTTGGCTGCCAGGGACAGTGAGATATGCTAGGGCAAGGTGTGTCATAAGTGGTGTGTCATGAGTACAGACCACCGCCTCTTGCCATTGGTCCCAGGAGTTAAAAAGGAGAAGACCCAGGAAGTTCTAATGTTGGTTAGACATGGGGATAAGGTCCAGTAAGAAGCGAATAGATGTAGTGCACATCTTCTGCAGAGTAACGCTTTCAGGGCTGGACTGGCGAGTGGCTGTTTTCTTCATCCAATTCCAGAGCACTTTGGTCGGGCTTAAAACAAACCACAAACTTAAAAGGCACCGCCCCTACCATCAATCCGAGCAAGGATCTCGCTGAGGAACTGAATCAGTTCTACTGCAGGTTTGACGCAATGAAGCCGGGAAAAGAACCCGTAAGCCCCCCTCCGATGGCAAGCGGGACATCCTACCAATTGACTTCTTCCACACTGAACCCAAGTGTCAGATGTCAAGAAGATTCTACTGACGCTCAACACCAGGAAAGCATCTGGCCCTGATGGGATTTCCACAACTTGCCTTAAAGTATGTGCGGAACAGATTGCCCCAGTTCTTACTGACATCTTCAGGAGTTCACTTGAGGTTGGAATAGTCCCTGACTGTCTGAAGAACTCAGTCATCATTCCAATCCCAAAGTCGTCATCAGCTTCAGCCTTGAACAACTATAGACCCATTGCTCTGACCCCAGTGGTCATGAAAGTCTTTGAACGACTGGTAATACCATTCCTCAAGGAGGCTATTGGCTCACAGTGGGATCCGCTGCAGTTTGCTTACAAAGCAAACAGATCTGCAGAAGACGCAGTTGATCTGGCAATCAAGCTAACATTAGACCATGTGGATCGACCCAGTCCATACACCAGTCTCTTATTTGTGGATTTCTCATCCACCTTCAACACCATTGTCCCACAAATTCTCCATGGGAAAATGCTTTCACTGGGCATCTCACCAGATTTATCTGGCTGGATTACTAACTTTCTCACGAACAGGACTCAAGGAGTCAAACTGGGCCCCTTTATTTCCTCATCCAGATCAACAAATATAGGTGCACCATAGGGATGTGTTCTGTCTCCCCTTCTCTTTTCCATATACACAAATGACTTCAAATCCTCAGACCCATCTATCAAGATCATCAAGTATGCAGATGATACCACCTTGGTAGGCTTCATCAACGACAATGATGAGTCTCCCTACCAAACACAAGTAAAAAACCTGGAATCCTGGTGTGAAGATAAAAATCCTGAACATCCAGAAAACGGTTGAACTCGTAGTTGACTCATCATCCCATTTCCACTGATAATGGCGAAGTCAATATCGCTACCAGCACAAAATTTCTCGGCACTGTGATCATCACGCAAGACTTGAAGTGGAGCAGGCAAGCTACCATCACCTTGAAGAAGGCCCTACAGAGACTATATTTCTTCAGACAACTAGCAAGATACGGTATGTCTAAAAGGATCCTAAAGACCTTTTACAATGGTGCCATAGGCTCACTTCTGACCTCCTCCATCACTGTCTGGTATTGCGGGATCAGAGCCAAGGACAAGAACAGGCTGAAGAGGATTACCAGGACTGCTGAGAGGATCGTTGGATGCCCCTTACCATCCCTGGAGGAACAATTCACGGAAAGGATCAGCTCAAAGGCAAAAAGAATAGCTAAGGACCCAACATACCCATGTCATTCTATTTTCAAACTCTTGCCCTCTGGCCGGAGGTACCTGGCTCTCTCGACCAGAACCTCTAGGTCCAAAAATAGCTTTTTTCCTATAGCCGTTAAGACGCTAAATAGCCACCACTGATTAACCTGCCACAAACTTCCTGTCTCTACCTATCATGTCACTAGTTACCAACAACGTCATATGTATATATGTTAAAATGTATAATATGTATAATATGTAAAATGTTTAATTTTTATATTTAATGTTCCAAAAAGCATTCCTTGTATGTATCCTGTATTTACTTGGCGGTCAATAAAGTATTCGTATTCGTGTCAACCTGTATGGAGCATTGGCCAGGGGCCACGGGGTGGGTTGCTGCCAGAGAGAATACGCTCCCGATTGCTGAAGCTCTGCATCTAAACAGAGCCGTTTGCCGAGCCCTACATATTCACGGCAAATGGCTATGATTGGACCAGAGCCCACAAAAGATCGAGAAAACGTGAGTTTGTGTGGGCGTTCTTGGGGGTTTCACACAGCGGAGCATCCCAATTCAGGGCACAGGAAAAAACACAGGGTAGTCTTAATTCTGGGTTTTGTTCCACTTGTTATTTGTTCAGTGTCTGTTAAATAAAAGGGGAGAGAGCGGCCTATTTACATTTACATTTATTACATGTACAGGCTTTTTTTTCCATTACATGCACACTCCCTAGCAATGGACGATTCCACTTAAAGGGACCAGGCCAAGGGTTACATTAGCCAGCTTTCCGCTTGCCTCGTGCTAGTTGTCAGGGGCAGCGTATTTAATTCTTTAGCGCTTTGCATTCCCCGAAAAGCCCTATAGCACTTGCCTCCTTTTGTGGATTCATTTTTAGGGTCTGTGAAAGGAATAAACTTCTGAAGGGACCCTCACCCATACATCTTCTGCTGAGGAGTTATGTCACTGGTTGTTAATGGGTAATATAAAGCAGGCTGAATGAAAGGTGAATGAAAGATGCAGCCCCTGACAGCATGGGGAGAGCAGAAAGCAGGATAATTTAACTCTTTGCCTGAAATATCCCTGGCAGCAATTATCCGTAAGCCCGAAATACCCCTTTAATTCACCCTCTTGCACCACATGACAGAGAGCGACGGCGTGACCTTGGCATTAGCTGTAGAACTCTCGCTTAGCTGTCTGAGGAGTGCGCCATGTTTTAATTTACAGGAGAGCCAGACAAATAGACTTTGCCTCCATATTTATACTGGGTATTATTCACCCTCCACGCCACGGGCAGTTGTTTGCTATAAAATGAACAATCTTTATTTTAAACATTCCGCAGTCATAACCGTACTGATTTTTAGCATGACTGAGCTGTGCGCCTCTGACAGTATTGTCAGCTTTTCCGCTCAACAAATCAAGCCTAACTTATGGTGTTCGCCGTGTAATTTTTATTCCTCTCTGACTAGCCAACTACCCGGTGGTAATAGGATGTTAGGATCGGGCCGTCGCAATATTTGTGCACGCAGTGATTGATTGGCTGGGCCGCTGTTCTCCATTTGTCCTTCTTGATTCCAATTCAGTTGTTTAAAGAAAAATGAAAAAGCAAGAGAGAGAAAAATGCACTGGAATCGCCGGCGATGGAGACTCGGGGCCCCCACTCAGCAGAGGGTTGTCTGTAAACATTAAGATATCTAAATGAAAATCAATAGTATATGTGTGCGGCATCTGCTATCAGCTACAGGTATCTGGAGACCCCAGAGTCATCGCCTCGCATCTCAGGCGTCATCTGAGCTCCACTGCTGCCTTGTAATTGTCCGGAAAGGATTTAATTTAAAAGCCAGGTGGGTAAACTTGTCCTTTTAAAATAACGACACAGACTTCTGAATAACTAGGCTGGAATTGGGCAATGTGCTTCATCTCATGTTTCTGTAATAGCCCAAGTAGTTCGGCTGGCAACCTGAATCGAACACAGGTGCTAATCCAATGGCCACCGGCAGGTGGCTCCTGAGGCTGTTTTGGCAAATAGCTAGTTATCTGCCACACCTGGCTGGGAGGATGTATATATACTGCACTCCTCGCCTTAATCAGATGTTCTGTGTCATCGATTCAGGGGGTGGGGCGGGGCAGCTCCATATTTATGTGGGTTCTTACATATTTATGTGGGTTACATTAGAAAGTAAGAATGGAATATTAGAAAAATTGAATAAAAAAGATAGAACAGAATCAAGAAATACAAAGAATGAAATAAGGAATACATAAAATGTAAGCTAGAATGCATAGAGAAACAAATAAAAAATGAAATAAGGAATTAATTAAATAAAACAGAATAAATAGAAAGAAAAATGAAAAATAAAAAAAATAATGAAATAATGAATGAATGAAAATAAAGATAAAAACAATAGAATGAATAGAAAGAAAGAAAGAAAGAAAGAGAACATTGCCATTATGCAAAAAACTCCATGGCAACATCAAAAAAGTTCTGTGGATAGCAAGAAAAAGAAATCATCTTGCTTTCTTTCAAATGACCAACATGTGAGGTGTGCCTTCCCAGGGTGCAGGGACCCCAGAACCTGCCCGGGTGAACCAGGTGTAGCTGCTGGCCCAGTCAATGACCCAGCAAGCCTCTTAAGGTTGTTGAGTGGTTTACTCTGAAAGATCGATCAGAGAAAAAGTAGGTTAGCCAAGAGAGTGCAAGAATGCACCTAAAGTTCCAAGAGAGGTCAACAGTGTCAAAGGCTGAGAAGAGATGAAGAAGGATAAGGAGGAAGTAGTTACTTTGGTTTTAGTTCATTATTGACTTTAGTGAGGGCAGTTTCAGTGGAGTGGTTAGAGCAGAATACAGATTGTAGGAGATTGTGTATGTTGTTGGTAGATAAATAATGTGCCAATTCTGAATGGACATGTTGTTCAAGAGTTTTGGAGGAGAAGGGGAGTAGTGAGCCGGGGCGGTAGTTGGAGAGGGCAGAGGTGGTCAAGAGAGGGATTCTTGATTAGCAAAGTAATAACTGCATGTTTGTAAGAGAAAGAAAAGGTGCCAGTGGAGATTAAAAGGTTGAATAGAGAGGTTAATGCTAGAGTAAGGGATGGAAACGATTGAGGAATAATTTGAAATGGAATGGGATCAAGGCAGCAAATAGTCAGATGGACCCTAGAAATGAGAAGGAGGTGGTGGGCAGAGTAGGGAGGTGAAGGTGTTAAATAGTTGATAGGGTTTCCAGGTTTGTGCACAAATAAGTGAAAAGAAATATGCTTGCTGAGCAGACGAAAGCCCTGAGTGCCTGAAGGGCTAGAATAGAAAGTTCTTGCTTGCTTTGGTTTTTCATTGATGTTCAGCATCTTGAGAATGCCATTTTAGTCTGGCTGTGCATGCATTTAGCCAGGGTGGCCATTTTGGGACAGGGGTATGTCCCCCTATTGGGACATACAATGCAATGGATCAATTGGGAGCAGCTTACCTGAGGTTGCCCTATAACTTTAAGTGCAGCACCTGGGAGGGTCGAAAGCGGTATCTCCTATATACAAGTAAGACTGTTCCTGAAAATGAAGGAGAATGGTCAGAAGCTCAGAGCTTAAATTCTCAGTGCCCAATCAGAAAAATGACATTTATCAGCTATGTGGAAATGCTATTATCCAGAGATGACTTGTGGTAGGTTATCACCACAGAAAGGCCACAGGATGATTATTAGGACTGGGACAGGAAAAAGAGACTGGCATGTGCCACCATAAGCTTACTAGTAAAAGATGATCAGCGTATTCACATACACAAT
Source organism: Gastrophryne carolinensis (assembly GCA_027917425.1). Classification (NCBI taxonomy): domain Eukaryota; kingdom Metazoa; phylum Chordata; class Amphibia; order Anura; family Microhylidae; genus Gastrophryne; species Gastrophryne carolinensis. The sequence continues at coordinate 22,120,700 of CM051241.1, read as the reverse complement.
GAGAATACAACGAGAAGCATTTGGGATGTACTGAAAAGACTGCATGAGTGAACAAGTTGTTTCTGCTAAAGAAACTTTAAAAAATGAGGAAAGATTAAATTTGCAGAGGACAGGACATGCAGGAGCATATAAATGCCATGCTGGAAGTGATTATACAACTCAGATTAGTTGGTGAGAATTTAACAGACAGTCATGTTGCAGCCATGTTATTTTGCAGTTTACCAAATACATACACTGCACTGATCAAGGAAGGTGCTGGAGACAAGGCCTAAGACAGATCTGACACTACCATTTGTAAAGACCAGGCTCATAGATGAGCATCAGCAAAGAAAGGAACTTGCGCATGACTCCACAGAAACTGACACCAGAGCAGCTCTTAAAGCTACAGAGGTTACATAGGAATGAAACCAAGGTGTGCTTTAGATGCCACAAACAGAGACACATAAAAAAGACTACACTATATGGAAAGCAGACCAGATGAATTATCGTCCCTCTCATATTAAACAGAAAGTCAAAGCCATGCTTTTTGATCCATGTGAAGGGAACTGGAATGCCACATTTGAAGTGACAGGCAACCATACATTTCAAGACTGGTGCATTGACTCGGAAGCAACCAGTCACATGACAAGTGAGTGCCAAGCTGGATGATCACCTATATCAACTCAACACCATAAAGTTCTTGGGGGGGGAAAAGTGGGGTGTTATGGTCCCACCTTCCGTTGGGGACCTGGATCCTACTTGGTAGTGGTCGTCCCTACTCCTTACGTCTGAGGTTTAGGGGGGGAGGAGGATTGGAGCCTTTTGGGGGTCCAATAGTCCTAAATGGAGTAGTTTGTGGGACTTGTCATGCTAATGGAAGATTTGACCACGTTGCTTTTCGGGTGTATTTATTTGTCACAAATTATCTCCATAACTATACATCAATATATACACATATTTTTTATATTCATATGTTTTACCTTTTACAATACAAAGATTTTTCACATACTCCTAGTGGTACAGTACAAACTTATTTCACATATGTACAGTACAAACTTAATTCACATATTTTGACAATACTGCTGGCGCAAGAGTGTCAGTTATTGGCATAACTGCTCTATACTCGGTTCTAGCAATGTTTGCTGCGCCGTAGTTTAGTAGTTAACCAAGTTCATTGCATCTGTTTTTTATCATGCAGGAGCAAACGTTTAACGTTTCGCTGGTTCTCCAGCTTCCTCAGTGCAAAGTAATATCTAATATTTAACAAACAATGAGATCATGATCAATAATAGTGCATTATCACCATATACTCTAATGAAAATTATTCAGGGTGTACTTACTGCCCAGATGCCTTAGTGATTAGGGGCAAACCTGCCTCTATTGGGTTGAGACGCCTATATGGGGAATGAGATGATTCATTAGTGCTGTGGACCGGGCCGGTATATGTCACTGCGGTCCTGGTAGCCAGTAGATATAAATGTACATGTACCTTGGTGGCGTGTTCTCTTTTTGGTAGAGTTGGTGATCGGTGGGCTTTATTGTACTAGGAGCCGCCTCATGCCTAAGTATGTGACCAAGGAGGGGAAGTAGTTAGAGACTGGCTGTATTGTAGTACAGTGTTAAAGTCGCTAAACAGTTAAACAGCAGAGCGCTTACCAGGTGTGGGTTACATGAAGCTGCAGGATCCCCTCAGTGTGCTCAGGGTGGGGGTCCTTGGTGCGCCAGTTGTTGGGGGGAATATCAATGTTCGTGGTGTCCCCTGCTGGTATCCTCGCTCCATCCGGAGTCTGTGTGTGTGCTGGCTGCCTGCTGGGGCCGCAACTTCCGGATTTAAGGGCGGTTGTCCCGCCCACCGTCCGTGCTCTGCCACTGATAGGCAGGCAGGAGATGACGCTGGACGCGAGATTCGCGCGTGCGCATCTCCTCTAGTGCGGCCCCCGCAGCTTCTTTGTCCCCATGATCATCAAACTTAAGGCCACGATATATCCAGGCCTAAATGATACAGTAAGCTTTGTCCCTTTTCTAAAAGCCTAAGCAGACAGTACCAAACACACCTCATCAACCATATAGAGCCTCCCTTATACACACGTTTTATCCCCCTCTCTCTTTTCACCATATGAAGTTATATTACACCCAAGTAGGACCTTTTTACCTTTCCCTTTTACCTTTCCCTGTAAATAATAAGGAATAGTGTTGTTTGAATATAACTGTTTACTGTATTATGTACTAAGAACAAAATCACTATCATCACTACAACCTGTGTTAAGCATATGTTTGCCATTATTATTATTTTTAATAACCCTGACTCTGTGAACATTGACAGGGTGCGCAGACTACCAGATATGCCCCATTGTTAAAAAGACGCCTTATAAGCTCATACACAGGACGCATACAGGGTCCTATCACATACACAAATAATAAAAAACCGCACACAAAATGGCGCGGCCTGGCCGGGGGACACTGTAGCCCCGCACACATACATTAGACGCACCCAAAATGGCGCGGCCCGGACAGGGGACACTGAAGTCCAATATCTACAAACACTACAATTAACACACCCAAAATGGCACTGTTAGGCATGGGGACAAAGAAGCTGCGGGGGCCGCACTAGAGGAGATGCGCACGCGCGAATCTCGCGTCCAGCGTCATCTCCTGCCTGCCTATCAGTGGCAGAGCACGGACGGTGGGCGGGACAACCGCCCTTAAATCCGGAAGTTGCGGCCCCAGCAGGCAGCCAGCACACACACAGACTCCGGATGGAGCGAGGATACCAGCAGGGGACACCACGAACATTGATATTCCCCCCAACAACTGGCGCACCAAGGACCCCCACCCTGAGCACACTGAGGGGATCCTGCAGCTTCATGTAACCCACACCTGGTAAGCGCTCTGCTGTTTAACTGTTTAGCGACTTTAACACTGTACTACAATACAGCCAGTCTCTAACTACTTCCCCTCCTTGGTCACATACTTAGGCATGAGGCGGCTCCTAGTACAATAAAGCCCACCGATCACCAACTCTACCAAAAAGAGAACACGCCACCAAGGTACATGTACATTTATATCTACTGGCAACCAGGACCGCAGTGACATATACCGGCCCGGTCCACAGCACTAATGAATCATCTCATTCCCCATATAGGCGTCTCAACCCAATAGAGGCAGGTTTGCCCCTAATCACCAAGGCATCTGGGCAGTAAGTACACCCTGAATAATTTTCATTAGAGTATATGGTGATAATGCACTATTATTGATCATGATCTCATTTAGAGATGAGCGAACTTTTGAAAAATTCGATTCGACTGATTCGCCGAATTTTCCGACAAAAATCGTTTCGACCCGAATAAATTCGCGACGAATCGCTATTAAAAACGGCTATTTCTGAGCCTCCTAGAGCCTCAATAGGGTTGTAAACCATTCAGCCTTGCTGTAACACGCACAGGATGCGTGCTGGGTTAGTTAAATAATACTTTGAAGAAATATCACATGCAGATCAGAGGCATCGCTAATAGAATCGCAGAGCGGCACAATTGCAGAGAGTTGAAGTGGCATCACTATGAGGGGCAGAAGGAGCCCAAATATACACTGGAGTTGGCCTCAGGAGCCCAAAAATTGGATGAATCACACCCTGGAGTTGGCAGAAGTTGGCAGCAGCAGCAGCAGGAGCCCAAATATACACTGGAGTTGGCTTCAGGAGCCCAAAAATTGGATGAATCACACCCTGGAGTTGGCAGGAGTTGGCAGCAGCAGCAGCAGGAGCCCAAATATACACTGGAGTTGGCTTCAGGAGCCCAAAAATTGGATGAATCACACCCTGGAGTTGGCAGGAGTTGACAGCAGCAGCAGCAGGAGCCCAAATATACACTGGAGTTGGCTTCAGGAGCCCAAAAATTGGATGAATCACACCCTGGAGTTGGCAGGAGTTGACAGCAGCAGCAGCAGGAGCCCAAATATACACTGGAGTTGGCTTCAGGAGCCCAAAAATTGGATGAATCACACCCTGGAGTTGGCAGGAGTTGACAGCAGCAGCAGCAGGAGCCCAAATATACACTGGAGTTGGCTTCAGGAGCCCAAAAATTGGATGAATCACACCCTGGAGTTGGCAGGAGTTGACAGCAGCAGCAGCAGGAGCCCAAATATACACTGGAGTTGGCTTCAGGAGCCCAAAAATTGGATGAATCACACCCTGGAGTTGGCAGGAGTTGACAGCAGCAGCAGCAGGAGCCCAAATATACACTGGAGTTGGCTTCAGGAGCCCAAAAATTGGATGAATCACACCCTGGAGTTGGCAGGAGTTGACAGCAGCAGCAGCAGCAGGAGCCCAAATATACACTGGAGTTGGCTTCAGGAGCCCAAAAATTGGATGAATCACACCCTGGAGTTGGCAGAAGTTGGCAGCAGCAGCAGCAGGAGCCCAAATATACACTGGAGTTGGCTTCAGGAGCCCAAAAATTGGATGAATCACACCCTGGAGTTGGCAGGAGTTGACAGCAGCAGCAGCAGGAGCCCAAATATACACTGGAGTTGGCTTCAGGAGCCCAAAAATTGGATGAATCACACCCTGGAGTTGGCAGAAGTTGGCAGCAGCAGCAGCAGGAGCCCAAATATACACTGGAGTTGGCTTCAGGAGCCCAAAAATTGGATGAATCACACCCTGGAGTTGGCAGGAGTTGACAGTAGCAGCAGCAGGAGCCCAAATATACACTGGAGTTGGCTTCAGGAGCCCAAAAATTGGATGAATCACACCCTGGAGTTGGCAGAAGTTGGCAGCAGCAGCAGCAGGAGCCCAAATATACACTGGAGTTGGCTTCAGGAGCCCAAAAATTGGATGAATCACACCCTGGAGTTGGCAGGAGTTGACAGCAGCAGCAGCAGGAGCCCAAATATACACTGGAGTTGGCTTCAGGAGCCCAAAAATTGGATGAATCACACCCTGGAGTTGGCAGGAGTTGACAGCAGCAGCAGCAGGAGCCCAAATATACACTGGAGTTGGCTTCAGGAGCCCAAAAATTGGATGAATCACACCCTGGAGTTGGCAGAAGTTGGCAGCAGCAGCAGCAGGAGCCCAAATATACACTGGAGTTGGCTTCAGGAGCCCAAAAATTGGATGAATCACACCCTGGAGTTGGCAGGAGTTGACAGCAGCAGCAGCAGGAGCCCAAATATACACTGGAGTTGGCTTCAGGAGCCCAAAAATTGGATGAATCACACCCTGGAGTTGGCAGAAGTTGGCAGCAGCAGCAGCAGGAGCCCAAATATACACTGGAGTTGGCTTCAGGAGCCCAAAAATTGGATGAATCACACCCTGGAGTTGGCAGGAGTTGACAGCAGCAGCAGCAGGAGCCCAAATATACACTGGAGTTGGCTTCAGGAGCCCAAAAATTGGATGAATCACACCCTGGAGTTGGCAGGAGTTGACAGCAGCAGCAGCAGCAGGAGCCCAAATATACACTGGAGTTGGCTTCAGGAGCCCAAAAATTGGATGAATCACACCCTGGAGTTGGCAGAAGTTGGCAGCAGCAGCAGCAGGAGCCCAAATATACACTGGAGTTGGCTTCAGGAGCCCAAAAATTGGATGAATCACACCCTGGAGTTGGCAGGAGTTGACAGCAGCAGCAGCAGGAGCCCAAATATACACTGGAGTTGGCTTCAGGAGCCCAAAAATTGGATGAATCACACCCTGGAGTTGGCAGAAGTTGGCAGCAGCAGCAGCAGGAGCCCAAATATACACTGGAGTTGGCTTCAGGAGCCCAAAAATTGGATGAATCACACCCTGGAGTTGGCAGGAGTTGACAGCAGCAGCAGCAGGAGCCCAAATATACACTGGAGTTGGCTTCAGGAGCCCAAAAATTGGATGAATCACACCCTGGAGTTGGCAGAAGTTGGCAGCAGCAGCAGCAGGAGCCCAAATATACACTGGAGTTGGCTTCAGGAGCCCAAAAATTGGATGAATCACACCCTGGAGTTGGCAGGAGTTGACAGCAGCAGCAGCAGGAGCCCAAATATACACTGGAGTTGGCTTCAGGAGCCCAAAAATTGGATGAATCACACCCTGGAGTTGGCAGAAGTTGGCAGCAGCAGCAGCAGGAGCCCAAATATACACTGGAGTTGGCTTCAGGAGCCCAAAAATTGGATGAATCACACCCTGGAGTTGGCAGAAGTTGGCAGCAGCAGCAGCAGGAGCCCAAATATACACTGGAGTTGGCTTCAGGAGCCCAAAAATTGGATGAATCACACCCTGGAGTTGGCAGGAGTTGACAGCAGCAGCAGCAGGAGCCCAAATATACACTGGAGTTGGCTTCAGGAGCCCAAAAATTGGATGAATCACACCCTGGAGTTGGCAGAAGTTGGCAGCAGCAGCAGCAGGAGCCCAAATATACACTGGAGTTGGCTTCAGGAGCCCAAAAATTGGATGAATCACACCCTGGAGTTGGCAGGAGTTGACAGCAGCAGCAGCAGGAGCCCAAATATACACTGGAGTTGGCTTCAGGAGCCCAAAAATTGGATGAATCACACCCTGGAGTTGGCAGAAGTTGGCAGCAGCAGCAGCAGGAGCCCAAATATACACTGGAGTTGGCTTCAGGAGCCCAAAAATTGGATGAATCACACCCTGGAGTTGGCAGGAGTTGACAGTAGCAGCAGCAGGAGCCCAAATATACACTGGAGTTGGCTTCAGGAGCCCAAAAATTGGATGAATCACACCCTGGAGTTGGCAGAAGTTGGCAGCAGCAGCAGCAGGAGCCCAAATATACACTGGAGTTGGCTTCAGGAGCCCAAAAATTGGATGAATCACACCCTGGAGTTGGCAGGAGTTGACAGCAGCAGCAGCAGGAGCCCAAATATACACTGGAGTTGGCTTCAGGAGCCCAAAAATTGGATGAATCACACCCTGGAGTTGGCAGGAGTTGACAGCAGCAGCAGCAGGAGCCCAAATATACACTGGAGTTGGCTTCAGGAGCCCAAAAATTGGATGAATCACACCCTGGAGTTGGCAGAAGTTGGCAGCAGCAGGAGCCCAAATATACACTGGAGTTGGCTTCAGGAGCCCAAAAATTGGATGAATCACACCCTGGAGTTGGCAGGAGTTGACAGCAGCAGCAGCAGGAGCCCAAATATACACTGGAGTTGGCTTCAGGAGCCCAAAAATTGGATGAATCACACCCTGGAGTTGGCAGAAGTTGGCAGCAGCAGCAGCAGGAGCCCAAATATACACTGGAGTTGGCTTCAGGAGCCCAAAAATTGGATGAATCACACCCTGGAGTTGGCAGGAGTTGACAGCAGCAGCAGCAGGAGCCCAAATATACACTGGAGTTGGCTTCAGGAGCCCAAAAATTGGATGAATCACACCCTGGAGTTGGCAGAAGTTGGCAGCAGCAGCAGCAGGAGCCCAAATATACACTGGAGTTGGCTTCAGGAGCCCAAAAATTGGATGAATCACACCCTGGAGTTGGCAGGAGTTGACAGTAGCAGCAGCAGGAGCCCAAATATACACTGGAGTTGGCTTCAGGAGCCCAAAAATTGGATGAATCACACCCTGGAGTTGGCAGAAGTTGGCAGCAGCAGCAGCAGGAGCCCAAATATACACTGGAGTTGGCTTCAGGAGCCCAAAAATTGGATGAATCACACCCTGGAGTTGGCAGGAGTTGACAGCAGCAGCAGCAGGAGCCCAAATATACACTGGAGTTGGCTTCAGGAGCCCAAAAATTGGATGAATCACACCCTGGAGTTGGCAGGAGTTGACAGCAGCAGCAGCAGGAGCCCAAATATACACTGGAGTTGGCTTCAGGAGCCCAAAAATTGGATGAATCACACCCTGGAGTTGGCAGAAGTTGGCAGCAGCAGCAGCAGGAGCCCAAATATACACTGGAGTTGGCTTCAGGAGCCCAAAAATTGGATGAATCACACCCTGGAGTTGGCAGGAGTTGACAGCAGCAGCAGCAGGAGCCCAAATATACACTGGAGTTGGCTTCAGGAGCCCAAAAATTGGATGAATCACACCCTGGAGTTGGCAGGAGTTGACAGCAGCAGCAGCAGGAGCCCAAATATACACTGGAGTTGGCTTCAGGAGCCCAAAAATTGGATGAATCACACCCTGGAGTTGGCAGAAGTTGGCAGCAGCAGCAGCAGGAGCCCAAATATACACTGGAGTTGGCTTCAGGAGCCCAAAAATTGGATGAATCACACCCTGGAGTTGGCAGGAGTTGACAGCAGCAGCAGCAGGAGCCCAAATATACACTGGAGTTGGCTTCAGGAGCCCAAAAATTGGATGAATCACACCCTGGAGTTGGCAGGAGTTGACAGCAGCAGCAGCAGGAGCCCAAATATACACTGGAGTTGGCTTCAGGAGCCCAAAAATTGGATGAATCACACCCTGGAGTTGGCAGAAGTTGGCAGCAGCAGCAGCAGGAGCCCAAATATACACTGGAGTTGGCTTCAGGAGCCCAAAAATTGGATGAATCACACCCTGGAGTTGGCAGGAGTTGACAGTAGCAGCAGCAGGAGCCCAAATATACACTGGAGTTGGCTTCAGGAGCCCAAAAATTGGATGAATCACACCCTGGAGTTGGCAGGAGTTGACAGCAGCAGCAGCAGGAGCCCAAATATACACTGGAGTTGGCTTCAGGAGCCCAAAAATTGGATGAATCACACCCTGGAGTTGGCAGGAGTTGACAGTAGCAGCAGCAGGAGCCCAAAAAATGGCCTAAAGACATAAATATGTTTTGCACCATTTGGAAAGTGTAAAACGTGGCACCATGCTGAATCTAGTCGCATGCATCAGGCATTGGTGGGTGGAAATCCTGGCTGATCCATCCCTGATTCATTTTGACAAAGGTGAGTCTCTCCACATTTTTAGTTGACAGACGAGTTCTCCTCGCCGTAACTATGGCCCCCGCCGCACTAAACACCCGCTCAGATGGCACGCTACTTGCCGGGCAGGACAGCTTTTCCAGGGCAAACTCTGCTAGTTGCGGCCACAAATCAAGTTTGGCTGCCCAGAAGTCCAGCGGATCCTCAAGGTGTGTTGGCATGGTCATGTCAAAGTATGACATGACCTGCTGGTTCAGGTCCTGCTCCAGGTCTTCCTGCTGCTCATGAGTAGCCTCACTATGCGGGTGTAGAAAGCTACTCATTAGCGACTGAAGACTGAGGCTGCTGCTGCTGATGGAGCTTCTGCTGCTGCTGCTGCCAACCCCCCCAGCGGCCATGGCAGTGGAAGGTGAGCGCAGAGGTCCCCTCGAGTCAGACCTGCGAGAGTATGGACCATGGCGCAGATAGGCATCGGCCAACTGCCTACGTAGAATGTCTTTGTAGTAGTTGAGTTTGTCCTCCCTCTCGGTGGGTTTAAAAAATGCCCCCATTTTGTGCCGGAAGCGAGGGTCCAATAAGGTGGACAGCCAGAAGTCATCCCGCCGACAGATGGAAACAATTCTGGGGTCACTACGCAAGCACGTGAGCATGCTTCGTGCCATTTGCGCAAGTGACTCGGATGGACTACCTGTCTCCATCTCCACTGCATACTGCCACGGTGTGCCCAGGTCCTCTGTCTCTCCTTCCTCAAAAACCTCTAGCTCCTCTGGCTGCTCCTGCTCCTCCTCTCCTGTCCGCTGACTAGATAAACCAGCCATTTCGCCAAGCCTAAACTGTGTTTCGCTGGGCAACTCCTCCTCCTCCTCTTCCTCCTCCTCCTCCTCCAGTTCAGCTCCAAGGGGGTTCATGTGGCCGTAAGATGTAAACGCCATGTCTCCAGTGCCCTGACCAGCCATGGTTTCCAACATGTGCTGTAGTACATGAAGCAGTGGAATCACGTCGTTCATCCCGTAATCCTGCCGACTGACAAATAAAGTGGCTTCCTCAAAGGGCCTGAGCAAACGGCAGGTGTCACGTATGAGCTGCCACTGGTTGACATTGAAGTTACACAGGGGAGTCCCCCTATCTGCTTGGATCATCAGGAAATCCGTGATGGCTTTTCTCTGTTCATATAATCGGTCCAACATGTGAAGGGTGGAATTCCAACGGGTGGAAACATCGCAAATCAGACTATGTTGGGGGATACCATTCTGACGCTGTAGCTCAAGAAGGGTGTGTTTGGCGGTGTAGGAGTGGCTGAAGTGCATGCAAAGTTTCCGTGAAGTTGTTAGGATGTCCTGCAGATGGGGGGAACACTTCAGAAACCGCTTGACAACCAGATTGAAGACGTGAGCCATGCAGGGGGCATGGGTCAGGCTTCCTTGGCGCAGCGCAGACAAAATGTTCTTCCCATTGTCGGTAACCATGATTCCCATTTTAAGTTTTCTCGGAGTAAGCCATGTTTGGATTTCCTGATGAATACATTTAAGCAGTTCCTCCCCTGTGTGACTCCGTTCGCCAAGACAAACCATGTGAAGCACTGCGTGACACCTCCGTGCCCTGCACACATGGTAGACTGGAGGGGCACTGAGACTTGAGCCTACAGTGGAGGGTGAGGAGATGGCGGAGGATGAGGAGGCCGAGTCGCACGGTGTCACAGGCCCAATGGGCAGAGAGCGCGGAGGCCGAAGCGGCGTGACCTGTCCAAGTTGCTGCTGCAAAGGGACCACATTCACCCAGTGGGCCGTAAACGACATGTACTGCCCCTGACCGTAGTTACAGCTCCAGATGTCGGCGCTGCCATGTATTTTGCTACACACCGACAGGCTCAAGGACTGGCCCACCTTCTGTTCAACAAAAGTGTGCAGCGCTGGTACTGCCTTCTTGGCAAAGAAATGACGGCTTGGGACTCTCCACCTCGGCTCGGCACAAGCCATCAGTTCTCTGAAAGGTGCAGATTCCACCACCTGAAAAGGGAGCGACTGCAGCACCAGCAACTTGGACAGGAGCACATTCAGCTTCTGCGCCGTAGGATGAGTGGGCGCATACTGCTGTCTCTTGGACATGGCTTCGCTGATGGATTGCTGGCGGGATGCATGACTTGGAGGAGGAGGAGGAGGAGCAGGAGCGACAGAGGATGGGTATGACGCACAGCTGCCTTCGGCTGAGGTGCTGGAGCCTTGGCTGGCAGAAATTGGGAGCTCACTTGGTGAGGAAGCAGACTGGACCACCCCTTGGGAGCCTCGGTTCTCCCAGGTCGTTTTATGGTGACGCATCATATGTTGACGCAGGGCCGTGGTGCCAACATTTGGACCCTGGCCACGCTTCACCTTTTGCCTACATATCTTGCATGTGGCCATGTTACCCTCCTGCGGATGCCTCAGGAAAAACTGCCACACTGCCGAGTAGCTACTTTTCCCACCCCCTGGCCTCACTGATTCACTGCTGCTGTTGCCAACTCCAGGAACCCCTGCTCCACTACCTCCCGATAAGGTAGACTGCCGCACAGCAGGTGCTCTACCCCGGCCGGCTCCAGCCTTTGGAATTGTGCCCCCATGCTGACTGCTACCACTTTGCTGCCTCAGCTGCTGACTCCGGGGCAACCTGCACCCCTCTTCTCCTGATGATGACGATGAAGCCCCTTCATCACCCGGCTCCCAAGTGCGATCGGCTTCATCGTCATCATCATCATCATCACCGGGTTGTGGCTGTACGTCACTGATGTTCGTGGATTCGTCAACAGTGTCTGGCGCAGGAGCTGGAACGCTCGCAGCACCCACGACACTGTCCACATCACTATTTGTCTGCCAAGCTAAAGAAGCCACCTCCATTTCTTGGCTGGGAAGTAGCTGCTGACTGTCCTCTATCTGATGGTCCTCCTCACTAAAGAGTGGAGCTGAACCCAAAGCATAGGATACGTCGCTGGGGGAGGGAACGGCGTAGGCCAGAGGCAATGGGAGGACAGGGACTGCTCTCGGGGCATGCCAACTCAGGGTTGTGTCAGAGGAACCTACCGACCCTAGACTGGGGGTCTCAGACGTAAGTTGTGATGATGTTGTTGATGAGCGCGTCAACCAATCTACCACGGCAGATGCGTTACTGGTGGAGACCCGACCGCTAGCAGATACTGGCAGATTAGGTCTCTCAGCGTGACTCCTGCTGCTACTGGCCCCCAGTCTGATGCGAGCTCTTCCTGCGGAATCTTGGCCTCTGCCACTCCTCTTTTCACTTCCAGGCACTTGTCTGCCCGACATAGTCTAACTGGCGTGGTAGTAGGTGATATTTAAAAAAACCCCGGGCAGCGGTGGGTCTATATGAAACAGAATATAATGCACACCAAAAGTGAGCAGTAACACTCAGCCTCCAACAGGCCTGCTTAGTGTAAATAAGAGAGCTGCTTAGTGTAAATAAAGAGGGGTATGCTATGTTACAGAATGGGATGCCTCAACAGAAGTGCACCTGGCAGGCAGCAGTAAGCCTATGCCCAGCAAAAGTGTCTTATAATATAAATATAATAAGAGCAAATGCTTATATGGTCTTAAACAGAGGCTGCTTTAGTCACAGAATGGGATGCCCCGGGCAGGAATCGAGCTGCCAGGGTACAGTAGTGCTTTGGCCAGCAAAAGTGTCTTTATCAGGCCTAATTTCAAATATGATTAGAGCAAATGCTTATATGGTCTTAAACAGAGGCTGCTTTAGTCACAGAATGGGATGCCCCGGGCAGGAATCGAGCTGCCAGGGTACAGTAGTGCTTTGGCCAGCAAAAGTGTCTTTATCAGGCCTAATTTCAAATATGATTAGAGCAAATGCTTATATGGTCTTAAACAGAGGCTGCTTTAGTCACAGAATGGGATGCCCCGGGCAGGAATCGAGCTGCCAGGGTACAGTAGTGCTTTGGCCAGCAAAAGTGTCTTTATCAGGCCTAATTTCAAATATGATTAGAGCAAATGCTTATATGGTCTTAAACAGAGGCTGCTTTAGTCACAGAATGGGATGCCCCGGGCAGGAATCGAGCTGCCAGGGTACAGTAGTGCTTTGGCCAGCAAAAGTGTCTTTATCAGGCCTAATTTCAAATATGATTAGAGCAAATGCTTATATGGTCTTAAACAGAGGCTGCTTTAGTCACAGAATGGGATGCCCCGGGCAGGAATCGAGCTGCCAGGGTACAGTAGTGCTTTGGCCAGCAAAAGTGTCTTTATCAGGCCTAATTTCAAATATGATTAGAGCAAATGCTTATATGGTCTTAAACAGAGGCTGCTTTAGTCACAGAATGGGATGCCCCGGGCAGGAATCGAGCTGCCAGGGTACAGTAGTGCTTTGGCCAGCAAAAGTGTCTTTATCAGGCCTAATTTCAAATATGATTAGAGCAAATGCTTATATGGTCTTAAACAGAGGCTGCTTTAGTCACAGAATGGGATGCCCCGGGCAGGAATCGAGCTGCCAGGGTACAGTAGTGCTTTGGCCAGCAAAAGTGTCTTTATCAGGCCTAATTTCAAATATGATTAGAGCAAATGCTTATATGGTCTTAAACAGAGGCTGCTTTAGTCACAGAATGGGATGCCCCGGGCAGGAATCGAGCTGCCAGGGTACAGTAGTGCTTTGGCCAGCAAAAGTGTCTTTATCAGGCCTAATTTCAAATATGATTAGAGCAAATGCTTATATGGTCTTAAACAGAGGCTGCTTTAGTCACAGAATGGGATGCCCCGGGCAGGAATCGAGCTGCCAGGGTACAGTAGTGCTTTGGCCAGCAAAAGTGTCTTTATCAGGCCTAATTTCAAATATGATTAGAGCAAATGCTTATATGGTCTTAAACAGAGGCTGCTTTAGTCACAGAATGGGATGCCCCGGGCAGGAATCGAGCTGCCAGGGTACAGTAGTGCTTTGGCCAGCAAAAGTGTCTTTATCAGGCCTAATTTCAAATATGATTAGAGCAAATGCTTATATGGTCTTAAACAGAGGCTGCTTTAGTCACAGAATGGGATGCCCCGGGCAGGAATCGAGCTGCCAGGGTACAGTAGTGCTTTGGCCAGCAAAAGTGTCTTTATCAGGCCTAATTTCAAATATGATTAGAGCAAATGCTTATATGGTCTTAAACAGAGGCTGCTTTAGTCACAGAATGGGATGCCCCGGGCAGGAATCGAGCTGCCAGGGTACAGTAGTGCTTTGGCCAGCAAAAGTGTCTTTATCAGGCCTAATTTCAAATATGATTAGAGCAAATGCTTATATGGTCTTAAACAGAGGCTGCTTTAGTCACAGAATGGGATGCCCCGGGCAGGAATCGAGCTGCCAGGGTACAGTAGTGCTTTGGCCAGCAAAAGTGTCTTTATCAGGCCTAATTTCAAATATGATTAGAGCAAATGCTTATATGGTCTTAAACAGAGGCTGCTTTAGTCACAGAATGGGATGCCCCGGGCAGGAATCGAGCTGCCAGGGTACAGTAGTGCTTTGGCCAGCAAAAGTGTCTTTATCAGGCCTAATTTCAAATATGATTAGAGCAAATGCTTATATGGTCTTAAACAGAGGCTGCTTTAGTCACAGAATGGGATGCCCCGGGCAGGAATCGAGCTGCCAGGGTACAGTAGTGCTTTGGCCAGCAAAAGTGTCTTTATCAGGCCTAATTTCAAATATGATTAGAGCAAATGCTTATATGGTCTTAAACAGAGGCTGCTTTAGTCACAGAATGGGATGCCCCGGGCAGGAATCGAGCTGCCAGGGTACAGTAGTGCTTTGGCCAGCAAAAGTGTCTTTATCAGGCCTAATTTCAAATATGATTAGAGCAAATGCTTATATGGTCTTAAACAGAGGCTGCTTTAGTCACAGAATGGGATGCCCCGGGCAGGAATCGAGCTGCCAGGGTACAGTAGTGCTTTGGCCAGCAAAAGTGTCTTTATCAGGCCTAATTTCAAATATGATTAGAGCAAATGCTTATATGGTCTTAAACAGAGGCTGCTTTAGTCACAGAATGGGATGCCCCGGGCAGGAATCGAGCTGCCAGGGTACAGTAGTGCTTTGGCCAGCAAAAGTGTCTTTATCAGGCCTAATTTCAAATATGATTAGAGCAAATGCTTATATGGTCTTAAACAGAGGCTGCTTTAGTCACAGAATGGGATGCCCCGGGCAGGAATCGAGCTGCCAGGGTACAGTAGTGCTTTGGCCAGCAAAAGTGTCTTTATCAGGCCTAATTTCAAATATGATTAGAGCAAATGCTTATATGGTCTTAAACAGAGGCTGCTTTAGTCACAGAATGGGATGCCCCGGGCAGGAATCGAGCTGCCAGGGTACAGTAGTGCTTTGGCCAGCAAAAGTGTCTTTATCAGGCCTAATTTCAAATATGATTAGAGCAAATGCTTATATGGTCTTAAACAGAGGCTGCTTTAGTCACAGAATGGGATGCCCCGGGCAGGAATCGAGCTGCCAGGGTACAGTAGTGCTTTGGCCAGCAAAAGTGTCTTTATCAGGCCTAATTTCAAATATGATTAGAGCAAATGCTTATATGGTCTTAAACAGAGGCTGCTTTAGTCACAGAATGGGATGCCCCGGGCAGGAATCGAGCTGCCAGGGTACAGTAGTGCTTTGGCCAGCAAAAGTGTCTTTATCAGGCCTAATTTCAAATATGATTAGAGCAAATGCTTATATGGTCTTAAACAGAGGCTGCTTTAGTCACAGAATGGGATGCCCCGGGCAGGAATCGAGCTGCCAGGGTACAGTAGTGCTTTGGCCAGCAAAAGTGTCTTTATCAGGCCTAATTTCAAATATGATTAGAGCAAATGCTTATATGGTCTTAAACAGAGGCTGCTTTAGTCACAGAATGGGATGCCCCGGGCAGGAATCGAGCTGCCAGGGTACAGTAGTGCTTTGGCCAGCAAAAGTGTCTTTATCAGGCCTAATTTCAAATATGATTAGAGCAAATGCTTATATGGTCTTAAACAGAGGCTGCTTTAGTCACAGAATGGGATGCCCCGGGCAGGAATCGAGCTGCCAGGGTACAGTAGTGCTTTGGCCAGCAAAAGTGTCTTTATCAGGCCTAATTTCAAATATGATTAGAGCAAATGCTTATATGGTCTTAAACAGAGGCTGCTTTAGTCACAGAATGGGATGCCCCGGGCAGGAATCGAGCTGCCAGGGTACAGTAGTGCTTTGGCCAGCAAAAGTGTCTTTATCAGGCCTAATTTCAAATATGATTAGAGCAAATGCTTATATGGTCTTAAACAGAGGCTGCTTTAGTCACAGAATGGGATGCCCCGGGCAGGAATCGAGCTGCCAGGGTACAGTAGTGCTTTGGCCAGCAAAAGTGTCTTTATCAGGCCTAATTTCAAATATGATTAGAGCAAATGCTTATATGGTCTTAAACAGAGGCTGCTTTAGTCACAGAATGGGATGCCCCGGGCAGGAATCGAGCTGCCAGGGTACAGTAGTGCTTTGGCCAGCAAAAGTGTCTTTATCAGGCCTAATTTCAAATATGATTAGAGCAAATGCTTATATGGTCTTAAACAGAGGCTGCTTTAGTCACAGAATGGGATGCCCCGGGCAGGAATCGAGCTGCCAGGGTACAGTAGTGCTTTGGCCAGCAAAAGTGTCTTTATCAGGCCTAATTTCAAATATGATTAGAGCAAATGCTTATATGGTCTTAAACAGAGGCTGCTTTAGTCACAGAATGGGATGCCCCGGGCAGGAATCGAGCTGCCAGGGTACAGTAGTGCTTTGGCCAGCAAAAGTGTCTTTATCAGGCCTAATTTCAAATATGATTAGAGCAAATGCTTATATGGTCTTAAACAGAGGCTGCTTTAGTCACAGAATGGGATGCCCCGGGCAGGAATCGAGCTGCCAGGGTACAGTAGTGCTTTGGCCAGCAAAAGTGTCTTTATCAGGCCTAATTTCAAATATGATTAGAGCAAATGCTTATATGGTCTTAAACAGAGGCTGCTTTAGTCACAGAATGGGATGCCCCGGGCAGGAATCGAGCTGCCAGGGTACAGTAGTGCTTTGGCCAGCAAAAGTGTCTTTATCAGGCCCAATTTCAAATATGATTAGAGCAAATGCTTATATGGTCTTAAACAGAGGCTGCTTTAGTCACAGAATGGGATGCCCCAGGCAGGAATCGAGCTGCCAGGGTACAGTAGTGCTTTGGCCAGCAAAAGTGTCTTTATCAGGCCTAATTTCAAATATGATTAGAGCAAATGCTTATATGGTCTTAAACAGAGGCTGCTTTAGTCACAGAATGGGATGCCCCGGGCAGGAATCGAGCTGCCAGGGTACAGTAGTGCTTTGGCCAGCAAAAGTGTCTTTATCAGGCCTAATTTCAAATATGATTAGAGCAAATGCTTATATGGTCTTAAACAGAGGCTGCTTTAGTCACAGAATGGGATGCCCCGGGCAGGAATCGAGCTGCCAGGGTACAGTAGTGCTTTGGCCAGCAAAAGTGTCTTTATCAGGCCTAATTTCAAATATGATTAGAGCAAATGCTTATATGGTCTTAAACAGAGGCTGCTTTAGTCACAGAATGGGATGCCCCGGGCAGGAATCGAGCTGCCAGGGTACAGTAGTGCTTTGGCCAGCAAAAGTGTCTTTATCAGGCCTAATTTCAAATATGATTAGAGCAAATGCTTATATGGTCTTAAACAGAGGCTGCTTTAGTCACAGAATGGGATGCCCCGGGCAGGAATCGAGCTGCCAGGGTACAGTAGTGCTTTGGCCAGCAAAAGTGTCTTTATCAGGCCTAATTTCAAATATGATTAGAGCAAATGCTTATATGGTCTTAAACAGAGGCTGCTTTAGTCACAGAATGGGATGCCCCGGGCAGGAATCGAGCTGCCAGGGTACAGTAGTGCTTTGGCCAGCAAAAGTGTCTTTATCAGGCCTAATTTCAAATATGATTAGAGCAAATGCTTATATGGTCTTAAACAGAGGCTGCTTTAGTCACAGAATGGGATGCCCCGGGCAGGAATCGAGCTGCCAGGGTACAGTAGTGCTTTGGCCAGCAAAAGTGTCTTTATCAGGCCTAATTTCAAATATGATTAGAGCAAATGCTTATATGGTCTTAAACAGAGGCTGCTTTAGTCACAGAATGGGATGCCCCGGGCAGGAATCGAGCTGCCAGGGTACAGTAGTGCTTTGGCCAGCAAAAGTGTCTTTATCAGGCCTAATTTCAAATATGATTAGAGCAAATGCTTATATGGTCTTAAACAGAGGCTGCTTTAGTCACAGAATGGGATGCCCCGGGCAGGAATCGAGCTGCCAGGGTACAGTAGTGCTTTGGCCAGCAAAAGTGTCTTTATCAGGCCTAATTTCAAATATGATTAGAGCAAATGCTTATATGGTCTTAAACAGAGGCTGCTTTAGTCACAGAATGGGATGCCTCACAGCAGACTTAAGATCAGTTCAGTATATATGCACAGTTAGTATAAGCAGCCTGAAAACGCTAACAAAGCCTGTCAGGCTGGATGAAAAAAAAAAAAAAACTGACAGCCTCCGATTTTCCCTTCCTTTCCCTGTTTTTCGCTGACTTTCTGTCTGTCTCCTGTCTGTCTCCTGCCTGTCTCCAGCCTGTCCCTGTCTGTCCCTGCCTGTCTCCAGCCTGTCTCCAGCCTGTCCCTGTCTGTCCCTCAGCTACACAGCGTTCTGTCTCTCACGAATGCAATAGAGAAATGAGGAAAAGCAAGATGGCCGCCGTTAAATACCACTGTGTGACGTCACCGGGCTTGCTGGCTGCTGATAGGCTGCATGTGACTGCCCCAGCTTGCACTGGCGCGGGATACATGTCCAGACATGTCCCGCCCGCCATCTTAGAATGCCTGTAATGTAAATGAATGGATGTTAAAGGAAAACTTCGAGTGATCGAATCGCGGGGAAATTCGGATTCGATCCGAATCGAATTTTTCCTGAAATTCGGATCGAATCCGGGTTCGTCCGGATCGATTCGCTCATCCCTAATCTCATTGTTTGTTAAATATTAGATATTACTTTGCACTGAGGAAGCTGGAGAACCAGCGAAACGTTAAACGTTTGCTCCTGCATGATAAAAAACAGATGCAATGAACTTGGTTAACTACTAAACTACGGCGCAGCAAACATTGCTAGAACCGAGTATAGAGCAGTTATGCCAATAACTGACACTCTTGCGCCAGCAGTATTGTCAAAATATGTGAATTAAGTTTGTACTGTAAATATGTGAAATAAGTTTGTACTGTACCACTAGGAGTATGTGAAAAATCTTTGTATTGTAAAAGGTAAAACATATGAATATAAAAAATATGTGTATATATTGATGTATAGTTATGGAGATAATTTGTGACAAATAAATACACCCGAAAAGCAACGTGGTCAAATCTTCCATTAGCATGACAAGTCCCACAAACTACTCCATTTAGGACTATTGGACCCCCAAAAGGCTCCAATCCTCCTCCCCCCCTAAACCTCAGACGTAAGGAGTAGGGACGACCACTACCAAGTAGGATCCAGGTCCCCAACGGAAGGTGGGACCATAACACCCCACTTTTCCCCCCCCCAAGAACTTAGTTTCCAATAGGTTGGGTTAAGCCCTAGGAACCGAGATCCAGTAACAATAATTTGTGGTCCAAAAATTCACACAACTAGAAAAAGAATAGAAAAGGAAAAAAGAGAGACAGGGATATGACTCAGCTCTCGGGCCTAGAGTGGGATCAACTTTTCAGTGATTTTTCACTAACGGCCACCATAGACCAATCAGAGAACACAGACAGTGGGGACATTCTAGGAAAATTTAACGCCCTGGAAAGAACTCTGAGGAGAAAAACGAAAATACACTGGAATATAGTATATTTGAAAAGATACCTCACAGAAGGAATAATCCCTTTGGGATTAAGGATTAAAATATTCCCACAAGTTGGTGACATAGATTCTGAATTCAAAAGGAAATGGGAAAGCAACTTACAAACCTGCTCCCTTAATATGCTTACACTCCTGATAGAACAGCAAGAAGAGTCACTAAAAAGAGTGGAACAACAATACCAAACACTGTGCACAGAACTAAATCAACACAGCACCTGGAATAAGTTTGAGGAAAACAACCTTAAGATCAAGAAGAAAATAGAAACCCTGATAAAGGAAGTCTGGGAGTACAAAAACAATAAGTTAGCCAGAGACATAAAAGCGTACCAGGAGCAGAGGGCCTATAGGTGGAGAACAGGCGCACAGCGTGATCAGGAAGATAGGCTAGACCCATATTCCTCCCACCTTTCCTCCTCCTCTTCGGAAAGTTCACTAACAGGGGAAGCCCCACGCAAGAACTATAGACTTTTTTCAAGACACCAAAGAGGGAGAACAAACAGGAATCAAAAACAGAGAGAGGACTATACACTAAGGTCAAACACATACGGTCAAAAAAGCAAGCCAACACAGGGCCCAGAAACCAACAGGGGGAACCAGTCAGAGGGAGGGGCAGGTTTTTTAGGAAACACAAACACAGACAGACCACGACCACAGTAACCACCCCCAGCAGGAGACATCCCCTCACTAACAACATGAATAGAATAAACGAGAGTCAGACAGGGGCCGCAAAAGAGAGCATTAACATTATCAACTTGGCAGCAATACACCTAACGGAACCACAGAAAGAAGTCTTATCCTTAGGGCTTAATTTTTGCCCAGATCAGAACATTAACAAATTTGAAGCAATTAAGGACATTCATCTCTATGCTAGAAAAATTATACTCAGACAACAGTACCAAAACATGGAAGAACGAACACAAAATGAAACAGTCCTCACACAAGGAGACCATGAAACCCTCAGAATATTGGAATCCCTACAAACCACACAGGACCAGGGGGACAGTATAGAAAACACTGCAAAAAGTAAAAACCAAACATTTAGAAAAGCCTCAACATATTTCCCTCCTTGAACACAAATTCAAGTGTTAAAACTTTCGTCAACATCCTAACACAAGAGATTGAAAAACTAAATACGGCAGGCATTCGACCCAAAAATATCACCCCAGGACAAATGAGGGCACTTAAGGAACTTGAGGAAAACAGGGAAATAGAGATAAAATCGGCAGACAAAGGGGGCAACACAGTAATCATGAGTAAGAAACAATATGAAGAAATGTGCTACAACATTTTGAAAAATAGAGACTGGTATAGAAAAACACCCTTATCCACGCTCACCAAAGATAAAGAAGAATACGATTCTTTAATTAATCATACCTACAATCACAAGGTAATCCCAAAAGAAACATGGGAATACCTAAAAGTAGACAACCCAGTAGTCCAAACATTTTACGCCTTACCGAAGATCCACAAGTCCACACATAACCCACCTGGCCGCCCAATAGTGGCAGGAATAGGCTCCCTTACCAGTAAAGCGAGTCAATATGTGGACACACATTTGAGACCATTTGTAGAATCCCTTACATCCTATGTGAGAGACACACCCCATCTCCTTAATATACTACAAGGGGTTACAGTCCCGCCACACTCTAGATTGGTAACACTGGATGTGGAAGCCCTATATTCGAGCATACCGCACACAAAGGGTCTGCAAGCCGTAGAACACTACCTTAACCAACTGAATATCTCAGAACACGACCACAACCATTTCTTGCTACAACTACTACACTTCATTTTGACACACAACACTTTCACTTTCAACAAACAAATGTACAGACAACTACAAGGCACAGCAATGGGCACGGTCTGTGCTCCGTCATTTGCTAACCTTTACCTGGGATGGTGGGAAACAGAAACCTGGGCAAAGGAATCAAACAATCACTATATGACGAAAGTGTCAGCTTGGTACCGATATATCGATGATATTCTTATCATCTGGGAGGGATCAGGTGACCAAATAGAGGACTTTGTGAGAGAACTTAACATCAACAACTATAACTTAAAATTCACGCTAGAACATAGTATGACATCCATCAACTTCCTTGACCTCCGCATAGGGATAGATACTAATGGTAAGATAACAACAGATTTTTACCGTAAAGAAACAGCGGCCAATAATATCTTAAGAGCAACTAGCTCCCACCCTAGATCATTAAAAGACAGCATCCCCTATGGAGAGTACCTCAGAGCCAAAAGGAACTGCACAACGGACGAGGACTTTAAGAGGGCCGCAGATGGGATCAGACTAAGACTAAAACAGAGAGGCTACTCAAATAGAGTACTAAAAAGAGCATATCATAAAACATTGGAAAAAGATAGGGTACAGATCTTAAACCAGAAACCCAAGAAGAAGGAAGAACTAGAGTTTGCACCTCTAATACTTACATACAATGCCCAACAGGCACAGGTGAAACAATTACTACAAAAACATTGGTACATATTAAAAAGGGACCCTCTAGTGGGCTGCCTGATACCAGACAAACCCCGGATAACATATAGAAAAAACAGAGCACTGAGAGATTACTTAGTAAACAGTCACTATAAGGATGAGGCGGAACAAAAGAAGTGCTGCAAAGTGATAGGAACATACAGATGCGAAGGTTGTACCATGTGCCAATATGTTAAATCCAGCCAGGAAGTGTCCTTACCCACAGGCATAAAAGTTAAACAGAAGCACTTCAGTAATTGTAACACCACAGACATCATATATGTACTAACATGTACATGCCCTTGTTACTATATAGGTAAAACTAATAGAAAACTCAAAACACGGATGTATGAACATATCAGAGACATTAAGAACAAGAATCTGTTAACCCCAGTTGGCCGCCATTTTTCTAGATACCATGAAGGCTCTCCAAAAGGGACAACATTTCAAGTACTAGATAGGATACATGCCCACCCAAGAGGCGGGGACATCCGCAGAACCACCTTACAATTAGAAACAAAATGGATCATCAAACTTAAGGCCACGATATATCCAGGCCTAAATGATACAGTAAGCTTTGTCCCTTTTCTAAAAGCCTAAGCAGACAGTACCAAACACACCTCATCAACCATATAGAGCCTCCCTTATACACACGTTTTATCCCCCTCTCTCTTTTCACCATATGAAGTTATATTACACCCAAGTAGGACCTTTTTACCTTTCCCTTTTACCTTTCCCTGTAAATAATAAGGAATAGTGTTGTTTGAATATAACTGTTTACTGTATTATGTACTAAGAACAAAATCACTATCATCACTACAACCTGTGTTAAGCATATGTTTGCCATTATTATTATTTTTAATAACCCTGACTCTGTGAACATTGACAGGGTGCACAGACTACCAGATATGCCCCATTGTTAAAAAGACGCCTTATAAGCTCATACACAGGACGCATACAGGGTCCTATCACATACACAAATAATAAAAAACCGCACACAAAATGGCGCGGCCCGGCCGGGGGACACTGTAGCCCCGCACACATACATTAGACGCACCCAAAATGGCGCGGCCCGGACAGGGGACACTGAAGTCCAATATCTACAAACACTACAATTAACACACCCAAAATGGCACTGTTAGGCATGGGGACTAAGAAGCTGCGGGGGCCGCACTAGAGGAGATGCGCACGCGCGAATCTCGCGTCCAGCGTCATCTCCTGCCTGCCTATCAGTGGCAGAGCACGGACGGTGGGCGGGACAACCGCCCTTAAATCCGGAAGTTGCGGCCCCAGCAGGCAGCCAGCACACACACAGACTCCGGATGGAGCGAGGATACCAGCAGGGGACACCACGAACATTGATATTCCCCCCAACAACTGGCGCACCAAGGACCCCCACCCTGAGCACACTGAGGGGATCCTGCAGCTTCATGTAACCCACACCTGGTAAGCGCTCTGCTGTTTAACTGTTTAGCGACTTTAACACTGTACTACAATACAGCCAGTCTCTAACTACTTCCCCTCCTTGGTCACATACTTAGGCATGAGGCGGCTCCTAGTACAATAAAGCCCACCGATCACCAACTCTACCAAAAAGAGAACACGCCACCAAGGTACATGTACATTTATATCTACTGGCTACCAGGACCGCAGTGACATATACCGGCCCGGTCCACAGCACTAATGAATCATCTCATTCCCCATATAGGCGTCTCAACCCAATAGAGGCAGGTTTGCCCCTAATCACCAAGGCATCTGGGCAGTAAGTACACCCTGAATAATTTTCATTAGAGTATATGGTGATAATGCACTATTATTGATCATGATCTCATTGTTTGTTAAATATTAGATATTACTTTGCACTGAGGAAGCTGGAGAACCAGCGAAACGTTAAACGTTTGCTCCTGCATGATAAAAAACAGATGCAATGAACTTGGTTAACTACTAAACTACGGCGCAGCAAACATTGCTAGAACCGAGTATAGAGCAGCAGTATTGTCAAAATATGTGAATTAAGTTTGTACTGTAAATATGTGAAATAAGTTTGTACTGTACCACTAGGAGTATGTGAAAAATCTTTGTATTGTAAAAGGTAAAACATATGAATATAAAAAATATGTGTATATATTGATGTATAGTTATGGAGATAATTTGTGACAAATAAATACACCCGAAAAGCAACGTGGTCAAATCTTCCATTAGCATGACAAGTCCCACAAACTACTCCATTTAGGACTATTGGACCCCCAAAAGGCTCCAATCCTCCTCCCCCCCTAAACCTCAACACCATAAAGGATAAGGTGCGACCACCCATAAACACAATGACTGTATACACATGTGGCACAGGTGTTTAGTTCACAGACATCCAGAATGCATACAGAAACTACAAAAGAGGAATCTGACAAAGGATCTGGCAGTATCCCCTTGTCCAATTACTAAGTGTGAATGTTGCATCAAATCCAAAGCTACAAAAGCAACACGTCAGAATAGAGCTTCAAGACCTAGTTCACAGTGATGTAAAC
This sequence comes from Gastrophryne carolinensis, assembly GCA_027917425.1. Classification (NCBI taxonomy): domain Eukaryota; kingdom Metazoa; phylum Chordata; class Amphibia; order Anura; family Microhylidae; genus Gastrophryne; species Gastrophryne carolinensis. The sequence continues at coordinate 22,096,061 of CM051241.1, read as the reverse complement.
CCCTAAAGCAAAGACAAGTACCAAGTTTTAGAGGTAACCTCTCATACTTTGAAGTGACAATGGAGGTGAATTCAAAGGACATAAAATACAAGAGTACTTAAAAGCAGAATGGAATTGAGTATCAAAAGACACACCGAGTAGCTGAAAGAAATAACCAAACTTTGACTGAAATGATCTGATGTATACTGACAGACAAAACTACCACAAAAATATTAGGGTGAGGCAACAATGACAGACACTTATCTGAAGAACAGACTCTTTTCTAGAACAGTGGAGAAAATGTCATAATGGCACAATGAGAAGCAAACTGAAAAACACTTAAAGAGGATAAAAAATCACTTGGCACGGCCCTGGAATCTAAAAAAACTCCAGGGCTGGCCGCTAGCCTGCTTCTGGGGCATCCTATAATGGATACCCACTGTGTGACACCATCTGGTTCATTGGTAAACTCAACTTTTTCGACAGGTCCCGTGGTGCTGTGATCGCCAGCCACCACATCTCCGGCTTCCCTGCAGCAACTTTGAGATCAGCCGATCCGCTGCTCAGCGGGTGGGGGGGGGGGGGGGGGGAAGTAGGCTGGGGAACCCAGACATGGGTGTCCATCTGTTTTAAAACTTTTTGGATGCGTTCAGCTACATTCTAGAGGAAAAACTCACCAAACTGCAAACAGAGCATTTGTAGGAAACTTTGTTGGATACAGTGACAATGTTAAGGTTTGCAGAATCCTAAATCCCAAAACAGACAACATTACCGTTAGCAACAGCATAACTTTTGTTGAAGATCTGAAAGATAGTGGGGTTGATTCAGAACCAGGTGAGAAAACTCACTTCTTTTTAGGAGAAAAAAAACTGCCATCCACTTTCATTGTCCACCATGGGGCTGATTCAACAACCGTGTGTACATTTTCACCTGATGTTGAATCAGCCCCAAAGTAGACAATGAAAATGGATGGCCAACTAACTTCAGAACAAACAGTTGAAGTGTGCGCAGAACCTACCAGTGCTGAAAAGCAGACACAATGAAGCTCATAGCAGACTAAGCCTTAGCTGTTGAGAAGGGTTGTTGGAGATGCAAACTATGCAACAACTCTCAGCTTTGTCTATTTGTTGGAGTGACTAAGATTTAAAGTTATGACACTAAATGTTGCTCTTACTAATGCTTATCTGTAGTCTCTATGTGCTTTTCAGAATGTGTTGTATTTCCTTATTTCCTGTGTATTGAGCTGAACTCACTGATTACTTCTTCCTGTCTATGTTATCCACCATGTAAGGTGATTTTCACTTACTGCACTCATGTTCCTGTAAAGCCAGTTCCTGTTGCACCACAAATATCTATCTGGATTTGTCTCACATTCAACAACAATATATTATAGAAATCTCTCTCTCTATATATATATATATATATATATATATATATCGCACATATAATACTAGCATTTGTGCAGTGGTGAATTTTCCATGGTCATTGTGATAATAGGATACATACAAATAAGTAAGCTAATAGGATCCACCTCCTGTAGGCTAATTCCGGTTATTAAATCCTCATATTTGTATAATTATGTCTTTACTTTGGCTATGTATGATATCCCTCAGCAGGAGTTTAGTGATTAGTAGGGAAGACGCCCATTAACAGCCATTAAAGGGAACATTGTAAGAATTATAGCAATTTCTTCCCAAGCTGTGAATCATAAAGCGCCCTTATCATGTGAATGAATCGCTCCATTTGTACCTCTGATGAACAGCCGGATTAATGGACAGGGGATGAGTAATACTGACTGGGGTCTATTGTTGTCAGAAACAAAGAATGATGGGAAACAACCACCTTTATTCTTACAAAAAAACATTGTGCAGCATGTCCCCTTCGAGAATGAGCAGTCATAGCCATTTTTTATTCTTTTGAGTGTACTAAACCGATAAAAAAAGAACTCTGTCTTATTTTAAGTGAATCAGTCAATGGGAAGGCTCAGGATGACAGAAGCTACTAGGCATGCATCACAAGGTGGGTCCCTATTGGAATCAACAGCCCAGTCTCACTTACAGAAATTTTGGGCTATTTAAGCTGGGGGAGGGGAAGTGCCAGATAAATTTGTGCCAAAGGGTCTCATTGGCTTCTTTGCAGTGTGTCACATCAGATGCCACGTGACGTGTTCCACCTTTTAGCTCTGCTACCACTGATGGGTCCTCTTCTGCTGCAGTCTTCACTGCTGTGCTGCTACTGATTGTCCACTGGTCCTTTTTGTATTCTCCATTGATGGCAATCGCCCTCCTATCCTTACTCTGCTGCTGATGGTCATCCTCTAGTCTTCTTTTACGAGTCCGAAACTGGTTCTAACAATCTTCTCTACTGTTTCCGATTGTCCTTCATTCCTTGCCACCTTCTACGTTGCTGCTGTTTTTCTCCTTGACCTGGTCCTGGCTTGCCGGTCCAGTGGGTGAGGCCCACTATAGATTCATTCCACAGTCCAGTGGAAGCATGTGGAAGCTCCTGAAGACACAAGGGACACAGTTATTTAGATGTGCCCCTACTAGACTTTCTTCCCAGGGGCCTGCATCATGCTTAATATGGTCCTGGGGTAGGCAAATGCAGCCACTGCTGAAGAGTGATGGCCTTAGCTTTGGGACACAGAATCTGGGGAGGGAGATTTAGATAGAAAATAAAAGGGCATATATGCCTGTATGAAGTATTATCAAAAATTACCAAATTGGGATGCCTCTGTAAAGCTGACCAAAACTAAGGGGGGGGGGAATCCTGGCAATTGGTCCACTTAATTGCCCCCCAGCAACTGATTTTGAAATGACGCTCCAGTTAAAGACCCCTTGAAGGCGGGCAGGATTGCTCATTCAGTCTGCAGCTTCTACATTGATTTTGCACCCCTATCATCCAATAGGGTCAACTGAGTGCTCCTGAACAGCACCATGTCCATGCTTACCTGGCGAATCCGATGTGGTATCCATAGTCCCCAAAAACATGTACATAGAGATTTGTACGTAGTAATGCGATTCTTTAACCAGGGGAACATTCCATTTTGGGATGCTCCAGAGGGCGGTGGTAATATGGGTGCTATATGGTAATATGGGTGCTATAATAATGTTTAATTTTAGATCTGCTTTAGGTCTGACTAGGCTTCCTTAATGTCTATAAAACAGAATCCGATTCTTTCTTGAGAGGTCAGATGAGTCCCGAGTACAGTTTCCCTTCCGCAGACAAGCGCTTGATGTAAATGTGCGTGGCGGTTACAGGAGGTTAGCAGAGAGTGATGTCTAAGTCACTCCCTGCATAAAATACTAAAATCTATATTCATTATTTGATAACGCTGAAAAACAGGAAACCGTAAATTATTTTTCCTGAGTCTGAATGTTAATGGAGTCCCAGCTAACAACCTTCCAAGGAGGAAGAATAATGGATCATAGAGGTGAACAGGACAGCGACAGGACCGCGATGCACTGCGCGAAAAACAAATTCTCCGCACACAGGAAGAGATACATATCTTGGCATTGATCCATCGGCTGTAGTATGCGGACAGATCCCCCACCGATACATTGTGAACTCTCTGAGATATTTCATTTTTCAAAAAAGTATTTTATAAGTGATCCTACCACATAGAATACATCCTATAAAAACAATGAACTTCCAATTTGAAAAAAGGATGTTATTAACTCTTTGTAAAAAGCAGTAACAGTGTATCTTTTTTCAGCGGTTCTTATTAGTATATTTTACAAAAAAATCTATAAATTTTTGGACCCTGGAATAATTATTCTTAAAAGGTTTAATCCAAGTTCCTCTTTAAACCAGACCCCTTTCATCAATTCCAGTCCTTTCCTTCATGCATCCCTCTACCCATATATTCAATTACAGTTCTGGGAACAGCCGCACTCTTACCTCAACGCAGTGGTATTGCGTGGGTGCACGGTTCGCGGAGACGCCGCATATATCCAGGTATGTTTGTGAAGAACCAGCACTCCTTAATAAAGTTCAAAGCAGATAATTGTATTCTTTACATCAAAGGCAAATGTCACAGCGGTGGAATTGGGTCAACGTTTCGGGGTGCACTGCGGCCCCCTTCGTCAGGACCCACCGCATGCACCAGAGAAGAACAGATTGCCAAAAGGAACAGTGAATACATTTAACTGTAAACCAATCAAATCGCTAGAGATTGAAATTTACAGTTAAATGTATTCACTGTTCCTTTTGGTAATCTGTTCTCAATCTGTTCTCCTCTGGTGCGTGCGGTGGGTCCTGACGAAGCGGGCCGCAGCGCACCCCGAAACGTTGACCCAATTCCACCACTGTGACATTTGCCTTTGATGTAAAGAATACAATTATCTGCTTTGAACTTTATTAAGGAGTGCTGGTTCTTCACAAACATACCTGCATATATTCAATTACTTCAGTCACCCTAAAAATATAAATAGAGTTTATACACCTCTTTATCTTATTATTCACACAGCACTCCTAATAAAAATCCATGTCCTTTCCCTTTAACTGTACCTGACCCCCTTTATATTTTAAGAGCACCCTAAGTATTATTTATCCTACAATCCCTACACCTTGTCTTTCTATCTAACCGCTGCACTCCGTAATAGCTCCAGTACTCCTGTTGTTCATCCCCTACACATCCAGTAACTAAATCACAGCTACCAAGTAGCTGATTCAGCACCTGAATGTATTTGTTCAGTATGTCTGTTGTTTATTTAGGTTCCTCCTATATCCACGCAGCGCCCTCTTCTTTCATACACTACACCTATTTAAATGTCAAGTACTCCTATTGCCTCTCATTTATTCAGTACACTTATTATTACTCGTTTGGTCCCTGTACCCCTAAGGCCTGTGACAGCCAGTTGAGGGGGTAGCAGCATCAGTAGCCTCATAAAGTCCTTAAGACCTGTGAAAACCAATGAAGGAGGGTGACAGCAACTCATAGAGTTACTATGGCATGTGACAGGCAGTGGAGGTGGGTGACAGAAGCAGCATTCTTGTTGAATGCCTAAGGCCTGTCACAGCCAGTGTAGGAGGGTGATAGCAGCAGAAGTCCTTTAGAGTCCCTGAAGTTGGTTACAGCCAGTGAAGGAGGGTGATAGCAGCAGCAGCCTCATAGAGTGCCCAAGGCCTGTGATAGCCAGTGGAGGAAGGTGACAGCAGCAGCAGTCTCTCTGAGTGCCTAAGGCCTGTGGCAGCCAGTGGAAGAGCGTGACAGCAGCAGCAGTCTTATAGAGTCTCAAAAGGCCTGTGGCTGCCAGTGGAGGAAGGTGACAGCAGCAGCAGTCTCTGAGTGCCTAAGGCCTGTGGCAGCCAGTGGAAGAGCGTGACAGCAGAAGCAGTCTTATAGAGTCTCAAAAGGCCTGTGGCTGCCTGTGGAGGAAGGTGATAGCAGCAGCAGTCTAACAACGTTCCTAAGGCCTGTGACAGCCAGTGGAGGAGGATGCCAGCAGCATCAGTCTCATAGACTCTCATAGGCCCCAAGACAGCCAGTGAAAGTAGTTAGTAGCAGCAGCAGTCTCTCTGAGTGCCTAAGGCCTGTGACAGCCTGTGAAGGAGAATGACTCATGCAGTTCCCAAGGTCTGCCAGAGCCAATAGAGGAAGGTGACGGCATCAGCAGTCTCAGAGAAAGGCATGTGACAGCAGACGCTCCAGCAGTCTTTCTGTGCACCTATGGTTTGTGAGAGCCAATGGAGGTGGGTAGCAGCAGCAGTCTCTTTAAGTGCCTAAGGCCTGTGGCAGCCAGTGGAGGACGGTGACAGCAGAAGCAACAGTCTTATAGCAGCAGTCTTATAGAGTCCCCAAAGGCCTGTGACAGCCAGTGAAGAAGGATAAGTGCAGCAGTCTCTCTGACCCTAAGGCATGTGAAAGCCAGTGTAAGGAGTAGCAGCAGCAGCAGCTTTAGTAGCAGTTTCTCAGGGTTCTTCCATCCTTGGGGATCAATGCTTTAGTCAGTAGCATTAGGAAGGGGAGTGGTAAAATCTGGCATTATGCATGCCCGATACATCTATATTAAATCTGGACCTCTACATTTTGCCAAATTTAAAACCGCAGGGAGAACATGTATTTTATAGTCTAGTGCACTGCCCTATATAGTTATGGGTGCCCATAAACCTAAAGAGTACAATTACAAAGAAACACCTACAAGACAAGTGGTTCACATAGGGCTGGCACTTACAGACAAGAACTCACAATCACGACTGCTTGGACCACAACACATGAATTTTATTTAAACATGGCACATCAACGTATGAACAAACCCCATGTCCCTCAAATTAAAAAGCTAGCATAGCTCAAATAGATACGCCCCCCCCACACATACCACACCTCCTCATTCCCACACATATCACCACACATCCCTAAGGATAGATGGCTGGCCAGCCACTATATCACACTCTAATTTCCGGCTGCATATAAGGGAGAATCATTATCTTGAAATGGCTATTTCATACTTATACTAAAGTGCTTAATGCTGTAAACAAATCTTAGGCTTGAGTGGCACGTAACTAAATAGCAGCAATGTCCAACTGTGTAAACATTAAAGTGCTTTGTGCTAATTATAGTCCAGTATCAATTCATGGATATGTAGCAGCAACAGTGATATAAAGCATCCGTGGTCACACGTTGAATGCCAAGGCACAAGCTCTTTGTAATTTCACAGCAATATTGGCATCTTCATGTGTTAGTTATACTGATGCTGAACAATGGCAGCTTGAAAAGGATGTAATTAAAGAGGCCACATTAATAACAAACATGCAACCCACGGGAGCCGCGCTGGGCCCGGCCGCGCGAATTACCTCTACATTTTGGCATTAGAGGCGTTGTACCCTATCGGATGCCACACTTCTGGCAATGCATGACAGTTCGTGACCAGATGTCCAAATTTCATAGCCAGAACTTCACAAGGTCCATTTTGTCCCAGCAGGCGGGGGGCTCCAGATTAGTGGCGTTGGTAGGGTGCTGACTCCTTTGCTCAGTAGGTGACTGCATAAAACTGCTCTTTAGAGATTTCAGGCTTAAAGGAGCAGTATCGCGAAATTTGCATTAAAAAAGATAAATAATTAAATAGCCACACATTAGCTTCTAACATGTGTATAAATAATCTGGCGATAGAAAAAGGAAAAAATATCTGCCTTTCTTTTAAATTGTATAATGACAATGGCTCAGTCCATTTGCTGAATAGGGGGATCTGCTGGGTTGTATTTAGTGAGCTGCTTCATTTAGCCCACTGGTCTCCTAGCAACACTTTACCTCAGAGGCTGACACTGTAATCAGTGGTAACGGCTGTGTGTGTGTGAGGTGCTGCTTTGGTTATGAGACCAGGTGGCTCAAATGTGTAAAATCTATACAAAATAAACTAAACTAACTGTGCAGGAAAATCGAAAGGTATTAAAGTGGAACAAAACCCTGAGTGGCCGACCCTGAAGTCTATAAGACCCGGCCATTGACCTTGCCCCTTGGGCATTCTAAATCGGGATGCCCCACTGTGTGAAATGACCCCTGGATAACCACAGATCCTCCCATTTTTCTGGCGCGCTCACGCAGATAGTCATTTAGACTATCCAGGCCAGGAAGGTTACTGCTCAGGCTCCCCATCTGCGTGCAAACAGAGCTGATTGGATGAGAGCCCGTGCATGCGCTGTGGGACAGGGAAAGGTACATTTTCACAGGCGAACTTGGGGATTTCACATATCAGGGCATCCCAAGTCGGGATGCCCCTAGGGGCACAAAACAAAACTCCAGATAGTGAAAATCCTGGGTTGGGCTTTGCTCAAAACACACAAAGCTGAAAGAAAGATCATATGGAAAAATGAAAAATAAGAATATGAAAGAGAAAATGGTAAACTGAAAGATTCTGCAGCAGAGCCAACATGAAGGGAAAACTGTCAAAATCAGCTAAATGACTTCTAGAGCTTTTCTCTCTGTTTTAGATATATAAGTTCTGGCCAGGCAATGTTGCAATGTTGTTATCTTATGCTGGACGGCTGCCAGCACTGAACAGCTGATACTTTGTTACATTGTTTCACCCCTCTCCTCAGCATGGAACAGGCCGGAGTGTCGGGCTCCGACACTCATCAGACATAAACATGAGCTATTAGTCTCCAGCTGCACAACCCACACATCATTTTTTTCTAAATTTGTAATTCTTACTCCAACACTTACCTACATTCAAAGTACCATTTAAATATAAGTCACCACGAAAAATTCGCGATACTGCTCCTTTAAATGGTTAGCTCAGATACTGCTGCAGCTGCACCCACCCCCCTAGCAGTATTTGGAATAAAGAGTGAGCATACAGAGTCCCCCTGAGGACCTCCTTGTGACAATGCCAGATCACGCTGGTAGGCCTCAACCAAGCGATGACAGAGTAACTCCCCTTTTGACATCCCTCTCTGAAGGTGGAAAAAAAGAGACATTTAACTGCGGAACCCAGGGTTTACCAGCATCACCAGCCAGTAGCCATCCCTAGTGAATTACTTATATGCCAATGTCGCTGTGCAAGCAGGCATGCAGCCATTTGCATGAGTGACTCTGAGCGCCTTTTATCTCCACTCTCTACTGAATACTACCAGGGGGTGCTGGAGTCCATTTCATCCTCATCCACCTCCTCCTCTCTGCCAGATAAACCATCCAGTGTTGTAAACAGGGCCTGGGCGTGGAGCTCCTCCTCCACCACTTCATCCAGCTCCGGGCTTAGTTGGACATGATACATGTGAGCACTGGGCTGGATTTCCTCACCAACATAACCTTGCAAGACAACATCCAGTACATGGAGCATAGGAATCACAAGACCGTAGTCTTCCTGGCTGACTAACACAATGTTCCTTCAGTTGTCAGTAATGATGGTTCTGATATCCAGTTGGTGAGGGGACAGCCAAGGAGATTTCCTAACATATGCAGTTGAGCAGTTCCTACCCAGTGTAGCTGCATTCGCACAGACTCACCAGGTGCAGGACTGCATTAAAAATACGAACCTGGAATTAGTTGTATGAAACAGGAACATGATTAACTCTTGACAGATGGGAGGGTGAGAACAAGGTGGAGGAGGGGGTGAAGGATGCAGAAAGCCCACTATGGCACTACAGAGGCCCCACTGCTATGATCTCACCAGGATGCTTCCTGGGTGGAAGGATGTGGCTACCTGGGTTGGGCTGTGACAGACATTTACTGCCCCTTGCCCATAACTGGAGTTCCACCACACATCAGTGATGAAGTGCACCAGATTTGAGACCTAGAGACCCAATGACTGACCCACCTTTTTCTGCACATAGCCGTGCAGGAATGGTAATGCTTTTTTTAAGAAATAATGCTTGCTTGTGTGGGCACATCAGGCTCGGAAAGGTGTGGATTCCATTACCTGGAAAGTGAGAGCCTGTAGCACTAGCAACTTTGCCTGGTGCACATACAGACTGCTACTTGCTGCAGAGGCTGAGGAGCCGTGACTGGTGCTGATAGTGTGCTGTGCAATAGAAGATGTAGTGCTTGGTGGATCGTGCTACAAAGTAACAGGTTGTCCGCAGTTCTCTCAAGCAGCACTGTGGTGGTGGTGTTTCATGTGTGCATGCATGGAACTAATACCCACATTAGTACCCACATTAGCACCCTCTCCATGCTTTACATGTTCCCTACATGCTGACTCGTAGAAAAATGGACACACTTCTAAGTAACTGTTTTCCATGAGCACTTTTCGCTAGTTGCTGCTGCTGCTTGGGGCTGCGTGTTCACTGCACGTGCATCACCCACAAGCTAATGTTTTGCTGGAGATCTCGGATGACTGGGTGGTGGCATGCCACCATGCTGGGTTTGCACCACGCTGCCACCTTCTTCCATTGATAACGATGACAATGACCACTGCTGTCTCCCTCTACTGCCTGCCGCAGTATTCCCCTGGCTCCACCGGTATGTGCCCCTCCCTGTCTGTTACGAAAAGTGCTTTTAGGCCTAGCAGTCTTCTCATGATGACTGCATCCAACTTCTCACTATCCCTCAAAACTTCTTCATCAGTGAACAGTGGTTGAGAATAAGAGGTGAAGCTTGCCAATACCTCTTGGGCAGATGGTGGAGAAAAGGAGAGAGGCACATTCCGGACAGGAGAGGGCCCAAAAGAATGTGACTGCCCTTGCCACAGAATAGTGGTGTCTGATGAACCACCCAATGCCTGGTTGCATGATCGGCTTCTGTTTACTGTCTGAGATCTGATGGCTGGTTGGTAAATACATGTCCACTGGATGATAAAGGGTGCTCCACCATGTTGCCACAACATGCTGATGACAACACCACCAGTACTTCTGACGGTGCTTCTACTCCTTGGGCTGGTAGTTCTGCCACTGGCCCTACCACTGGACATGCAGCCAGACCCCTTACTGTTGGGCATTGTGAGTGGCTTTTAGGGAAATGGAGGTACACAAATGGTTTTGCTTAATCCTTTTTTTAATTAAGGACAACTGTTACTGGAGCCATCTTGAACCAGTAGTACAATTGAGGCCCAGCAAAGAGTGTGCGTGACAGGTAGGTAGTTGAGTAAGAAATACCCTGAACCAAGTATAAGGTAGAGGGATCTTTCTTGTAATTGAAGACAACTGTTACTATAATTCCCCCCCCCCCCCAGAACCAGTAGTGCCATTGAGGCCCACCAAAGAGTGTATGTGTGAGAGATAACATAAAAACATAAAAGGTTGATGACAGAAGGAGACCATATGGTTCATCTAAGTAGGTAGGTAAAAAAACCCAGGGATGCTCAGACTATAGTCTCTTAAAAGAAAGCGAGAATATTCCTAAGTCACCGCTATCGGATTCCCTACAGTACATCATTTTATCAGTACAACTGTTATTATTTTAGTTCCTGTTTCATCCAGTTTTCTTTCATTCATTCACTGCACACATTTGATGATGACGTACCCTATATTCGCCACCCAGTACCCCTTCATTCGCTCACTGCACCCATTTAATTATGAAGTAGCTCAGATTGTCCATTCATTACATGCTTTATTCATTTAGTACATCTATTATTATTTATTAAAGTGGATAAAATACATAAAGTAAAAAAATACATAAATACAATCATAAACCTGTGCAAATAATTACACAACAATAATTCTCACATACAGCAACTAGAAGCCCTCCAGGATCATCGCCAACGCGTGTCATGACGTCACACGCGTCACTTCCTCAGGGTGTCAGGCTGCCTGCCTTTTTTTATATATACACTGGCATTGATTATAGATCTATTTGGACAGGCTAGGATCAGATTGGGGTTTGATTAAGTGATTTATATGATGACACAGCATTAGCACCCTCTTGTGTGTTTTGTGTTATATGTATTTTAGTGTTTTTAACTATGTATATGTATGTGTTTTGGCGATAGAATTGAGTTGAAATAAACATTTATTACATTTTGATGTGGATTCAGTGGTGCTGCTTTTTGCCCTTAAATTTCTTTGTGGGTACTGGGACCCCCAGTCTGTTTTACTTAAGTTATAGCCTATAACAGGCGATAGAATTGAGTTGAAATAAACATTTATTACATTTTGATGTGGATTCAGTGGTGCTGCTTTTTGCCCTTAAATTTCTTTGTGGGTACTGGGACCCCCGGTCTGTTTTACTTAAGTTATAGCCTATAACAGATCCTAAGTTATGCTTTTATGCTTTTATTTGTTGAGCTGCCAAGTTCTCCACTGCTTAAATTGGACAAGAGTAGATTATGAAATGATAGCTTTAGGGAGCTAACCATGTTCCATGAGCTTATTTTACAGCTAAATAAGATATCTGTCATTGAGCATTTCTGCTGTAATTTTCTGCCCTTTCTATAAGCTGGTGTCAAATTATTGTTATTTATTCAGGAGCATCATCCAACCCAACTCTCAGTTATTCATCACCAGCTCCACAAATAACACCTTGGGCCTCAAATGCTTTCTACAGCCAATATTTTCCATTATATAGTGCTTATTATTTAACACAGGCGTGTTTATAAGAGTGTTCTGGCATTAAACGCAAGATGATCACCCTCTTTTGGCAAACTATAGAGATAGAGACAGGGAAAATCTCTAAGCTTGTCCTGGTGGTCCTACCAAGACCATCCAGACCCACTTCTAACTAGAACGGGCTCTTTCTACACAATGCATAGCCACCTAGGAGTATTTCATGACCCCAATAGAACCACTGTAAGTCCACATAATCTGGAACGCCCTTGTGAAGACTGGTCATGTTTCTAGACTCTTAGAAGTGAGCATGAGTGCGTGCTATGACCAGAAATTTCATAGCACTGCAAGTCTATCCCCATCATCAGGGGCTCCCTCAATGAAGAGCATCCATCTATTCAAGATTAACAGTGACTGCTTTGTATCTCCTTTTGCTCCTGCCACCTCTACCCAGGTTTTGAATGTCGGTTGTTGTTTATTCTCTAGCATTCAGGACTAATTAGATCAGGCTTTTCATAATTTGCATAATGGAATAACTAATTAGTAGGTATTCATAGTATGCAAAATACAGGACAGGCTAGGAATTTAGGAATTACCTAAAAATGTAAAGGTCCCAGCCTGCAGGCCCCAAATATGTTTGAGCTGCTATAGCCAGAACCTTCAAGTTGCTGCTCATCCAGATCCTCAAGTACCATAAACCTCTCTGCTCTTTCTCTTGCCCTTATTCAGGAGCACTCTGCAGACGCCATTCAGTGCAAACTCCGGCAAAGGCATAAACCTGCTGAAGAATATTGCGCTGAAATCCGCCACTGGGCTATTTATTGTAGGTGGAATGAACCAGCACTTAGAAGTCAGTTTAGAGATCTCTCTGACCCTATTAAAGCAACTGGCAGTCCAAAATGATCAATGCCACAGAGAACATCAAGAGGAACTGTCCACAGGCCACATTGACATTAAAGTGGACTGAAACCCAGCTATAGATTCCCAGGCCGATCCATTCCCTCCCCACGGGGCATCCAAAAACGGGATGGCCTGCTGTGTGAAACCCCCCAGGTCGCCCGCTACACTTACCTTAATTCCGGTTCAATGGCGCATGTGTGGTATGTGAATGGCCAGCGTGGGTGCGCTCCCTGTTAGAGGGAAGCGCGAGATACGACCACCAGCGTGCTCCGAGTGTGCTGATTGGAAGAGTGCCCGCGCATGCGCCGTAGGACTGCGGTTAGGTGAGTTGATACAGGAGATCTGGGGGGTTTCACATTGCGGGGGAGTGGACCAAAACCCAGGATAGTCAAAATCCTGGGTTTTGGTCCACTTTAATCTTCTTTTGCCCTCAAGTTCCGTGTTGCTCCCCTTTCAAGCTGAGGAACCTATGCATCTTGGGGCCACTAAACTGTCTCAGGTGGAGAGGGGTAGGAGGCTGTCTCAGGGCCTTTGTCTATATTGTGGTGAAGCTTTATGAGAACCTGTCCCCGGAAGCCTGTGAAATGAATTCAGCACCCTGATGTATCAGTTACTCTCTGTCTTGGTGTCCTGAAATTCCCTGCTTCCTGACTACATATCTGTCTGGGCTTAGACCTTGAACCACTGGATTATATAATTGCCTTGTCCCTTAATTCTGATTCTTGAAGGACTGATCACCTGTTACTGACCCTTTTTACTTTCTATTTCCCAGGGCAACTGTGTCCAGGTAGACGAATTGTATCCCCTGAGAAACTGGATTTTGTTTATAGGTAAACTATTATATTGAGGGTTAAAATCTGAACAAAGGTCGATGGCCAACTTTTGCATTTAAATGGTTATATTTCACCAAAGGTTTTTGGTTAAAGCTAAGGTCATGACCCTCCTTATCTTTTTGAATCTCCTAAATACAGCTGACATATTTCTTTCGGGTAGTCAATTCCTTAGAAAGATAATTGATTCTTGACCCCAGTAGTAATGGCATCAATCTGGTATGATACAAATAAAAAAATGCATCACCAACACCACCGTGTGGACCTATTTTGTGAAATTTTACTAACATTCCTCTATCACGTCCTTCTGTTCTGTAGAAAATAAAGACGAATTTCCATATTGTGGACTCAGTCAGGCGGAGGACACAATTTGTATAATCTTAATAAATCAGCCGCGCCGCACAGCCAAAGCAACAGGGGGAAGAGAGAAGGGCAGTGCCGCATGTTGACCCAAACAAGAGCTTATGGAGGAATGATGTCCTGTTAAAGGGACTCCTGGAGCGATCCTCTGCATTTTCCCCTGACAAATTGGAAGCTCCCCCGATTACAGCATTGCCAGCGAAACAGGGCTGATTTAGAAGAGCACAAACTACCCATTATCTGGCTGCATAAAAAGGCCATTTGAAGGCAAGCTTTAAGACTCTGGTCCCCGGGAGGCCTCCACTTCTAAAGAATTATCCACCAGCTTGGCATGTCGCCTTTCAGAAAATTCCTCATTTAAAAATGCTGCAAATATGTTTAATTAATTTGTGGGTTTTTTTTTTAATTATTTTTGTTATTGCTATTTTATTAATTTAATTGGTTAAAGAAAGAAATTGTTAAATTAGCAGGTTAAGATTTAAGTTTTTTTAAGTTAGAGTGACCGTTCAATCAAGTACAACTGGAGGGTCCTTGAACTAGGTTGCGGACATTATACCAATGAGGCATGTCGCAATCCACATGACAGCAATCCCTGGCCCTGGTGCTTTCATGTTCCTATGCAACTTCCAGCACCCATGTGACCATGCCAATATGTGTCCTACAAACCCCAGTGGTCACTGACAGTCACATGAGGCCAGAGTCGGACTGGAGCACCAGAGAATCGAAGGTTTCTCCAGTGGTTCCCAGCATCCGGTGTGCCGTGGCAAAACACGGAAAACACTAATAGGCCCAGAAAGAAGGCACTGCACAAGTAAGTTAAGCTGTAGGGAGGTCAGCCAGGCGGATTAGAAGAACAGCGGGGCCCTGTCTCCATGAAAAAAAGAGGACTCCCACAGCTGTAGCACCCACCTTTGGCTACTTTTTTCCATTTTCATCTGGGCTGGGTTGGAGGAACTGATCTCTGCTGTGTTTGCCCTCCCCGTGGCTGTCAGGGGCACAAGAATGCACAGGGGGGGAGGCAGGACCTTAGAAGAGCGATGGTTTTGTCTCCTGGCTCGGGAGGAGGAGAATCAGCATGGAGGACTGGCATTATCAAGCTGATCAGCATAGAAAACCGCTGTTCTTGGCAACATCAGTAAAAGGTTAGGCTAGGCCTTAGTCACAGGCTGTAAACCTGTATACTAAATGACTAAAAGAAGTAAAATATCAGTCCAAGTACTGGGGGGTTGTGGCTAGGTTAGGAAAGATGGGGTTATCAGGACATATTCAGTGGGGCTGTGGAAAAATTTTCCTTGTTTAGTGGTTAAAGTGGACCTTCCACCTCTATTGCCCACCGGCATCCACATTCAGGATCCCCCACTGTGTAACCCCCCTCATGCAGGCCCACAGATTCCCTCTGGATGGTTCCCTGTGGCACATCCAGTTCAAAACAATATTTGATGTAATGCATTAGCATGTACAACACAAAGTGCTGATTGGACGAGAGCCCGTGCATTTGCTGTGTTCTTACTCCATAAGGTTTGGCACATAGCTTACTCGGCTGGTCATGAAGATACATAGGTACATTTCAGTAGCTTTATTTCAGTACAGAATCTTGCAATAAACACTTCTTACAGCAGGAATCTTTAAATGTACGCTCAATACAGCAGGAAACTTGTGAGGTAAACCTATAACAGCAGCAGGTAAAAAGACTGTAGACTGCAGGATGGAGCAGCATGTGTGTACTGCATGGATGCAAACTAGAAAATGGCTGGAGGAGAGGGGAAGAAAGGAGGAGCTGCTTGCATCACAGCTAGACTAAGGGTGTCAGAAATGGACAAAAGCAGTTAAAGGCACATTTCTCAGCCTATGTAAATGAACACTACCAGCAAACATTTACCCTGGGTAAATTGAAACACAAGTCGGGGGACATGACAGTTGCCCTTATCCAAATAATGTATCCGAAAGTGGAGGAATTATATTATTATAGTAATTGTCTGAATCAATATTAGGTCTACTTTAGCAGAATAATGTATTTTACAGTGATATTAATCCTTTTTTAAAGAGGAACTTTAAACTTTTTGTAACCGAGCAGCCACCCCGACCTCCCTCTGTGCTAAACCCAACTTGGTCGGTAAACTAATAAAATAACTCCCCTGATCACTGATAAACCTGCCCTGATTCTGGCGGGGCGGGGCTCTGAATGGCAGACGTAGACCTAAAAGACAGTTGAACTAAAGCAAATGATCTGTAAAGTCACACTGCTGCACAGGATTGGTTGATTGATCTGCCACTCTGTGCATTCTCTCCAAGATGATCACTACCTGGACGCAAGATGCTAGGGAATGATAAATACTAGGTGAGGTA
Organism: Gastrophryne carolinensis; assembly: GCA_027917425.1. Taxonomy (NCBI): domain Eukaryota; kingdom Metazoa; phylum Chordata; class Amphibia; order Anura; family Microhylidae; genus Gastrophryne; species Gastrophryne carolinensis. The sequence continues at coordinate 22,079,730 of CM051241.1, read as the reverse complement.
AGACTTTTTTTGCAACACCCCCCCCCCCCCCCCCATTCTGTCTTAGCAAAAGGGTCATGGTGGGAGGGGTTACATAGAGACCCGACTTCAACTTTAACTTCTTCTTTAAAATATCTGTATATAAATCTAGAGATCCCTTTTAATGGATAATAGAATTACCCATCACTCCTAGCAGTGGGCAGAGCCATGCAAATCATCTCCTTATGTTGGTTGCTGTGTAAATACTTTGCGTTCTAGGAAAGCACCTCGTTAATTCCTCTAAATGGTGTAAATGGAGAACCTCTCCTGTTCTCCATTTACACCAATGACTGCACCTTCTTGGCCAGCTCTGTGAGGATTGTGAAGTTTGCCGATGACACAACCATCATAGGCTTGATCAAGAACGGCAAAGAGGAAACCTACCGAGGAACAGTGGAGGAGCTTGTCAATTGGTGCACTAAACACAACCTGGTCATAAGCCCTTCAAAAACCCTAGAGATGGTAGTGGACTTCAGGAAGAACCCGGCACCCATGTCACCCCTGACCATCAAGGGGGTGGAAATCAAAAGAACAACCTCAGCTGGGAAAGGAACACCATGGCTCTACTGAGGAAAGCACACCAGAGACTTTTCTTTCTGAGGCAACTGAAGAAGGCTGGGCTGTCGAAAAGGTTGCTAGTGCTCTTCTTCAATGCGGTCATTGGTTCTGTACTGTGTTTTTCTTTCTCTGTCTGTTCGAGGGAGCTACAAAAAGGGACAAGTGTAGACTCCAAAGAACAATAAATACAGCAGAAAGAATAATTGGAGCCCCCTTACCATCCCTACAGGAACTGCACAACCGCAGAATCAAGACTCGGGCAGAAAAGATACTTTGGGATCCCTCCCACCCTGGACACGTCCTATTCCAGCACTTACCATCTGGGCGGCGTCTTGCGGTACCAGCATGCAGGACTTCTAGGTCTAGGAAGGGTTTCTTTCCTTTGGCTGTCCGCATACTCAACAACAGTCAGGCATCATAGGCCCAGGCTCAATCCGGTATTACTTGCAGCTTGCACTTTTGAAGAGTATCCATGCCTGTATCTCTGTTCTATGTTCCCCTTCCTATGTTACTGTAAATGTAGTTAACTGTTAACTGTTTTTTTGCACTGTTTTTTGCACTGTGTATATGCCGAAAAGAATTCCTTGTTCATCTCACGATGTACTTGGCGAACAATAAATTGAATAGAATTGAATAAATTACTTTATGTAAATCTAAAGGTGGCCTTTAACAGAGTAATGATTTTACATGTTAAAAAAAACCTTCTTTAACTCCCTTTAAAGTGAACCAACACCCATTTGTGATTAAATGGCTTTTGGCCGCTGTTGTTGCAATCGGGATGCCCCGGTACAGTACAGTCATTTCGACTGGCCATACAGTAACTGCACACACAAGGAATCTTGGAAAAGGCAACCCCCAGATACAGATAGGAACACCAGCAACCTTTGGGTATTTATCCACACCTCCCAACTTTTCGCTTGGGAAAAAGGGACATTTGTTAAATTAAGCCATGTCCCCTCATTGAGGGATGGATAGAAGATAGGTTGTAATAGTTACAAAACTATAAACATTTTGATTAGGCAAATGAAACATTAATTGATGCAGATCTGCATGTTACCCCTCAAAGAGGAATAAATGAGAACAACGAGGGACAGGGGGACATGGACTCAAAAGAGGGACAGTCCCTCCAAATGAGGGACAGTTGGGAGGTATGATTTACCAAAGGCAGCATTTTACTAGAATTGTGTCACTGAAGAAAAAATACATTTTGTTAGGTGACTTTTCTTTCCTTTTTTAAAACTTTTTTTAATGGAATTGTTTATAGCCTGTAATATGGGTTGCTCTAGGATTACATACAAAATGAACTTCAGCAACCTTCAGTTATTCACCAAAGTCATTTTACAATGTAATGTTACAATTGGTTTTGGAAGCCCTCCAGCCAGATAGACCCCAGTATCAAGCATTCAGTACCCCCAAATGCCAGATTCAATGGCTCCAAACACCGTGTGAACTGGTATAGGGGGTCACAGAGTGAAATCACCCTCTATGTCCGTCCAGTTACGTAATTAGTCACATGGGAGATTCAACAGAGGCTCCTCCTCTGCGGTATAAAAGCCTCCCTGCTCCAGCGGCCTGGCATTAGCTTGGCTCCCCTCCATCAGCAGAGCAGCACCCATAAGGAAAGAGGCAGCAACTGAGCTGACCTGAAGAGAGGACATCACCCAGTGGGGGACCGGAGGATGAAGACAGAGGTGAGGTTTTTTATGTATTTTTTTCCACACCCCATGAACTGTTAAGGGGCCCAAGGGACCCCTACACCAGTCCACACGTTGTGGTGGCTGGCATGCCACCTGCTGGCAATGCCAGGTCACAGGTCACATGATTTGACCCAGATCTTTCAGGTATTTGGGATGGGACAAGACGGCAGGCTGAGTCTAGATTCGGGCCAGATCCGAAAACCATCATTAGTTATCATTAGATCTTAGACTTCTATCACTGAAGAAAAAAAGATTTTGATAGTTTTTTTTTTAAATAGGTTATTGTTCTTTTTTTATGTTTTTTTTTTGGGATCATCTTTACACACAGGTGGCAAAAAAATAAATAAATAAACTCACATCCCAGCTTGCAGGGTTGATACCTGCAGGCTGCAGAGCTCTTGCTTTAGAAATACTGTATCAGCTCCAGTTTCGCACTCCCAGCACGGTATGCATATGACTGCCAACCAGATAATTGCATATCCGCAGTGGACACTTACAATGTGCGTCCCCTGCTGCTGATCAACAAGGGAGCCTGCCGACCTAAAACCTGGAAAACTGTGTCTAGAGTCTAAAACACTCCACAGTGAGGATACAGCTTGCCCCCAGGGCATTGCGATTTGGCATGTCCCACAAAATTGATCCCACGGTGCATGCCCAGGTCCCCAGCAGCATGCCCATTACTCCTCTACCTAATGAGTACACATCCGCCCAAATATCTGTGGGTGTGCACAACAGAGGGGAGGTGCCCGAAAATCATTGTATTCAAAAGTCATTGCCGTAGTGCATTATTATGGCAGTGAGTTCTGATTGACAAGAGGCTGCACAAGCACCGTGGGAGCATGGATCAAGGGGAGTAAAATCTCTAGGGTTTCCTCAGTTGGGAATGCCCATGTAAGGTGAACCAAAGCCCAGGTAAGTGAAATTCTTGGGTTTGGGTCTGGTTTAATATACATAATACATACTATAATGTGATCACAACATATACAAATGTTCAGTGGTCTTCCCGTGCAGTCTGGTTACTTTCTAGAGATCAAAAGCACATTCCAAGTGATCACACTATAAACCCTAATGGGATTCGGGTTTGGGAGCATCTGAATTTTTAAACAAAATCAGCAGAACTGCATCCGAACTGAACAGAGCATTAACCAAACAGCACTACTCATCATTGTACAAACAGGAAAATCTGGAAATGGCTGATGATCACAAAGGGAATCTTGAATAAGATAATTCCTGTCTATAAAAAGTTTGATTGTTCTGATGAAGAAATTGTAAATCTCCATGGCTGATGTGAAAAGTTAATTTTCTGTAGAAAATTAGAGATAACTTTAAAAGCAAAAATACTACTTGTGCACACAGGGAATCTGAAGTTAAGAAATCAAAATTCAGCCATGTGAGGGGACCTTTTCAGCTATTTTCAGAAACTCTGCCAAGATTATGACACATTAATAGTCTTGAGTTGAACCCACCCTTGTTTGGTTTCGACCATGATCCCCCCAGCTAAATCCAGGGAACATATACACCCGAACTTTAATTAGTTCTTATATTATGTCAATTGGCCATACACCACACTAGAGCCAGATTACAAAAGCATAGGATGCACCCAGTCAAGGGCCACAGCAGTCATCACATTGCCCACAATAGGTTTCATACATTTTACAGTGAAGGATTACAGTACAAAGATAAGCTCACCTCCAGCCATTGGGTTGGAAGGCACCCTGTGCAAGACTGCAGGGTGGCATTCCCCCACGCCCAAAAGGAAATACACTGGCAGAGCAGGTGAGTATCACCCTCCCCCCCACCCCCTGGACACAACATATTGTTCACTTCCAGCACGTTCCAATTAAAGCAGGCCAGAAGCCAAGTTGAAAATCCTGTTCTGCTCAAATGCAGCACCAAGCAATGTGGCTTTGCTGAGTAGTGGCATCCGCATTAGATCCTAATATTTTAGGAGAGGAAACTGCCATTGACTTTCATTGTCTACCTTTGGGCTGATTCAGTGCCAGGTGAAAATTTACGCCTGGTAGACAATGAAAGTCAAAGGCAGTTTTCTCTCTTAAAAAGGAGTGAGAATTCTTATCTTGCCCTGAATCGACCCCATAGTGTTCAGCCAGTAAATCAGTTAAAAAGCATATTAACAATAGGCATACTTACCTTTCTAAAGCCACTCACTCCTCATTGCTGTCAATGTCTGTGTGATGAGACACTGTTGTGCTGGCCACAGAGCAGGTAGCTTGAGCTTTGATGATAAAAGGGGCCTAGCAGAGCTCCCCCAGTCCAAAAATGTGCCCATCTCACACACAGGTAGAAGGCTACAACAGAGATCACATTGCCCACATAGGGTTTTATAAATGTGGTTAAGAAAGTGGGGAGGACTCTAGTAGGGTTCCCCCAGTCTCAGAATGTGCCCGCCTCCCTACCAGGTCCAGTAAGAGAAAAACTGTAGCCAGCAGATTGCCCACAATAGCTTTCGTTAATAATAATTTTTGGTCTGAAAGTTGGGATGGGCTCCCCCAGTACAAAAAAAAGCCCACGCCCCCACCAAGGCAAAGGCAGAAGGCAACAGCAGCCAGCACATTTTCCATTGAGGGTTTTATAATGTTTAAATTTGATGAAGAAACTGTGTAGGGCCCTGACAGGGCTTCCGCAGTCCAAAGATAAGCCCATCTCCAGGCAGAAGGCCACAGCTGCCATCACTTCCCACATTGGGCTGAGCCTGCTTCCTACCCTGGTAAAGGCAGAAGGCCACAGCTGCCATTACTTCCCACATTGGGCTGAGCCTGCTCCCTGCCCTGGTAAAGGCCGAAGGCCACAGCTGCCATCACTTCCCACATTGGGCTGAGCCTGCTTCCTGCCCTGGTAAAGGCAGAAGGCCACAGCTGCCATCACTTCCCACATTGGGCTGAGCCTGCTTCCTGCCCTGGTAAAGGCAGAAGGCCACAGCTGCCATCACTTCCCACATTGGGCTGAGCCTGCTTCCTGCCCTGGAAAAGGCAGGAGGCCACAGCTGCCATTACTTCCCACATTGGGCTGAGCCTGCTTCCTGCCCTGGTAAAGGCAGAAGGCCACAGCTGCCATCACTTCCCACATTGGGCTGAGCCTGCTTCCTGCCCTGGTAAAGGCCGAAGGCCACAGCTGCCATCACTTCCCACATTGGGCTGAGCCTGCTTCCTGCCCTGGTAAAAGCAGAAGGCCACAGCTGCCATCACTTCCCACACTGGGCTGAGCCTGCTTCCTGCCCTGGTAAAGGCAGAAGGCCACAGCTGCCATTACTTCCCACATTGGGCTGAGCCTGCTTCCTGCCCTGGTAAAGGCAGAAGGCCACAGCTGCCATTACTTCCCACATTGGGCTGAGCCTGCTTCCTGCCCTGGTAAAAGCAGAAGGCCACAGCTGCCATTACTTCCCACATTGGGCTGAGCCTGCTTCCTGCCCTGGTAAAAGCAGAAGGCCACAGCTGCCATTACTTCCCACATTGGGCTGAGCCTGCTTCCTGCCCTGGTAAAGGCAGAAGGCCACAGCTGCCATCACTTCCCACATTGGGCTGAGCCTGCTTCCTGCCCTGGTAAAGGCAGAAGGCCACAGCTGCCATTACTTCCCACATTGGGCTGAGCCTGCTTCCTGCCCTGGTAAAGGCAGAAGGCCACAGCTGCCATCACTTCCCACATTGGGCTGAGCCTGCTTCCTGCCCTGGTAAAGGCAGAAGGCCACAGCTGCCATTACTTCCCACATTGGGCTGAGCCTGCTTCCTGCCCTGGTAAAGGCAGAAGGCCACAGCTGCCATTACTTCCCACATTGGGCTGAGCCTGCTTCCTGCCCTGGTAAAGGCAGAAGGCCACAGCTGCCATCACTTCCCACATTGGGCTGAGCCTGCTTCCTGCCCTGGTAAAGGCAGAAGGCCACAGCTGCCATTACTTCCCACATTGGGCTGAGCCTGCTTCCTGCCCTGGTAAAGGCAGAAGGCCACAGCTGCCATCACTTCCCACATTGGGCTGAGCCTGCTTCCTGCCCTGGTAAAGGCAGAAGGCCACAGCTGCCATCACTTCCCACATTGGGCTGAGCCTGCTTCCTGCCCTGGTAAAGGCAGAAGGCCACAGCTGCCATCACTTCCCACATTGGGCTGAGCCTGCTTCCTGCCCTGGTAAAGGCAGAAGGCCACAGCTGCCATCACTTCCCACATTGGACTGACCCTGCTTCCTGCCCTGGTAAAGGCAGAAGGCCACAGCTGCCATTACTTCCCACAGTGGGCTGAGCCTGCTTCCTGCCCTGGTAAAGGCAGAAGGCCACAGCTGCCATCACTTCACACATTGGGCTGAGCCTGCTTCCTGCCCTGGTAAAGGCAGAAGGCCACAGCTGCCATCACTTCCCACATTGGGCTGAGCCTGTTTCCTACCCTGGTAAAGGCAGAAGGCCACAGCTGCCATCACTTCCCACATTGGGCTGAGCCTGCTTCCTGCCCTGGTAAAGGCAGAAGGCCACAGCTGCCATCACTTCCCACATTGGGCTGAGCCTGCTTCCTGCCCCGGTAAAGGCAGAAGGCCACAGCTGCCATCACTTCCCACATTGGGCTGAGCCTGCTTCCTGCCCCGGTAAAGGCAGAAGGCCACAGCTGCCATCACTTCCCACATTGGGCTGAGCCTGCTTTCTACCCTGGTAAAGGCAGAAGGCCACAAAAGCCACCACAAATGATACATTTAAAACTTGATGGTGAAAACGCCAGTCAAAAATGACCTCACCTCCCACCCAGGTAAAGGCAGTTTATATCTGAATTCCTTAGATTTTTATTTATTAATATTTATATATATGGTAGATATTATTATAAACAGATACCAGGTAGTTACCATTCCAAAGCTGGACCGGTCTTTCTATATGGGGTGGCGTTCTGTGGTCCGTTGCCCATCCTGGGGCGTGTGGCTAATTTTCTCTCTCTGAGGTTTCCCCCCTACAATCTTACATTTTTTATTTTAATGGAGTTGAAGAAACAATGAGGTAGCATTGAAAAGCTGGATTGTTTCCTTCTTACCCCCCCCCCCCAATGATCAGTGCTTAGCCTAAACTAGGACCTAATCAAAGAGCAGAGAAGAAATGGCCCCTGTCTTTATTTCTTGGGTAGCCTTTTGTGGTTCCCTGCCTCTGAAGACCAGAAAAGCTATGCCATTGAATTTTTCATTTTAACAATAAGCCAGGTAGGGCAGGTCCGGCGCCAGCACCCGGCAAACCCGGGCACGTGCCGAGAGCCCGGCGCCAGTGGGGGCCCACTCGTGCAGCAATTGGGTGTTTCATATACTTACCTTCCTCGTTCCATCGCTGCTCCAGTGAGTGCCCAGTCTTGCCGGGCCCTGTGGTGTGTCGCTTTGGTGGTGGGGGCGGGGTTGCAGGTTGCTTGGCTGGGCAGCTGGTCCTCCATCGTCTGATTGGTCGCTTCACCTGCTGATCTGTCCAATGGTGAGGCAGCTCTGGGCGGTCCTAAGGTGATGCGAAGGTCCTCCATTACGGGGGAGAGTCGGAAGCTGCGCCAGTGCATTGAAAATAAATAGCTCCGGCAAGCAAGTCCCAGCGGGGGGGGGGGGGGGGGGGAGGGGGTCAGGCACTGGAAAGAGAAGCCATATTGCAGGTTGGAGGGGCCGTATTGTAGGTTGCTGTGGGCCCCACTGTTACATAGCCACAGTCATAGGACCAGACTGCCATGCGTTCACCCATGCAGCTGCCATAGGGCCGGGATGCTATGGGGCCTCCTATGGCTTCTACACAGGGGGCCTCATAGCAGCCTGGCCCCTGTGGCTTTGTAATGGTGGGCTGCCGGACACTGCTGCTACCTTGTAGGAAGGGCCCTATAGCAGACTGCTGTGGGCCCCCCACTGTTATGTGGCAACGGGGGCCCAGGCTACTATGGGGTCCCCTGTTCAGCAACCAAGGGAGACTGGCTGCTATGGAACCCCTATGAAGCATCAGCTTTGGGGCTGCAGTACAAAGCAGCAAAAAATAGAAGGTAGGCTAAAAGGATAGAACAAAAAAGGAGAAACGGAAAAGGAGGAAGAAAAGGAAAAAAGTAAGTAAGGAAGGAAAAAAACAGGGAGGGAGGAAATAAAGCAAGCAAAAGATGGTAGGAAAGAAAGAAGGAAAGAGGTAGGGGAATAGACAGGAAATAAAGAGTGATGGAAGGAAGGGTGAAAAAAAGAGTGAGGAAATGAAGGGAGAAAAGACAAAGGGAACAAAGAAAGAACAATGGGAAAGAAGGGAAAAAGAAGGAAGAAAATGAAATAAGCGAGGAAAGGAAGGGAAGATGGGTGGAAGGAAAAGAAAAAATAAGGAAGAAAGAAGGGAAAAAAAAGAAAGTAGGAAGGAAGGAAGCAAAGATTAGCACGGTAGAGGGAATATAGGCACACTGCCTATATGGGGAATGCCACACTGCCTGTAATTTGGGTATTTTACATGGGATGGGGAGAATGCCACACTGCCTATGAGAATGGGGGGATTGCCAAACTGCCTATGAGAATGGTATTGGGGGATGCCAAGCTGCCTATGGGAATGAGACAAGAGATAATGCCACACTGCCTACGGGAATAGCATGGGGGATGCCACACTGCTTATTGGAATGGGATGGGAGAATGCCACACTGTCTATGAGAATGGGAGGGGGTAATGCCACTTTATCAGTGTGAATGGCATGGGAGGAATGCCACACGGCCTATGGCAATGGGATGGGGGAATGCCACACTGCCTATATGGGGAATGGGATGGGGGAATGCCCCACTGCCTATATGGGGAATGGGGAGGGCGTGCTTTATCACAACATTTGGTTCAGAATATTTTTCTCTTATTTTCCTGCTCCAAATTCCAGGTGCATCTAATATGGAAGTGCGTCTAAATAAATGCCATATTTTTCTTCTCTTCACTTTGCATTCAAAGCATGTGTCTCTGTCTGTGCGTGTGTGTAGCTCTGAACACTAGAGGACTGGCAGGTAGCAAGTGTAGATTTATCTGCTTCTTGCCCCCTGGTCTTCCATTGCCTTCCCTCCTCCCACATATAATTGGGGGGATGCCACTCACTGGCTGTAATGAGGATAACGCTAACTGGCAGTAATGAGAGATGCTGCTCACAATCTGCAATGAGGGATGCCACTCATTGGCTGTAATAAGGGATGCCGCTAACTGGCTGTAATGAGGGATGCCACTCAGTTCCTGTAATGAGGGATGCCACTCAGTTCCTGTAATGAGGGATGCCATACACCACCTGTAATTTGTAGATGCTGCACACTGCCTGTAATGAGGGATGCCGCTCACTGGCTGTAAAAAGGGATGCCGCTCACAGACTGCAATGAGGGATGCAGCTCACTGGCTGTAATACAGGATGCCACTCACTGGCTGTATAAACGGGTACCGCTCACTGGCTGTAATGAGGGCCGCCGCTCACTGGCTGTAATGAGGGACGCCGCTCACTGGCTGTAATGAAGGATGCTGCTCACTATCTGTAATAGGGGATGCCACACACTGCATTTGATGAGCAATGCTGATCACTGACTGTAATGAGGGATTTCGCTCTCTGGCTGTAATGGGGTGATTGGGGGGATTTCACACACTGTCTAGTGTAGGGGGATTCGGAGGGGGACTTTATCACGGCATTTGGTTCAGAATATTTTTTTTCCTATTTTCCTCCTCTAGGTGCATCTTATTGCACAATAAACACAGTATATGTTTCCAACATATATGCAGCTATATTCTGCATTCCAGCTGATTATTATTCCATAGTTGTGCACAGCATATGGTAAGGCTAAGGCTAAATTTCCAAAATTTTCAGCACAAAATCCAATAAATAGATTTCCAGCCCCACAAAAAATGCCCTACGCAATCAATATCACAAATTCAGTGGTTCGCCTGGTTGGGAGGTACGTGCAAAGTAAGAAAAGGTGGCGGTTTCAGTTTTTTTGCTCACATACAAAATAAAAATTATTAATACTCATTGGAAATAAAAGGCTTCTGTTGGGAACAAAAATAATAGAAGTCATAAGCCTTTAATGAATCCAGCTTTTACGTTGAAAGACACTGACAAATTTTTCCCGACGTCCCATCTTGCCCACCTAGATATGCAATTTTAATACTGGTGTTTATTTGAAGCTTTTGACGTCCAGATAAGATGCGCCGGCTTCCTTGGTGTGCCGGGCCGGCATCATTAGTCTATACCTCGTACAACGGAGGATTTACATGAAACGTCTCAGCTTGTATTTGTGTGTATCTCTTCGTAATTTAGCTGTTCGGGAAGAAATAGGTCGGGTCTCCCAGGAATGATTGAAGTGCAATAATTGGTCGGGTCATTCGAAACATGTTAATATACATTATTTTTGTTTGAAGGATGGTACCACTTAAATAGCAATATTTATAAAGCGGGTGATGAATGGTGGGATAGAGGCAAGGCAGATTTCCAAGAATGCTTTTTATTTTAAATTCTATATTTATCATTGTGAAATCTCTCGCCAGATTTGGCATTTATGGCTCCTGGGGGGATTGCATTATTGTTATTTTGTTGTGGAAGTTTCGAGGGGGGAAAGATTCACCCATAATATTAGAACTCCCCTCCCAGAAGATGACGGCTGGCTGGGCCATTATGCTAATGCCAATCGTTTTTAAAAAGCATCCGAAAGATAAGCGTATAGGATGTACGGAGAGTCCTTCTGGAAACACTAGTGTTTCGAGAATTAAAGTGATTTCCACTTTCTGTTATGACTTTGTGTTTGGGTCAATTCCTTCCTTTTTTGTTATTACATGTTGCAAATCAGCAACCGAAAGGGCCAGATTAAGGGTGTTCATGGTACAGAGCAGTTATTTTATGGGGTCCCCCACTAATATTACACCCTTCATGACACGTATCCCAAGCCCTCCACTACCAGAGACAAAAAAAATTGCACTTACTGTAAATGCAAAGATGCCACACTAAACCACACTGCACCACATACACCTCTCTCCAGATCGAATGGTAGAGTCCTAGGGCACATGTCCTTCTCTAATATGACCCTGGTTATGATCGATGGGCTATAATGGTGCTGGGACCAAGAGCAGATACTCTATTGCACCAGTTAAGATCTGACCTTGGTGACCAGACCTTGTAGTCTGCAATTAGGGTCGGTTTTAGACAAAATGTGGACTTAAAATTCAAAAGTGTGCCTTCAAGTTCTAAAATATTGCACCAATAACACAGACATGGTCACCCCCATTGGCATTCAATATATAGAGTCACGGGATTGTTTCAGAGCCTGGTGGGAAAACTTCATTTTTAGGAGGGAAAACTGCAATTCAGTTTCATTGTTGACCAGGTGTAAATTCACTTGGCTCTGAATCAGCCCCAAGGTAGACAATGAAAGCAATTTTCTCTGAATAGCTCTGAATTAACCCCATACAAAAAAAACATACCGAATTTTGGCACCCGGCAACTCCAATAATGACATAACCAATCAGCCTCCTTTCTTCCCTTCCCACCATTGGCCTGACAGGACACAAGACCCCACGGTATCAAAGGCAGGGTCTGCATCATGCCGCTCACCACCGCTGATCGCTCAGCATTAGACAGGGAGAGGTGCTGCTGCTGAGGGACAGTTAGGGCTTTATTTTTTTAAAACAACTGTCCTTGTAAGGACAATTATATAGGGAAAGCCTCTGGAGTCATGGCTAGACAGGTGTTTAAGCATGCTATTGTCCTTTTCAGGACATTTAGTCAGGGAAAGCAGCTGGAGTCAGGGCGAGATAGGTTGGGTGTCATTACTCTGTAATAGCACCTGAGTGTTGGTACTCTGTAATAGCACTTGAGCGTCAGTACTCTGCAAAAAGCATTCTTCATCATGTCCTGAAGTGTTTTTTTCTAGCAGGCGAAGGATGGGGATGTTAGCACTGAGGAAGGTATCATCAGCGCTGACCGTATTGGTGGTCATGGAGGTCCACTCATTAGTGGTGAAGTGAACTGGAACTTCTGGAACTTGAGCACATGCACTAGCCAATGGATGTGCCTCAACCCAGCTTGGCCCAAGATTGCTACTAGGTTCAGCCCATTGTCCATACCACCTTGCCGGGCTTCAGGTTCAGCATCGGCAACCACTTATCTGTCTACTTCTGTCTCCCATGACTGGATGAGGAAAGAAGTAAGCAGACCAGGAGGCAACGATGGAGGCATAATGATAATACTAACAACCCACCCTCCTGTAATTTTTATTTTGTACAATAATAATAACAATGTTTTTTGTTTGCTTTGCAGGTCCCTGGTGATGGGTGTCATGCAGAGATTATTCACAATTATCGCTCTTCAGTGACTGGTGGCACAGCATGCAAATGACCCAAGTCTTGTTGTCTGTGTACTGTTGTCACATACCTCTCTGGAGACCAGGCCGATGTAGATACAGACAACTGCCAGCAGTACTGTCTGTGACCTCCCCAGAGAGTGGAGACTGGGTAAACTCAGCAGAGGGGAGGGCCAGAGTGTCACGTGTGCAGATAATGCAGAATCAGGAAAACCAGGCAAGCACTGCTGAAGATCTGAAAGGCAATAGGGAGTTAAAGCTGAGGGGAGACAGGGGAAAGTAACTGGTAGAATGCTATACCACGCACTGGTTTCAGTGTAGGGAGTCTGCCGACAGATATGGTTTTCACCAGAACGTTTCTGCAGAAAAGTCGGGGTCCCACTACTGTTGCCGGGAGTCAGTGAGCCAAAATATTGAAAAGGGTCCAGCCTGGGTTTTGGTGGAAGCAGATGCAGGGAAGCCAGAATACAGATAGGGTCAGGGGCCGTCTGGGTATGCGCAGACCAGCATACTGGTCACCTACATGACATGACCATGCGCAGCCTGAGCGGAGACAGAGAGGCATGGCCAAGCACGTGCACACTCACGTGGACAAGTGTGCACCCGCCAGCACACATGAGTAGGACCAGGTTTCCTATTGTGACACTCATCTTGAGGAATCAAAGCAGGCTCATTGGAAGATTCCTCCTCAAGATTGGAGTGAATGCGGGGCAGATAATCTGCCTTACCATTCTTAGAGCCAGGCTGATATATGTTGTGAAAAGAAAAACATGAATAGAAGAGTGCTCGCTGGACCTGCCTGGGTCTCAGTCTTCTTGCAGAGCATAAATGGCGCCTTCAAGCAGTAGTTGCCTGTCTCCCATGTCAGTTTCTTTCTGACAGGGGAAAGTTTACTCAAGAAGAAGGCCACTGAGTATAGAGTATTCTTCTCACCTCAGACCATTTAAATCTTGGTTGCTTCTTGGTTAGATCTGTGTTTGGATTGATGACCTTTGAGAAGCCGCAGATAGATTTATAGTAAAAATGTGCAAACTCCACACAGAGCACTGGACTTTCTTGCGGGAACTGGGAACAGGCCATTCGGAGATGGCTGAGATCTTGCTGGGGTCCATAGCTATTCCAGTGGCCGAGATTACAAATCTCAAGAACTATAGAGTTCTTCTCAAATGCACACTTCTCCAATTTGATGTAAAGTCGGTGATCTCAAAGACACCAGAGCCCAAAGGGCATCACTGAATACTCGAAATGTCTGTAGCGAGTTCGAAAGGCTGTTTTCCATTCATCCCTAATGTGCACCAGGTAATAAGCTCCACTCAAATCAAGTAGTGAAAATCATGGCAGCATGGAGACCTTGACAAGGTTGCAGAATTAAGGGAAGCTGATATCTGTTTTTAATGGTGATTTTGTTAAGCTCTCTATAATCTATGCAGGGACTCGTCTTTCTTTTCCACAAAAAAAGAGCCCTGTGCCAGCTGGTAAAGAGGACAGCTGGAATCTGTTTCACAGGTTCTCTTCGATATATTCCTTCAGTACCTTTAATTATGGCCCAAGTAAAAAAGGAGACCAAAGGGAATTGCTCCACCAGGCAATAAATTAATGGGACAGTCATATTCCTGATGTGGTGGTAAAGTGTCTGCCCCCTTCTCATCAGTCACCTCTTGAAACTCAATATAAGGTTCGAGTCGAGTCAAGAGTTCAATTAATATCTGAATTATGGGCTTTTAGCCAGGGCACCCCAGGGGTACTGGGTAGATAGCAGAGGGCAGCATTTCAAAACAAGCCAGAGAGAGATCGATGTCCAGGAGCCAGAGCTGGGTCATAATCCAGGAGCCACAGGGTCAGACGCGGATCATTTTGTAATCTAAGCAAGAAGTCAGAGCCAAAAGTCAAACCAGAAAGTCACACAGAAACAGAGGCAAGCTGTTAGGCGCCGGACACCCTTCTCTCTTGAGCCAGATAATCCCCAATCTCCACCGCCTCTTCTGCCTTTAGACAAGTCCCCGCTCGCAGGAGACGCGGATTGTGCCTCTCCAGACTCGGTTACCCCCAGGACTTAGTTGGCGCAAAGATTACCGGCTTAAGGTGGAGACGGGTGAACGGCGGGGTATCCCGAATATGGATGCCGGGACGTAAATGGGATTACAAACGGAGAGTCAATCAGAGAGGTCCAGAAACTAGCCAAGGTCAAGCCGGGTGGTCACAGAGCGCGGTATCCAAGGGGTCAAGCGAAGATTAGTCAAACACGAGCCGAGGTCAAACCAGGTGAGCACCAAAACGCAGTAACAGAGGGATCAGGCACAAGCGGAGTCAGGACAGGCGAAAAAGGTCAGGACGGGCAGCAGACATGGATGGTCAGAGACGAAGCCGAGTTGAACACAGTAACGCAGACTATAACGCACACCCTATTAACCAGAGGCTATAACGGGCACTGGACAATAGGGCAGCAGGGTAATAAAGGGAGGACTGGCCTATGGGAAAAGGGGAAAGGAAGGGAGAGGGAAGTGTGGTGATTGGTGCAAACAGACCCAATGGGAATGGTCCCAGGAACTGGACCTGCCCAGGCCAGACGGGTTATCCAGTCCCTGGGCCCATCTCCCATCAGGACAGATCAAACTAATTAGAAGCTCGCCCCCCGGCGGATGCGCTGGGAGCAGCGCCGCCTGGGGGCATATACAGAGCGTGCGTGCGCGAGCACGTGAATGGCTGGGCGCGCTCCCGGCCGGGAGAAGCGTAGCCACGCCAGCCTGGGAATCCCTGGGGCCGCCTGCCCCCGCCGCACAGCCCGCAGCGAGGCCGCCACAACCCGCCGCCATGCCGGGGTCAGAGAGGTGCCGAGGACCCGCAGCAGGACGGGGCCGTGACGCGCCGCGGGACCGGGGCCGGAAGGCAGGTAAGATCCTTACACAAGCATCATGCAGGCCCCCTTTTTAAGCACTCAGGGAGTACCTGCCGGCCATCCGCAGAGTGCACACAGGATCAAGGGCTGCCTGGGCATGCGCAGACCAGCGAATCAGTCATTTATGTGATCGTGCATGCCGTCCAGCCACACACAACCTGAACAGACACACACGAGGCGCATGACTGAGCACGCGCACACTTGCGGGAATGAGCGTGCGCACACCAGGGCATGAGAGCAGGACCAGGTCTCCTATTGTGACAACTGTTTGAAAAAATGCCATGCTGGTAAGATCCTTTGAGCCAGCTTTTTCAGTCCCTGGGCATAGGGGCAGTAGTAGCAAGGGGCTGACCGCTAATGGTTTGCACTGTTCCCCCTCACCTGGGACTGCCACCACCCCTTCCACCAAAATCTGATTGCCTTCAGTCCACGCTGGGTCTAGGACTTCGTCATCACCCCTCGGATCATCTTCCACCCACTGCTCCCCGCTACCCTCCGTCTCAGCCTCCACATTGCAGAAAGCCAGATGTCCTGCGATGGTCTGACAACCACATCCTCATGCTCCATCCAAGTTGTTGGGAACCCCCTATGTCTGCAACTGGGGCCAGTGTATGGCCCATGGAATCCCAGCTAGGATTGTCACCATAGAGCATTAGAGACTGCTCCATGACGTGTGGCTGATACTAACAATGTTTTTTTTTTTTGTTTGCCTTGCAGGTTCCTGGGCATGGACGTGGTGAAGACCACCCTCCTGCAACTGCGAGCCATCTAATCCAGGGGTCCCCAACATTTTTTCATCAAGTATTAAATTCCATTTTCTGATTTAATAAAGTACCACCTGGGTGGTGTGCGAGTGTTGTCAGCCACCTAAACCCTTAATAAAAACATACAAAACAAAAATTTGTTTTTTTTTTATTTATGGTGCAACTCATGCTTGAGCTGCAGGTGGGGGCAGATCAGGTTGGGGTACAGATTCAGAATTGCTTGGCAGCATGGGGTGACAACATCTCTAGGTAGGCTGGCACTAAAAGAGTTAAACTAGACCTTCACCCTGAATAAGAGCATATCTTATGTTTCCCACACCCTGTACATACAGATTGCTCACATTAAAATCATCCTATCTGCATCTACTGCATTTTCTGAGCCTTTAAACATGCAAAATGGCTGCCCATGGAGACTCAGGCTGCCTGCAAACAGGAAGTGTCTTCTGTCTGTGCTGCTCTACATTCTGGGATTGCTGACCTTTTCCTGACCCCAGATCTGCTCTGTTTGTGCAAAGCACAGCTATAACCCCGCCCCCTGCACTTTTGACCCCTCTCCTTAGTATGTGATGCTACTGAGCCAGGATGGTGGCGCCGTATCCTAAAGTGCTGAACAGAGTTACAGGCTAGTGGGGGAAAGAATAAAAAGTAAGTGATTAAAAACATTAAATATATTAATTTTAGATGCTGGGGAATAGTTTAAGGGTTTGGGTTTTTCATTAAATGATACTGAAGGTCCGCAGCACACAACTGGCGGATGAACCAGAGGATGGTTGCCAGGACAGTGGCGGGGGACCAGCAATGATGGAGGTTGAGGGGTGTATGCCCTTTTACCACAACACACCGCACTGCACGTAAAGTGCAATACATGCGCTTTAACTCCGGTGCCTATAGTATTCTATGGCCCATGTTGTGGTCACGCTTCAGGCAAAACACTGCATGCAGCATTTTGCAAAGCACTGATGTGAAAGGGCCCATTTATTTTAATGGGCTACATTTTCTTGCTGCTTATGACAAATTTGATTTCTACTCCAACGCCGCACAAGCGGCTAGGTGCGAAAGGGGCCTAAGATCTTTGGGGCCCAATTTCAGCGATGGCGTCAGGAGGACCTTTCGTGGGTTTGCTGCCATTTGCCCATTTTGCCTCCCTCCAACTACCTCCAAATGTCCAATTAGTTTCCACTCAATTGCCTCAGTTAAGCTACAGCATTGTTTTTGTACAGGCAAGTATAAAATAGTTCATTGCTTCTATACATGCAAGTATAAATTTGCAAATCAAAGTATAGCTGACACTGACTCTCTGACATTGAAGGAGCTCTTCAATGTAACCTGTCTGATCTCGTCACAGATGCAGTGTGCAATACAGGCTTTCGGGAGTTGCAGATCTCTTCTTCGGGTTAATACAAATAGGGATGAGCGAACCGGTTCGGACGAACCGGAATTCGCTCCGAATTTCAGGGAAAATTCGATTCGGCACGAACCCGAATTTTTTTTGGTTCGTGCTGATCGAATTTTCCCTGAAATAAAAAAAAAAAAATGCCGGCATGGTGGGAGTGGCCAGGCCGGCTACGCTGTCAGCGGGCGGCAGAAGCCGGCCCGCTGACAGCGCAGCCGGCCTGCCCGCTCCCACCATGGCGGCATTTTTTTAAAAAGCAAACACTTACCTGCATGGTCGGAGCGTGGAGGCCGGCGCCGCTCTCAGGCGCCCTCTGATGACGCGTCCTCTGATGACAGCTGAGAGCGGCGCCGGCCTACACGCTCCGACCATGCAGGTAAGTGTTTGCTTTTTAAAAAAATGCCGGCATGATGGGAGCGGGCAGGCCGGGGGAAATTCGGCGAATCGCCCGAAACGAACTTTCAAGAAGTTCGCTCATCTCTAAGTACAAAGTATCACTTTGCTTAAAATGTGTTACACAGTGTAAACTAACAATAAAGTATAACACTTTGGCCCTTATTTATGAAGGAATAGCGACAGGTAGCGACTGGTGAGCGGCCGGTAATGACGGGCCCCGCCACGAGAACGCCGGCTCCCCACCACAATCACACGTTTATCAAGGCGATCCTGCTTAGCGACTGAGATAGCGCCATATAGCGACTCATTCATCATTATTCCAGCCTCAGCCCACAGCGCCAGCATCCGACCTTGAACAGCGACAGGTATGACCTCTCGCTACCTGGCGCGCTCCAATGCATTTCAATGGAACAATCTTTAAATATTAATAATTAATTGTTATTAATGTTTTTTGTTTTTTTTAAATGTGAAAAATTCAGTGACCACTTCTGCCATTTTAGATAATTTTTTAAAGGGAAAAAAAAAAATTGTGCAGAATTGATATTACAGGTCTGATATTATTGTATTCATATTACTAAATTATTTAACATTTTTTTTTTTTTTTTTGGTTTCCAAAAATATGGTGGTTTGGGGGTTAAAAAACTACTTTTAACACATCGCCTCCAGCGCTCTGGGGTTTAAACATGCATTTCACAGCGCTTGAATTTTTTGAGCGTGATTTTTTTGATGAATATGGTGGAAGCCGGTCGCTCTGACCAGTCGCTATCATGCGCACCCATACATCGCGGAACCTGTCAAATAGCGACTCGTCACCTTGTATTCAACATTACGCCACACCGACTGAGTCGCTGTCAACAACCGAACAACGGCCAAGCACAGCGACTACTAGCGGGCGCTGTGAAAATACCGCTACAGTCGCTCAACTGTCGCTACCTGCCGCTATTAATGAATCGGCCTCTAAGTATCACTGACCATGCTTAAAATGTGTTACACAGTGTAAACTAACAATAAAGTATAACACTTTATGTATAATAACAAGTGTGTATAACAATACCATTTTGTGAATACTCACCTTGTAAAATGGGTATTATAAGTATGTCACACACCCCGCTTCAAGAATCCATAACATGTGGGTAATATCGTCCTGAAGAGGCGTTCCTGCAGAGATGATAGTAAAAAAGAAAGCCCCTCCCTGATCCATAAATACCTGGGACCTCCCACTCACTACCCAGTATACAGAAGCAGTAAGATAAGGGACCAGGAAGAGGCAAATATAAAAACGCAACCACGCAAAGTTCACTAAACGGAGGATCCCGAAAACAGAAAAGGGCGGGTTGAAGCGGGGTGTGTGACATACTTATAATACCCATTTTACAAGGTGAGTATTCACAAAATGGTATTATTCTAAGTATGTCACACACCCCGCTTCAAGAATCCATAACATGTGGGACATCCAATAGCAGTGTCCATAACAAGGGCGGGGATCCAAAACTAGGCAACAATGCACAACTTCAAACCACTGCAGCTTGCAAAACTTTGCGTCCAAAAACAGCATCCGCGGACGCCCAAACATCAACCTTGTAAAACTTGGAAAAAGTGTGAACAGAAGACCAGGTAGCGGCCTTACAAACTTGCTCAACAGAAGCCTGGTGCTGAAAAGCCCAAGAAGCTCCAACCGCACGAGTAGAATGAGCTGTAACACGAAAAGGGGGACTCCTCCCCTTGACAGAATAGGCCCCAATGATGGCCTGACAAATCCATGTACTAATGGAAGATTTGGCAGGAGCCAAACCTTTCCTAGGCCCGGAGGGCACCACAAAAAAGGCGTCCGTCTTACGAA
This sequence comes from Gastrophryne carolinensis, assembly GCA_027917425.1. Taxonomy (NCBI): domain Eukaryota; kingdom Metazoa; phylum Chordata; class Amphibia; order Anura; family Microhylidae; genus Gastrophryne; species Gastrophryne carolinensis. The sequence continues at coordinate 22,059,891 of CM051241.1, read as the reverse complement.
AAGAAGACGTAACCTCAAGATAATGTTCCACAACACGAACCACATCCAGAGAATGCAACGCCCTTTCCTTGTCGTTGCTAGGATCAGGGCATAGAGAAGGCAGAACGATGTCCTGATTCAAATGAAAAGTCGAGACCACCTTCGGAAGAAAATCCGGCTTGAAACGAAAGACAACCTTGTCCTGATGCTTCTCAAAGTACGGAGCTTTAATAGATAAAGCTGCCAACTCAGAAACACGCCTAGCCGAAGTGATAGCCACCAAAAAGGCCACCTTTTGAGTAAGCGAAGACAAGGCAACCTCATTCAAGGGCTCAAACGGAGGGCCCTGAAGAGCAGAAAGAACCAGGTTCAAATCCCAAACTGGAACCAAGGGCTTCCTAGGCGGACGTACATGCGTAACTCCTTGGAAAAAGGTCCTGACTAAAGGATGAAGTGCAAAGGACCTTTGGAAGAACACCGCCAGGGCAGAGACCTGCCCCTTCAAGGTACTAATTTGAAGCCCCAGATCTAAACCATGTTGAAGAAACTCCAGAATTCTAGGAATGGAGAACTCTCGACAAGAGAAGGACCTACCTTCGCACCAATCAATATAGGACCTCCAGGTCCTGTAGTAAACAGAAGAGGAAGACCGCTTCCTGGCGCTGATAAGAGTCTGAATCACCGCGTCAGAAAGACCTTCTTCCCTCAAGATGGCGGATTCAGCAGCCACGCCGTCAAAGCCAGCGATGGTAAATTGGGATAGCGTAGCCGACCCTGGGTGAGCAGGTCCGGCAGCAGAGGCAGGGCGAACTGATCTTCTGCCAGCCTTACAAGATCTGCGAACCAAACGCGCCTTGGCCACCTTGGGGCCACCAGAATCGCCGACACGCCTTCCAAGGCCAGTTTGCGCACCACTCTGGCTAGCATTGGAAACGGAGGGAACAGATAAAGGAACCCCAGATCCCTCCAGTTCAGAGACATGGCATCCACTGCCAGAGCCAGAGGATCCTGCGAGAGAGACACAAAGACTGGAAGCTTGTGATTGTGACGAGAGGCAAAGAGGTCCACCGCTGGGACCCCCCACCTGAGACATATCGAACGAAACACCCTGGAACTGAGAGACCACTCCCCCTGACGAGAGGAGGCCCGGCTCAGCAAGTCCGCCTCCGTGTTCTCCACCCCCGGAATGTAGACTGCTGAGATACACGGGACGTGGGCCTCGGCCCAGTCCAGAATCAAAGACACTTCCCTGAGGGCACTCCTGCTGCGAGTCCCTCCTTGGTGATTGATGTAAGCAACCGCCGTCCTGTTGTCCGACCGGACCTGAACTGGCAGGCCTCTCAACTGATGAGTCAAACGAAACAGAACCAACCTGATGGCTCTCAACTCCAGAATATTGATGGGCTCGTGAGCCTCCTGCGGACTCCACAGACCCTGAAACTGGAGGTCCTTCCAAACACCCCCCCAACCTGACAGACTGGCATCCGTGGTGACCGTTTCCCAACGTGGAGCCAGGAAGGATCTGCCTTTCGACAGATTGACAGACCCCAGCCACCATTGTAGGGAACGACGAACTCGGGGAGTCAACCGGAAGGACCGGTCCAATGACGACTGCGACCTGTCCCAAACCGTCAGCAGATGAAGCTGAAGCGCCCTCGTATGGAGCTGCGCAAAGGGAACTGCCTCGAATGAGGCCACCATGAGCCCCACCAGCCTCATCCCTAACCGGATGGTCGGATGAGGGGCCAACAAGAGAAGCTGAACTAACTCCTGAATCAAAAGAATCTTGGCCTGGGGCAGAAACACCCTGGCCTGCGAGGTGTCCAGAGACATCCCCAGAAAGGTCACAACTCTGGACGGAGAAAGAGAAGACTTGGGGTGGTTGATCACCCAACCGAACCTCTCCAGAGTGGACACCACCACTCCGGTGTCCAACTCCGCTTGGTTGAAAGAAGAGGCCATGATCAGTAGATCGTCCAGATAGGGCACAATGCGGATACCCTGAACTCTGAGCAGTGCCATCACCCCCGCTAGCACCTTGGTGAAAACCCGAGGGGCTGAGGTGAGACCGAAAGGAAGAGCCACAAACTGAAAATGCCGATCCTCCACCACAAACCTGAGAAACCTCTGGTGTGCTGGAAAAACCGGAACGTGTAAATAAGCATCCTTGATGTCTATGGACGTCAGAAAGTCTCCCTGACGAAGAGAGTGAATGGCCGAGCGCAGCGTTTCCATGCGGAATTTGCGCGGCCGAATAAACCTGTTGAGAAACTTCAGATCCAAGATAGGACGGACCGACCCGTCCTTCTTGGGAACCGTGAACAGATTGGAATAGAAGCCCCTGCCCTGCTCCGAGAGGGGCACGGGGCAAATGACAGCCATATCCAGAAGATTCTTTACTGCCACCAGGAGCCCCTGCGCCACCAGAGGCTCCGAAGGCATCCGAGACCTGAAGAACCTGGAGGGGGGGCGGAGCTCGAACTCTAGTTTGTAACCGGAAGACACCACTTCCCGGATCCATCTGTCCGAGACTTCTTGATCCCAGATCTGGGAGAAGTGTCTCAGCCGTCCCCCCACCCGCAAGGGTGAGGGCGCCCCCTCATTGCTGAACTGGCTTAACAGCCGGCTTGGGCTTAGAGCCCCAACTGTATCCAGAGCGGGCACGCCCTCTGCCCCTGTTTCCGGAGTCTCCTCTGGAAGAGGGAAATGCAGAGCCTCTGCCAGATCTGGCTCCACGAAAGGAAGTTGAAAAGGCAGGCGCCCCCCGAAAGGGACGGCGCTGCTTCTTACGTTGAGGTAACCTACCACCCTTGGTGACGGAGTCCAAAGTTTCACCAAAAAGCCTCAAGCCAACAAAAGGTAAAGCCGTCAGAGACTTTTTTGACATAAAATCGGCCGCCCACTGGCGCAGCCAAACCGACCGCCGAATAGTCACCAACAAAGCCGACGTCCTCCCACACATCATCAAGGCGTCATCCAAGGCTGTTAATACAAAGGATAAAAACAACTCACACCGTTTGAGACTAAGGAACTCGGCACTACCAGGGCGAAGCCCGGAAGAGGTCAACAAGTCCCTGACCACAGACCTGGCAGCCAAAACCATAAGCTCTGAGGCGCACACAGGCCGTATGGCTGACCCAATGCTAGAAAAGCCATGACAAGCCATTTGATCAATACGTTTATCCTCCCCATCCTTAAGGGTGGAACAATCCGGTCTATTTAAAACCGAGGAGTTAGACAATCCCAAAACCGGAGCATCGACCTCGGGTGGGGAAGCCCAGCGCTTAACCGCCTCCGAAGGAAAAGGATATTTCCTATCCCAACCTTGAGGGATACCAGGGAGCCTAGCCGGCCTGTCCCATTCCTTGTCAATGATTTTGTCAAAGTGCCGTTGCGTAGGAAACTCCAAGCGCGGCCTGGACTCCTCAAACAACTCACCCTCCTGTTGTGACGCCACCTCGGGGGGGGAGATATTCAGAACCTCCAACATCAGCGCCAGGGCGTGGGAAGAATCCGAAGATCTCCCCAACTCACTAAATTCCGCATCAGCGCCAGCAGACTGCTCATCGTCCGAGACCTCTGAACCCTCAGAAACTTCACCTTCCTCTAGCCCAGAATAATCAGAATAATCCAGATTATTAAACTCATCCAGAACATCAACTGGCGCAGCCGGAGACAAATGCTTCCTCTTAGCCGGAGCCTTGCGGGCGACCGAGCTGGAAACAATTCTCTCAAGGTTGGCCAATCTGGCGCACATCTCGGATTGCAGATCCCTACCCATGACAACGTCACAAGGAGCGCGTGTCAGGGTGGGAGGTTGAGATGACTCGGCCGGCGGTACTGACCCAGACGCCTGGGATCCGGACTGCCGCGCAATAGTTTGCTGAGCACACGGTATACAAAGCAATACATCGTCCCCAGAAATGGATGCAGCACACAGCATGCATCTATTGGAATGCCCCGCAGGGATCCCTGCCCCAGAAACCGGGGATGCCTCCATAGGTGAACTTTGAATAGTCTTTAAGACCCAGGGAATTACGCTGGTAAGCGACCCGGGATGCCCCTTTAAAGTCCCGAGTGGGAGGATTTTTGCAAGACTAAACCCAGGGATCTAGGACCGGGAGAAACCCCCTAATTACTATGGAAGGGTTCTCCTGGTAACTCCACCGCTCTAAAAGAGAAGGAAAAAGGGGACCCCAATAAATGACTGACAGGAAAAAAGGGCACAAACAGATGTAAAAAACCAAAATAAGGCCCAAAGGCCACTCACGTGTCCAGAAGCGAGGAGCAATGGCGCCGCACAGCACGAGACGCAGAGTGAAGGAAGAAGGAGGCGTGGCAACGCGGACCGCGCGAAGATGGAGGACCGCCCAACGCCGCCCTCAGCAGAGTCACCGCAAGCTCCGCAACGGAGCCTCCAGAGACGGCCAGGCAGCGGGGGAGGGGCGGAGCCAAGGGGTGCGCGCGAAGGCCCCGGCCCCGCCCTCCCCTCCCGACGCGTCTAGGAGGAAAGAACCCCGGCCGGGACACTGAGACCGGCGCCGCCGTCTACCACGGCGCCGGAGATGGAATGTCGAGCGGGCGGGTGTGACCGCCGGCACCGGCGGCACACCCGCCCACCCAGCAGACTGTGAAGCAGCAGCGGAGAGCCGGCCGCGGCAGCCGCCGCGGCCCGGCCCCGCCCCCAGCTCGCGTGAGGGGAATGCTCCCCTCACAACCACCGAAGTGAACACCCCGGCCGCAATGGCGGCCGCGGTGTCACACAGTAACGTTAAACACAAAAAACATACATGCACACATAACAAATAAAGATGAACAATATAGAATGCTCCCTGACTACCAGACAACTTAAATATGGAGAGACCCCCCCAGACCCCACTGAATAGGACATGGGAATTAAAGGGGGACCCCCCCCCGGGGCCCAGCACCAAGGGACGGGGCATCCCAAACCGGGGTCACCAACCCGGCGTCCCGCCTACCCTCTTATTTAGGGTCTCACGGGGAACTTCTGCTGCAAGGCACCAAGGTGCCAGCATACCCTCGCTCGGGCCCGCAGCCAAGACTGAGGAGGCACAATTGTCAATCTGTTAGGAAAGAGGAAGCCCGAACGGAAATAACCAGAAAACAGGCCGGGAGCTACCCCGGCTACCTGACATCCCCCTATGCAAGGAGGAGGATCATCTTCTGACTTGCTCGCCGTCTTGCAGAGATGGAAGACTGGGTAGTGAGTGGGAGGTCCCAGGTATTTATGGATCAGGGAGGGGCTTTCTTTTTTACTATCATCTCTGCAGGAACGCCTCTTCAGGACGATATTACCCACATGTTATGGATTCTTGAAGCGGGGTGTGTGACATACTTAGAATATCAAAGCAACACATAGCTATAGGAGCAAACCAGCCCCACAAAAACATAAAAATAACTACAATGCGTGTCTTCAAAGCCAAAATACCTCCAGGAAAGTATCTATTTGTGCTCTTGCTTTGGATGTTCCACTGCATCCCATCCTCCAAAAGGGATCCCCTTATTTCCACAAGTCTCGATTTCTTTTAACACATCCTTCAGATGATCAACATGTATATTATCTCACATGACGGGTACAGCCATAGGGCTGTTGGGTTTACCTGCCCCACTTTAGTGATTTTCTTCCTGCTGATTGGTCACTAGAATGGTAAACCCCATTATCATCCTTATCTTCAGAATCTCTTGGGGTTCTCTTGTCCATTCTGTCTTACCTTGTACCCCATTTTTGAAGTCAAAATGATGAGCTTTTCACCCAAACCCCTAGAGCAATGCCATAAAAAATCCCTCAATTAGCTACATATTCATATATTTATCACAATGAAATTATAGGCACAGGTTTACACTATCATGGCCGCCACAGGGCCTTAGTATGGCTAATATCTTGAAATGACTTTTCAGACTTCCACAGGGGCAGCTCTGCCTACCACAGATATGCCCAGGGGCCTCTAGGGAAAAACTGATCGTGTAAATAAAAAAAGGGCAGACAACTTCCGTAGTCTAGAGATTAGGGGTTACAAACAGCAGCAAGAAAAAAAAACCTCTAACGGGACTCCGACATGGCTAAAGTAGCATGCTGGCTGCTGGAGAGCCAATACCCACAGACCTCAATCCATTTTTATTTTATTCACACTGCAGTGTAATATTTCCAGCCTCCCCTTAGCACCACACATACAGTGTACTTGAAAACAAAAATCTATAATATCGATCATACAATGTCACCACAATTATTCTTTTGAAACAGCCATTGAAAACAAATTACATTTGCTCTTGCTTTTCATCCGTTCGCTTGGCTTGAGCAGCGCTCACTGTAGCCGCCCGACCCCCAACTGACACCACCAGCTGCCCCGCGGTACAGACAGCGTACAGCAACAGAGAGGAGAAGACTGCAGTGTGTCCCGTGTCCTGCTCCCCACATACAAATAAATACCTAATATAATATACATATACACTATATAGTATGCAAACATATGTCACTAATATTGAAAACAAAATGTAATATTGAATTCTACATATAGAATATAATCATTACTATATCTGATTACCTAATGTCTATCTATCTATCTATCTATCTATCTATCTATCTATCTGTATGTATATATGTAACCCTATAACAGTCTGTGTGGCAGAATTCCCCCATCACAGACTGTGACAGATCCACCCATCACCCCAAAATAAGTTGTGTGACAGAGCCCCCTCAACCCATAGCAGGCAAAGTCCCCCCATCAACCCATAGCCCAGGAATGATTTCCTCTGGTAAGCCTAAGTCACTCCAGTCCGAAACTGCAGCCAGACACATTAAAGTGGACCGAAACCCAGGATTTTGACTATCCTGGGTTTTGATCCACTTCGGTGGGGCACCCCGATCGGTGTCTGAAACCCCCCGAAAGCCCAGAAACACTCACCTCACCACGCTCCCACCTGACCGCTCCAGCCAATCACAGCGCTCAGAGCCGCTGTGGTATGCGCGTCCAAGGCCGCATAGCAGCTCTGAGCGCTGGAGGCCACGTCTGTTAGAGGGAAGCGCGCCTGCCGCCATTCACAAACGGCTGGCGCGGGTGCGCGCCCTGCTAGAGAGAAGCGCGAGACGCGGCCGCGGCTCGCGCATGCGCCGATGGAATGGGGCTGAGGTAAGGTTTGTGGGCCTCCTGGGGGGTTCCTCCCCGAGGGACATCCCGATTTCGGATGCCCCGCGGGGAGGGATCTGATCGGTCCGGTAATCTTATAGATTCCCGGGCCGACCCCCCCTGGGTTTCAAGCCACTTTAAATTGGTGTTATTCTGATAATGTCATTAACTTCATGCAACTCTGCTGGCAAATACCTCCCTTCCTCATAACAGGGTGTGTGGCTGAGCCGTGCTTACTGGTCGAGCTGGGCTCTGCACTCCGCACCAGCTTCTCGCCCCCCCCCCTTGCCTATGTCACATCTTCCCCCCTTCATTTTTGGCCAACACTAGTTGTAATGTAGGGCCCAGTGTCAGAAAATTGGGTTTGCCCCTTAGGTCTAGGTCATAGGTCTTCCATCAAGACAATTGAGAAGTACACGGAAATGCATGTGAACAAAGCTATCTAACTATTTGAGATATATATATATATATATACACACATACATACACAACAGGAAACCTACCAAAATATTTTTGGTCGTAATGTAGAGCCCAGTGTAATAAAGTTGGGTTTGTGTCCTAGGTCATGGGTCTGTGTGCAAAGCATCATGGATTTTGGGTCTTAATATAGGGCGCAGTGTCAGAAAGCTGGGTTTGTGTCCTAGGTCCTGGGTCAGGACAATGACCAAACATATTTTGAGTAGCACCCAAAAATGTTTAGGATTTGAGCAACCTATTGATATATATGATATTCTTGCTGGCACAGAATAGAAGCATTGATCACTTGCTGGCATAAATTGGAGGCATGGATCGCTTGTTGGCACAGACTGGGTGCATGGATAAATTGACCAGATATCCGCCTTTCGATGGAACAGACCCACTTTTTGGAACCTTGTCCCATTGTCCCTTCAAGAACTTTGGGGACACCTAAATGTCCTGCTGACATTATGAGGAAGACCATCCAATCAATCGAAGGCGGTAGTGGAATGCATGGATCGGCTCATCACCATCATCTTGTGACCGGGATTGGGTCTACACCTACTATGCTACTACACATGAGTAGCATAGAATGCTGTGGTTATTTGTTACTAAAAATCCCATAAATTGGCCACACCTATAAACCACGCCCATCACCCACATACTGGTTTTAGCTGTTCAAATTTTAGGCCTCCCCAAAAAAGGACAGTTTATGCATTGATTACTTGCGATTCTCCGCGGGTATATTACTTCACATTTCTCCACACTGAACCTCATTTGCCAAGTGGATGTAGACACTCAACTTTTCCAAGTCAGCCTGAAGCATCTTCATTAGACTGCAGTGTGCTACATATCTTGGTTAGGGGGGCACAGGACACTAGGCATACACTAGGTATAGATAGCATAACCAGACTGATTTATGCCACATGCATATCAGAATCAGCTACTGATTAGCTATATGCACATATGGACAATAGGCACATAAAACCCAAGTAGACGGGCACAGCTTATTTATAGATATTAATAATTTATTAGGGTTCCAAAAAGAAAAAAACTCATTAAAAAACATATACAGACAATATTAAAACAGGCACCTAAGACTATCCCATATCTCTAAGCGACGGGTACAGTACTAAACCAAACAGAACATAATAGTTGTAAATCTAATAAATAATCCTATCAATCTTAATCCTTAATAACCTATAAATATACAAATAATTTACCAAGATAAAAAAGTCTATATACAGACCAAAAGTGCTTGTGCTAATTTAAATTGCAATCAATATATAAATAAATCTTGTACATATGTGATAAAAAATCCTAATAAATGCTGTGAACTATAAGTAAACTATCAAAAGTCACCCATAATCTATAAACTAACTCTAAATAAAGTTCTTGCTGTGATATTACCACCTTCAATCAGTCTTGGTGGTATAAGATGGCTTGCACATAAGAACAAGGAGTGTATCAAGCAAACAAAGGAAAAAGCAAAAAGTATAATTACTGTCCCTTTATGGTCATCTCTAGAGATGAGCGAACTTCTTGAAAGTTCGGCTCGGGCGATTCGCCGAATTTCCCCAAGAAATTCGGATTCGCCCGAATCGAACTTTCACGAATCGCTCATCTGAAAAAAAAAAAATGCCGGCATGGTGGGAGCGGGCAGGCCGGCTACGCTGTCAGCGGGCGGCGGAAGCAGCGCAGCCGGCCGGCCCGCTCCCATCATGCCGGCATTTGTTTAAAAAGCAAACACTTACCTGCATGGTCGGAGCGTGGAGGCCGGCGCCGCTCTCAGGTGCCCTCTGATGACGCGCCCTCTGATGACGCGTCCTCTGATGACAGCTGAGAGCGGCACCGGAGCGTGGAGGCCGCTCCCCGCTGACAGCGTAGCCGGCCTGCCCGCTCCCACCATGCCGGCATTTTTTTTTTTTTATTTCAGGGAAAATTCGATTGGCACGAACCAAAAAAAATTCGGGTTCGTGCCGAATCGAATTTTCCCTGAAATTCGGAGCGAATTCCGGTTCGTCCGAACCGGTTCGCTCATCCCTAGTCATCTCTACAATAACTGGGGGTCTGTGCCAATCCAACAATCCCACGCGTTCTGCTTTTGCAAGCTTCCTCAGAGACTAGCTATATGCAGACGCTGAGGAAGTACAAAATTGTCTTTAGCATTTCAGCTAAAGTATTTGTTGCGAGGGAGGGCATGGTATATCCACTCACAGCAGGAAACAGCTACTTTGCATCTCACGTGTGCCATATTTTGAAAAACAAAATTTTCACAATTTTGACAAACACACAGGTGACCTGTGCACAGCTCAGCCGAGCTGTGGGCCACATGCAGCTGGGGGTGTAAAGGGAACCTACAGTCTTGTTGACACGAGCATGGCGGCATCGCCCCAGCAGCCTCTTGATATGAGCCATTGATTTTACTGTCTAGCCTTTTCTCTCAAGCCATTCGTCCTCTACAGTTGGGTCTGGCTCGGTAAAGAGCGAAGGAAAAAAAAATCTTTCTGATCCATTTTTCTCCTTCTGTCACTGGATGCCCAGAGGTGAGCGAGAACACATTCGGTGTGGCCACAGATGATTTGTTCAAGCCGTGTTTAGCCGTCGCTTAGAACCTGAGAAAACATTTCTGGTGAGACCCTCAAAGATAAGGCCACTCATCACGTGTATGCTCTGATTCTGCCTGGAAACTGCACAACCTGCCCATGTGTAACTATTCCTCACTAATGAGGCTGGAGGCAGAGCTTTAGTGCAGGGAGGTAACCCCACCGGCTCACCAGTATAGATATCAGCTGTTTCCTGTGAGCCAATGGAGCCATGATAAGCAGAGCCAGGGGTGGCTGCATCCTATGTGCAGAGCACCAGCAGAATTATAAGGCCACATATACATAATTTACTGGCATTTATGGAATTTAGAACAACCAATGTATACTATCAATATTATGGTCAGTGTGTCTAACATCTCCTCTCCCTCTCATAACACACACACACCATGAGGCCCACCCACATCTCTGTGTCTGACAACATAGACCCACCCCGAACATGCACCTACCCCATCTCTCCTGACCAGGCCCACCCACTCCCCCACTACAAGGTACTGTACCTCCTCCCCCTGGCTATTAGAGCCCCTACCATTGACCAACCAAGCCCCACCTATCTATCCCCACCTCCCCTTTCAGCTTCTTACAATCAGGGCAAGTTTCCATACGTCCTAGCTAGGCCAGCCCTACACTTTCCAAACTCAAAACTCGTGCCAGCACCAATGAAACACCCCTGGCTGGATATCAACCCTCCAGGCCTGCACCGGCCACAGAGAGGGACAACCCATTAATGCCCCTCCCCCTTTGAGTTCATCACCATCAGTCCATTCACAGCAGTTAAAGAGGTAAGCGCCATCCACACTATTGTACCCAGAAGCTGAACCACCCATCTATTACAATCACGGCTAAGATAAAGCCGCAGGCAAAGGTAATGGTTACGCCATTGCGTCGGGCTACATTTGGCACTGTCCTAAACTCTTTTCCGTTTTTAAATTGAAAAGGAAATGTTCGAGATATTGAGGATTACAGGTTCAGCTTATGATTTATCTTCTGAAAAAGTGGGTGTGGCCCTTGGGTCTGTGATGCATAATCAGCTCTCTGCGTTGACAGAAATGTGATGAATCTGAAGGGGTAGGAGGAGGAGGGAGGGACCAGCAATCCTGTCTGCTGAGCTGATTGGGAGACAGGATGAAAAGGAGAATGTCATTGGCTGAACCTGTAAACCACGATATCTCGTCCATTTCTGTTTCAATTTAAAAATGGAAAACAGTTTAGGACAGTGCCAAATGAAGCCTGACGGTAAAATCAATAGAAAATCGGTTCACCGACGGCCGTTTCGTCTATGACGTTGATCGGAGTTAGGCGCCCAGAGTTTTTATTGGCTGTTTGTTGCTGAAAGGGTTACTGGGAGAAGTAGTTTCAGTCAGTAGCGCATCCAGGCGCATGTGCGCTGGATACATTGTAATTGGTTGGCTACTTTCTGTTAACTAGGCGTACTGCCAAGGTTGTGAAAAGATACAAGTTGTTTCTGATTTACTTAAAAGGTGGAAACACCCCCTCAAACAAAACTTCGCTTTGGTAATACTATTGCATTTGTTTATTCATACTTTTGTGTATATACACTAACCTATTTTTCCTCACAGGATTGCGGAGAACATTAACCCTTTATTTACTCTCCCTTTTAACCTGCCTTTTTATTCACAGCGCACCTACACTAATCTCTTCTCCACCTAGGCCTACGCCTAAGTTAGAACAGATTTAACCCATCTATACACTCTTTCCTACCCAGGCAGTACCCTAAGTGGCACTTCAACAACTCCTTAACCCTATACTGCCCATGAAGCAACATGCATCAGAGTAAGGTGTTTGAACATGGATGACCACCACTAGGACCGCTGACACCTTATGATGCGAAAACACAAATATCATATGCAACTGTTTAAAATAAGTTTATTTTGCTATGAATTATATGACCACCCTTCCCGCTCATCCCCCTAGACAGCATGAAATCACTTAAATAATACAAAATAAAAATACGTTTAGAAAGTGGGTCAGGCATGAGGCCTCTAATTTGTCAGGAACTCACTCACCGCATCCTCGCTCCCGCGCCGTCCCCGGGCAGCCGGCCGTGCAGCTTCCGGCTCGCATCTCGGCCAAGCGGCGGCTCGGGCGGCGTCGGCTCAGGCAGCGCACTCCTCGGCCACGCCCCCCGCTCGCAGCTCCGGCCCCGTCTCCGGCTCCTGTGACTCTTATGCCCTCCGGCGGCGCTGCTCCCTGCGCGCCCGCCAGAGGAGAAGTTAAAGGGCCAATCGGCCCAGAGGTTCAGGGTTGGGCCAATGAGCCCAGGAAGGGGTGGTTTGAGCATTCGCCCTTTTGGTCCAATTGGACCAATCAGTGACAGGGTTGTAGTTGCACCAATCACATGCGCCCTTCCCATTTTCCAATCATGCTGGTCCCTATAAAGCCCTACCTCATCATTTACCCAGTGCCTGTTATAGCGCCTAGTCCCTAGCCATTGTTATCCCTGATATTGATCCCGACTCCTGTTGCCGACCCTCGCTTGTTTGACCATCCTTGATCTCCATTCCTGTTGCCGACCCTCGCTTGTTTGACCATCCTCGATCTCCACTCCTGTTGCCGACCCTTGCTTGCCTTTGACCATCCTCGATCTTTACTCCTGTTGCCGACCCTTGCCTGTCCTTGGACTTCCACCGTACGCTCACATACCGGCTACCCGATTCCACTTCCAGCCGCGGGCTCTCCAGTACTCTGTACCGTAAGACCTCAACCTTTGAGCCATAAAGTCCTGGGGGCAACCGATCCCGAGCAGGTGTGTTCAGCGTCTCGGCTCCTATAGGTGAAGCTGGCTGCGGAGATTGGGGGTTGAGGTCCTTACCAAGAGAGCTGGAGTTGTCCAAGTGGTAAATTGTGGTTCCGGGAGCGTGACATTATAACAGGCCACCATAGATGACCTGGTACAGCAAGTACAGGCTATGGCCACAGCTATAAATCAACTTGCCCAGAGAGTGGCCAATCAAGAAACCAGGCAAAATCCTGCATCCGCTGTACCACCTCACGTGTCGGAGCCGAAGGTCCCGTTACCGGAGAAATTTTTTGGAGACCGAGCCAAATTCTCCAATTTTAAAAATTCCTGCGAGCTGTACTTCAGATTGAGGCCCGTATCCTCAGGCACCGAGACCCAACGGGTGGGGTTAGTTATCTCCCTTTTGCAGGGAGATCCCTAATCATGGGCTTTTAGCCTGCCTCCCGATGATGCTGCCCTGCACTCCGTCACATCTTTTTTCCTGGCCATGGGTGTGTTATATGCCGACCCAGATCAGCAGTCCACAGCCGAAAACAGGCTTCGGGCCTTGAAGCAAGGTCGGAATACTGCCGAAGATTATAGCGCCGAATTCCGACGGTGGGCAGTAGAGTCCAGATGGAATGACCCAGCCCTGTGTAGCCAGTTCCGTATGGGTCTATCGGAGGGTATCAAGGACGCATTGGTTAATTTCCCTACGCCCGCAGACCTCGACCAGCTAATGCAGGTCACCATCAAAATAGATCGGCGTCTTAGAGAAAGAGCCAGGGAAAGGGTTAGGACTTCCTCGTCCTTTAAGCCATCTCAGAACCCCAACCCACTGTCTTCCCTTGGGGTAAACACACCTTCTTCCTCACAGGAGGAACCCATGCAGGTCGGAAGAGCTCGCCTTACCCAGGACGAAAAACAGCGAAGACGCTCCATGGGTCTATGCTTATATTGTGGGAATCCGGGGCATTTTGCTAGGTCCTGTCCTAACAAGGGATACCCGGCGGGAAACTCCCTCGCCTAGATCAGGAGGAGAGTACTGATCTAGGTGAGTCTGTTAATTACTCTCATTTAAACAAGATGTTAATTCCCATAGAGCTTTCCTGGGGTCCCTCCAAACAAGCAGTGTCCGCTTTTATTGATAGTGGAGCTGCGGGCAATTTCCTGGATCGGAGCATGATCTCCATCCTGGGGATTCCTCTGGTACCCCTTGGGAAATCTCTACAGGTTCTGGCCATAAATGGGAAGACCATCCAGGGAGGTCCAGTCAGTACCAAGACCCCTCCTCTCAATTTAATTGTCGGCTCTTCCCACTCTGAGTACATAGAGTTCTTGGTTTTCGATTGTCCAGAAACCCCAGTAGTTCTGGGATACCCATGGTTAAAGCTCCACAACCCCATTCTAGACTGGCAGACTGGGGACTTGGTTAGGTGGAGTAATTACTGCAAGACTCACTGTTTCTCCACGGCCCTTAGAAGTTTTCAGATGCTACCCCAGGGGCTGCCTCAGCCTTATGCGGATTGGGCTGATGTTTTTTCTGAGCGTTCCGCAGATTCCCTCCCCCCACATAGGGCCTATGACTGCCCCATTGACCTGCTCCCTGGAACGATCCCTCCTAGAGGGAAGATTTATAATCTTACCCGGCCGGAGGAACAGGCAATGAAGGAATACATTGCTGAGAACTTGAGTAAGGAGTTCATCCGTCCTTCTACTTCACCTGAGGGGGCTGGCTTCTTTTTTGTGGAGAAGAAAGATGGTGGTTTAAGACCTTGCATAGATTACAGGGCCCTGAATAAGATTACGGTTAAAAAAACGGTATCCCCTTCCCTTGATCGGGGATTTATTTAATCAAGTAATAGGTGCTCGGGTTTTCTCCAAGTTAGACCTAAAGGGGGCCTACAACCTGATTCGTATTCGGCAAGGGGATGAGTGGAAAACGGCATTTAATGTTAAAGACGGTCATTACGAATATCTAGTCATGCCCTTTGGCCTTTGTAATGCTCCTGCAGTCTTCCAAGACTTTGTTAACGATGTCGTCCGAGACTATTTGGGCAGATTCATGGTAATTTATTTGGATGATATCCTCATTTTCTCTAATTCTTTGTCCGAACATAGACAACATGTGAAGATGGTTCTTCAAAAATTGAGAGAGAATAACCTATATGCCAAGATTTCTAAATGTATGTTTGAGGTCACCACCGTTCCTTTTTTGGGTTATGTAATTTCTAGCCAGGGATTGGAGATGGATGCGGAGAAAGTTTCGGCGGTGCGGGATTGGGTACAACCCAAAACCTTAAAAGAATTACAGCGTTTTTTAGGTTTCGCTAATTTCTACCGACGCTTTATTAAGGGTTTTTCCAATATTGTTGCTCCTCTCACCAACCTTACCCGCAAGGGCGCCTTTACTGCAAACTGGTCTTCATCAGCTAAAGAAGCCTTCCTGACGCTAAAACAGGCTTTTACTTCAGCACCAGTGTTAGTTCACCCTGACGTGAATAAACCCTTTACCATCGAAGTAGATGCGTCCGAGTTGGGTGTAGGGGCAGTGTTGTCGCAATACTCTGGTCATTCTGAACGTTTGCACCCCTGCGCCTACTTCTCACGGAAATTTAGTGCCGCGGAACAGAATTATGATGTTGGGAACAGGGAATTATTGGCGGTAAAACTGGCCTTTGATGAATGGCGTCACTGGTTGGAGGGTTCATTGCATCCGATCACGGTCTATACTGATCACAAAAACCTCGAGTACACTAGTTCAGCTAAGAGACTGAATTCTCGTCAGGCTCGTTGGACATTATTTTTTTTCGCGCTTTAATTTTATAATTACATTTAAGCCAGGAGTCAAAAATTCTAAAGCAGATGCTCTTTCCCGCATGTTTGGGGATTGCAAGGATCGGGATGATGTGGGTGAACCTATTTTGCCGGTGGGTTGTGTGATTGGGGCTTTGCTTCCTGATCTTTCTAATGCTTTGGCGCCATTCCAAGATGAATCCCCTGTAGATGTACCTTTAGGGTGTCAGTTTGTACCGCCGCACCTGCGTCCTGATGTAATCCGCGAGTTTCATGATGCCAAAACTGCTGGGCATCTGGGGAATCGTAAGACTTTCATTTTAGCCCGACGCCATGTATGGTGGCCTACTATGCGACGCGATATTACTGCCTTTATCGACGCATGTTCTGTTTGTGCACGAAGTAAGGGGGTTCACAAGGCCCCTAGTGGGTGTTTAGTTCCACTTGAGATTCCTAAAGAGCCTTGGACTCATATCTCAATGGATTTTATTGTAGATTTGCCTCCTTCGCATGGAAACACTGTGATTTGGGTGGTCGTCGATCGTTTCAGTAAGATGGCACATTTTATTCCTTTATCTAAACTACCGTCGGCTCCTGAGCTTTCGCGGTTATTTATTTTGCATGTTTTCTGTCTCCATGGCATACCGTCCAATGTAGTTTCTGATCGGGGTGTGCAATTTACTTCGCGTTTTTGGAGGAATTTTTGTTCACGCTTAGGAATCCAGTTATCATTTTCATCTGCGTACCATCCTCAGACTAATGGGCAGACTGAGAGAACTAATCAAAGTCTGGAACAATACTTAAGATGTTATGTTTCTGATGCTCAAGAGCAATGGTCGGACTTCATTGATTTTGCTGAATTCGCGTACAATAATGCGCCGAGTGAAAGCACTAAGATATCCCCATTTTTCTGCAATTTAGGAAAGAATCCCAGAGGTTCCTCACTCTCAGGGTCACCTTCTGATTTACCGGCATTGGAAGAGTGGCTCCAAGAAAGGAAAGAAATCTGGGTACGCGTCCAAGGGACTTTAAAGACTATGGGGTTGAAATATAAGAAATTCGCCGATCGCCGCAGGTCTCAGGGACCTATCCTTCAGATTGGGGATCTGGTTTGGGTATCCACTAAGAACATCGCTCTCCGGCAGCCTTCCAGTAAATTGGGTCCTAAGTTTATTGGTCCTTTCCCCATTATTAGGAAGTTGAACAATGTAACCTTTAAAGTTCAACTTCCACCGACTATTAAAATCCCTAATTCCTTTCATGTATCGCTGCTTAAACCAGCTAAGAGTACTCCTCCTGCTGGTCCTTCACCAATCTTGGTTGATAATGAGCCAGAATATGAGGTAAACAAAATCTTGGATTCGCGTAAGGTCCATAATTTGCTACAGTATTTGGTTGACTGGGTGGGCTATGGTCCTGAGGAGAGGTGCTGGGTTGCTGCAAGGGATGTTCACGCCAGGGCTCTTGTAAAAAAAATTCCATCGTGACAATCCAGGAAAACCCGGTGAGGGTCCGGAGGCCCCTCGTGAAGGGGGGGGTAGTGTCAGGAACTCACTCACCGCATCCTCTCTCCCGCGCCGTCCCCGGGCAGCCGGCCGCGCAGCTTCCGGCTCGCATCTCGGCCAAGCGGCGGCTCGGGCGGCGTCGGCTCAGGCAGCGCACTCCTCGGCCACGCCCCCCGCTCGCAGCTCCGGCCCCGTCTCCGGCTCCTGTGAACGTGCTCGCGCGGGCGCGAGCACGTGTCTCTTATGCCCTCTGGCGGCGCTGCTCCCTGCGCGCCCGCTGGAGGAGAAGTTAAAGGGCCAATCGGCCCAGAGGTTCAGGGTTGGGGCAATGA
This sequence comes from Gastrophryne carolinensis, assembly GCA_027917425.1. Classification (NCBI taxonomy): domain Eukaryota; kingdom Metazoa; phylum Chordata; class Amphibia; order Anura; family Microhylidae; genus Gastrophryne; species Gastrophryne carolinensis. The sequence goes on along the minus strand of CM051241.1, from coordinate 22,042,335 downwards.
GCCCAGGAAGGGGTGGTTTGAGCATTCGCCCTTTTGGTCCAATTGGACCAATCAGTGACAGGGTTGTAGTTGCACCAATCACATGCGCCCTTCCCATTTTCCAATCATGCTGGTCCCTATAAAGCCATACCTCATCATTTACCCAGTGCCTGTTATAGCGCCTAGTCCCTAGCCATTGTTATCCCTGATATTGATCCTGACTCCTGTTGCCGACCCTCGCTTGTTTGACCATCCTTGATCTCCATTCCTGTTGCCGACCCTTGCTTGCCTTTGACCATCCTCGATCTTCACTCCTGTTGCCGACCCTTGCCTGTCCTTGGACTTCCACCGTACGCTCACATACCGGCTACCCGATTCCACTTCCAGCCGCGGGCTCTCCAGTACTCTGTACCGTAAGACCTCAACCTTTGAGCCATAAAGTCCCGAGCAGGCGTGTTCAGCGTCTCGGCAAGCGGGGGCTCCTATAGGTGAAGCTGGCTGCGGAGATTGGGGGTTGAGGTCCTTACCAAGAGAGCTGGAGTTGTCCAAGTGGTAAATTGTGGTTCCGGGAGCGTGACATAATTATGGGTCCCTCTTGTACTGCCAATTCTGTTATTAACTGGAATGAGGGGTAAGTGTTACCCTGATTCTGGTAAAGAGTTAAATGTAAGATGGAGTTTTAGGCTGGGAGAAGTTTGAAAAGAGGAAATGGTAATGAATGATTTCTTGTCTTTGGTGACCACACAAGAAGTAAAGTTGAAACTCAATAGGGTCAGTGATGCTAACAAGAACCTCCAAAAGGTTTTACCCTTCTCCATTTCAGTGCATGCAGCCGTTCTATATTGTATTATTCACCAGGCTGGAGTTCTTCCATAAAGCAGCAGGTACACAAATGAGAACGCCCCTTTCGGCTCCCGGCAGGTAATGTTTGTCCTATATGAAATTATTTAAAGATGGATGGCTCTCACTCTTTATTTTTCAATAACACAAAATAAAGCTCCATCACATGCCAGGCTCCCCTGGACGTTCTCTCACCGCCAGAGATCCATCCGCACGAGCCATATACGATGCTGCAAGCCGGCCCTCCGTGGGAAATTGCTCCACAAATCTGCTTAAGGCTATTCCCCATCAATTCCTAAGTGCGCTGTAATGGGGCTTGTTTGCTATAAAATTCCAGAGGACCCCACAGCCGCCAACCACTCACCTCTCCCGGCAAGCAAACAGATGAGCCATGGTGAGCCAGTCAGCATGGATTATACAGGGAATACAGGCATTAGAGTGCAAGCTCCTATGAGCTTCAAATCAGGCCAATGACATGTGTAAACCATAGCATTAACCACAATAGCAAGAGGGTGCACTGCCTGTGCCTAGAAGATTAATGTGTGCTCACTCCAAAATATATATCACTAAGCAAAACAACACTGGAGTGGACGTGCACCTGGGCACACCTACCTCCCAAAAAGGAGCACCACAACAACCATGAATAATACAGCTTTTTTCTTTATTAATGCAAAAAAAGAGAGGGCTAAAAACATATACTACAAGACATATTAAAAACAAACCATTATGACCATGATTATACAATTAATATTGCCCAAAACCAGGCTATCTAATTCATACCACCGCAAAAAAAAGGTCAAAATAATCATACTATCTATAAGTGTATTGATTAACCACAATATATATACACAATAAAAAAGTGAAAATGCATAGAAATATCAAATATCACTCTATCTAGAGATTATATTGCACAATAGACCCATCCCCAATAAGAATTGCTGAAATCATGCAAAAAGAACCTCAATAAATGTATAAGTGCAAGTGCTGGCAGACAATACAAACACAGATCGCACGAATATAGGGCCACCCAGTGTCACAAATCGGCACTTACCTGGGCCCCGTTTCAGCGTTGTCGGCGGCCGGTCGGCCCCAGCAGCTCCTGCCCGGCGGCTGCGCCGTGCGGCGTCTGCTCAGGCGGCGCCGAGCACGGCCGCTCTCCCTCCTCGCTCTCGCGTCGTTGTGTCACGTGTTCGCCGCTGTACTCAGCGCGCCCGCCGGAGGCTGTAGCAGATTAGCCAGGGGGCACTGGCACGCCCCCTGGTTCGGAATAAGGGCCAATGAGCCCTAGGTTCAGTGGGGCTTACACCCCCCTCCTTGTCTGGGCCAATGAGCCCCATAGATGGGATTGGGCACTCCCTTGTTCTCCCAATCAATGACCAGTTCCTAGTTGCACCAATCACACACTCACCTCCCATCATATCTGTTTCTATAAAGGTTTCACCCTGTCAGTTGCTCAGTGCCTGTGATAGCGCCTTGTACCCTGCATAGTCTTGTGATATACCTTGTTTGATCTCCGTTGCCGACCCCTGCCTGAACCGACTATTCTCGATCTGATCTCTGTTGCCGACCTCTGCTTTGTACCTTGACCTCGAGCTGCCTCTTCCCTCTGTACCGCTACGATCTCTGACTTCCCCGTGTCAACCTCTGGCCTGGTTATGGACCTCCGCTACACTCGCTCCTAGCCATTGGTTCTTCAGACCTCTAAACCAGTAAGCTCTCATCCTTTGAGCCATTGAAGTCCTGGGGGCAACCGATCCCGGGCAGGCGTATTTTGCGTCCCGGCAAGCGGGGGCTCCTACAGGTGAAGCTGGCTGCGGAGATTGGGGGTTGAGGGCTTACCTAGAGGGCTGGAGTTACCAGAGCGTGACATCCAGGGTACATAGAAACAAGGTCAATGACGGTATCAGCCACCCGCGCACGCAGCTCCCATGCTGCTTCAAGGGTGAAGGTGTAAACCACAGCATAATATCCTCATTATATAGAGGATAGATGATAGAGCCTAATCCACACTCTATTAGGGTATAAGGGAGTATACAGGAAGAAGAGCTTACAATCAATTATAGTATGAGGGAGGATACAGAAGCAGGGAGATCTTACAATCTTTACAGGTATAAGGGGGTAGACAGAAGAGGCAGTGTTGAGGGAACCTGAACTGTAAAGTTTGTGTCCGTGCCGAACTTTGCAACTTTGCGTCCCTGATTCCTGAGCAGCTCATTGAATTTCAGTTCCTAACACACAGCCATGCCTACTGATAGGCCAGGTAGACACATGACCCCGTGGTGTAAGAAGAGGTTCAGGACCACAGCACTCTGTATTAGTTAGGGAAAGGCTGCAGCTGCATTGAGGGACAGATAGGGACCTGTGACAAACAAAACAAATTTAGGGCAGTTATGCAGGGAGAGTCGGCGGCGGCCGCACCTGGAGTTGAGGGACAGCTTAGGGACATAGAAACACAGCTTGCAATTGTCCTTTATTGCACTTCAAGGCACAGCCAGCTACTGGGCACATTTTAAAACATCTGCTAATTGACCTTTCCATTGCACGTGTAGGGGCAGGCGGCTACTGGGGTCATAGAAAATCATCTACTCGTCCTTTTTAATGCACTTGCAGTGGCAGCCAGATACTGGGAACATAGAAAAACATCTGCTCATTGTCCTTTTTTATTGGGGCAGGCAGCTGCTGGGCACATTTAAAACATTTGCTAATTGTCCCTTTTATTGCACTTTCAGTGACAGCAAGCTTATGGGCACATAAAAAATCTGCTAATTGCCCTTTTAATTGCACTTGCAGGGGCAGCCAGATACTGGTGTAGTGGACACCCCTGACGTCTTTGGGATGCTCCCACAAGGAAAAAGGATCTGGGCAGCGAGGGGACAGGGGCACCTCTAGGTCAGAGGGAAACTGAAGTTCCAGGGACAACCAAAAACATAGTAAACAAATAAACAATTAAACAATCGTTTCCCTTTGCAACATACAAAGAGAGAGATACTCTAACAATGGCTGCAACCATAAACCATATGTTCTTCTTCACTCCACACAGTCCCTGTAAAAGAAGAAGCATAGGAAATGAACATCCTAACATTTGAAACATAAATACACATGCACAGTATCCAGGGCCGGGTTAAGTGTGGTGGGGCCGCTGGGCACAAAATCTGATGGAGGCCCCAGATACAGTATTTTTTTTTTTCAGTCCAGCCAAATATCTGATTGGTGGTTGTCTGGCACCCGCCCACTTACTGGAACGTAAGGTCGAGTCCCTTATGCCATCATTGTGCGGGTGTGTGCCGCTCGGGAACTCCTGCTTTGCCATTCTGGGTGGGGGAAGTGTAGTTGCGCAGCTGGTCCAACATAAAACAGTTCCCTGCATTGAGCTGCCAGCGGCTGTGCTTGGTGGCTTATGTGCAATGAGCGGCCGCCGATTGACAGCTCTGCACACACCCATCACTGTAGAGTAGCTAGACTCTCTGTTCTGCCCTGTGGTGGCTTTGGCTGCAGGTTTGCAAAAACAAAAAAAGGCTTGCCCAGACCCAGGGGGCCCCACTGCCACCTATAGCTTTGTTGCTGGCCCCGCGGCTCGTCAGACCAAAGACTGACAAGCCTCCTGGACCAGACCATAACCTAGAAGTTGGTGGAGGCCCCCTTTGCAGGGCAAGTGGTGGAGGCTCCGGGGCTCCCCCTTGCGCCCCTCTCATAATCCGGCCCTGACAGTATCCCCCAGGTAGGAACATTAGCATCCAACCCCCCCCCCCGGTAACTAACCCAAGAACTCCGCCCCCCTTTAGGCTAGGCTACCCATAAATTCAATCTTAGCATCAATATCACACATTTTTAGTGGAAGCTATAAAATAACAATGACCCCACAGAAAGTGGGGACCTCTAAAAACCTCAAGCTCCACCCCCTAGGTGCAGAAAGTGGATTAACCCCTCAGGTTCCTGTCCCTAGCCCAGTAACCCCAACTCCTGGGCTACACTAAGATTAACCCCTAGAGGGCTGGTGGCTAATCCGCCACCCCTTCTACACTGGGCAACATCTGATCATTGCCCTTTATCATTGCACCTGCAGGGTCAGCCAGCTACTGGGCATATTTAAAATCATCTGGTAATTGCCCTTTCATTGCACATCCAGGGGCAAGCAACTATTTGGCACATAGAAAAATATCTGCTCATTGACCTTTTCATTGCACGTCCAGGGGCAGGTAGCTACTGGGCACATAGAAAAACATCTGCTAATTGCCCTTTTCATTGCATTTGCAGGGACAGCCAGCTACTAGGCCAAATAAAAGAAACATCTGCTAATTGTCCATTTCAGGCCACTGTGAGTAACTGCAAGTGTCCAACAATAAGAAAAGCAGCAAAAGGGGGAGGAATGTGGTGCTGCTGCTGCAGGGAGAGGATGTGTTACAGCTGTGCCTGTACACCTTCCTCTGGTGAAAGCTGGTGCCGGGGTTTGCAGCATATCCTTGTAGGCCGCAATACTGCTGCCAGAATGGTGAGGCCAGAACAAGCCGAGGCATGGATAGATTATATAGCACAGAGTGCTTCAAGTTCCACCAGATTGTCTTCAACCCACTTCACTTCTGCCGTGAAGACCCCTCCACCTCACCCTCCTTCAAATCAGCAAGGCCATCCCCCCCATGGAGCAGTCACTAATGCTCTATGATGACACTCCAAGCAGGGATCCTGTGGGCCATCCCCCTGCCCCTGTCCCAGTTGCAGACATAGGGTTCCCATATACCCAACAACTTGTGTTGGAGGATGAGGATGTAGGCAGCAGACCATCACAGGACACCTATAATGATGCTGAAACCCAAGTGGCAATTACTGCAGCATTCTACAATGTGGAAGCTGAGAAGAAGGGTAGCAGGGAGGAGTGGGTGTAAGATGATCCGAGGGGTGATGACGAAGTCCTAGACTTTGGACATAGACTGAAGGCAATTAGCGTTTGGAGAAAGAGGTGGTGGCCACACAGCCCCAGGCTGCCAGCTGAAGAGGGAGAAGGGGCACCTGCAAAACAAACTGAGCCACAGTGGGTGAGACACCAAAAAATAGGCAAACGCCTGAGGTTCCGTCTGCTTCTTTGTGTGTCTCAGCCTCTACCATAGTCTCCTCAATGACAAGGCCATCAGTCTCCACCCAAAGGGAGGATGTGAGACCACCACCATCAACCCCAACAGCAGCAACACCACCAACATCAAGTCTGTCCACACCATCCTAGGGACTAGGGGCTTCCTATCCCCTAAACAATAGACAGAAAGCAGAAGTTTGGCCCATTTCACCCAAGAGCCCTGGCCCTGAATGCAAGCATTTCGAAATTGCTGGCGTTTGAAATGCTTGGTTGATGGAGACAGAGAGCACTAAAAATCTTAAGGCTGTGGCTGCCACACAACACATCATTCCCAGCCCCCACTACTTTTCTCAGCAGCCCGTCCTTGCCCTGCACCATCAAATTGAGGAGAAAATCAGGTGTGCACTGTGCAATGCTATTAGTTGCAGGGCCCAGATTACAACTGACACATGGACAACTAAGTATGGCTAGGGACGTTACATCTTTTTACTGCCCACTGGGTCAATGTAGTGGTGGCTGGGCCTAAGTTGGGAAGAAATTTGGCACATATACTTCCACCACACAGGATTGCTGAACATCATTCAGTGCCTGCACCACCATTTTGAGCACAGCCATGGGGGGACTGCAGCAGGCCTTGCTGAAACTCACCTGTCTGGGCAAAAGACCACACACCACTCAGAAGCTGAGGACTGGCAACTAGGAGCAGACAGATGAGTGGTTGCTGCTGACGATCCTGAACCCTGCCAAGGTGGTATGCGATAACAGGCGAAATCGAATAGCTGTCTTGGGCCGAGCCAGGTTGACACACATCCCTTGCCTTGCCATGCGCTCAACTTGGTGGTGCAAAGCTTCCGAACCAATTATGCAGGGGAAGGAGGAGACACCTCCCACTGCAGACAGCTTCGGGCTCACATGAGCCACTACATGCTCCAGTGCTTGCAGAATGACCACATAGTTACCTCATAGTCATCAGTGCCGATTACTGGGTGGCCACCCTGCTGGATTCCCACATCACCACTTTTATTCCAACACTGGAGCGTGATAGAAAACTGAGAGAGTACAAACACACTCTGGTGGAGGCACTACTGGTGGAGTTCCAAGCTGACATTGAGGACTCATTGGTGACATGACGCTGAGGAGAAGGAGGAGTCCCCAACCCAGTAGGGACACCAGCACCACCTCAGAAGGGAGGGTAAGCCTTGTAGTACCAGGAGGCAGACTTTGACTAACATGCTGAGTGAGTATCTATTGACGTGTCTCCTGGTACTAAGGAGGTGGCATGTGTCCTATCAAAATGTGTGTTCAGCACCACAGGAGGTATCATCACCAACATGAGGATCTGCCTATCCACAGCCAAGGTGGACTTCCTTTCACTCTTTAAGATGAAGCAGGCATCTGAGCGAGTGGTTAAGTGTTGTCTACCTCCACCTCCTTCTCTGTCTCTTCCACCTACAGTACACCTCTACATGCAGCTCCATGTCCTCTGCCTTTCCACTTACACAGTCACATCCACCTCCTCCTCCCCCTGGACCTCTGACACCTGATAAAAATATTATTACAGCGGCAATCATCCTCCGTCCAACTCTGCACCACCATGTCTTGGGATGCCTACATAAACAACTTCCTGGCTGGCACGAAGTGTAGTGATGTCTCCATCTACAGCCTGGACCCACGGCAGGGGATGTGGGACGCCCAGCCCGACTGCCTGCTCGCCAATGTCACACGGCAGGAGTTTAAGGGAATCGTGAGCAAGGATCGAGGGCAGTTATTTATTCAATTACATCGGCCGGGGGGGGGGGGGGGGGGGGAGGCAAAAATGCGGCTTGCTGTGGGACCACCTGCTACCATTAAAGAGCCATAACTCTGCCTGCTCCATCAAAAAGTGCCGATAGCCCCACCTACAGCGTCATTATTATCATCATGACTTACAAATAGATCATCCATCCCTAAAGGAGGGGAATACAGTAAGAACCTGGAGAGCATAGGGCAGGGGTCCTCAACCTGTAGCTTGGGAGCCACATGTGACTCGCCGAGTTATGGCGGTCTAGCACACTGTTGAGGTTGGGGAAGTACATAGCTCCCTGGGTTAGGCATTACAGTACCATGCAGGGGTTAATGCTGATTCAACAGCTAGGAGAAATATGCCAATATTATATTTTTCCAGCACCCAGTGCCATATTCCTTTTCCCACCTTCCTGGTAAGTGAAGAGGTTGGAAGCTGGAAATTAGAGTGCGGTATGCCAGCCTGCCATTTCTGCCAATATCTGCATTTTAATCACCTTGTGGCTGGGGTATCCACTTCTATGGAGTAGGTATTTTAAAGGAAGCGAATATCTGTTTAGTATTTTTGGGGGGTACTAGAGAGGTCCATGTTCAATAAGCCGTTATGTTTTATGCCTTATAGTCCTTTCAATAGTTTCTTGTCCTATAAGAGCTATATGACGTTTAGGATCTATTAACATCAAAAGTGGCTCCCGGTCATCTCTCACTGCTAAAAGTAGCCCTCATAATATAAAAGGTTCCCTGGCATGGCTATTGACTAATCTGACGCCACCACCATCTTGGTTTGCCTGTTCCAGCTGCCAACATTGGACAAACCCACTGATTTATGTTTGGCACCTGCTGCCTTCCCCATTTTTCTTAGCACGTTAGGTTTTTGCTGCCCCCCCCCTCCTCCGGTCACCAGAATGAACAGACATTATTTTTAAGGATAAACATTATTTATGTTTTTTATTTAAGAATAAAGAGAAAAAAAGTACTTTCCCTACTCCATTTTGTGCAATCGCCCTGGTGTTACCCCCGAATTTGCAGTCCCCTACCCCTTACCACCCCCAATTTTGGGGGTCACCAAGTTTGAATCCCCATTGACTTAAATAGGGTTCGGGTCAAGCCTGGGGAACCAAACCCAAACTTTTTCACCAAGTTCAGACAAACTTGTCAAACCTGAACTTCAATGGGCTCGCTCATCACTACTTACAAGCTGATAGGGTATAACCAGGATACAGCAGGCAGAAAACCTTGCAATCCATTAGGGTGTAAAGGAGTATTGAGAAAGAGGAACAGATTATGATCTATTAGGCATGGTTGCATGCACAGCTGAGGGACACTGTTAAAGACAATTTTCAGACAAAGCATAAAAAAGCTATACTCACCTTTTCTCCAATGCAGCTCATCGCTCCTAAGCCGCAGCTGCTAAATGATCTCATGCGCGATCGCTCCTCCAATCAGCGCGCTCGGAGCCGCTGAGCCATGCACGTCTTAGCGGCGTCCTAGCTCAGCAGCTCTGCTTCCCACTAACAGGGAGCGCGCCCGCGTCGGCCATTAACAAATAGCCGTCGCGGGGACGCGCCCTGCTAGAGGGATAGCGGGAATGCGGCCGCGGCCCGCGCATGCGCCATTGGATCGGGATTAAGGTAAGTGTAGCGGGCGTCCTGGGGGTTTCACACATGGGTCATCCCGATTTTGGATGCTCTGCGGGGAGGGAATGGATCAACCTGGGAATCTTATAGATTCCCGGGCCGATTCAGCTGGGTTTTGGTCCACTTTAATGTTACTGCTGAATTGGGTGTAGTTTAGTGCTAAATTGTATATAGGATTGTATATACAATTATTGTGTTTATTAGACTTATCGTATTTTTCACCCTATAATATGCACTTATTTTTCCCCAGAAGTGGGGGGAAATGTCAGTGCTCTTATTGTGCTAATGTTAAAAAAAAGGAAAAGTAAACTTACATACAGAGCTCCCATGTTGCTGGCAGCCTGGGAGGACACACTGTTCCCGCTGCCGCTTCTTCTTTTCTCAGACGCGTTTCGCACCCTACACAAACACCCAGTTCATGCAGCGGATAAACTTACATACAACGCTCCCACATTGCTGGCAGCCCAGGAGGCCAGATGTTGGCTGAGTGGCGACCCGCTGTGCCCACCAGCACTGCTTCTCTTCTCAGACGCGGCACACGCTCCAACACCCAGTCCATGCAGCGGGTCTGTGATCCCCTGTCCTCACTGGATGCAAGCCGCAGGCCATACCCACCCACTGCATGGAGCGGGTGTTTGAGCAGGGCATTCACCACACCTGAGAAGAAAAGGAGTAGCAGCGCTTATCCATCGTCTGGCCTCCCAGGCTGCCAATAACATGGGAGTGCTGTATGTAACTTTTCTTTTTTTTTGTTCCTCCAGCATCGAGAAAGGGGGGTTGGGACGATCCTGCCACATTGTCTAAATGAGGAATGGGAGGAGGGAATGCCACACTGCCTATGTGGGGAATGGGAGGGGGGATGCCACACTGCCAATGGGGAATGGGAGGGGGGGATGCCACACTGCCTATGTGGGGAATGGGAGGGGGAATGCCACACTGCCTATAGGGAATAGGAGGAGGGAATGCCACACTGCCTATGGGGAATGGGAGGGGGGAATGCCAAACTGCCTATGGGGAATAGGAGGAGGGAATGCCACACTGCTTATGTGGGAAATGGGAGGGAGGGAATGCCACACTGCCTATAGGTATGGGTGGGGGGAATCCCACACTGCCTATAGGGAATAGGAGGAGGGAATGCCACACTGCCTATGAGGGGAATGGGAGGGGGGAATGCCACACTGCCTATAGGGAATAGGAGGAGGGAATGCCACACTGCCTATGTGGGAAATGGGAGGGAGGGAATGCCACACTGCCTATAGGGAATAGGAGGGGGGAATGCCACACTGCCTATGTGGGGAATGGGAGGGGGGAATGCCACACTGCCTATGGGGAATGGGAGGGGGGAATGCCACACTGCCTATGGGGAATGGGAGGGGGGAATGCCACACTGCCTATGGGGAATGGGAGGGGGGAATGCCACACTGCCTATATGGGGAATGGGAGAGGGGAAATGCCACACTGCCTATGTGGGGAATAGGAGGAGGGAATGCAACACTGCCAATGGGGAATGGGAGGGGGGAATGCCACACTGACTAAGGGGAATTGGAGGGGGAATGCCACACTGACTAAGGGGAATTAGAGGGGGAAATGTCACACTGCCTATGTGGGGAATGGAAGTGGGGAAAGCCAGGGGGAATACCACACTGCCTATGGGGAATTGGAGGGGGGGATGCCACACTGCCTATGTGGGGAATGGGAGGGGGGAATACCACACTGCCTATGGGGATGGAAGGGGGGGAATGCCACACTGCCTATGTGGGGAATGGAAGGGGGAATGCCACACTGCCTATGTGGGTAATGGGAGGGGGAATGCCACAATGCCTATGATGAATTGGAGGGGGGAATGCCACACTGCCTATGTGGGGAATGAGAGGGGGAAATGCCACACTGCCTATGGGGAATGGGATGGGGGATTCCACACTGCCTATGGGGAATGGGAGGGGGGAATGCCACACTGCCTATGGGAATAGGAGGAGGGAATGCCACACTGCCTATGGGGAATGGGAGGGGGGGATGCCACACTGCCTATGGGGAATGGGAGGGGGAATGCCACACTGCCTATGGAAATGGGAGGGGGAATGCCACACTGCCTATAGGGAATAGGAGGGGGGAATGTCACACTGCCTATCTGGGGAATGGGAGGGGGAATGCCACACTGCCTATGGGAATGGGAGGGGGGAATGCCACACTGCCTATGGGAATGGGAGGAGGGAATGCCACACTGCCTATGGGAATGGGAGGAGGGAATGCCACACTGCCTATGGGAATGGGAAGGGGGGATGCCACACTGCCTATGAGGAATGGGAGGAGGGAATGCCACACTGCCTATGGGGAATGGGAGGGGGGAATGCCACACTGCCTATGGGGAATGGGAGGGGGAATGTCACACTGTCTATGGGGAATTGGAGGGGGGGATGCCACACTGCCTATGGGGAATTGGAGGGGGGATGCCACAATGTCTATGGAGAATGGGAGGCGGGAAATGCCACACTGCCTATGGGGAATGGGAGGGAAGAATGCCACACTGCCTATAGGGAATAGGAGGAGGGAATGCCACACTGCCTGTGTGGGGAATGGGAGGGGGGAATGCCACACTGCCTATGGGGAATGGGAGGGGGGAATACCACACTGGCTATGTGGGGAATGGGAGGGGGAAATGCCACACTGCCTATAGGGAATAGGAGGAGGGAATGCCACACTGCCTATGTTGGGAATTGGAGGGGGGAATGCCACACTGCCAATGGGGAATGGGAGGGGGGGGAATGCCACACTGCCTATGGGAATGGAAGGAGGAATGTCACACTGCCTATGGGGAATGCAACCTTGGGGGGTTTCACAGCGGTGCACCGACCAAAACCCTGGATAGTCAAAATCCTAGGTTTTGGTCCTCTATAAGGATGGGGACATATAATAAAAGAGGGCGGATGAGCCAGCAACCCCCTGACAGTGATAACAGGGAGCCTGAGACCCCACAGTGTCACCTTTGTCAGAGTAATGCAGCCAGAGACACTGTGCCTGTTGGACAGACAACCAAGTCTGACATTCAGAAGATACGCCCATACCTCTCAATTGTCTTTGATTCGGAGGAACTGTCCCTCTTTTGAGTCTATGTCCCCATGTAACTCGTTGAGGTTTCATATGCAGATCTGCTTCAATAAATGATTCATTCTTCTATTTAAAGTGTTTCTATTGTTGTAAGTGTTACACCCTATCTCAGATCCATCAATCAACAAAGGGGCCATTGCTTAATTTAACAATTGTCCCTCTTTCCCACACTGAAAAGTTGGAAGATATGGGTACACCTAGTTGTGCTGACATCCCCTGATGCAGTATGAAAGCTAACACTGGGACAATGAACATTCTGTCCATGATGAGATGAAACTATCTGGACAAGGGGGCTAGAGAAGAAATGCCAGACTAGAGGTATGGTATCCTGGAGGTTCCTTTGTAGCCAATTGAGGTTTGAACCCACTGACATATTTGCCTTTATAAACCAGCTAGCTTGGACAGGTTCTGGGCAGCTCAGTGTTAATATCATGTTCTGGATTGAGTCCACCTCCCCACAAGACAGTATGGTGTGGCTGGGAAAACACTGCTGTCTTATCTCACAAGGTGTCTGATTAAATCTGGGCTGGAGGAAGGAGGGTGTTAGTGAGGTTCAAGCAGCAAAATCTCACCCAACATCTTCCCAACTCGTTTTTTTTCCAGCCATGAGAAGGGGGTGTGTTTATATGCCGGACAGCCTCGATTCTGTTTCAAGTGTCAGAAGGCCTGTCATGTAGCCTGCCATGTGTGCACATCGGTGAAGTGAAACCAGTGTGGAAAGATAGGTCACACCAGTGACATGTGCATTAATGTCAGATGTAACCCGTGGTTCATGCTGGGGCATGACCATGAGGACTGCGAGTTTGAGAGTATGAGTGCTGAGGGCAGCGGAGTCAAATTCAGCTAGACATTAGTGGTATAAAAGGAACTGGCTTTACTGGAACAGGAAACAAAGAAATAAAATCTTGGGAGATCCCACTTGACAATACCTGTCTTGTGCCCTGCCAGAGACCAATGAATGGCACCTCACTGACCTACTACTGAACATAACTTATACACAAAAGGACAAGGTCAAATATGAGGCCGGCACATAAGACAATCAAAGGCACATATTGCCACATCAACACTATTTATTGGAGATGTCAGGCACTTCAATGTGGCACAAACATGAAACGCACCACCCAATCCCAACACAAAATGTAAAAAGCAATGTTGCTTATACTAAAAAACGCCCCCCCCCCCCATGCACTCTGGCTGGCCACGCTCCCCTCTCATCCAGGCACACAAACTCACACCAGGTGGCTGTTGAAGGACAGGCTGCAAAGACATCAAGCAGTGCTTAGAGAGATGGTATATGCTGCATACACAGGTCAGCTGCTCAACTTGCTCAACTTGATCTTGTAAATATGGCTGCAAACAGGGGGTGGGAGCGGTGACAGCCAGGCTCTGGATCGTTATAAGCCCTGGTCAGACGACCATGCTGCCACCTGCTCCACCACCTGGTGATACCTGGTTGTCGCCACTCTTTACTCCTCCTCACCCACTCCTGGGTAAGTCTTTGTGTGCTCACTACAGTCACTTTTCCAGGCCGGGACAAGTTACCAGAGCCAGCATGAGTGGTGAGGGAGGCCAGGGGGCTTGGCTGGCCATCCGTCAGCCAACATACGTTTCGCCCCGCCCATCATTTTTGAGTATAAGCGGCGTTGCTTTTACATTTTTTAATTGGGATTGGTGTGTTTCATGTTTGGGCCACATTGAAGTGCCTGATAGCGCCTTTACTGGAACATGCATGCAGCAATAGAAGGTTACCTTAACATGGTGGATAACACAGACAGGAAAAAGAAGTGAAAAAAGTGCAGATGAATATACAGAAAATACAACACATCAGAAAAATGCATAGAGAGACTTCAGAAAAGCATTGGTGACAGCACCATCTACTGGCATTACTTATCATAACCGTAAACTGCAGTCAATCTGGCAAAAGTCCCAAAATCACATTCAAAGACAAGCAGAAGCTGTTGCAAAGTATTGTATCTCCAACACAGAGGCCTTCCATAACCTTTATAGCCAGCCTTTGGAGGAGATGGAGGGGGCAGCAGATGAGGAAGTTCTAATGTCTGGGAAGATGATAACAGCGCCAGAATGTGGGCAAAACCAGGCAGATAAATCAGCACAGCCCAGGAACCAACCCAGTTAAATAGACCCAAAGCCAACCCCCAACCATAGGCCCTTCCCGCTGGGGACATCAGAGTTTCTGGAAGTAAGAGGAGGAAAGCTGAAGGTAAGGTCATCTGCAGACACAGGAGTGAGAGGATAGTGGTAGTGAAAACTGGCAAAGGAGCTTAGTGGAGGGGGGGGGGGGGGCTTTGGAAAACAGACCCTGGTCAGGTGCTGAGTCCTCTGAACTATAGTTGATGGAGAATTCAGACCAGAACAAAACAGCAGAGAGGCCAGTGAATATGACAAGTGTAAAGAGCCCCCAACCAAAAACAAGGTTGTCTGTAAGGTTTAACTTGATGCCTGTAAGGTAGATTCCAATATGGAAACAGGTGGTGGGCAAAAGAGCTGACACTAATCATTATTCCTAAATAGTGGGGTGATGTGCAATAGTTGATGATGTTTTGAGTTTAAGGGGACCTACAGTCTCCCTTGCACCAATGTGCCAGGGTGGGTCCTTGTTCACAGGGACACAAACCTTACCTACCCTTCACACTCATTCATTGGGGGACAGTTAAACAGTTCCCCGGCTGCCGGTCAAGGCCGGCCCACGTGAGCGTCAGCAGCCGATCAGACAACCAAAGTTCAGCCAAGGGTCAAGGTTATGGTAATGATTTCTGGGTGTTGCGGGGGGGTGTTGCGCGGTGGGGAGGCTCCCGAAATCTGGACCCCTCCCCCCTGAGCCTGTTACAATGTGACCCCACACCCTGTTTCTTCTTTTCCACGAACATAAAAGGCTTAATGCTCAGTTTTGGCTTAAAGGAGCAGTATCGCGAATTTTTCTTGGTGACTTAAATTTAAATGGTACTTTGAATGTAGGTAATTGTTGGAGTAAGAATTACAAATGTAGAAAAAAAATGATGTGTGTGTTGAGCAGCTGGAGACTAATAGCTCATGTTTATGTCTGCTGAGTGTCGGGACCCGACACTCTGGCCTGTTCCATGCTGAGGAGATGGTTGAAACAATGTATCAAAGTATCAGCTGTTCAGTGCTGGCAGCCATCCAGCATAAGATAACAACATTGCAGCATTGCCTGGCCAGAACTCATATATCTAAAACAGAGAGAAAAGCTCTAGAAGTCATTTAGCTGATTTTGACAGTTTTCCCTTCATGTTGGCTCTGCTGCAGAATCTTTCAGTTTACCATTTTCTCTTTCATATTCTTATTTTTCATTTTTCCATATGATCTTTCAGTTTTGTGTGTTTTGAGCAAAGCCCAACCCAGGATTTTCACTATCTGGAGTTTTGTTTTGTGCCCCTAGGGGCATACCGACTTGGGATGCCCTGATATGTGAAATCCCCAAGTTCGCCAGTGAAAACGTACCTTTCCCTGTCCCACAGCGCATGCGCGGGCTCTCATCCAATCAGCTCTGTTTGCACGCAGATGGGGAGCCTGAGCAGTAACCTTCTTGGCCGCCCGGCCTGTCTAAATGACTATCTGCGCGAGCGCGCCAGAAAAATGGGGGGATCTGTGGGGCATCCCGATTTAGAATGCCCAAGGGGCAAGGTCAATGGCGGGGTCTTATAGACTTCAGGGTCGGCCACTCAGGGTTTTGTTCCACTTTAATACCTTTAGATTTTCCTGCACAGTTATTCAAAGAAGAATTTCAGTCGTTTTCAGTCAGTTTAGTTTATTTTGTATATATTTTACACATTTGAGTCACCTGGTCTCATAACAAAAGCAGCACCTCACACACACACACAGCCGTTACCACTGATTACAGTGTCAGCCTCTGAGGTAAAGTGTTGCTAGGAGACCAGTGGGCTAAATGAAGCAGCTCACTAAATACAACCCAGCAGATCCCCCTATTCAGCAAATGGACTGAGCCATCGTCATTATACAATTTAAAAGAGAGGCATATATTTTTTCCTTTTTCTATCGCCAGATTATTTATACACATGTTAGAAGCTATTGTGTGGCTATTTAATTATTTATCTTTTTTAATGCAAATTTTGCGATACTGCTCTTTTAAGGTACTGTAGAGTCATCCCAAACTGGGACGCTCCAGGAAAGAGTGTTAAAACGCATATAAAGTCATTATATTACATAAAATAAAACTAAACTAAATAAATAAAACTAAAATATATACAGAACAATGAATAGCCTGTGATGTCCTGATCTGCTTCAATGTCTACTTTGTATGTTTTCTACCTTATACCCTAACTTATACCCTTGGCTCTAAGCATTGAACAAGGGAGGGCTTTAAAATGTCACCAATGTGTCATCTGTGGTTACTCCTCTTTCAGAAGCACTCACCCGTATACACAATTATTCATCCAGGTTCCCATATAAGCAGCCCCTACATTCTCCCTCATTTCTATACTCTCCATCACTTGCCATGCCTTCAATACATTATGGGGTTTATTCATGAAGGTCTAGCGTCAGGTAGTCCCCCGTAGCGGCAGGCAGCATCTGGTGAACGTCTGGCGCTGGACGCAATGCCACATTTATGAAGGTGATTCTGGTGAGCGCCATGTAGCGTAAGATTCATCATTACAGGTGGCTCAGCATGTAGCGCCGGCGCTCTAGCTTCCAGAGCGCCAGGTCTTACCTGTCACTACCTGTGGCTCTCCCATACATTTCAATGTACGTTCCTTCTAATCTCTTTACTCATACTAATTTTTATTTGCCCTCTCAAATAATTGTTTCACCTCTCCTGGCCTGGAATAAAGTATTTTTGAAAAAAATGTGGAAAATTTACATTTTTATGCAGAATTGTCATTCAGGTCTGGCACTAAAGTGTTGTCACAGTGTTAAAACAATGTCATTCCATGTATTTTCGCTTTGTTACTGGTGGATATGTGTTCAAAAACAGACTTTAATCACGCAGCGTCTGGCGCTCTATGCTATAGCGACCAGATTTAGAACGCTGACGCTGTGTGTGTCTATATTTTTGATAAGTATGGTGTGAGTCACTGAGAGTCGGTCGTACTGAGCTGGCGCTACCTTTCGCTCCCTGCAACGCTGTACTGGTGTTAGAACGCCCAACATACAACACATTCATCAATGCCGGCCAGGTTACTAGAGCGACCGAGACGCTCTGTTACAGCGCCTGTTACCTGCTTACAGCATCTACTAGCGGTCGCTCTAAGAGCCACTATACAGACGCTCATCTGCCGCTACCTGGCGTTAGTAATGAATCAGCCTCTATGTGTTGGGGATAGTTCTATGGGGGTGGCAGAGTTCTGTGACCCTTTACACCACTGATCCCGCCTTGTACATATAGGCCCTTATTTAAGAAGGAATAGCGTCAGGTAGCGCCTGGTTAATGAGAGGTAGCGACAGATACCGACTGGTCAACGCCGGACACGGCACGCAATTACATTTATCAAGCAGAATCTGTTTAGCGACTGGGATAGCGCCATGTAGCGTCTGATTCATCATTTTCACAGCCTCAGCGAACAGTGCCAACGTTCAGCCTTGCACAGCGCCAGGTATGACCTCTCGCTACCTGTCGCTCACCCATACATTTCAATGGACGATCCTTTTCTTCTCTTTAAACAGGTTTTTTTTTTTTCGAAAAAATCACAAATAATTATTTGACCTCTACTGGCATTGAAATAGCATTTTTTTCATAATTTTTTAATTTTTTAAATATTTCTTCAGAAATGACATTACAGGTCTGCCATTAAAGTGTTCATGTTACAATGTTGTTACAATGTAATTCCATATGTTTTCGCTTTGTTACTAGTGGATAGATGCTGAAAAACAGACTTTAAACACACCGCCTCCTGCGCTCTGGGCTTCAAACAACTATTTTTCAGCACCAGAGATTTGTGAGGCTGTTTCTTTCCTGAATATGGTGTGAGTCAGTCGCTATGAGCAGTCGCTAACATGCGCTCCCATACAGCGCTGTACAGGTCAAATAGCGACTCCTCACAATGTATTCAACATTACTGAACAGCGATTGAGTCGCTATAAAGTAGCGACTCACGGCCGAGCACTGCGACTACTAGCGGGCGCTCTGAAAATGCCTGCTACAGACGCTCATCTGTCGCTACCTGGCGTTAGTGATGAATCAGCCTGCCAGTCAGAAGCCTGTAACTGTCACCTGAGCCCCTTGCGCAGTTTTACTTTAAGCGCATAAAAAATAAAAAACCCTCTTCTTTTCTTCTGGACACAATCACAGAACAACAAGAGCAGACCAGCTCCAATAATATGCAAATAATTGCTGATTTTTTTCTTTTTTTTTGTGTTCTTGAGCTTGATTAGCCAGCCAATGGAAAATATCTGGAAAACGTATACAATTATTTTAACTGTCATCGCCTGGCAATTGTAATTGACATGATTTGTACAAGAAGCGGTGTAATAACTGAATATATTAAAAAAAACTGAAAAAAAAGGAGGAGGAAAGAAAAAAAAAGGAGCTCATAGCTTGATTACCAGGAGAACATTGCTGGTGCCACAGAATTATTAACAACACAATTATAACTGCATCCTTAGGATACGCTCTTAGCCCTTCCACGCATTAGCGAATCTTGGCTAACGAAGAAAAAAATTAAAGTGCAGCAAATTTCATAGCTCCCGTTGTACCCAATATCATTAAAAATTTATAAAACTTCTCTGCTACATGACAAGTGTTTGGTGTAAATGAGCAGCAGAACAAAGCGTAAACCTTGTTTCTTTTGTGTCTTCCTCCTTGAAGATTTTTTTTTTCTCCTTGCTTCATCTTCATCCTCCCCCCACCATTTTTTCCTACCACCACCACCACACACCGAGCACCTTTCTCCAGCTGAAATATGTAACCATTAGAGACTGACAGCTTGACACATCTTGACCTGTCAGAACATTAATCTCTCCAGTGTTGTATTTTAGAGAGGAGCCAAACTACAGGAAAAATAAGCCGGGGGTTGCAGGGGCTGGAGGCAGATCAAACGCTGCTGGCATTGCCACTTACACAGGCTTTTTGATTTACAATGGAGCTGTCAGAAGCTGATTAGACACTGTTTGTGTGTTTTTTGGAAGACCTAGGGATGTTCTTGTGTTGTACGAGAGCTCCTCTATGTTGTTACGATGGGTAAAAATAAGGCAATAGATCAACAAAATGTTGCAAATTTGAGCAGATTGGGGGTCAATAATTGAAGTAATGGTGAACATCTATTGTTATAACATATGGCACAACTGCCACCATCAAAGTGGAGCTGTCAGAAGCTGATTAGACACTGTTTGTGTGTGTTTTTGGAAGACCTAGAGATGTTCTTGTGTTGTACGAGAGCTCCTCTATGTTGTTACGATGGGTAAAAATAAGGGAATAGATCAACAAAATGTTGCAAATTTGAGCAGATTGGGAGTCAATAATTGAAGTAATGGTGAGCATCTATTGTTATAACATATGGCACAACTGCCACCATCAAAGTGGAGCTGTCAGAAGCTGATTAGACACTGTTTGTGTGTGTTTTTGGAAGACCTAGGGATGTTCTTGTGTTGTACGAGAGCTCCTCTATGTTGTTACGATGGGTAAAAATAAGGGAATAGATCAACAAAATGTTGCAAATTTGAGCAGATTGGGGGTCAATAATTGAAGTAATGGTGAACATCTATTGTTATAACATATGGCACAACTGCCACCATCAAAGTGGAGCTGTCAGAAGCTGATTAGACACGGTTTGTGTGTGTTTTTGGAAGACCTAGGGATGTTCTTGTGTTGTACGAGAGCTCCTCTATGTTGTTACGATGGGTAAAAATAAGGGAATAGATCAACAAAATGTTGCAAATTTGAGCAGATTGGGAGTCAATAATTGAAGTAATGGTGAGCATCTATTGTTATAACATATGGCACAACTGCCACCATCAAAGTGGAGCTGCCAGAAGTTGATTAGACGCTGTGTTTTTAGAAAAACCTAGAGCTGTCCCCTTGTTGTATGAGAGCTCCTCCGTATAATCACAGTAGGTGCGGCAGGTCTGGATATAAGGAGGTAGGTTGTAGTAGGTAGGCATGTCCTGAGGAAGTGACGCTGGTGACGTCACGCAATGCGTAGACGCAGGGGCAGTGGGCTGGTGGTCGTTTTTACATGTAAGTGATTTTCTCTTACCTTTGGGGGTTTCATTTCGGTACCCCTCCCGGCTGGTTCTTGTATTATACATTATATATTTCCTTAGTTAGGTTACATGTTAGGGTGATTAGGCATTGCACTTGCACTTTCATTAATACTGGATATGATGTAACACGTTTGTTTGTTTAAATAATGATTATAGATATGCACTAGAGCACTTTATTATTCTTTGTACCAGCCAGGTATAATTCTGTAATGTTTACCATATTGATTGTATTTACCACTTTCCCCCTGCCCCTTGTATGTGGGTTTTTCTCCCTTCCTTACTGACAATGTTTTGTCTTGGATGTTTTTTAAATTAGTCTTCCGTGTATGTAGTTAATGTGACATTTTTATTAAATAAATGAATTTCTTATTATAAAATAATCAGTAGTGGTGCCATATATTATAGGGGTTGTTTTGGAAGGAGTGGGACATTCCTTTGTTTTTTGTTTACATAAAAAAAGAAGAAGATCATAGAATAAAATATGGAGTAATAGTTAGAATCTATCACGCAACTGTTGCACTTACAGTAATGCTGTTGGTGGGGGTTTTAAAAGACCTAGAGATGATCCTCTGTTGCACAACAGCCTTATGAGTGCACATTTGGAGCAATGGAGGACATCCATTGTTGTGTCATATGAAGCAACTGCCACTATTGCAGTGGGGATGTCAGAAGGTTATTAGACACAGTTAGTGTCTCTTTGTAATGGTGAGCATCCTTTTGTTGGGTGATTTGACACAGTTGTCACTAATAGAGATGAGCGAACTTCTTGAAAGTTCGATTCGGGCGATTCGCCGAATTTCCCCAAGAAATTCGGGTTCGCCCGAATCGAACTTTCACGAATCGCTCATCTGAAAAAAAAAATGCCGGCATGGTGGGAGCGGGCAGGCCGGCTACACTGTCAGCTGTCATCAGAGGACGCATCATCAGAGCCTGAGAGCGGCGCCGGCCTCCACGCTCCGACCATGCAGGTAAGTGTTTGCTTTTTAAAAAAATGGCGGCATGGTGGGAGCGGGCAGGCCGGCTGCGCTGTCAGCGTAGCCGGCCTGCCCGCTCCCACCATGCCGGCATTTTTTTCTTTTTATTTCAGGGAAAATTCGATCGGCACGAACCAAAAAAAATTCGGGTTCGTGCCGAATCGAATTTTCCCTGAAATTCGGAGCGAATTCCGGTTCGTCCGAACCGGTTCGCTCATCCCTAGTCACTAATATAGTGAAAAACACAACTTTTTTGGGGATATCCCCCGTCCTGTGTTTATGTTTTTTAACTATGTATTGTGCTGTTATGTGCCATCTTTTTGTTTATTTATTTAAAAATTTATGAAATAAAATATTGTAATTTTATTATTTGAGTGCGGCTCATTTAGGGGGGATTATTTTTCTGGGATTAGTCTTGGACCCCAGTGCTATATTATATTATTTTTAATATACTGGAAATACTTTAAGGTCCTTAGATACTGTTTGCTCTTAAAAATAGTTAGCAATGTTTCTGTGTCGCACAAGAGCAGAATGAGGCCCAACATTTGGAGTAATGGGAACATCCTTTGTTCCGTCATATGGCACAGCTGTCACTAATACAATGGAGCTATGTTGTACCCAAGCTCCTCTGTGTTATCACAATGGGTAAAAATTAACAATGTGTCAACAACATGTTGCAAATGTGAAAAGATCAAGGACAAAGTTTGGAGACATGCCATATGACACAACTAACACTATTATAGTGGAGCTGCTGAAGTTTATTAAACAGAGCGTGTTTTTAGAAACACCTAGAGATGTCCCTTTATTGTACCAGAGCTCCTTTATGTTGTCACTTTGGGTACAAAATATTCAATGGGTTAACAAAATGTTGCATATTTGAGGAACAAAAATTGTGTAATGGTGAGCATCCACTGTTGTGTCTTGCTACATGAGCGGCATTCCACACAGAATCTGAAGTGCTCTGTTCTATACGACCAGCATCAACATCTTGAGTAAGTTCACCAGTGGACGAAGCACATTGATGTCAGGCGTGTGGAAGGAAGTGACATAAGCATCTCAGTGCAAGGCCTGGCTTTGGATGCTCACATGTGTGGCAGTAGAGGAGGGGGCAGTGAATTAGAGCAGGGGGTGATTCAGTGCAGGACACTGCTTTGGATTGCTCTAGTTGTGTTAAAAAGCCGCTTTACTTTGCTGTTTATGAGTATTATATGTGTTTTCTTAACTAACAGTTTGATGTTCCTCTTTAATAAAATGTAGGACCAAATAGAGTGGGCACACACAATGGTCACCATTATATTGACCCTCACCCTTGAAGCGGCATGGGAGCCGCGTGTGCGGGTGGATTATACCGACCTTGACCCTATGATCGTATACCCTGGTTTGTGAGATTCATGTTGTATTGTTTGTCGGCACTTCATACTGCATATTTATTTTGATATTTTTTTCACATGGTTCACACTTAAGTCTCTTGGATTAGGTCTGTGCAATATATTTAGTATAACGATACGTGTTTATATTAATTCATTTAGGTTATGTTGATGTGTTTAAATTAGTCATTTAGGATACGCTGATAGTTTTTTATTTTTTGTCATCACCTGTTGTGTGGGGTTGTGGTTTCATGTTGTATTGGTAGTTGTGTGTGAATGGATTCTTGGCACATGCATTATTAGGAATTGGTATGCACTATAGCTCTTTATTTTTCATACATTATTATTTTCAGTAGTAAGTATAGGCAGGATATAGTGTAATGTTCTTTTGTGCCGGCATAAAATATTTAACTTAGGGTGAAAAATGATGGGCCATGTTACCATGGGGTATTAATTATTTGGATACACCCGTTTGGGTATCAACTATTGGAGAATATTGGTCATGCTCAGTTGTTTTTAATTGTTTGTGGTTTATGTGTTTTTAGCTTCCTTTTGTATTGCATCAATAATAAAAGAATTTTGTATAATAACTTTTCACTAAGTTGTGGTGCTCCTTTTTTAGAGATAGGTGTGCTCATATGCATGTCCGCTCTATTATTGTTGTTTAGGTCACCGTTATAGTGGAGCTGTTGGACACTGTTCAGGTGTTTTCAAAAGAGCTAGAGATGTTTTTTCTGTTGCATGAGAGCAAAATGAGCTCTGCATTTGGATTAATGGAGAACATTCTTTGATTTGCCATATAAAATGACTGCCACTAATAGAGTGGAGCTGACGGAGGGTCCTCAGATACTGTTTTGGTGTTTTTGAAACACGACAAACAGCGAGTGTTGGTTGTGCACCCCATAAATTCTGGGGCACATTCTCGCCAGAAACTGCGAGGCTTCTGAGCACCTGACCCACCAGAAGCTGCTGTGAAGGAGAAAAGGTGGGCAACTTTTTAAAATAAATGTGGGTTTACAGTACCTTTAAATACTTGTATTGCATATTATCGGAATTATTGTTATAGAGGTGAGCCGCGCAATTGTTTCCAGCACCATTCTCTCTGATTTGAAAGGAAAATGATCTCATCGGATGATTATTTCTTTCATTAGCAGAAGCGTCACGATACATTGTATCACACTTAACACTTCAAAATAATTGTTTCTTCTAGTGGTCACTGAGTTGCCATGGAGACCACCTGTCACCTAGCTCTTATAGCTAAATAACATGCTGGTTTGACAGCGGCATCACGCGTTTTCCCGCAATGCTGATGGTCGGTGTTTAGCATAAGGGAGGGTGCACTTCTCCCATCACCCCGTAATGGGACTTAACAAAGTTATCTGTGCAGATTGCACTTGTAAGGCCGAGATATTTTTCCAAGGTCTCCCCAGAGTCTGGAAATTTTAATTAGCGTGACAATTTTCCCGAAATTCTCCAAAGAAAATCACCGCAAGTGGATTTCCGAGAGTGAGAATTGGGGATACATTGACACCAATTAAAGGCTGGTTGTTAATTATGCCAATTTCACTTGATGGCGATATACAGAGACCAGGATTCTTTTTTTATTATTATTATTAGTGCTTGTTTTTTGCTTTATTGTTCTGTATGGTTACACAGGAAAGGTGTGTTTTCAAAGATGGAGGATATTGTAAATTAGATCTGCAAAAAAAAAGAGAAACATATCTTCCCTCTTTTAAAACGAATTGTTTTGTATAATATTGTATAATATTTGTATAATATTGTTCTTAATGTTGTTTGGTCATCCTCCATGCCCTGTCTAAAGTAATTACTAAAAATAATACACACAAGTAATATACACATTATTTTAATACAATTATGGGAGGCTGTATTTGGCTATAGGGTACATTATTAGGTATTTTTACCTGGTAGAGATCTCTGCATTAGAAGGCTCTTTATATCGGAAAGGCAGTGCCTCCTTGGTACCTATTTCCAATAAGGATAGAGCCAGCACTGGGCAGACCTGGGCAAGTGCCATTCAGAATCAGAGTAGGCTATGGAGAAATTCAAAGCAAGCAAATAATGGAAAACGGGTGCACACTGATGGTCAAAAAAATGCGGTCGGTGCAAAGACCGGGGTATCCCACACCCCTTAAGCACTGAAAAAAATCGCTGGAAAGGTCAGCACTCCATAAAATATTACATTTATTTGGATCCTCTAAAGAAAAAAATCCAGAACAGCATTAAAAGATGAAGATCAACAACCCAGGCAGCGGTCTAACGCGTTTCGGACTGCCGTTACGGTCCTTAATCATAGATAAAAGGTATATAAATCGAAGACATATTTATGCAAAAGAATGTAAGAACAGACTTACCCCCAGGCGGCTGCGTCATGGACCCCTCGAGGGTGCCGTCGGGGTGATGTCAGCGCCGGCGACAGCGGCGCCCCAGCCAATAGCACATGGGAACAATGACCAATCAGTCCTCACCCATTGGCCAAGCCGAAGGCCAGGCTGGGGCACCGCCATGGCAACGGCAGGGACGCCACGCCGGAGAATGTAAAGACTCGGTGCGGCGTCTCAGCCGACGAAAGCAGCACGCCAGCTGGAAACAAGCAGCAAACCAGCTGGGGTGCCGCCATGGTAACGGTGGAGACGCCACGCCGAGAAATGTAAACAATCGGTGCGGTGTTTCAGCCGACAACAGCAGTGCACCAGCTGGAAGGAAAAAAAGGCACACGCCGGAAGGGACAACCAGGTTCTAGCTGAAAACGGGCAGTGAACCAGCTGTGGCGCCGCTAGACATCGGCGGAGACGCCACCCCGAGAGGGCACCACTAGAAGGGAAGTGGGAAGGAGGCCAGCACTTACCATGGGGGAAAGAAACAAGGCAAAAAGACATTAATCATACACAGGGATAATTCAGGCAATATAAGTCAATATAAAATCCAAAATAAAAACCAATAATATGCAATATGGAGAAATTCACCAGTGGGCTCCACTCACTGGACTAAGCCAGGTGACCAGTGGGGACCAGCAGGTAAAAAAGCAGCAAAGACCAGGGGATGATTGGCAACAATGGTGGACCTGTCAATAGCAGCAGCAAAGAACATGACTGGTGGCAGTGGAGAAGATAGTGGGAACAGGAGTGCTATCAGCAGCAAAAGAGCACCCATTGGTAGCAGCATAAATGAAGTGTGACAAGATGATTCATGTGACTTGACACACAAAATGGCCCACTGAAATTCTCTTGCCCGTGGGCCCACATAAACCTGGAGCCGAACTAGAATGAGGAAAAAGAGAAATGATGTAGCAGAGTAGGCCAGAGTATCCAACAGCACTGTCTGCAGGTGAAGTGATCAACCTCAACAGACACAGCACAGAAACTAGGTTTTGGAGTATGTGTGCTCAGGAGGCACGGAGGGCATTTGCCCTGGGTGCAGCAGGTCCAGGGGGCGCCAAAAGAGGGCCTGGGCACATGTAGGGGGGTGCCATTTCGAGGCTTTGCCCTGGCTGCCAGAAAGCCTAGCTATGCCTCTATGTGTGCTCACCCTTCAAAGCAAACCTTCAGTCAAAAATCAGACAGAAATACTTTGGTGTTGCGATTCTAGGCCGGCTGCTGGCTTTCCGCTGGGGCATCTTGAATCGGAATGCCCTACTATGTTGAACCCCCCTGGGTCGCCGGTAATCTCTTAACTTTCCATGGTCCAGTGGTGCATGTGCAGGCTGTCGTCCAATGTAATTCAGCAGACGGCCCTTAATGTTTTGAATAGTGAGCCTGCCCTGCTGTATCCCCTGCATCTGGTGATTCACATGTGGGGGAATGGTCAATTGCACAACATGTGGCTGAACAACCCAGTTTTTTACTTAATTGACTTTTGTCCATATAACCTGCTTTTATATTTTTAAATAGTCATTTGCATCTTTTTGCTTTTGAAAGGACTCTTGAATTATGGTAAGCTTCCTTCCGATGTGTGCAGTGGCGTTCTTGAAACCACCAGAGGCAGGGTCAGATCAGTGGCAACTTTTTGTTTAAAAAAATAAATAAATAACAGCACTCGGCGGGTCGTCTCCAGCGAGTGAGGGGTGCCGTTGCAAGCGTGCAGCAGATAGGATGCCACTGTAGCCAGCTGCTGCAGAATCAGTGCTCAGCTCCATTCAGTTATGCAAGATACCGAGGCCGATTCATTAATAGCGCCAGGCAGCGACAGATGAGCGACAGTAGCGTTATTTTCACAGCGCCCGCTAGTAGTCGCTGTGCTTGGCCGTTGTTCAGCTGTTGACAGCGACTCCGTCGGTGTGCGGTAATGTTGAATACGGGGTTAGGAGTCGCTGTTTGACAGGTTCCGCGCTGTATGGGAGCGCATGACAGCGAATGGCCATAGCGAACGGCTCCCAGCATATTCATTAACAAATCACGCTCAAAAAATTCTCGCGCTGTGAAATGCTTGTTTAAACCCCAGAGCGCTGGCGGCGATGGATTAAAAGTCGTTTTTTAACCCCCAAACAACCATATTTTTGGAAAAAAAAAAAAAAAAACATGTTTTTCAAAACATTTTGTAATATGAATACATTAATATCAGACCTGTAATATCAATTCTGCACAAATTTTTTTTTTTTTTTTTTACCTTAAAAAAATATATATAACATTGCAGAAGTGGTCACAGAATTTTTGACATTTAAAAAAAAAAAAAAAAAAAAAAAAAAAAAAAACATTAATAGCAATTAATTAAGAATATTTAAAGATTGCTCCATTGAAATGCATTGGAGAGCGCCAGGTAGCGAGAGGTCATACCTGTCGCTGTTCAAGGTCGCTCGCTGGCGCTGTGGGGTGAGGCTGGAATAATGATGAATGATTCGCTATCTGGCGCTCTGTCAGTCGCTAAGCAGGATCGGCTTGATAAAAGTGTGATTGCGGAGGGGAGCCGGCGTTCTCGTGGCGGTGAGCGTCATTACCGTTCGCTCACCATTCGCTACCTGGCGCTATCCCTTGTTAAATAAGGGCCACCGTGACATCACAGCAGCTAGCGAGCTGCATGGTGCAATGCGAGCCACTGGGTGCATCCCCACTCACCTCTAGCTGGGGGTGTGCCCGGGTCAGCCAACCACAAATGGCTGGCCCTGTTATGCATCTAACTAAAGGTATAGCCATGCCATGACCTGCGCATGCGCCATTGGAATGAGGTTAGGTGAGCAGCGATTTAATGGTGTTTCACACAGTGGGGCATCCTAGTTTGAGATGCCACAGGGAGTAGAAATTGGACAGCCATATGGGCAATTCCCAGACAACTTTCTATGCCATGGGAGGACAATGCCAGGTTGCCCTTCTGTGCTTGCGTGCCCACAGTGCATGAGCAGGCTGCGGCAACATTGCCATCAAAGTGCGTTAACATTGTATTTCGCTATACAAAATTTGTCTTTGATTAGGGCTCCCAGACACAGTTTTGTATGGGGCCCCACAAATGATAAGCCAACCCCTGGCTGTGTGTATCGCCCCCAACCTAGAACACTTATTCTTTGTTCCCATAAGGCATGCAAGGGCTGTCGGACAATCACTGGTACACATTCCATTCAGCTTTTGCTTTTGCTTTTGCACTCAGAGCAGCAAGAAAAGATGAATGGAGTGCGCATGCTGGCTGCACCACCTACTCCTGTGTACCCATGCTTGGCTTTTCTTAATGGTTGGTGCAGATGAAGATAGAAAGAGGTCAGGATGCCCGATGCATCCAAATTGGGATGCCCCACAAAGAGGAACCCCACTGACCCTAGAGTCTTATAGACGTGCGTCCTTGTGTGTACTGCCAAACATACATACGTGCACTCCCAAACGTCCTTGTGTGTACTGTCAAACATGCATGCGTGCACTTCCAAAAGTTCATGCGTGCACTCCCATACGTCCATGCACTCACTCTCAAAGTGCATGCGTGCACTACGGATTTCCATGTGCTTACTCTCAATGTGTATGCTCTCACTCCTAAATGTGCATGCACACACCCCCAGGTGAGTAGGTAGAGGGGCGGACAGGTGTACAGGTGCGTGGATGGGCAGATGGGTTGTTAGGCAGGCGGCAGTGGGTGGATGGGCAGGCATAAAGGTGTGTTAGGTAGGTGGGCAGGCAGCTAGGTAGTCAGGAAGGTAGGTGGGTGGACTGGTTTGCATACCTGCAGGCAGGCTCCTCTCTACTGGTGGTGGCACCGATACAGCTCCTTTTCCCGGTCCCAATGGCGGCAGCTCCTTCGGCCTGCTAAGGCTGCAGGGGCAGCAGCTCCCTTCCACTACTTGGGTGGCAGGGGCAGCGGCTCCTTTTCCCAGCTTGGATGGGGGCAGGGGCACCGTTCCCCAGGCTTGTGTTGCAGGGACAGTGGCCCCTTCCCCCCAGTTTGGGCACTGTGGGCAGGGGCTCCTTTTACGCAGCCTAAGCGGCCGGGCAGTGGCTCCTTTCCCCCGGCTTGGGTGGTAGGGCAGCGGCTTGGTTTCTTCCAGCTCCGCTAGCAGGAGGCTGGGCAGGGGGAGGGAGGGGTTAGCTGGGCTTCGTGGCAGCTCATTCAAGCCAGATGTGGGGGAGGGGCTTGGTTCCATTATGAGACCACATCGGTGAGGTGTGGCCAAAGCTGAGGTTATTTCTCCTTTCAGGGCACCAACCTGAGAAGATTGTCAGCACTGGAGTAAATGTTTGGAGGAATCCCTTTAAATTCATTGTCCAGGCACACTCAAATAGTTTCCTATTGTGTAGGTATACACATGGCAAGGTTTTTATGCTTCACCTTTTTGAAAATGATGCCAGAGTAATTATAAAACAAAGTTTCCTCATGTTGTGCTGTCCTCTGTGATGGGTCCAATCTAGCCTTTCACTAACAGAGGTGGTGTCAACCTGAACAAGAGCCTCAGGCTTAAGTTAGTGGTCAGGATCGGGGGGGGGGGGGTTGCTGGAAGCAGCAAAGATGAAGAATTTCACCGACCAGAGCAAAGAAGTCACAGAAGTGCTTCTGCTCACACAAACGTGCACTGCACTGTGCACGCTCATAACCAAGGACTTGAGCATGTACCTTCATACCTTGATGGTGTTCTGGTTCAACGGGTGCGTTCCCAGATGCCTACATAATCAAGAAAGTGATTGGTATGCCAGGTGGCGTATACGCAGTCTGGCACCAACAGGCTGCAGTGCATGCATGTATACGCTTGTGCGTTCTGCACATGCGTATAGGCCTGAAAGGAGGCCCAGGGCACAACGAAGATGACCAGATCTTTGTAGAATTGATACCTGCCACCTGCTCCTGTGTCATGATAAAATCTGGTTTTGCCTCTCTCTGCTGACTACCCGCTTTGGCTCTGACCGCTTGCTTAGATTGCCCCCTTTGCCTCTGACCCTGTGCTTTAGATGACACCCCTGCTCTGGTTTCTGACCCCTGGCTTTGGATGACTAACTCCTCTGGCTTTTTGAACCCTGGCTCTGGATTTCAAATACACTGGCTTTGGATTCCCTCACTCTTTTTCAGTCTTCTTCACTACATTAACTGGACTTTCTATATACTGAATTTTGGGCTCACAGGCCTCAGGTGGTGGTCTTTGTCTACAACTGCCTAATCTCCAACAAGGAATGTGACACAAGGAGACAGCATGGGACTGACAGTGCATCAGATTGATTGACTTGTAAATCCCTTATAACTAATACAGGACCCTTTTTATGACTATTTGGATGGAATTCCTATTTCCTTGTTAAAACTTATAGATACTCAAGTAAAAAGAACCAAGACACCAAGGCCACATTCAGGATCTTCAGACTCTCTGGGCGATCTTGAAGATCTTCAGAATCGCCAAAGGTTTGAGTCCCCAGTATATATTCCAGTTGGTAAATCAATTGTCAGTTAGCCATTTAACCTAAAAAAGAAACGGCATTTGTATTTTTTACATTTTTGTTTTTCAAATTTGACTATAGAATTATGCTAAGCTTCCATTTTGAATACAAATAGCGACCAGCTGAATTTTAATTCTGCATTTCTCCATCCAATAATTTCACAGCCCAGTTTACAAACCCGTGTCGGTTTTAAGAATAATACCTTCGTTTTTCAAGAGGCTTTCCATCACTGAGAACCTTTCTTCCCTTGCCTTATGCACCAGCAAACATACTGATGCAATTTAAAGGTCATGTTCTTTTCAAACTGACAAAGCCCTCCGAAATTTTGACAAGAGTCCTTCCAAGAGCCGCACCACTTCCAATGAAATGGAATTAAGTTCAGCATCAGTTGGTGTTAGCGCGATCATGTGAGCTGATTAGAACGAGTAACCATGGAGAACAGTGATTCTAGGTGTGACTGACAACCTTTCACGTCTATAGGAAGTGGCCTTGACGTGAAATAACCAAGTTAGAGAAAAGGCAATGGAAAAGGGCTAGAGGTAAGCAAAATGGCTCTAGACTATGAAAAATAAAACAATTATATAATATTATTACAATTTTATATTTGTGCTAATTGCTACTTGCCTCTAAATTATAGATATATGTGCGTTACAGGTGCGTGCATTACATATGTACTTGTTTAACTTTTTTAATGCTCATAATAATGCACATAGCATGTGGGTCATTCTACAGCCAGGAGCTCTTCTGTATATAGTATGCTTAAAGCTGACCAAAACCACCCCAACCCCACCCCACCCCAGGTACATTACCATTTGGATGTTTTCTGTCCTCGGTGTTGCTTGGTATTCCTTTTATAGTGTTTTTAATTTTTTTTTCCCAGGTATGCCATTGGATGCCGTTGGTTTCTGTCAGGATACCCTTATTATAAACTAGATGTTTAAGCCCCCACTCTGCCCCTTTCATTGCAATCTCATGCTGGGTGCAATTAGCGTCTACTGAAAATAGTGCTAGAAGGAAGATAAGAGCCAAAGCTTTAACGTTTTCCTTAACTTCCCTCCAATTTTTCCTTCGAAGCCAAAATTGGTTGTGAGGATTTTATCCAATTCATTTTAATTTAACCTGCTATAGGAGGTGTTTCTTCCACTTTAAGGTATATTAATGGGTTAGTTACCAGTGTTGAGAAAATCTTCCAAGACTTGTGGGACCTGAAATTAGTTTTGGTCTGGATTCATTTGTTCTGGCATCAAAAGTCACTTACATGTCCCCAAAAGCCATAAAAATGGTTAAACATTCTTAGTTAAAAGGAGTTTCAATTGCCCTGAAAACTTGTAAAACATTATATAAAAAAATATTGAATTGCAAAAATGTATCTCAAATTAATCCCTAAAGTTTTGTATTTTATATGGTCTGAAATTTAGACGGGATTTTATTCAAGGCAACATTGATTCTCTGTTACCAAGGATAGGACTCTTACTCTCAACTCTCAAGTACATTTTTCACACACTTGGATAAAGGGGAAAGAAGACATACTGCGTTTTCATAACGTTATTTGGTATTCCATATACACAGACCAGTAGGGCAGGTGGCTTATGGTGCAGGGGGACCCTATCCTTTTTCTATTTATCCTAAACCTTAACCTTTTGATGTATACTTTGTCTATCTACTTTCTTGGATCCATGAGTTCATCATTTGGCACTTTGAACTGGTTGACTGGACTGGAGACCCCTGGAACATGGGACATTTTCCATCTCTCTCAACCCTTTACCTTTTGTTGTTACCAAAACCTTCCACGACAAGAAACTTTTTTCCGCATTGGCCACCATTTAACTTATCAGCTGTCTTTTACCCAATGCTTGTGATGTTATATTTTACCTTTTGTTCCTTTATCTAGAACATACATCTTATTTTTATGTAATTATGTACGGTATATGTCAAGCTGATGCAGGGTGAGTACTGAGAGTACTAAAGCCTGCTGTGAGCTGACAGATAACATGGCTACAGGCAGCAGAGACGTTCCAAGCTTATCTCAACCTGGAAACACAGAATCCACCCTTGTCTTCATTTGACCCCCCCCCCCCCCCGGAAATGGGTTTAAATATAAATAGTCTTTTGGTTTTGGGTGAATCCGAAGAATTCTATGGTAAGATTCTGATGAGTCTGGTGCACTTTGGATTAAGCAAGTTGGATTAAACAGAATAGATTCAAAACCAAAATGAATCTCATAATCTGATAAATCAGCATGACATAAATCTTGGAAGATTCAATCATCTCTATGGGATTATATAACTTATTTTAAAGTCTGAAGCTGTGTGATTATTGTTACTTGATTTAACAGTTGGCGGCCTCTAGCTTCCAACAATAGGGATTCTATTGGTAAAAAGGATTGCTGGGCTTAGTGTGAGACACCCGAGTTTAGAGATGATCTTTGGGGGGACCACGGTATCAGCAGAATGCATTTTCTTTAACTGGGTTCTGTCCCTTTGTGGTTAGACACCATGTTCATCCGGCCCAACTTATGTATCCTTTTTATTGGCTTAAAGTTGTTATACAGTAGAAGCTAGTATGCCATGCTGAGTGTGTTCACTTTAGTCTCCCCATAGGCAGTGTATGCTGCTAAGTCTGAAGTTATCCTTTATTAGGCGTTTAAATCCACTTGTATTGTACATTTGTTATGTATATTGTATCCTTTGTCTCTTTATTTTTCACAATAATCTACAAACCCACCATGTATTCCAACAGGCTAGACTGGAAACATCCAAAGGTGCATTCCTGAACATTAAGGAAGGGGTTCTACAAAGGATTTATTAGCTTAAACTAGTTTTTTGTATCTGCCAAGAAGATGGGAGCCTGCGTTTGAACTATTTTGTTTATCTGCCTGACACTGAAATCATTCATCAGAATTTAAATCAATTCAGTTTCATACGTTTAAGACTATATTAATTTCCAGTGTGCTCTTTGAAGTGGCCTGTCAAGTAAAGTAAAATACAGATCAACGTAAGTAATTATCCCGATGTTCTGTGCTAATACATCTCCCTTTTTATGTTGCAAAGAGCAAGGATGTATCCAACTGACCTAAAATAGAATTCGTTTAATGTCGAGGATTCCTTACATATTACAGATTTTCACATACATATTACCCACATATATGGGCAACAAGAAGAAAATTGGACATCAAAGAAAAATCTCTAAAACTTGGTGAAGAGGAATATAAAGTTTACAATAAAGACTATCAAGGGATTCAAAATATTTTGGCATCAAAGTTGTAAGGGGGTAATCTAAACGTAAATTTTTTGGCTCAAGGTAACTGTAGGATGCCATCTGTCTGTTGTATACATTTATTTGTTGTACATGAAGTTCAGCTCAATGACAGGCTTATTTCTTCTTTAAAACAACTGTCCCATGATAAAGTACACCACAGAGGTTGATTTGTGTTTTTGTTCCTAATTGTTTCTTAACCTAATTTTCCTTGACAAGTCTGACCTAGTGCCCATCTGACTTTACTTCCAGCTTGGTATCTTGCTGTAGAACTTGGATTTACTGAGACTTGACTTTCCTTTCTTTGACTGTTCCTTGTACCACTACATGGAACTCAGTCTTCTGGTGAGGCATAAAGCAGGAACTCACTAGATACTTAAAAAGCATTAATAAACTTTGTAAAATATGAACATTTAGAAAATGTGGATAGAAGCTATCTGGACCCATCATAACCAGCCCGGGGCCAGATATGGGCGCTTGTAGGAACAGGGCGCAGGGGCCAGCTTTTGTGGCCCCCCCACCCTGCAGCCTACAAGGGCACATACCCTCTGTGGGCCAGGGCTCTTCTGCCCCCCCCCTGGGCTTTGGGGAGGCAGGTAATTGGGGGTGCCGGGGGTTAATGGCAAGTCACCCGCTAGTTGCAGGTGACTTGCCAGGCCCCAGCCTTGTGAACTGGTATAGGGATCTCATGGACCCCTTACCAGTTCACAAAGGGTTAAAATGTAAAAATTAAAACACAGACACATAATAAAAAAATAACATTTATTTTTTTTTTTTCTTTACTCACCTCCGATCCTCCTCTGTCCCGGCGATCCCCGATGACAGCTGCCGGGTGGAGGGAGCCTGGGGGGGGGGGGCAAGGGATCACAGCACTCTTCCCCCTCCAAACTCTCTCCTCGGAGACGTCACCCGGCCCCGCCACCAGGAAGTGGGGGAGAGGGCGATTTCACCCACAGAAGAGCCCGGGGAGGGTGATTGGAGGCCCCCCGGTGAAGAAGAGACCCGGAGGGAGGCACCGCGCCCAAAGCGAGGGGGGAAATTCAAGCATGTAACACCTACGTGCTTGGCACTTAGGTCCTGGACAAGCCAGCACGTATGTGTTACGTGCTTGGCACTTAAAGGGTTAAGCCAGTGTGTTGGCAGGTGATCCAAATTCAAAGTTGGAGTTCAAACCAATAGTCGTGTGTGGGCAACAAAGGTTCAAAGGCTGAGAAAAGGTTCAAAGTCAGCTCAAAGATTAGACTGGAAAAAGTCGGCCACAGACACCACAGAAGAAGATTTGCTGGTTGTTTTCTGGAGGAAATTCTTGCCTTTTAAAAGCGATTACGCATTGGATTTCCTTTGATCTGACATGTATTGGTGGTCCTTGTGTTGGCATCAAGATTATACATACATTAAAAAAAGTTTATGGGCCTTATTCATGAAGGGATAGCGCCAGGTAGTGCCTGTACAGTGGCAGGTAGCGCCAGATAGCGGCAGGTGAACGCCGGAGACGGCACGCAATTACACATTTATGAAGCCGAATCTGGTGAGCGACTGGAACAACGCCATGTAGCTTACGATTCATCATTATCCCAGGCTCAGCGTACAGCGCCGGCGTTCTGCCTTGCAGAGCGCCACATATTACTTGTTGCTACCTGGCGCTCTCCCATACATTTCTATGGATGATCCATAAATCCCTTTCCTGATCCCAATTTATTTTTTTTTTTTTTTATAAAATCTCAAAACTTTCTGACATATATCCTAGCCTAGAAAATGACATTTGTGAAAACTTTTTTGTTTTGTTATATTTTTATGCAGAATTGTCCTTACATGTCTGGTATTCATGTTACAATGTAATAACAATGTAATTCCATATGTTTTCGCTTTGTTACTAGTGGATACATGTTAAAAAACAAACTTTTATCACACAGCTTCTGGCGCTATGGGCTACAACAACCCGATTTTGAGCGCCGGCGATGTTTGAGGCTGTTTTTTTTTATAAATGTGGTGTGAGTCGATCGCACTGAGCTGGCGCTACCGTTCGCTCCCATACAGCGTAGTACTGCAACTGACACATCCTATTCATCAATGCCGGCCAGCGACTGAGGCGCTCTTAAACAAAGATCCATGGCGGAGCACAGCGACTACTAGCGGTCGCTCTGAAATCCTCGCTACAGATGCTCATCTGTCGCTACCTGGTGTTAGTAATGAATCAGCCTGCCCATTGTTTTTCCATTTCTTGTTTGCTATGCCTTGTAGATTCAGTAGTGGGTCCAACAAACACCCACGTTTTTACTTAGGGCCTTATTTATGAAGGGAGGTAGTGACTCTTTAGCGACAGGTAGCGAGAGGTATCGACAATAGTATCAGCTCCAGCACGCAATTACACATTTATGAAGCCGATCCTGTTTAGCGACTGAGATAACGCCATGTAGCGTTAGATTCATCATTATCCCAGCCTCAGCGAACAGTGCCTGCGTTCAACCTTGCAGAGCGCCACGTATTACCTCTCATTTCTCATGCCTTTTTTTTTTTTTCCAAACTACAAATGTGGTAGACATTATTCCTGAACTGTATGTAATGTTTCCTATTTTTTTTTTTTTTCTGAAAAGTTAATTTATAGTGTGCCATTCAAATCTTAAACTCACACCCCTACCCCAATGTCATTCCCGTTATTTTTACAGCTTTCATTTTTGTTTCCACCACAAAAAAATCATTTTAATCTAACCGTGTCTGGCGCTCTATCCCGCAGTCAGCCAAAAAACAGCGCCCACGCCGTTTCATACAAATTTCTTGTTGAATCTGGGTTAGAGCACCGAGGACCAGTTGCTATGACCAGTCGCTACCTGTCGCTGGCTGTGGCGCTGTACTTTTGATACATGGGTTTTTTTTTTCCCGGTTATTCCCTGTAACACCAAGAGTCGCTGTTGTTGAATAAGCAGCAAACAGTTTTGCGCTTCTAAGTGCACTAGCATGAACTTGAAAACATTATTAAAGTTAACATTTACGCATTAGTTATTAGAATTTGAAACACATTGTTACCCCTAACATTCTTGAAGCATTCTAATTTGTCCCAACCTGTTATTTTTAAAACATATTCATATATATATATATATATATATATATATATATATATATATATATATAGACATGTCTTAATGTATGGGTTACTATCTATGTAATTACGTACCAAACACAAAATTGTAAAGATAAACCAAAATGTATTAAATTAAATAAAGGCAAAACAAATTTTAGCATCATTTGTTTTGCTTCCAAAAAGTAAATACATTTTAGTCCCTGGGTGGCCTTGTTGGTGCTGAGTCATTTGTAGGGGCGGTGTTGGGGGCCAACAGTGCAGTAAAAAAAAATAGACTGCTGCTGTATTAGCTGATGTAACAATAACAAAGTTTCGTTCTGGCGCTCAATGGATTGATGTATTGCATGCAACAATTCTGGCTGGGGTTGGTTGCGAAGATCCCGTACTTCTTGCCTCAGGTCACGTATTTGTTCTTGGTCCACTAGCGATTGTGTTTCCAATGCCGCAATGCGTTCCTGGAGTCTATCACGCGGCTGTTGGCGTGTAGGCCTCCAGCATCCGGCTCCCTAACTCATAGAGCTCAGCACTGGTGGGGGCAGCTCTGGAAGTTGGTTGTGAAGTAGGCTAAAAGAAAAAGCAAGATATTAGATTCCAGGTTGTATTTTGCATATAAAACTCTAACAAACACATCTATGGTTAGATTAACATGTACCGTTGGTGCTGGCTCTGAAGCCTGACCACATCCTGGGTTGGCGTCAAGGATTCCTCCTAAGATCAAAGTATGTTGTATGTTACATGGGTTTACATGAGTGTCCAAAATACATGTAAACTTTGCTCAACCATAACCAACTAATCAATGGTACCTGAGTGTGGTCCTCCTCAAATAGTGCAGGCATCTGGCTGCCAGGAAGGGGCAAATCATCATCCGATAGTGGCGGCAACATCACATTCATCCGATAGTGGCGGCAACATCACATTCATCCGATAGTGGCGGCAAAAGTTTTAATTTTTTTTGGTTAGTATTGTGTGTCTACTTTGTCTAACCTGTATAGAGTGAATACCTGTAAAATGTTACCCATTGGTCAAAACACACACCCTTTACATATATATTAGGGAAGAAAGCTCTTTGTTAAAACAATCAAGGTCAACTCATTGTGTTGCCACAGATCATAATCACATATATAAAAAACACACATACCCGCCACATCGGAGATGTCCAGACTTAGCCCATCACTAGAGCTTTGCCCTAAAAATACATGGGTCATACCAAATGTCAATAGGCCCACAACATTTAATGAGATACAACATCCTTACATAACAAAATTCAAACACATTCTTAACCTATTCCCTAGCAGCTGCATTGTGAAGGGCCCTTTCAGGACCAGCACTTCCTGAATTCGGGCCTAACAACAGAAAGCATAATTGTTATTACTTTGGGCTGCCATAGTATTGTTAATGTAAATTTATTTGAATATCACCAAAATCACAAATCATGTATTTAACAGTTTCCTTGTTTCATCACTCTGAACTAGTATCCATTTTTTGCCCAAACAGAAACAACTATCCAGCTTGGAATGTGAGGTCTCATGGTTTGCCATTTGGACATTTTAAAATATACACATTCAAAAACAAAATGCACAAAGGATACAGTGTGCTTTGCACTACACACCAACAGGGTCCTGTAGGCCTGCAACACAGGAAGTGGGGGAAGCTGGGACTTGGTCTACAAATGAAAAGCATTCTTGAGCTACATCCAGACATTTAAATTACTTTAGGAGAACCCACATTGACACATGCACTTACTGGCATCCAAAGAGTATGTAGACTCATGAGGAGGGCTGGGGGAAGGGCAGGAATCTGGGACCCCTCATCATCAGAGTCCTGCGAGTCCTCATGTGCCACTATGCATAAACAAAGAGAAATATTTACTTAAAATGAGGGTATTTACAAATATGCTTCTACATGATTTGCAACAATCATTTACAAATTAATCACAATGTACCTTCACCCCAGCCTGTGGTGTCATCCCCAGCATCCACATCCTGCAGGCAACAAAGTGGAATCTTGCACTTCAGCATCTCCTCATATGGCCTGTATTTACTCTTTGGAGCCTGCTTCGTCCCACTGTCAACAAGAAGATCAGACTTCATCTTTACCATATGGGCCCTTTGCAAAGTGTAGAAGTGTTTCTTGCAGGCTGTGCCACTACGTGGATATTGAGC
The DNA here is from genome assembly GCA_027917425.1 of Gastrophryne carolinensis. Lineage (NCBI taxonomy): Eukaryota > Metazoa > Chordata > Amphibia > Anura > Microhylidae > Gastrophryne > Gastrophryne carolinensis. Next base: position 22,003,044 of record CM051241.1, on the reverse strand, counting down.
AGTGCTAGTAAGCTGCTCACCAATGGCATCCCACAATTTGCTCCTTTCTTGTTTGCCTAAACACTGACTTTGGGAGCCAAATAATAACTCCCATTTAGCCAGTGTCAGATGCACAAGAGTATTATTATCCGCCAAATTAAATTCTGGCTCCCTCTTGGCATAGGCACGCTTGGGCTTGGGTGGGGCTTCACCTTCAGCCTGTGCCCTTTTCCTTGAGGAAGGTCTGTGGCCACGACGCACACCACTGGTACTGGGACCCCCAGGAGACACAGCAGTGGCCGTCAGATTCCCAGAATTTGGCTCCATCCTGTTGCTGCAAACACCACCAAACAACAAACACACAAGGACGCATGCAAACTACAGAATGTCAACAAATGCAGAATGTGTCTGCCAGTATTTATGTGCTTTATTGCCCAATCACAAACAGGGCCAGTTAATTGATTGACACATACTGTACAGGTGTTTGTAGATATATCTTGACTACAATGACTGATGAATCAGGCAAACATGTGTTGAAGTCAATAAAGTAATTAATAAGCTACCTAACAAGCCAAATAGACATTAGGAATTACTAGTATTCATGTCTCTGAGCAACATTGGAAATGGTGTTTAAAAAACGGCTATTTGAAATTTAAAAACTTTACCTTGGATTGGACAATAGACAATAGATAGCAACCTGATCCGCACAACTACGCTATTATGGATGCGCTAGGCGTTTCCGCCACACCTGTGGTAAGCTAATTACAGACTGGAAACAGCTAACAAACGCAAAAGGCGGCTAAGCAGACCAGTCCTTTGTATAAGTTAAGTATAAATTAAAAATACTTTATTCATTCTTATCTTGATACACTGTGGCAAAGGCTGTGGTGTTTGTTGCTTGTTACTTTGACATAGCTGGCAGAAACTGGCTTGCTGGGATTCTTGATTACTGTCTGTGGCTTTGTTAAGCTTTTCTGGCATCACTTTCTTTGAGAGATTTGTTTAGTGGCATCTGCAAATATTGTGTAGGATACAGCAAGTGTCGATTGTGGACCTTTTGTGGGTTGAGCCAAACTTTGAAAGCATACTTTCAGCAGGCTGATGGTTCTAACCACTATACATCTGGTTTTGTGGTGAGCTACATTTGTGTGATTGTGTAAGGATTGTGATTGGGTATGTGGACTGGTTGTGTGTGTGTTGAGATTGTTGTTTTTTGATTTTGGGAGTGCATGAGCTATGGCCAGTGAGCGTGAGTTGGATGTGGGGGGTGATGTTTGGGTAAGAATGTATTGTTGTGGCAGCGCAGAGGAAGGTCAAGAGTCAATGGAAGAGGGTGCTGTGAGGCTTAGGGCACCCTGATCCTTTGGCATCCGCCTCTCTGTATGGGATTTAAATTACGAGCAGATCAGAAGTATATTTCGTCTGAATCGTGCACCTTAACTATACTACAACTACAGTACTACAGGGCCCTTCTAAACATTACACCACAAATATGTGGGTGGTCTAAAATTACTAACAAAAAAATGGGTAGCTTAAATTAATATTAAAAAAATATGTGGGTGGTATTTTAGATTGATAAATACAAAGTGGCTTGCTTTAAATCAAAAAGGTAGTTTGTATGTAAAATATTTATTTAACACAAAACAAAAGGGTGTTTCGAAAACTTTATTTTGAACAAACAACACAAACTAACTACACTTTTGTCTCCATTACAGGCACCATGAAGATGGGAACATCTGCTTTTTATTACACAAATTAAAAAACCTTAATATATATATGCTTCTTTAAAAAAAAAATATATATTCTTTTAAACATCTGGTTACATGTGTTATTTGGCTAATGTTATAGCAGATTTTTAACTTTTACAGATTGATTTCTATACAACAGCATAGAAACGCTCAGGTGCTGTATTGAAGAAGGTGTAACAACTCAACAGCGCCTCAAAAGCACATCTGAAACATTACATTTAACATTGGCAGCGTGATTACTAATAACGGCAGGTAGCGACTGAGGAGCCCTGTAATAGCGACTGACAGCTGATCGGGGTGGCCACTAGCGGTCGCTCTTAGCGCCGCTGTACAGACGCTCATCTGACGCTACCTGCCGCTAATGATGAATCAGCCTGCTAATCAAATTGTTTGAGAAGGCTCTCCTAGTTTATTATTTAGGCAGATCCCTTCTAGCTTCTGTTAATTTCTTACACTTCCCAAACAATCAATGTGTCCAAATTGGTGGAAGAATACATTAAACTCAATGTGATAGATTAACAGATTTTATTCAGCACCATTTTATCACATGATTTCATTTTTTATTGATGAAATTAGGAAGATAATGGTCAGGATTTGTTTTTTTTTTAATTTTGTTCTTTTAGGTCTTCCCTGCACCCTCCATTACTACAACCTTAATACAATAAAAAAATATGTTTAACCCATTGCATTCCATCACCAGGGGATACATATCCTATTGCTGGTGTACCAAGCTTGTAGTCATATGGGGGAAAGGAAAGGAACAATATTTGGGTGCAATTGACCCTAATTTAACCAAAACTTTGGTAAAACCAAAGCAAATAGGCACCAAATCTAAAATGCGCCACTAGTCAAATCGATTGGGACATAATCCAGAAAGGAGAAATTTCCTATGGTGGCTCTCTAAAACGAACAAGTAGTCTATTAAGGATATTAGCAATTCATTGTAGAGAAAAGGAAAATAATCTTTTCCTCTAGGTTGCAGAACTGCCAGAGACTAACCTTTGCTTCATTCATTTTAAAAAACTTTATATAGTATTGATGAGATGCCAACTGGCGTCTCTAATAGAGGAGTTAGAGAGCAATTGAAATCTCTCCCCAGTATCACCATACTGGCTGTATAGAGTATTGAATATCAATCTAACCCATCAGAAAAAAGGTCTTCTGGGTTTTTAAACTATTCTTTAACTTAAAAAGAAACATTTCTTTCTATGAGGATAGATTCCCCCATTGTACTCATTTTAGTTGTTTGCTTTATTCTGTAAAGTGTCTGCCTTATGATTGGTTTCCTGGATCATGGCCCCTTGTGTCTCTTAAACTAAGAAGAACATGTCTTCTGTAATTCATTAAGGCCTTTGACATTGATGGAGACACTGTTTAGAAAGTGACTGGAACCGATATTGCAAGCACCTTTGATTTAGTAAAAAAAAGAGAAAGTGTTGGTAAAACAGAGAAAAGAAAAAAAAACAGGGAAGTAAAAAAGGAAGGGGGCAGAAATGTTCAAACACATGATAAAGTAAATATGAGTAAAGAAAGGATAAAGACAAGAAAGGAAAATAAATGATAATCGAGAACAGGACAGAACTAAAAGGCCCAAAAAGAAGGTGAAGGCCTGGGGTACACCGAAATATAGTCCAAGTGACCATAAAATGGATGCTAGGAAAGTCAATGAATGTCACACATATTACATTTGTCTCAACTGTTTAGCTGACTGGAAAACAGTATAGGGAACAAGTGGGCCTACTGGCTAAGCGATTTTACACACATTCAATAAATAAAATACTGAGCTACATTTTGGCCTCGTTGGTATGCTACTGACACTGGTTTGGCACCACAGAAGCGTGGGTGTCCCTTTTGTCACCCAGCCAGGCTATATATGAGATTTGAGCATGAAGGGATATTTTTTTTTTGTTATATCCTGAAAATGCCCTTTAATGGTACAACAGAAATTGGATTGCATATGGCCAAATGGATGATACTAACGTAGGAACCAAATAATATTCACCATAGAAACATAGAAGGTTGACGGCAGAAGGAGACCATACGGTCCATCTAGTCTGCCCTTATGATAAGTTTTAAGTTTAAGTCCTTCCACCATTTCCATTGCCCGCCTTTGGACACGTTCAATTTGAATAATGTCTTTTTGCAGGTAAGGTCTCCAGAACTGCACACAGTATTCTAGCTGTGGCCTCACCAGGGCTCTATACAGCGGCATCACAACCTCCCTCTTCCTACTGGTTATGCCTCGAGCTATGCAGCCGAGCATCCTGCTTGTTTTTCCCACTGCCTGGCTACACTGTCCACTCATCTTGCAGCTATAGGGGTGCAGTAATCAGCACCCCTAAATCTCTCTCCTCCGATGTCCTGGCTAAACCATCTATCCAGTAAAGCTAAATCATTTTCCATGTTGCAGACACCTCCAGGAATATCCACCCTATTACTAACCTTTGTATCATCAGCAAACTTTTCCTACCAGGCCTTCGCCTATGTCACTTACAAATATATTAAAAAGAATGGGACCCAGGACAGAGCCTTGCGGCACACCACTTGTAACTCGCCTTTGTTCAGATTGCACACCATTTACAACAACGCTCTGATACCGATCCCTCAGCCAACTGGAAATCCACTGAACTATCCAGGGATTGAGTCCTACCTTCAATAACTTATCTATGAGCTCCTTATGTGGTACAGTGTCAAAGGCTTTGCTAAAATCCAGATAGGCGATATCCACAGCACCACCTTCATCTAATACTTTAGTGACATTGTCAAAGAAATCAATAAGATTGGTCTGACATGATCTGCCCTCAGTAAAGCCGTGCTGTTTTGGGTCCAATAGGTCATAATAGGTCATTAATTTTTAGATGGGAAATTATCTGTTTTTTTAAGAGTGTTTCCATTAATTTGACCACTATAGATGTTAAACTAACAGGCCTGTAATTACTGGCTTCTTCTCTACTCCCCTTTTTATGGATTGGTACGACATTGGCCATTCTCCAATCATCTGGAACCTCACCAGTTGAAAGGGAATGGTTAAGTAAAGCAGTCAGAGGGGCTGCAATCACAAACCTAAGTTCCCTTAGAACTCTGGGGTGGATTCCATCTGGACCCATCGCCTTACTTACCTTTAGATGTGCCAGCTCGGATAGGACATCAGCCTCCAGAAACTCCGGAGCTGTGCCCTTCCAGCGGGATGCTGTGCTATGGCCATGCCTGCTACTACCAGCCAGTCGAATGGAACACCCAGGAGAACATCAATTAAAAAAAACCCTTCTATGTTCTCTAATTTTCCTGTCCTGCTTCCATTACATTCTGGTATAGAAATATTACTAGAGTTCAACCCTAACAAAAATTCAAAAATCCACTTTTTTTTCTTATTGTATAATAATAATGTTATTGTGTTAAAAATATTTGCAGTTTAATGAAATAATATCCACACAAAAAAAGTAATCTGTTCTGAAAAGCTTTAAAAATAAAATGTTAGAATGATTGTTACCTATTCAAATTCCTGACTTGCTACCCTTCAATTTTCATTTCAGTCCATAAACAGGCACAGCCTGTAATCAGCTTGTAACCAAACTTTTTTATATTTAATTCTCAAAGTGACATTTTATAAACTAAATTAAAGGTTCAGACTCATGTTAACGATTTCTCATAAAATTCCCTGACAAACCATGTCAAAAAAGGACATATTTGCTATATTTTCGCCATATAAGACGCAGCTGCCCATAGGACGCACCTAGGATTTGGAGGAAGAAAATAAGAAAATAAATATTCTGAACCAAATGTTGTGCTAAACACCCCCCCCCCCCCCCCCCCGAACCAAATAATAGTCAAGGTGCAGAATCCCACTATTAAAAGCAGAGTGGTATTCTCCCCCCTATTCCCAATGGAAAGTGTGGCATTCCCCCCTCCCATTTCCATAGGTAGTGTGGCATTCCCCCATCCCATTCCCATAGGCAGTGTAGCATTCCCCTCCCCCATTTCTATAGGCAGTGTGGCATTCCCCCTTCCCATTCCTATAGGCAGTGTGGCATTCCCCTCTCCCATTCCTATAAGCAGTGTGGCATTCCCCTCTCCCATTCCCATAGGTAGTATGACATCCCCTCTCCCATTCCCATAGATAGAAGGACATCCCCCCCCCCTCTCATTCCCATAGGCAGTGGTGTGGCAATCCCCTCCTCCCATTCCGATAGGCAATGTGGCATTCCCCCATCCCATTTCCATAGGCAGTGTGGCATTCCCCCATCCCATTTCCATAGGCAATGTGGCATTCCCCCCTCCCATTCCTACAGGCAGTGTGGCAATCCCCCATCCCATTTCCATAGGCAGTGTGGCAATCCCCCATCCCATTTCCATAGGCATTGTGGCATTCCCCCTCCCATTTCCATAGGCAGTGTGGCATTCCCCCCTCCCATTTCCATAGGCAGTGTGGCATTCCCCCCTCCCATTCCTACAGGCAGTGTGGCATTCCCCTCTCCCATTCCGATAGGCAGTATGACATCCCCCCTACCAATTTTATATTTAATTCTCAAAGGTAGTATGACATCCCCCCCCCATTCCCATAGGTAGTATGATGTCCCCCCTCCCATTCCCATAGGTAGAAGGACATCCCCCCTCCCATTCCCATAGGCAGTGGTGTGGCAATCCCCTCCTCCCATTCCGATAGGCAGCGTTGCATTCCCCATCCCATTCCCATAGGCAGTGTGGTATTCCACCCCCCGATTCCCATGGGCAGTGTAGCATTTCCCCCTCCCATTCCCATAAGCAGGGTGGTATTTTACCCCCCCCCCCCGATTCCCATGGGCAGTGTGGCATTCCCCCCTCCCATTCCCATAAGCAGTGTGGCATTACCTCCTCCCATTCCTATAGGCAGTGTGGCACTCCCCCCTCCCATTCCCATAGGTAGTGTGGCATTCCCCCTCTCATTCCCATAGGCAGTGTGGCACTCCCCCCTCCCATTCCCATAGGCAGTATGGCATTCCCCCCTCCCATGCCCCATAGGCAGTGTGGAAATCCCCCCTCCCATTCCCATAGGCAGTGTGGCATTCCCCCCTCCCATTCCCCATAGGCAGTGTGGAAATCCCCCCTCCCATTCCCCATAGGCAGTGTGGAAATCCCCCCATCCCATTTCCATAGGCAGTGTGGCATTCCCCCTCCCATTCCTATAGGCAGTGTGGCATTCCCCCTCCCATTCCTATAGGCAGTGTGGCATTCCTACCTCCCATTCCCCATAGGCAGAAGAAAAAAAACTCACCTTTCCTTTATGCCCATGCTTCTGGCCAGGCCACCACAGCAACCCATGTCTTCTCCACGGTGACTGCACACACATTGCCCACCCGCTATATGGAGCCAGGTTTTTGCTCTGTGGGTGCAGGTGCCGCAGAGTGGAGACAGCGCAAGAAGCCGAGGCAGCAGGCAGGGATCTGTTGCCCTGCCTGTCTGCCTGCTGCTTCTTCATCTTCTGCCCTCCCAATGCTGTGGCATGGCAGCCTGGCCAGCAGCGCAGGAAAGATGGAAAGGTGAGTTTCCATTTTTCCTTTTTTTCACATTAGTCCGATAAGACACACTGACATTTTCCCCCCACTTTTGGGGAGAAATAAGTGTCTTATAGGGTGGAAATACAGTACTCTTCAGTGGTGGGCCCTACATATTAGCTGTATCATTAAAATGCAATTAATTCCTTACTTTATTAGGATATAATTATGGCATAGCTGGGGGTAGGGGCCACTCTTCCTCATTGAAGTAAAAACATAATCACCATATTCCAATATTTAAACTTAAGATGTAGAGTATCTGTGGACTCCCCCAACACCCTAAAGATTATATGTAGAGTGTTCAATGATCCCACTATCAGCCCCACAAATTAATATACCGACTGCTTGCAGATCGCCCTTTATCTGTCCAAAATGAATATTTAGTGTATGAGTCGTCCCTCCCACCATGTCCCAAGGGATCTCAAATGTCAGTGTCAGGGAACGCGGGTCACATGATCCAACTATCAATCAGGGACCTCTGGACACACAGACCGCTTTCCCAAACCCCCGTCTGAGCCCGCCTAGCACGACTACCTGGCCCAAAGCCTGTGGACACACAGATTCCTGGCTAAGGCAAAAAGATTGCTCAAGTATATATATGTTTTAATGCAATGAGCGAACTAGGCAGTGATAACAAACATTTGGCTATGATGGAATATGAATAAATACAAATGTCATTCTGAGACGTGGGTTACAGGTTACAGTGAGTTACACACAGATATAAAACAGTTACCTTAAGATGCAGTTTGCAGAGTAGTGATGATGATGAGCTTCCACATAGAGGTAAGTGGCAAGCTTGTTGATGGGCACCTCCAGCTCGCATGCAGTGCGCCCCCCCGCCAGAGAATGACCCTCTTCTCATCTCCTTGGTCTACCTTTAAGCGTGGTCTCTGCCTCTCCACCCCCCCTCCTCCCAGACACAGGTCCTGTGTAATTCTTTTGAACCCTCCCATATGCTATCACACCTTCCCAGCAAAGGAGAATCCTGGCTCCTCTCTGTCTGACCAAGGTGTTAGGAGAGGCACAGGGGGGCTTTCATCCTTAAACTGCCCTTTCTGAGTGTCAGAACCTCCTTTTCCTGCTGGTCTTGTAAGGGTGACATTTGCTACGTATAGAGAATCTTAAAGGGGGATGCCGGGCATCAGCGATAAAATGACGTATAATAATATTTGCCCAATTCTTCACAGTCAGCCTCCCAGAATTTTAATATGCAAAGTGTAGGCAGCCCCCAAAAATTGAATATGCAGAGTGTGCCTGGATCTCCTCTAGACCCAATGCAAAGTATGAGAAAGATCCTGGAGGATCAGTCTTAGCCCCAAAAATGGAATAAGCCAAGTGTGGGAGAATCCCCCCCTCAGACCACATAAATGTAAATATTCAAAGTGTAGGAGGATCTCCTCCAGCCTACAAAATAAATATATATAGATATATATATGCTGTGCTCAGAGCTACCTTTCTAATGTAATATACAAAGTAGAAACATAGAAACATAGAAGGTTGACGGCAGAAGGAGACCATACGGTCCATCTAGTCTGCCCTTATGTGTATACTGTATGTACTCTTTATCTTAGGATAGATGTGTGCTTATCCCAGGCATGTTTAAATTCAGTGACTGTTGATTTTTCCTCTGCTGGAAGTTTGTTCCAAGCATCTACTACTCTTTCTGTAAAATAATATTTTCTAACATTGCTCCTGATCTTTCCCCCGACTAGCTTCAGGTTGGGCCCCTTGTTCTATCATTAAGCTTCTTCTTAAAAACACTTCCCTCCTGAACCTTATTCAATCCTTTCACATATTTAAAGGTCTCAATCATGTCCCCCCTCTCCCCTCTTTCCTCCAGACTGTACAAATTAAGTTCTTTAAGTCTCTCCTGATAAGTTTTAAGTCCTTCCACCATTTTCGTTGCCCGCCTTTGGACACGTTCTATTTGAATAATGTCTTTTTGCAGGTAAGGTCTCCAGAACTGCACACAGTATTCTAGCTGTGGCCTCACCAGGGCTCTATACAGCGGCATCACAACCTCCCTCTTCCTACTGGCGATGCCTCGAGCTATGCAGCCGAGCATCCTGCTTGTTTTTCCCACTGCCTGGCTACACTGTCCACTCATCTTGCAGCTATCAGTAATCAGTATCCCTAAGTCTCTCTCCTCCGAGGTCCTGGATAACACAGTGCTGCCCATACGCTACTCAGAGCAGGGATTCCTTCTACCCAAGTGCATGGTTTTTACATTTAGAGACAAAGTGTGGGATGATCCCACCGTAGCCACCCCCCCCCCCCCCCAAAAAAATAAATAAATGAATATGCAGTGTGTGTGTGAGGAACTCTCAGAACATACAAAATTAATATGAATGGTGTTCACAGATCTGCCGCTCAAAATATAAAATGCAGGGTCCAGGCACATCCCCCCTCAGCGCTCCAAAGATGTAACATACAGAGTGCTCACTGCTTCCCTCCCAACCCATAAATATAAATAAGCAGGTGTGTGCAGTTTTATCTCTTTTAACAGGCTGTCACCTGGACAAAAATACAAATATTATTTATATTCACACCTGTGCTGCCGCCCTGCATTTACCTAATGGCAGTTATGACCCTGCCAGTGTGTGAAATGCCTGCATCAAGGCCATAGTTAGGTCAAATATCACGGCAGGTTCACTTAAAGCATTATATGCAGCTGAGTACATTGACGCCTATATGAAAGAATCCGTTTCTATCTTATCACGTTGATGGACGGCTGAGACACTGCGCTTGACATTAAAAAGTGCAGATTCTACAATCCATTTCATGCACTCTTAGGATATTGTTTGAAAAAAAAAAAAACAGCATTGGCATGTTGATGTGGATTGTACAAAGGTCAGTGATTTGGAAGCTCCTTCAGACAATTTGCCAGGTTTTTGGCATTTTGTAAGCACACACAGGACGGATCTCCGGCATGCTGACCTTGACAGTGAATTGGATAAATAAACCTTCAATTTACCCCCCTCCGGCTCCCGGCTAGTCCGTCTAATCCCTCTGGAAGCATCACCTGTCCATATCGTTCAACCGGCTGCAAGTTTCAACTGACGAGCTGGCTCAGCTCTCCGGCTCTTGTGACAAACACTATCTAACAGATAAAGCTGCGCTAAAGTCAAACTCAATAGAGCTTCCATTGAAAATGTAATGTCGGCTCCATCGCTCGCCATCAGTCTCTGCGCTCCTGCTGGGGGATCCCAGGGGGCACTTCAAGAGAGAACGCTACTCCATAACTGGTAATGACGTGGCATTTAATGATACTGTCCACAGTGATACAAGAGCGGCGAAAAGTAATGCACTCTTATGTACAAGATAAGCATAGCTGAACGTAACACACCCTCTCTCCTTCGAAGCCAGATACAAAGTGACATATGTTCAACCATCATGCCCAAATTTCCTCCTTTCATTCACCGGTAAATGGCCTGCAAAAGTGATAGCTTCCTAGTTTGCCCGGCTAATGACAGCCACACAAATGGTGTTCTTCTCCTTTAAGCCTTTAACTCCAGGCAGAAATGTGATTTTAGTTTTATGCAAGTGGGGGAAAAAATAAATACTATACTCACCTTTTATCTCCTGCAGGTCCATCTTCTGGCACCGGCGGCTTTAAACTTACCATTACTGAGAACGACAATGGTCTTCAGCCTCCGCCTCTTCCAAGCATCATCGTGAATGGGGCACGAGATTCACAGTTTCCCAATGAGAGAGATGGGAAACTTTCTTTCTCTATCTTCCACATTATTTCCTCTCTTTTCTCCATCTTTGCCTCATCTGTTTTATATTACCTCTATCATTCTTTTTTTACATCCCCTCCATTATTCTATGTGTTCCACATATTCTCTTCCTCCCTTTTTCACATTCCCTTTATCATTCTTTTTCACATTCCCTCCATTATTCTCTTTCTTTTACATTTTCTCTACCTATATTTTCCCCAACCCTCTATCTTTCTAACCTCCACCATTATTTCTTTTTCAGGGTCCCTCCAAAATTCTCTTGCTACTGTATTTTTTTTACCTCCCCTTTTCCACATTCTCTCCATTTTTGTGAATTTTCCAAATCCCCTGTATAATTCTCTATTTTACATTTTCTCCCCATCTTTCTCTCTGTTACATATTCTCTCCATCTTTCTCTTTTCCACATCCCCTATATATTTCTCTAATTTCCGCATCCCCTGTACCTCTATTTCTCTTTCACATATTCTCTTCATCTTTCTCTGTTTTTCACATATCCCTCCATCATTTCTCTCTTCCACAGTTCTTTTCCTTTTCTTTTTCCACATTCTCTAACTCCCCTGCTCTTTTACATTTCCCCCATATTTCTCTCTTTTGTACATTTCCATCTTCTTTTCCTCATACCCTCTACTGTGTTGATCTTCCTCCTCTTTTTAGCAAAGCCTTCAATTCTCTCTCCTCTGAGAGTCGCTCAGAAATTGAACCATGCACCTGGAATCCCACAACTCTACTAACCAGCCCCACCTCTTCCTCCCAGAAACGCTCCAATGCAGGGCATGACCACGTCATATATAGCCATGTAGCTCTGTCCCTCCTGCGCTTTGGGTAGTGATCACTGTTCAGGAGACCTATTCTATGCAGGTGAACGGGCATGATATATGCTTGGTGTATCCATTTGGTTTGAATGAATCTGTCCCTAACCTCCACCACTGACATGTGGAAGTTATCCATGATTTCTTCCCAGTCCAGAGTAACTGCCACTTGGACTCAACCTGCTCCATAGGGGAGTCCAGGCTATCTGTTAGGGCCTTATATAAGGTGTAGGCTGGTTTTGTTAAATCCCTTGAATTGAATGTGCTCTCCAGTGGGGACGCAGATCGGAGGCTCACCCCTTAGGAATTGGGCATGCAGGGCATGCCTGAGTGGTAGATATCAGAAAAAATATTTGGGAGTCAAGTTATAGGTCCGGCTTATTTGTTCAAAGGACATTAGAGTTCCTGCACTATATAAGTTACCAAAGTGTGCATCCCTTCCCTCTCCCAAAACAGAGTATCTGTCATGTCATTAAGTTCCGGTTGTTTGGGATTGCTACAGAGGGGGGTGAAGGGGCACCAAGCCTGTACCGCACCCACCTCCCATCCCAGCTTTGCCGACCTACCCCAAATATTACAGTTCTCATGCATAGAGTAGCCTCTTGGACCCCATTCATGCCCCTGTACATCAGAGAGGACCGCTGCCCTGGGAGCTTATCAGAACCGTTTCAAGTGAGACCACTGGGTTATCCCATTACTGGCATATGTGCATACAGGAGTTGCGTTCCCCCCCAACCAACTAAGATCTGATTATCCACCTGTTTAGTCTCGGCGGAGACTGACCCCTGATAAAACTGAAGATAATTGTGTGACAGACTCTCTGCCTTTTGGATTTCACCACTATTCAATTGCCCACCGAGTCATTCATTGGATGCCCACTGTTCCTTTTTCTATACGGCCCATGGGACCCTACTTGGGCATATTGGATTTTAAAGGCACTGTTTCTGCCCCTTGGACTTTACATAGATTCATTACTTTCATTTTCTTAAGCACGTTCCAGACAATGTCATTGTGTTGTTGATTGTGTTACAGACTGCCATTGTGTTGCTGATTGTGTTACCGGCAGAGTTGAGGGATTGTGTGGCCTGCTCCCATTGGTCTGTACGTTTGTCATGCAGTTCTCCATCAGGTCCACAGAGGAGGTCCCCTTGCATGGAGACTTGCATATAAGGCCCAGGGTGGCACTAATAAAACAAGGTCATCTTCACCCTCAATACTGAGTTCCGTCTCTTATTGGGGGAAACGCTATATCGCAATTCACTAGCCCTTGTAAGAGCTGTTCCTGATTTCCTCACGGAAAACTCTGGAATTCCTGCAGCACCTCTCACCATTGGGAAAAGGACGTCTCTGGCGGGGAAGCCCTCCGGCGATAAAGGTTATCGCTACAAATTGCATTCACCATTTTGAAATTGTATGCAGGCACCAGGGATGACTGGATGAGGAACAGGAACTTAGGCAGGAAGATCATCTTGAAGATGTTTATTCTACCCATAACAGAAAGGGGCAGGGACACCCATTGGGACACTCACCTTTTAAGCTTTATTACCATCAGAGAAATATTTAAAACAGGAGTATTTTCCCAGGCTGCATGTTTATCATGATATCATGATGAACTGGCAAACCACTTTTAAATGGGATGTGGGGTAAATAGTCAGGTGGTCGACATCATCCACAGGCATTAAACTGGATTTGTCCCAATTAATTTTTAACCCAAAATATTTTCCAAATAATTCTATAGTGTCTAGCAGGGCATCCAAAGCACCAGAGCAATCCGCCAGGAACACCAGCGTATCATCTGCGTAGAGAGAGATCTTTTCCTCTATCTCATTCAGTTACCAACCCGTAATGGAGGTGGAATTCTTGATTGTAATCTCTAGGGGTTCAATAGCCAGCGAGAAGAGCAACAGTGATAGCGGGCACACTTGACGGGTGCCTCTGCCTAGAGAGAATGATTTAGAGTAAAGGTCAATCCTCACTCTGGCTGCTTCTGTCTGGATTTCTATATTTGTGGCAGACTCTCTGCCTCAAATGCTTGGTTCAACACCTCATGAAATTTTGGGCCAATTTTGTCCAGGCACTGTTTATACCATTCTGCCAGTATCCCGTTAACCCATCAGGACCCTGAGCCTTCCTATTATGATCACCTAAGAGACTTCATCTATAGTGATGGGGCTGCCTAGAGAGTCCTGATCTTCTGAGGGAAGGACAGGAAAAGCAATATCATCCAGGTACTTGTGCAGATCCTCCACTGTGTAATCCACCCTTGAAGAATATATGGCTGAATAGAATGTATTAAATTGTTGGAGATATCTTCTCCACTGGTTACCAGGATGTCCCCACAGAAGATTCCAGCAATGTTGTTAGTTGGACTCTCCGCTTTAAACAAGTATGTGAGAGTCTTGCCATTTTTGTCTCCTTTATCGAAGATATTGCTTTGGTTGAGCAACAATTTTCTTAGCGGCCTTAGTTAGTATTAAATTATACTCCCTTTTAAGAGCAAATAGGGTTAAGTGGTCCTCTCTATCTGCCAATGCTGTATATACCTCCTCTGGCGTGAGGAGTTTATTTTCTACATCTGTGACCCCTTCCCCCTCTTAGTCCTAATCACTGCTATGGAGCTAATAGTGCTGTCTCTAGTTACTGCTTTGAAAGCATCCCATTGTACCCCTATAGACATTTCTACCGTATTATGTTCCCAGAAAATATTAGCGGTGGACAGTAAGTTCCGCTTGACATAAGGATCATCTAGCCATAGCAAATTCAAGGTCCAGCCCACCTGACTCTTGTGCATATTTGACAGCCTCAACAAGATCAGTAGGGGGGAGTGGTCGGATATGGGGAGATAGTCTCAGGATAATACCCTGGTGAGCAAATGTTGTGAGGAAAAGGCAAAATTGATCCTGGACAGAGTACTGGGTGTAGTCGAGTGGTAGGAGAATGTCCTGTCCATTGAGTGTCTCCAACTCCAGAGCTCTGACAGGCCCAGGGTTTCAGCTCAGGAGGGCAGTTGTATTATTGGGCACAGTCTCCCATTAAACCAATCCAGAGCACGGTCCAGCACCATATGAAAATCACCTCCAAGCCATAATGGGTCTGGGGGATAGGTAATAACTTTATCCATGATAAAATTTGATTACGTTATCAGTGCCAAGATTTTCACAAAGTTACACCTGAGGGGGCCTATAATCTTATTCGTATATGCCATGGGGACAAATGGAAAACAAACTTTAATGTTAAAGATGGGCACTACAAATATTTAGTTATGCCCTTTGTCTTATGTAAAGCCCCTGTAGTCTTTCAAGATTTCATAAATTGTGTTTTTCGAGGGCCAGTTTGTGGTGATCTATTTAGATGATATTCTCATTTTCTCCCACTAAAGTGGTTGAACGCGAATAACATGTTAGGAAAGTGGTACAAAACTGAAGGAGTGTGTGTTTGAGGTCACCGAAGTCCCTTTCCTGTGGTTACTGGTCTCCAATCAGGGTCTGGTTATGGATCCCTCCAAGATCTCTGCAGTTATGGAGTGGGAACAACCTAGAACCCTAAAAGCCTTGCAGAGATTCCTAGGTTTCCCCAAATTTTACAGGCGTTTCATCAAGGGATTCTCTTTTATTGTGGCACCTCTAACAGACTTAACCTGGAAAGGTGCCTTTATGAAAGTTTGGCCCCCACCTGCGGTGAAGACTTTCCAGACCTTAAAGGAGGCCTTCACCTCAGCCCCAGTACTAATTCACCCTTATTTCAATGCTTTGTTGAAGTTGTTGAAGTTGATTCTGTCCTCTCACAATATTCCGGCTCCCCTTCAATTTGCTGGCCTTGGAGAAATGTTTTCAAGAAAGAGAAATTATCTGGTCCAGGGTCCAGAATAATCTTAAAGTGGCTATTAAGAGGCACAAGACCTTTGCCGACCAACCTAGGTCCATGGAGCCAGGTCCATTTCAGGTGGGTGAAAACATTGCCTTGCGTCAACCTTAGACGAAATTGGGACCTAAATACATCGCTCTCTTTCCAATAATACAACAATTGAGTGATGTTACCTTTAAAGTCATACTTCCGCCTTTCGTGAAAATCCTTAAGGTAATATTAAGGAGTCTTCTCTCTCACTTGTCATGTTGACCTGAATAAACCTGAATATGAAATCCACGTCCCGGTGAACAGAGGCTTGTCTATAGCCAGAAGCAGCAGCTGAAATTGGGGGGTTGCAGGCTCACCTGAAGGCAGTTGTCCCATGGGGCAATTCTAGTGTTTTTATTAGACTGACAATCTCAGCTCTCTGACACTGCGAGAACATCCTGGTCTAGACACTGCAGCTTATTGAACACCCGTCTATGTAAGATAGATTCCTACCTTATATCCATTGTTGCAGGGTTTGAAAGAGGCATCCTCGGTTGCAACTCTGGATTGTGCAGTTAGGCATGGGAAGCCTTGTGTTTGTATTAATCCCTTCTCTATGTAGTAGGGCATTTTAAATCAGTATGACTGGGGGGGGGGGTGCAAGGATCAGCAGACCTTTCTTTAAAGATCTTCCAATCCCTTCTCCTAGGTTTATAAATCCTAGCGGGATTGTAGATTTTACCACTGTTGAGGATAAACGTCCCTATTTAGCACTGACACATCTTCCAGCCGGCAGCAGAAGAGCCTCTCAGTGATAGATAAGGTGTCAAATGTTACTCCTCCGCTAATTTACTCTTGTGTCACGACAATAACTCCATCGCTGGATTCCAATGACATTACTCAAATGGCGAGCATCTTATCTGGCAGCCATTTTGGCTGTTGGGACAAAGTGCACATTTTCCATTTTCTGACACTCTCCTGTATGTAGATAAGAAATGTATCACGGGAAGAGGTTGTAAAGAAAGCAACATTCATCCACAACACCGCATTTCCTCCACTATTTAGTATGTCAAGTAAGTGTGTGATGTTTATTTAGTTCCGTGTGTGGTTGTTCATAGCCTAAGAGGGAATTGTTAAAAGATATTTTCTTTCCCCTCTCCACAATTGATACATATCTATTTTGAAGCCTCTGCTGTCCACATGGTGGACTTTTCCACTTCCAAACCCAATCGCATGTGAGAGATTTAAAAGAAATAAAAAAACTTGTTAAATTATAACTAACTCAATATACAATATAAGATCTACCCTAGGATGATGTTCATCATCCTGGTGATTGTTCGGGAGAGTATCCTGATTTGGGATGCCCTGCTGTGTGAAATCCCCTAGATCACAAAAACTCAAGGACTCTCCTCCAATCAGTAACTGTTCCATTCAACTTTACTAAGCCAAACATTGTAAAGCATGTCTCCAAGCAAAAACCTAAACACAGGCAGTGACAGAATCCCCCCATTCACCCCATAATAGGCAGTGTGTAGAATCCCCCCATTTCAGACACTGTGCAGAATCCCCCCAATGTGGAAGCCTGTGTTTAGGTTCTTGCTTGGAGGCATGCTTTACAATGTTTCAGGGCGGAAAATTAAGCCACACCCCCTCATTCAGGGAGATATACTGTAACAGTTACAACAATTTAAACACTTTGGATAGGCAAATGAATCATTTATTGATGCAGATCTGCATGTTACACCTCAAAGAGGGACAGTCCCTCAAAATGAGGTACTTTCATTGGTGGTTCAGTGAATCTGGCCCTTGCTACAGGAGAAGCTGGTCTGTAATAATTTACATCAGAAGTTGATGCAGAGTTTGGCGAGTATAATGGTAGACATTATATTATACATACACCCTCATCTAGGGATTTCCTGTGGCTGTCAGTGGCTGTCAGGGCTGGAGTAATTTGATGGGCACACTCCTTTAAACAAATTCTGCAAATACAGTACCATCCAGGGCAGATGCCTTCCTAATGTTTAATCGCAGTAGATGAGGTTTGACCTACAGCGCCTTTATTTCTAGCTAGACCATATGCTCCTCTAAAATGCCACTGCTTGCAGGCACTCTGACACAAACTGAAATAACAAGAACTGGCCATAGAGAGAAAATTCCCTTTGTACAGCACTGTTTTGGGGCCGACTGGGCTGCTGATTTTAACACCTTAATCCAATCCTTGCCTTCCTAGCCTCCCCTCGGCCCATATATACCCAGTCCTTCTGTACCCCCTCAGCCAAGCCACCCCAGCCACTACCCCAATGCTATAGCCCCAGCATCATTGCTGTGGGGGCCATACCCACCCCTGCCACATTATCTGCCCCTACAAGACTAAAGCTTCAGTACCATTGATGTAATAGTGGCCATATCTGTGGCCTGTCACTGCAATGCTATTGTAACTTTTTATCAATTTTGTTACACAAGAAAATTGTGAAAATCAAAAAGCACTCCATATAGGCTGGCCCCGTTTGTTTAGCCAGCATGGTTGGGAGACCTTCCTTTGTTCTGAAGACTGGTTTGGTAGCTTTTGGCCTGAGCTTAGTTTCATGTGTGCATTTTCATGCAAATTAAGTTGGGCAGCGAAAAATCACCTGTGAGTTTTATCTGAGCCAATCAGCATATCACCTGGGTTCATTTTTCTGGGCCAGTCAGAGATCACATATGCTATTTCAAATTAAACTAGGGTCCCCCCCACCAGGAGCTTCAGGAAACCCCTTGACATCTTCGCTGTTAACAGGGCCAGCTCCAGGTTTATGTTGGCCCTTGGGCGGCATGGTCTCAGAGGGCCCCTTTGTGGTGAAGAGTCGCATCACATTATTGAGGAATGTCCCAAATCTGGATGCCCCCTAAGGAGCATGCTATTTGGACCAAAACTCTAGTTTTGGTCTACTTTGAGGCCCAAACCCCTTTAAACATGGACCTCAGAGTCTAAACCAATCTAGATTCTCCTGATTTTGGATCGCCCTGTCACACACCCCAAAGGCCGGCCCTGCGAGTGGGCCCCCCGGAGGGTAGAGACCCCTGGCAGCTGCCCCTCCTTGCCGGGTGCTGAAGCCGGCCCTGGCTGTTAATAATGAACCTATCCTGGGTGGGTTGGTCTACACTAAGGGTTTATACATTTAAAGGTTTAAACTTTTTTGTTTAGCAAAATTATACCCAACCTAAACAGCTATAGTTTTGAAGCCTAGCCTTGGCGTTCATTCATTGACCATCCAAGAAAGCACATAGTGGTCATGGGCTGGCCAGGAGGTGGTAAAATCCTTTCCGGCCCTGTAAAGGACTATTTGTTATCCTTTTAGGAAAGAAGATATTTCGACAAAAAATTAGACCTTTGGGTCCCGGGAGCAAAGAAATGGTGTTCCCTAACAAAAATGACGCAGTCCCCAAAACAAAGGTTTCTTGTAGGTGGGGGTCTTACTTTAAAAATTACACAGAAAAAAATATTTTCCCTGGTTAAAGACTAAATTTCATGTGTAAGTAAATAATTGTGGCGTGTCAGACAAAACACTGGAAATAGACAAAATACCGTATTTTTCGCCCCATAAGACACACTTATTGTTGCCCCCAAAAGTGGAGGACATGTTAGTGCGTCTTATCAAACGAATGTAAAAAAAAAAAACACAATCCCAGCTTCCATGCCTGAGCAGCGGTCTCCCTCTAACATAAACACACACACACACACACACACACACATTACAGGCTGCCGCTGCTGCCTCAGCAGTTGTCCCCATAGCCGCTTCTGCCACAAGACCCAGTTCAGGAAAATGGGTGGGGCAGGAGTCACAGGCCATGCCCACCCAGAAGTCGAAACCGGCGGGAGCGTAGGGGGCTGATAGCGGTGGCTACGGGGGCTGGGACACGGGACCGCACACTGCCTGAATTTGGGATGCCCGCACACTGCCTGCAACTGGGACGTCCGTACACTGCCTGCAATTAGGACGTCTGCACACTGCCTGCAATTGGGATGCCCGCACACTGCCTGCAACTGGGACGTCCGTACACTGCCTGCAATTAGGACGTCTGCACACTGCCTGCAATTGGGATGCCCGCACACTGCCTGCAACTGGGACGTCCGTACACTGCCTGCAATTGGGACGTCTGCACACTGCCTGCAATTGGGATGCCTACACACTGTCTGTAATTGGGATTCCCACACCCTGTCTGTAATTGAGATGCCCCTCACTGCCTGCAATGTGGTATTCCGCTCACTGCCTATAATGTGGGATGCCCCTCGCTGCCTTTAATGTGGGATACTGCTCACTGCCTGTAATATGGGATCTGTAATGGTGTGATTGGGGGCATTCTGAATACTGTCTTATAGGGCAAAAAATACGGTATGTAATTGTAATAACTCCTTTAAGTAAGTCCTGTATATGAGCTCACAGAATATTTTTAAAAATATTGGTGTTATTGCCATCTTTTTATCCACCCAGCTTCCTGAGCTCAAAAATAGCATATGTATCCCTTTTCTGGGGGTAGAGAAACCGTTAGATGTGTGGTGTTTATGACAGTACTACTTAGGTAAGGACAAGTAGATTCAGACTGACAGCAGTGATCTGACTGTGCCAGACTTCATATCTTTTCTTTATTTATGATCATAATTGCACAAAATGTCTTGGCTTATGTACAGAAGTACATTCAAACAACTTGAACATAACAGTGAGTTACTGAAGGAGCAATTTTTCAAAGACTGTTTCAGGAAGTGTCCTGGGGTCTGATTTAGGTGTTTAATCCTGCCCACTCCTGCTTAAAATGTGCTCTGTACGTTTTCAATTTTTCCGTAAAATTTGAGGATGGAAGTATCTCAGTATATACTAAACTTTAAAGCCTTTATACCATAGTTGAGGGCCATTTTGGCGTTTGTCTCCTCCACTACATACAGTACTTTGGACATGTTTTTGAAAGGACGGATTGGTTGGTCCACAACCTCTCTTTGACAAGTTTTAACTAGTGTTGGGCAAAACCCTAAAGGTTTGAGTTTGACAAGTTCCACCAAACTTTGGTTAGGATACCGGAACTGGAGCTGAACCTGGTCCTCAATTAAATCAATGGGGACCCAAACTTTGGGGGGCAATTCTGCCCCAGAGGCGGGTGTGGCAAGGTGCTTTAAATGAATGCACACTTTAAAGTGGACCAACACCCTCCACTGATCGGCCCGGGGATCTATAAGATTCCCGGACCGATCAGCCCTCTGACTGCGGGGCACCCCTAGATCCCTACCTGCTCCTCGACCTGCGTCCCTCTAGCAGGGGAATGGTTGGCGCGCACGCGCGCCCTGTAAGAGTGACGCGCGGGAGGCGCGATCTCTTGTCCGTCGCTGCCTCCCGCTTGTCCGTCGGCAGGGATTGGCAGCAGCGGTCACGTCGGAGCAGGGAGAGGTGAGTTTTTGGGGCTTTCTGGGGGGTTTCACACAGCGGGGCACCCCCGATCGGGGTGCCCCACCGAAGTGGACCAAGACCCAGGATAGTCAAAATCCTGGGTATTGGTCCACTTTAAGCTAAGATGGTTGATGGGCTGCTCATTCATATGCCGTGTATATGAATAAACAGGATAGAACACTGTATACATAGCATGGAATGCTGGGAGTGTCCGCCATCCTTCCACCATGCACAGCTGTGGGGAAGCAGCCAAAAAGATGATACTGCGCCATAGGATCACTAGATAATACCCACCAAGCAAGGGGATTTCACAGAGTGGGGCACCCCAAACTGGCTCACCTTTTAGTCTTTTCAATTTAAGGAGGTGAGCCAAAAGGGTTTTGGTTTCCATTTTAAATAAGAAAACAAAATGTTAACATGCTGCAATGGAGTAACTCACCTAAACACACACATATTTTTGCATGAACATAAAGCTCCATGAATGTGGAGGTAAAATTGCATAAAAGGCTGCAAACTGGATCTTTGTAACACAGACATTGATCGTGACTGGTGTGAAATGGAGCCAGAAGCAGCGCTCTCGGAAGCTACAGAAATTTCTTTTCACTTGTGTGTATAATTACAGCTTTGCCTGAGTCGTTAATGAAGGAAAAGTTCTTTTCTGGGGGTGTTAATAAAGGCCCCCGCCTAATATGTTAACAAAACAAAGGAGGCCTGATGCACGTAGGTAATGTAATGGTGTAATTAGTACGCTCCAAAGATGAGTTAAGATTACAGTTTATCTGCAGCTAATAACCACCTATGGAGCAGCGTAACCCTTCCGTCTTGTTAAATATCTCTTTCCCCTTCAATGCACAGTAAACTCACCCGGTGGGGGGCTCTGGTATGCAAGGAAGAGGTGTTGTGCTGTTACCAGTGCCGCTGACTAAACGTTTAAGACAAATAAAATGAAGCAATGTGGTCTCGTTGATTTTGAGCTTTTAAATTGCTGTTTGATATTTTATTACAGATAAAACACCAATGAAATCCCCAACTGAGTGGTCCTGATAATTGGGTGAGCTTAAACATTATAGTAGACCTAAGCTCAAAAATTAGATCCCGCTCTGGTTAATGAGCTCTTGGCAGTTCCAAAATCTGCAAGAATGAATCATCCAGTCTGTGCTGCCACGTAACTTTCATGCAGGGGTGGACTGGCCGTAGCCAGCACATGGAGATTTACCTGTGAGATGCACTGCTTTGGGGTGGGCTGGGCTGGAAATAGCCTCCAGCACATGGCCCACCTCATTCTTATTCTAATACTGCCTCTAAAGTCTCCCCTCAAACCCCTCCCCCTGTACCCAACCTCAATGTGCCCCTAACCAAGATACCTGAGCCCATATTCTGTCCCTTCAATGCTATAGCCTAAGTAAGTATCATGGCTGTGTTTGTGTGTTGGGGGGGTTCACCCGGTGTGTGTGGGTGGCACCATGCACACTGTGCGCTCAGCAAACTCTACTGGTCATGGCACAGTTTAGATGCTGTTGCTGCAACCTAGGAACCCAGTAGGCTGAGATCAGTGCCCAATTTTGGGTGTCCTAGGCATTTCTAACTTGAGGGCCACCCTAAATCTATTGTGTTGAATGTTGAAGGTGATCTAAAGCCAGAGTATTCTATTTTGTTTATCTCTATGGACATGTCTTGCCTTGACAATGACACAACATTCTCATTGTATATTGTACTGTCAGACTACCGGGTATGAACCCTGATAGCGGAGACTAAGAACCAGCTCACCTCTCGACCGAGAAGCCTGGAATAAAGGACCAACCTGGTTTTCACTAGAGCCTCTAAATGTGCGGATAGGCTAGGCTGCAGGAAGTCCCCAGGTCAGGCAACCTACGAGTGAGTATTGCCAAGTTCTAGGTAGAGGACAGACCAGAGCTGGACTGGAGATGTAGGACAAGCCAAAGTCATGGGCAGGCAGAACTGGATCGAGGTCGTAGACAAGCTGAGGTCGGGGGCAGGCAGAACTGTATTGAGGTCGTAGACAAGCTGAGGTCGGGGGCAGGCAGAACTGTATCGAGGTCGTAGACAAGCTGAGGTCAGGGCAGGCAGAACTGGATCAAGGTCATAGACAAGTTGAGGTCGGGGCAGGCAGAACTGGATCGAGGTCGTAGACAAGCTGAGGTCGGGGGCAGGCAGAACTGGATCAAGGTCGTAGACAAGCTGAGGTCGGGGGCAGGCAGAACTGGATCGAGGTCGTAGACAAGCTGAGGTCGGGGGCAGGCAGAACTGGATCGAGGTCATAGACAAGCTGAGGTCAGGGGCAGGCAGAACTGGATCAAGGTCGTAGACAAGCTGAGGTTGGGGGCAGGCAGAACTAGATCAAGGTCGTAAACATGCCGAGGTCGCCAGGAGAGCAGGAGCGTAGTCAGAATCAAGCCGGGTCGGTACACAGGAATGGAGGACTGGAACACAGGAACAGGCAGGAGAGAAGACCAACTGGCAATGCAGGTCAGGGCTCGCCAGTATTTAAAGGCCCCTGCACATGCGCATAATCGAGCGCAATATCGCGCATTTGCGTGCGCAAAATCCTTTGAATTATACACTGCACATATGCACTCGCATAATTGCACCGCAATAACAGATTGTGCTGCTATGGGCGACAGCATATGCGTACACGTTTACTGGCCCTACAATGTCTAGTGCGAAAATGCGAGTGGACGGGAAACCTTGGTGCCCTCTGCTGGGGAACAAGAGGAACAGTCCTGGTTCTATGACATGTACGACTACCACATCATCTGTGGCAAACCTGTTACTGACCCTGCCTTCTCTGGCCACAACTTCTGTGCCAAGCCTGTTGCCGACCTTTCATGTATTACCGTGTCTCCTGTGCCAAGTCAGTTGCTGACCCTGCCTTATCTGACCAAGTCACTTGTGCCAAGCCTGTTGCTGACCCTGCATGTCTGACCACATCTCTTGTGCCAAGCCTGTTGCCAAACCCGCCTGTCTGACCCATCTTTTGCCAAGACTCTTTACTGTTGCTAACCACTGCCTTCCTGATTTTAATTTGACTCCCAGGTTTGTCATTCACGGCTGTACTTGGGGTCCCTGGTTTTAGTCATTGTGTGACAGATGGAGCATGGCTTCTGCATTCTCCAGCCATTCTCCAGTACCATGTCTTTTTGACAAACCTATTTGCTCCATTTTTAGCACAGCAGGATGAACATCAAATAGGGCAAAACAGCTGGGCATGCTTAACCTAGCAAACGGAATTTGTCACACTGGGCATGAGAGTGACACAGTTGAAATTACCCAATGTGTAGATTTGCCCAATTTCATGCTTCACTTTAATTTCTGTGTAGGAGGTACAAGGATGAGCAGACTTCATTCTTGACTGGAGGCCTGATTTAAATATTTCTAAATTTGCTTTTGCAAAACTGTGCATGTGTGGTTTTTGTAAAAATAAGCCAGACCTTGTTCCAATTGTTGCTGTCACAATGCAAATAAAACAAATTGAACAGAAGCGGTAAAGTTACAAGAGAAGCCAAGGTATCTGCTAACATACTTACTGATCCAATGACTCCCGCGGGTGTTTATAACCTCTCCACCTCGCCTAACAGACTAGCTGAGTGGTAAATGGGTTACATCAGACCACAAGATCAATGATGCTACTTTGTTTGCGGTTCCAAACGAGTTTGTCGAAGACATTTTACTGAAGCCCAAGAAGTTTTATTGATCTCTCTATGAACATCTACGAGGTGGCTGGGAGGCCAATGAAGATGTGTAGATGGAATCGGACAGTGTGGATTGTTCTGCTCCCCGGTGGCCGCCAAAGTTTACGAGTTGCCCAAATTAATTTTTGGGTTTATTTGGTGAAAGCAAAGTCTTCTGAAAATCGAGCTGTACAACTGACCTGCAGTCTCTGTCTTGTGCATTCAGATAGTCTAAGAATAAGACTTAGTGTGTCTGACACAGTTCTTTTCATCCTTAAAGTAAAACTAAAGTAAAAAATGAACTTAGACCTGCTTTAACCCCAACCCCGACCAAGGTCAGACACAGTTGCAGGTTTATTTGAGTCCTTGGGCAGGAGAATTTTAGTGGACCCTTTGCAATGCGTCATGTCATCAGCTCTGATGCCACCGATGGGTTTTCCTCTGTAGCAATCCACATCCAGTTCTTCCTGCTTTCTATACTGCTGCTGATCATCCTTCAGTCCTCACTGCTGATTGTTCTATGATCCTCTCCGCCTCCTGATCTGCCGCCCAACTGACCAACTTCTCCATTGGTGATTATTCTCTGATCCTTAGGACAGCCATGAGCATGTCACGCAATACCTGCCTCACCGATCTGGTTGGTGGGACCCACTGGAGAATCATGCTTTGGTCCAGTTTTTGCCTATGTGGGCCCCTGAAGATGTCAGGGGCTTTGGCAGGAATATGCCTGGTGCTGACCCTGCTTAAGGCATCCCTAATATTAAACCCTTTACATGTGTGAGGTGTCCACCACTGGCAAAGTTGCAGCTCTGCCAGCAACCAGTAGGTTTTGGACCCTATATGGTCCTTCTAGGCCCTCTTCTTATTCAGACATGGATTTTTATAAATGTGACAATGAGGAACTGTTGTGGACACAGACAGTACAGAGCATGTCTGCCAGTCCAAAAGATGTCTGCTACAATGGCTTTAACACACCTCCTTTTCATGAGCAATTTTACTCGGTGCTCTGGTCCCCAAGAAACAGAACAGAGAATGATTAGCAGTGGGCTGCAGTAGATCAGAGCAGGTAGGAAGTCACAGGGTCTATACAGTCCTGATGACAGTCCTGGATGGAAGATGCAGCAGAAGGAGGTTTGCAATAATTTAACTATTAGTTTACGCCCCCCACCAATATAAAAAATACCATTCCAAACATTTGATATAAAGATTTGTAACAAGTTTTATTTATGGCTGCTCATCACTACCAATAACATGTATGGGAGGTCAGCATGTGAGGACTGATGTGTGCCAGTGAGTATCTAACAATTGTGCATATGGTTGGATAGCCTAGTTGCTAGCCAATAGAAAATGTTGTACCTCCATTAGATGGAAAAGGCGCCTGTCATCTCTTTTGGCCTCAAACACTGGTCTGCCACCCACACCCACAAAAACACTCTACCCTCTTTTTATTAATCTCTGCTCTGTATCTAGCCTGCCCTCATCTCCACTCCCCCCTCTCTGACCACAACCTCCTTTAACTACCACTCTTATCGCTTCCCGCCACTTCAGTCACACACAAACCAATGCACCTATGAAGGAACCTAAGAAACCTAGATGTTCAATATCTCTCCAACCTCCAGCCACACTCCAGTGACACCTGTGAGCTGTGCTGAGTGCCACCCTGCTGTGAGAGAAAGTCCTCCTCCTCCTCCTCCTCCTCTGAATCCTCCAAAACTGTCCATTGGCTGGACAGTGAAGTACCTGGCCACTGATGACCCAGAAACCCACCCTGCAAGCCACATGTGCTCTGCCCTGACAGCTAGGAAAATGGGCCTTCCTCCTCTGCTTCCTCCTGTGCCACCATCACATCCTCCTTCATGGTCTGAAGGTTTTTTCCAGCAGTCAAATGATGCGGTTGTTAGCACTGACCATAATAGTGCCGTACTGAAAGCACTGCAGCACTCCGCAAATATCCCTCATAGCAACCCGCTCACTGGTGGTGAAGTGCTGTTGGTCTGCACTTTTACTCACCCGATTAATTTTTTTTTTTTCAATTCAAGATTCTAACTTCAACCAACAAAGCTCTCTCCAGCCAGTCTCTTTCTTACATTTTATTTTTTTTCTTACACTTTTTCAACACTATCAACCCAGATGTGATTGCCTCTGACCATCTCCTGTCCTCCACCCTGGTCAAATCCTTCCACATTCTCTGGAATGCCCTCACCTATTCAATCTGACACTCCCCATCACTCCAAAACCCAACTCACAACACAAGCATATGACCTGGTTTAATCAGTTCCACTAAGAACATGCTGCCAAACTCAATACCGACGACTTGAGATTAATTCTCTCTGGCTCAACCATTTTCCTTTAAGCTGTAAGTTTGAAAGGGCAGAGCTCTCTCTCCTATTGTATCCTACTCTCATAGCATTTGTTTTGAACTTTGTTGCATTGGGTCTGCAATATGTACTATATGTTTAACCCGTCTGTAATTACTACAATGTACAGAACAATGGAAAATGTATCTATATCAATAATAATAATAATAATAATATAATTCAGGGGATCAGAGATATACTGCAAAGCTGGATATTAGGCCATTAGAACTGGATTAGCTCATTACTAGGGATGAGCGAATCGGTTCTAACGAACCTGAATTAGCTCCGAATTTCAGGGAAAATTCGATTCAGCACGAACCCGAATTTTTAGTAGTTCGTGCTGACCGAATTTTTAGTGGTTCGTGCTGACCCTGAAATGAAAAAAAAAAAATGCCGGCATGGTGGGAGCGGGGAGATCGGCTGCGCTGTTTCCCTGAGGGAAACACCCTGAGGAAGTGATCTCTCACGCAACGCGTCGGTGTTTAGGAACGGGCACCTGCAGGGGACCTGGACCCATTTACTGGTGGTAGTATCATGTCTAATTTTGCCGTACTTTGGTAAAGTAATGTATTATATATGCCATGGTGTATTGGTATGACTGTTGATAGCACTCTTTGATCACTCTTTGCACTTACACTTTCTTCTTTTTTTTGAAGCACTTTTTGTAGGGCTTTCTGCTCTATTTCAGCATTACTTCTTTCAGCCACAATCTGTGTAATCACGATCACCTGATCATACACTTATTAGTATATGCTTATTTGCACTATTTTCTCTCAGACAGCTCAACCGCATACACCTGGCATATTTTGAAAGTGTTCATTTATAATTTGATTTTCTCATTGGTAGTCCTATTAACTTCACCTGCACGGCCCGCTCTTTTATTTGTGTGTATATATATTTACACACTTTTTATCTTGTCTTTATGTGGTTAATGTTTGTTATTAGAGATGAGCGAGTAGTATTCGACCGAGCCGGTATTCGATCGAATACTACGCTGTTCGTCATACTCGATTTCGATCGAGTACAGCGGCGATGGCGCACTCACAATTCGTTTCCCCTCCCACCTTCCCTGGCGCGTTTTTTACACCAATCACCATGCAGGGGGGGTGGGACAGGTCCTGGGAGGACGCTGGCATCGCGAAAACGGCGTCTACACGCATTGGCTGGAAAAACCATGTGACCTCGAATATACAAAACTCAGCACTTCCTCTTCGTCAGCATTAGCAGCTTGAACTTAGTGAGGGACAGACGCTCACAGCAGGGAAAGACAGGCTGTCGCTGGCAGGGCCCCAGAAGC
The DNA here is from genome assembly GCA_027917425.1 of Gastrophryne carolinensis. Taxonomy (NCBI): domain Eukaryota; kingdom Metazoa; phylum Chordata; class Amphibia; order Anura; family Microhylidae; genus Gastrophryne; species Gastrophryne carolinensis. The sequence goes on along the minus strand of CM051241.1, from coordinate 21,974,643 downwards.
TCGGAATATCGCATTTACCACCATCTATACCAGCTACCAGAAGACAAGAGAGTCATTAAGAGCCCTTATTAGGGCTACTACGCTGAACGGTATATGGCTCATATGTAGGCAGGCAGGGCCCTAGAAGCTCAGAATCTCGCATTTACCACCATATATACCAGCTACCAGAAGACAAGAGAGTCATTAAGAGCCCTTATTAGGGCTACTACGCTGAACAGTATATAGCTCATATCCTATGTAGTCAGGCAGGGCCCCAGAAGCTCAGAATATCGCTTTTACCACCATATATACCAGCTACCAGAAGACAAGAGAGTCATTAAGAGCCCTTATTAGGGCTACTACGCTGAACAGTATATAGCTCATATTCTATGTAGTCAGGCAGGGCCCCAGAAGCTCAGAATATCGCTTTTACCACCATATATACCAGCTACCAGAAGACAAGAGAGTCATTAAGAGCCCTTATTAGGGCTACTACGCTGAACAGTATATAGCTCATATCCTATGTAGGCAGGCAGGGCCCCAGAAGCTCAGAATATCGCTTTTACCACCATATATACCAGCTACCAGAAGACAAGAGAGTCCTTAATCCCTTATTAGTGCTGCTATGTTGAACAGTATATAGCTCATATCCTATGTAGGCAGGCAGGGCCCCAGAAGCTCAGAATATCGCTTTTACCACCATATATACCAGCTACCAGAAGACAAGAGAGTCATTAAGAGCCCTTATTAGGGCTACTACGCTGAACAGTATATAGCTCATATTCTATGTAGTCAGGCAGGGCCCCAGAAGCTCAGAATATCGCTTTTACCACCATATATACCAGCTACCAGAAGACAAGAGAGTCCTTAATCCCTTATTAGTGCTGCTATGTTGAACAGTATATAGCTCATATCCTATGTAGTCAGGCAGGGCCCCAGAAGCTCAGAATATCGCTTTTACCACCATATATACCAGCTACCAGAAGACAAGAGAGTCATTAAGAGCCCTTATTAGGGCTACTACGCTGAACAGTATATAGCTCATATTCTATGTAGTCAGGCAGGGCCCCAGAAGCTCAGAATATCGCTTTTACCACCATATATACCAGCTACCAGAAGACAAGAGAGTCATTAAGAGCCCTTATTAGTGCTGCTATGCTGAACAGTATATAGCTCATATCCTATGTAGTCAGGCAGGGCCCTAGAAGCTCAGAATATCGCTTTTACCACCATACATACCAGCTACCAGAAGACAAGAGAGTCCTTAATCCCTTATTAGTGCTGCTATGTTGAACAGTATATAGCTCATATCCTATGTAGTCAGGCAGGGCCGCAGAAGCTCAGAATATCGCTTTTACCACCATATATACCAGCTACCAGAAGACAAGAGAGTCATTAAGAGCCCTTATTAGGGCTACTACGCTGAACAGTATATAGCTCATATCCTATGTAGTCAGGCAGGGCCCCAGAAGCTCAGAATATCGCTTTTACCACCATATATACCAGCTACCAGAAGACAAGAGAGTCATTAAGAGCCCTTATTAGGGCTACTACGCTGAACAGTATATAGCTCATATCCTATGTAGGCAGGCAGGGCCCCAGAAGCTCAGAATATCGCTTTTACCACCATATATACCAGCTACCAGAAGACAAGAGAGTCCTTAATCCCTTATTAGTGCTGCTATGCTGAACAGTATATAGCTCATATCCTATGTAGTCAGGCAGGGCCCTAGAAGCTCAGAATATCGCTTTTACCACCATATATACCAGCTACCAGAAGACAAGAGAGTCCTTAATCCCTTATTAGTGCTGCTATGTTGAACAGTATATAGCTCATATCCTATGTAGTCAGGCAGGGCCCCAGAAGCTCAGAATATCGCTTTTACCACCATATATACCAGCTACCAGAAGACAAGAGAGTCCTTAATCCCTTATTAGTGCTGCTATGTTGAACAGTATATAGCTCATATTCTATGTAGTCAGGCAGGGCCCCAGAAGCTCAGAATATCGCTTTTACCACCATATAAACCAGCTACCAGAAGACAAGAGAGTCATTAAGAGCCCTTATTAGGGCTACTACGCTGAACAGTATATAGCTCATATCCTATGTAGGCAGGCAGGGCCCCAGAAGCTCAGAATATCGCTTTTACCACCATATATACCAGCTACCAGAAGACAAGAGAGTCCTTAATCCCTTATTAGTGCTGCTATGTTGAACAGTATATAGCTCATATCCTATGTAGGCAGGCAGGGCCCCAGAAGCTCAGAATATCGCTTTTACCACCATATATACCAGCTACCAGAAGACAAGAGAGTCCTTAATCCCTTATTAGTGCTGCTATGTTGAACAGTATATAGCTCATATCCTATGTAGGCAGGCAGGGCCCCAGAAGCTCAGAATATCGCTTTTACCACCATATATACCAGCTACCAGAAGACAAGAGAGTCATTAAGAGCCCTTATTAGGGCTACTACGCTGAACAGTATATAGCTCATATCCTATGTAGGCAGGCAGGGCCCCAGAAGCTCAGAATATCGCTTTTACCACCATATATACCAGCTACCAGAAGACAAGAGAGTCATTAAGAGCCCTTATTAGTGCTGCTATGCTGAACAGTATATAGCTCATATCCTATGTAGTCAGGCAGGGCCCTAGAAGCTCAGAATATCGCTTTTACCACCATATATACCAGCTACCAGAAGACAAGAGAGTCCTTAATCCCTTATTAGTGCTGCTATGTTGAACAGTATATAGCTCATATCCTATGTAGGCAGGCAGGGCCCCAGAAGCTCAGAATATCGCTTTTACCACCATATATACCAGCTACCAGAAGACAAGAGAGTCCTTAATCCCTTATTAGTGCTGCTATGCTGAACAGTATATAGCTCATATTCTATGTAGTCAGGCAGGGCCCCAGAAGCTCAGAATATCGCTTTTACCACCATATATACCAGCTACCAGAAGACAAGAGAGTCATTAAGAGCCCTTATTAGGGCTACTACGCTGAACAGTATATAGCTCATATCCTATGTAGGCAGGCAGGGCCCCAGAAGCTCAGAATATCGCTTTTACCACCATATATACCAGCTACCAGAAGACAAGAGAGTCATTAAGAGCCCTTATTAGTGCTGCTATGCTGAACAGTATATAGCTCATATCCTATGTAGTCAGGCAGGGCCCTAGAAGCTCAGAATATCGCTTTTACCACCATATATACCAGCTACCAGAAGACAAGAGAGTCCTTAATCCCTTATTAGTGCTGCTATGTTGAACAGTATATAGCTCATATCCTATGTAGGCAGGCAGGGCCCCAGAAGCTCAGAATATCGCTTTTACCACCATATATACCAGCTACCAGAAGACAAGAGAGTCATTAAGAGCCCTTATTAGGGCTACTACGCTGAACAGTATATAGCTCATATCCTATGTAGTCAGGCAGGGCCCCAGAAGCTCAGAATATCGCTTTTACCACCATATATACCAGCTACCAGAAGACAAGAGAGTCCTTAATCCCTTATTAGTGCTGCTATGCTGAACAGTATATAGCTTATATTCTATGTAGTCAGGCAGGGCCCCAGAAGCTCAGAATATCGCTTTTACCACCATATATACCAGCTACCAGAAGACAAGAGAGTCATTAAGAGCCCTTATTAGGGCTACTACGCTGAACAGTATATAGCTCATATCCTATGTAGGCAGGCAGGGCCCCAGAAGCTCAGAATATCGCTTTTACCACCATATATACCAGCTACCAGAAGACAAGAGAGTCATTAAGAGCCCTTATTAGGGCTACTACGCTGAACAGTATATAGCTCATATCCTATGTAGTCAGGCAGGGCCCCAGAAGCTCAGAATCTCGCATTTACCACCATATATACCAGCTACCAGAAGACAAGAGAGTCATTAAGAGCCCTTATTAGGGCTACTACGCTGAACAGTATATAGCTCATATCCTATGTAGTCAGGCAGGGCCCTAGAAGCTCAGAATCTCGCATTTACCACCATATATACCAGCTACCAGAAGACAAGAGAGTCCTTAATCCCTTATTAGGGCTGCTATGCTGAACAGTATATAGCTCATATCCTATGTAGGCAGGCAGGGCCCCAGAAGCTCAGAATATCGCTTTTACCACCATATATACCAGCTACCAGAAGACAAGAGAGTCATTAAGAGCCCTTATTAGGGCTACTACGCTGAACAGTATATAGCTCATATCCTATGTAGGCAGGCAGGGCCCCAGAAGCTCAGAATATCGCTTTTACCACCATCTATACCAGCTACCAGAAGACAAGAGAGTCATTAAGAGCCCTTATTAGGGCTACTATGCTGAACAGTATATAGCTCATATGTAGTCAGGCAGGGCCCCAGAAGCTCAGAATATCGCTTTTACCACCATATATACCAGCTACCAGAAGACAAGAGAGTCATTAAGAGCCCTTATTAGGGCTACTACGCTGAACAGTATATAGCTCATATCCTATGTAGGCAGGCAGGGCCCCAGAAGCTCAGAATATCGCTTTTACCACCATATATACCAGCTACCAGAAGACAAGAGAGTCATTGAGAGTCCTTATTAGGGCTACTATGCTGAACAGTATATAGCTCATATGTAGGCAGGCAGGGCCCCAGAAGCTCAGAATATCGCTTTTACCACCATATATACCAGCTACCAGAAGACAAGAGAGTCATTGAGAGCCCTTATTAGGGCTGCTATGTTTTAAAAATTGTGTGGAGGCCCAAGAGCTGAGACCTTTTAAAAATTGTGTGAAGGCCCAAGAGCTGAGACCTTTTAAAAATTGTGTGGAGGCCCAAGAGCTGAGACCTTTTAAAAATTGTGTGGAGGCCCAAGAGCTGAGACCTTTTAAAAATTGTGTGGAGGCCCAAGAGCTGAGACCTCTTAAAAATTGTGTGGAGGCCCAAGAGCTGAGACCTCTTAAAAATTGTGTGGAGGCCCAAGAGCTGAGACCTTTTAAAAATTGTGTGGAGGCCCAAGAGCTGAGACCTTTTAAAAATTGTGTGGAGGCCCAAGAGCTGAGACCTCTTAAAAATTGTGTGGAGGCCCAAGAGCTGAGACCTCTTAAAAATTGTGTGGAGGCCCAAGAGCTGAGACCTTTTAAAAATTGTGTGGAGGCCCAAGAGCTGAGACCTTTTAAAAATTGTGTGGAGGCCCAAGAGTTGAGACCTCTTAAAAATTGATTGTATTAAGCCCAAGAGGTGAGCCATAATTTTTTTCATTAATACAGCAATTCTACGGCGGTTAAGGAGGAGGAGGAGGAGGAGGAGGAGGAGGAGGAGGAGGAAATGGCACTTCATACAGATGGCACTTCACTCTTGGCTGCTTTCCACTGTTGTACAAGCAAAGTCCGGGTCAATCCACTTGCTGTTCATTTTGATTAGCGTCAGCCTGTCGGCACTGTCGGTTGACAGGCGGCTGCGCTTATCGGTTATAATGCCCCCTGCTGCGCTGAACACCCTTTCTGATAGCACGCTGGCGGCAGGGCAGGCAAGCACCTCCAAGGCGTACAGGGACAGTTCCAGCCACCTGTCCAACTTGGAGACCCAGTAAGTGTAGGTCGCCGAGGGATCGGGGAGGACAGGGGTGTGGTCTGCCAGGTAGTCCCGCAACATCCGCCGATACTTGTCCCTCCTGCTGATAGCGGGCCCCGCAGTGATGGAAGTTGCACGAGGGGGTGACATGAACGTGTCCCACACCTTGGAGAGTGTTCCCCTGGTGGCTGTGGGCCTGATCGATGTTGTCAGACTCTGGGAGACACTCTCCTCTCTGCCGCCAGCGATGCTGGGTGGGAAAATCTGCATCATGTTCTGCAAGAGTTCCCTCTGGTATTCCAGTAATCGATTCGTCCTCTCCTCTACCGGAATAAAAGAGGAGAAGTTATCTTTATACCGGGGGTCCAGGAGTGCGAAGACCCAGTATAGTTTGTTCTCCAATATCCGGACAACACGTATGTCCCGGGAAAAGCAGCCCAGCATGAAGTCAGCCATGTGTGCCAGACTCTGAGTAGGCATGACCTCACTGCCCCCACCAGAAGGATCATTTTCCATTTCCTCCTCTTCCTCCTCCTCTCCGCCCCATCCGCGCTGAACCAATGGGACGCACACAGCCTGACTGCTACCCTCGCCGCCAGCATCCTCTTCCACAGCCACCTCCACGTTGTCCTCCTCCTCATCCTCCTCCTCCTGCAACTGCCACCGAGCAGCAGACAAAAGTGTGGTCTGACTGTCTACCTGCGTTGCGTCTCCTCCTACCCCCGTCTCCTCTGTGTGCAATGCGTTCTCCCTTATTGCGATGAGCGATTCTTTAAGGACGCCTAGGAGCGGGATGGTTACGCTCACTATAGCGTCCTCGCTGCTGACCTTCTTAGTGGACTCCTCAAAGATACGCAATACATCGCATATGTCTGCCATCCATGGCCACTCGTGGTTGGCAAACTGAGGGAGCTGAGTTGGAGGCACGCGTGGATGCATCATCTGGTACTCCATCAATGCTTTCTGCTGCTCACACACCCTGGCCAACATGCAATAGGTGGAATTCCAGCGAGTGGGCAGGTCGCACAACAGCCGATGTTGAGGCAAATGGAGGCGTTGCTGGATTTTTTTTAAGCTAGCAGCAGCTACAGTTGACTTCCGAAAGTGAGCGCACAAGCGCCGCACTTTGACCAGTAGCTCTGCCAGGTTGGGGTAAGTCTTTAGAAACTTTTGTACTACCAAATTAAAAACGTGGGCCAGGCATGGTACGTGATTGAGTTCTGCAAGCTCCAGAGCCGCCACCAGGTTACGGCCGTTATCGCACACGACCATGCCTGGTCCTAGCTGCAGCGGCGACAGCCACATCTCTGTCTGCTGCAATATGGCGTGCCTCACCTCTGCGGCGCTGTGCTTCCTGTCGCCCAAGCTGATGAGCTTAAGCACCGCCTGCTGACGTCTCCCCGTGCCAGTGCTGCAACGCTTCCTGCTAGGGGCTGAGGGCGATGTTAAGGCAGAGGAGGAGGAGGAGGAGGAGGAGGAAGAGGAGGGGGGTCTATCAGAACCCGTGCTGGCAATCTTGGGCGGGGGTGGTATGTAGGCCGTCCCTGTTTGCGACCCCGTCCCCGCTTCCACAACATTCACCCAGTGTGCCGTCAAAGAGATGTAGCGTCCTTGGCCGCAAGCGCTTGTCCACGAGTCGGTGGTCAAGTGGACCTTTGCGCTGACTGCGTACCTCAGGGTCCGCCTGATGTTACGCGACACGTGCTGGTGCAGGGCGGGGACGCCACACCGGGAAAAATAGTGGCGGCTAGGGACGGAATAGCGAGGTGCGGCAGCCGCCATCAGGTCGCGGAAGGCCTGCGTCTCCACAAGCCAAAACGGCAACATCTCCAGGGCCAGCAGTTTGGAGATGAGGCAGGTTAAGGCTTGGGCTTGGGGGTGACTGGAGGCGTACTTCCGCCTGCGGTTGAACGCCTGCGAGATGGACAGTTGATGGGACGAGGAGATGGAAGGTGCAGACGAAGATGCGGGGGAAGGGGGGGCTGAAGGAGAAGGCCCCAAAGTAGCCGAGGCAGAGGCAGATGTGGAGGTGTCCTGGCTGGAGGTCTGGACCGCAGTGGCAGCACACAACAAAGGGGAAGAGGCAGTGGCAGCAAGACGGGGCGCAGGTTGTATTGCGTTTGCTCTCTCCCACTCAGCCCAGTGCTTGAATTCCAAGTGACGGCGCATGCCTGAGGTGGTCAGATTGCTCTTCTCAGAGCCCCTACTCAGTTTTGAGTGGCAGATTGCGCAAACCGCGCTCAGTTTGTCATCCGCGCAAACATTAAAAAATCTCCACACCACAGAAGTACGAGGCCTCGATGGGGGAGCTTCGCGCGACTGCCTGCTGCCGGGAAGAGCTTCGGCCCTGCTGGCTGTGGCCTGCCTTCTCTGTCTGGACTGTCCTCTGCCTCTGGACTGTCCTCTGCCTCTTGCTGCCTTATTCGGTGATGCGCAGACCGCATCTCCACTGCTTTCCCCGCTGGACATCACCCCTGTCCAAGTGGGGTCGGTCATTTCGTCGTCCACCACCTCCTCTTCCACTTCCTCTCTCTGCTCCTCCTCCTGCCCACTGGACATTCCAACAGCCTCCCTTGATGGCAACTGCGTCTCATCATCATCGCTCATGATAGCAGATGCTGGTTCCGGGTCCACATCACTAGCAGATGGCGGATACTCAAGTGTTTGGGCATCACTACAAACAAATTCCTCTGCTAGCTCCTGGGATTCTTGCAGCACATCTGGAAAAGGACCCGAAAAGAGGTCCTGGGAGGGGTCAAGGGTGGGCTGACTCTGTTGGCCAGGTTGGGAGGAAGGAGGGTCAGAGTGAGACTGTGTGGATGACTGGGTGGTGGACAAGTGACTGGAAGCGTTATCGGCCATCCATTGCACCACCTGTTCACGCTGCTCAGGCTTTAACAGAGGTGTACCCCGCCCCCCGCATAACTGTCCCATAAAGGCAGGGAAGCTGGATGAGCGTAATGCTGGCTGCCCCTCACCAGCACGCATTGTATCCCCACTGGCTTCAACGCGGTTTGTGCCCCCACCAGCATTTCCGCGCCCCCGTCCTCGTCCACGTCCCTTTGCGCTAGCCCTCCGCATTTCAGACGTTTTACTTTTTTGGCCACGCGTTATGCCAAATATAAAAATATTTTTAAGAAGAACACCTGGCTATACAGCCGTATACTGCCAGAAGGTGAAATGGTGCCTATACGCACCGGGTATATAACAAGGTTTTGTTGGTAAAGAGGACACAAAACAGTAGTGCCAAATATAAAAATATTTTTAAGAAAAACACCTGGCTATACAGCCGTATACTGCCAGAAGGTGAAATGGTGCCTATACGCACCGTGTATAAAACAGTGTTTTGTTGGCACAGAGGACACAAAACAGTAGTGCAAAATATAGTTTTGTATATAGGTGCTAATACACCACTGAAGTCTTTCTGTCCCTATTCCAGCATCAGCAGCTACCCCTCACTAAAGCAGCCGTTTTGAGCAGAGTGTATATAGTTTTGTATATAGGTGGTAATACACCACTGAAGTCTTTCTGTCCCTATTCCAGCAGCAGCAGCTACCCCTCACTAAAGCAGCCGTAGCTGCAGCACTAATAAGTGCTCAGCTCTTGGGCCTCCACACAATTTTTAAAAGGTCTCAGCTCTTGGGCCTCCACACAATTTTTAAGAGGTCTCAGCTCGTGGGCCTCCACACAATGTTTGAGAGGTCTCAGCTCTTGGGCCTCCACACAATTTTTAAAAGGTCTCAGCTCTTGGGCCTCCACACAATTTTTAAAAGGTCTCAGCTCTTGGGCCTCCACACAATTTTTAAGAGGTCTCAGCTCTTGGGCCTCCACACAATTTTTAAAAGGTCTCAGCTCTTGGGCCTCCACACAATTTTTAAAAGGTCTCAGCTCTTGGGCCTCCACACAATTTTTAAGAGGTCTCAGCTCGTGGGACTCCACACAATGTTTGAGAGGTCTCAGCTCTTGGGCCTCCACACAATTTTTAAAAGGTCTCAGCTCTTGGGCCTCCACACAATTTTTAAAAGGTCTCAGCTCTTGGGCCTCCACACAATTTTTAAAAGGTCTCAGCTCTTGGGCCTCCACACAATTTTTAAAAGGTCTCAGCTCTTGGGACTCCACACAATGTTTGAGAGGTCTCAGCTCTTGGGCCTCCACACAATTTTTAAGAGGTCTCAGATCTTGGGCCTCCACACAATTTTTAAGAGGTCTCAGCTCTAAGCTTCCCTTACTGCTCGGGTGACACACTGTAACAAACCTCCTCCTGTAAGCTTCCCTGACTGCTGGGGTGACACACTGTAACAAACCTCCTCCTGTAAGCTTCCCTTACTGCTGGGGTGACACACTGTAACAAACCTCCTCCTTTAAGCTTCCCTTACTGCTGGGGTGACACAATGACACAAGAGGACATGTCTGACCACATCTCACACACACACACACACACACACACACACACACACACACAATGACAATTAGGGGTGGGGTCTATTTATTTTCCCCCTTGCCTATGCCATCTGTGGTTGTCATTAGGCAAAGTGATTTTAAGGGGTGCAGAATTTTGTTCTTCTTTTTTGTACAGTTTGGCTTGGGGTCCATGGCAATGTAGAGGAAAGAAGGTTTCCTTGTCTTGTCTCACTTTACGTAGAAGTTATATTGTGTTTGGAGTGTATTGTTGAGTGGCTGTGATAGTGGCGTAATAGTGCGACTTGGGCGCGTTATATGCACCCAGACATGCTTCCCCTGCTGTCCCAGTTGCATTCCAGCAGTGTTGGCATCATTTTCTGATGTTTCAGGATGGACTTGGTGACCTCCAAGTGGTCGAATTGAGATTTCCAAGTGGCGAGCATTTTTTTCCCATAGACTATAATGGGATTCGATATTCGGTCGAGTAGTCGAGTAACGCGGTCTATTCGAATCGAAATTCGAAATTTCGAATATTTCACTACTCGCTCATCTCTATTTGTTATGTTATATAATGTGTCCTTGATGAAATAAACTTTGATTAGCTATTACAGTGTGTGTGCGGCCTAATATATTGGGTGAGACAATAGCTATCCAACACTGGTGGATGGCCACTTTTTCAGTGCTCTAGTGGGCCCATGCTGGACCCTTCTCACCAGGCCAGCACCTTAAATTTTACTTAGCTGTGCGGGGTCTAAGAGGACACTGTGTATAACTGATTTGGGTTATTCCCTTACTCCTTTGGTGACACAACCCTGGAGAATCTATATCCATTAAGTCTATAGTTTTGTATTCATTATGCAAACATATCTCATTGTAAATATCGATTAATTACATTTATTAAAACTTGTCATTTTTTTGCATCATGTTGCAGTTGGGTGTTCATTAGATATAGCAGATCTCTTTGTTTGCATGGAGGGCTAGAGTAGCACTGGCTTGCCACTGCTCATCGTAGCTCTAAGCGCTATGGTGATTGTGTGAACCCTTATAGCAGACCTAGCTGTAAAGCCTGGGGTGATTGTGTACCCCCAAATACCAAACTTATCTGTTAAGACAGGGGTGAGAGTGTCCCCTTATACCAAACCTATCTGTATTCACTAGATTGAGAGTGTCCCCTTATACCAAATCTATCTGTAAATCCTGGGGTAAGAGTTTCACTTTATACCAAACCTACCTTTGTTCACTGGGGAGTTTGTGTCCTTTATAGCACACCTAGCTGTAAAGCCTGGGGTGACTGCGTACCCCCAAATAACAAACCTGTCTGTATGCACTGGGGTAATTGTGTCCTTTATAGCAACCCTAGCTATAAAGCCTGTGGTAATTGTGTAACAATAGTTTTGTATTCATTATGCAAACATATCTCATTGTAAATATCGATTAATTACATTTATTAAAACTTGTCATTTTTTTGCATCATGTTGCAGTTGGGTGTTCATTAGATATAGCAGATCTCTTTGTTTGCATGGAGGGCTAGAGTAGCACTGGCTTGCCACTGCTCATCGTAGCTCTAAGCGCTATGGTGATTGTGTGAACCCTTATAGCAGACCTAGCTGTAAAGCCTGGGGTGATTGTGTACCCCCAAATACCAAACTTATCTGTTAAGACAGGGGTGAGAGTGTCCCCTTATACCAAACCTATCTGTATTCACTAGATTGAGAGTGTCCCCTTATACCAAATCTATCTGTAAATCCTGGGGTAAGAGTTTCACTTTATACCAAACCTACCTTTGTTCACTGGGGAGTTTGTGTCCTTTATAGCACACCTAGCTGTAAAGCCTGGGGTGACTGCGTACCCCCAAATAACAAACCTGTCTGTATGCACTGGGGTAATTGTGTCCTTTATAGCAACCCTAGCTATAAAGCCTGTGGTAATTGTGTAACATCAAATACCAAACCTAGCTGTAAAGCCTGGGGTGAGAGTGTTCCCTTTATACCAAACCTATCTGTATTCAGTAAGGTGAGGCATCCCCTTATACTAAACCTGTAAAGACTGGGGTGAGTGTGTACCCCCATATTCCAAACCTAGCTGTAATTAATAGGGTGACTGTGTACCATTATAGAATACCTAGCTGTTAAGCCTGGGGTGATTGTGTGTACCCCCGAATACCAAACCTAGTTGTAAAGCCTGGGGTGAGAGTGTCCCCTTATACCAAACCTATCTGTATTCATTGGGGGTGAGTGTGTACCCCATATACCAAACTTAGCTGTAATTAATGGAGTGAATGTGTACCCTTATAGCAGAACTATCTGTATTCAATGGGATGAAAGTGTTCCCTATACAAACCAATTTGTGAAGACTGGGGTGAGAGTGTCCGCTTATACCAAATCTATCTGTATTCACTGGGGTGAGAATGTCCCCTTATACCAAAACTATCTGTAAAGACTGGGGTAAGTGTGTACCCCCATATACCAAACCTAGCTGTAATTAATGGGGTAACTGTGTCCCCCTCTAACAGACCTATCTGTAAAGACTGAAGTGAGGATGACCCCTTATACCAAATAAACTCCTCCAATGGAGGTATTAGGCCTATACCCCCCACATTATGCCCATTTACTCCACCACATCATGAATTACGTAAGATATACAATTTATTTTTCAAAACATTAAAAACACATTTCTTTGTCAATACATGATTCATTAACAGTACTTAATTTGCCGTGCAGTATCAAAAATGTATACTTTGCAATTTTTCATAAGGCATGATGTTACATTCCATAAAAAGAGATATTTCATGTTTTTTTCTCTCACTCTGTGTTTTTCAGGGTAAACATGTTTCGCTTTAACAGCTTTCTCAGTACCCCATGGGGTGAGGTAGGGTGAGGTCACCATACTTCTAGAGTTTATAACCCTTATACCAAACCTATCTGTATTCACTGGGGTGAGAGTGTCCTTCATAGCACACCTAGCTGTAATTCCTGGGGTGAGTGCCTTCCCCTCATATGCATGGTCATTTTTTGTAAAGACTGGGGTGAGTGTGTGTACCCCCCATATACCAAACCTAGCTGTAATTAATAGGGTGACTGTGTACCATTATAGCAGACATATGTGGGCACACACTCACCCCAGTCTTTAAAATTATAACAAAACTAGCTGTAATGAAAGTGGGTGAGAATGGGTGAGAGTGTCCTCTTATACCAAACCTATCTGTATGCACTGGAGTGAGAGTGTCCCCTTATACCAAACCCATCTGTATTCACTGGGGTGTTTGTGTCCTTTATAGCACACCTAGCTGTAAATCCTTAGGTGATTATGTATACCACCAAATACCAAATCTAGCTGTAATTAATGGGTTGAGTGTGTACCCTTATAGCAAACCTATCTGTAAAGACTAGGGTGAGAGTGTCCCCTTATACTAAAGCTATCTGTAAAGATTGAGATGAGTTTGTACCCCCAGTTACCAAACCTAGTTGTAATGGGGTGACTGTGTACCCTTATACCAAGCCTATCTGTATTCACTACGGTGTGTGTGTATTCACCTAGCTGTAAAGCCTGGGGTGACTGCATACTCCCAGATACCAAATCTGTATTCATTGGGGTGAGAATGTCCCCTTATATTAAACCTATCTGTATTCATTGGGGTGAGAATGTCCCCTTATACTAAACCTATCTGTATTTACTGGGGTGAGTGTGTACACAAATATACTAAACCTAGCTGTAAGGACTGGAGTAAGTGTGTGTCTCCATATACCAAACCTAGCTTAAATTAATGGGGTGACCATGTCCCCTTATATCAAAGCTATCTGTAAAGACTGAGGTGAGTGTGTACCCCCAGTTACCAAACCTAGTTGTATTTAATGGAGTAACTGTGTACCCTTATAGCAGACCTACAGAATACAGTACAAATTGTATTCTACAGATAAATTGCACCTGAATGTTGTGCTGGGTAAAGGGTACTAGAAGGCGTGGAGGGGCATTTAACTGATGAAGGGGATGAGGGCAAGAGAGAATACAAGGTGAAGTCAGGTTACTTAGGGGACAACATATGATGGTGGGTGGAGAATTAGAAGGGGGAGGACTGCTATGATGGATAAGGAAATCCATGTGTTGCGAACCAGCAGTGAATTAGGTGGATGCATTACTGCAGAAGCTAATACTAAAGCTCAACATGTCAAACTATATAGGAACTTAAAAATATTGATGTTATTGGTGTGGCTGAGACATGGCTGGGTTCCACACATGACTGGACTGTCAATCTTCAAGGTTTTGCTCTCTTCCGGGAAGACAGAGCAAATAGTTGTCTCTATGAAAAGCAAGAATTCAAATCATATATTAATGAGGGGATACTAACAGAAGATTGTGAGGATGTAGAACCCTTGTGGGTAGAAGTACGGGGGGTGTAAACTATGTTAAAATAGAGTTTGGTGTAATCTATAGACCCCCAAACATAACTGAGGAAATAGAGGGTCAGCTGCATAAACAGATAGAGCGGGCATCACAGGCAGGTACAGTGGTGGTGATCAGGGACTTCAACTACCCAGGTATCGAATGGAGACATGGTTCTGCTTCTACTGCAAGGGGGAGAGCATTACTCAGCTTGCTACAAGATAACTACATGAATCAGTTTGTGGAGCCACCTACTAGGGGTGATGCTCTTTTGGATCTAGAAATATCAAATGACCTGATAGGGACGGTAACAGTTCATGAACAATACAATATAGTTGTATTCAACATAAACTGTAAGAAAGATTTTCTGTCTGGGAGGGAAAAAACACTAAATTTTAGGAAGGCCAACTTCCCCAGGCTCAGAGCTCCACTCTAGGACATAAACTGGGAGCATCTGTTGTAAGTAACAACAATGAAATATGTATTCCTATGGGTAACAAATGTAAGCATCTAAAATTAAACCCCTCATGGCTGACACCAGTTAAAGGGGCAATAAAGAACAAGAAAAGGGCATTTAAAATTGCTGATCTCGCAGCTGTAACCCTTGAAAAGTATAAATTAGTAAATATAGCATGTAAGAAAGAAATAAGGTTGGCAAAAGCACAAAATAGATGTGGTCAAAGAAAGCAAAACAAACCTTAAAAGTTTTTTTTGTAAATATATAAATTCAAACAAAATTAAATCAAAACAGGTAAGTGCCCTAATTAATGATAAGGGGGAAATGGTCACTGGAGATGAAGATAAGGCGGAGCTCTTAAATGGATTCTTTATCTCTGTGTAAGAGAGGAGCAATGAGCCAACACAGGAGATGCCACAATATCGCAAGTATAATACTCAACAAGCTAAGCATAGATATCCTCCAAGAAAAACTAAATAATTTAAATGTGAATAAGACTGCAGGGCCATATGGACTTCACCCAAGAGTTCTTAAAGAACTCAGCTCAGTTATCTCATCACTCCTGTTCTTGATCTTTAAAGACTCAATGTGCGGGGATGGGAGGGGGGTTGCCACTGATCCACCAATGTAATGAAATAGAAACTGTCCTGTTATCACCGCCCTCCCCGCATCGCTGGCAGCCTCACTGCAGCAAGTTTATTTTTTTTTTATTATTAAATTGATGCTGGCCTCTGTCCTGAGCCTGTCCCCGTATGTAGCTCTGCCCTAGGCACGTGCCTACATTTGCCTTGTGGCAAATACGGCCATGGTTACCGGTTGTAAGCAGTGTACCCCAGGGTTGAGTGCTGGGCCCACTATTATTCAGCTTGTTTATAAATGACATAGAAGATGGAATTAAATGTAGTGTCTCTATTTTTGCAGCTGACACTAAGATATGTAGCACAGTGCAGTCTATTGAAGAATCATGGGATAGGGATGAAATTTTGCCTCTTTACAAGGCACTGGTGCGCCCTCACCTGGAATATGCCGTCCAGTTGTGGGCACTAGGAAAGATTTAGAGAATTAAAACTGTTTAGTTTTGAGAGGAGACGACTGTAGGGGGACATGATTAACTTGTATAAATATATAAATGGGCAATACTAATAATATGGGGGAACACTATTTCAGGTAAAATCCTCTCTAAAGACAAGGGGACTCTCCCTTCAACTGGAAAAAAAGAAATTCAGTCTTCGGAGGCAACAATAATTTTTTACCATAAGAACTATAAATCTATGGAATAGCCTCCCACAGAAGCTTGTTACAGCATCAACCGCTGACAGCTTCAAAAAAGGACTAGATGCTTATTTCGAAGAAAATAACATTAAAGAGGAGCATCGGGGAGGTTAAAACATCCCCCAAAGCTCACCAGACTGTTGCCCCTTTTCCAGTTTCACATTTGGGTACTATTTACTCACCTCGCTGGGGATCCATCTTCTGGGTCCCTCGGATTCCGGGAAACCTTCAGACAGGCGGCGCCATCTTGAACCCATTAGGCACTGCAGTGCTCATGAATGAGATGCAATGGGGCCACCTGAAATCCTGCGAGACTTCACTGAGTGGTGCGGGACTTTAAAGTGGACCAACACCCTCCCCTGATTGGCCCGGGAATCTATAAGATTCCCAGACCGATCAGCTCCCTGACTGCGGGGCACCCCCACCGCTGTGTGAAACCCCCCCAGATCCCCGAAAATCCTACCTGATCCTCATTCCAGCGGTGCATGCGTGGGCCGCCGCAGCCTCCCACGCGTCCCTCTAGCAGGGCGCGCACCCGCGCCGGGCGCTCATGAATGGCCGGCGCGGGCGCGCTCCCTGTAAGAGGGACGCGCGGGAGGCGGCGGCGCCCCGCGCTCAGCTTGTCCGTCGCTGCCTCTCCTTGTCCGGCGGCGGCGATTGGACGAGCGAGTCACGTGGGAGCAGGGTCAGGTGAGTTTTCGGGGCTTTCTGGGGGGTTTCACACACCCGCGATCGGGGTGCCCAGGATAGTCAAAATCCTGGGTGTTGGTCCACTTTAAAGACTGTCACTTACAGATGGCTAAGCCAACACGGGGGCAACGATCGTGCCCTTCAGCAGCCAGATGTTGGCGCAGCAGGCAGAGGTGACATCCAAAAGGTAAGTCCCCCCCCCCCCCCCCCCCCCAATCGGCCCCTTTTTATTTTTGGACCGCTGTTCCTCTTTAACAATTACTATTAGCTATTATCAGTAACATAGTAAATAACTTTTCTTACCACAACACCCTTGGTTAAACTCGATAGACATATGTCCTTTTTCAACCGTATTAACTATGTTTTACAACCTATGATTTACTGTTTCCAGGTTTCCTATTTTGCTGTGTTTGTGATCCTAAGCTGGGAGTGTTTTTTCTGGCCCTGAGTAAAAAAGTGCTGACTACATTTCCCAGAATCCTTCTACTGTAACATCTGAGCCCTTTAGCAGTTTTGGCTAAGTCAAGCAGCAGTAATGACCCTTCCCAGCTGAGAACGCTGCAAGTAACCCTTTTAGCTACTAGAATACATTATTGTGATCCTCACAATCTGAATAGGTAGAATTACAGCAGAATGGGTTAAACCTGTCGCCCGTCTTAGAAAATCAGACGATTAGCAAGTTAGAGTGAGGAAGTCTTTGTATCTGTACATCTAATGCAACAGTTAATGTATATTGCTCAGGTAAGCACATTGTTTCTAGGGAAAAAGGTTTCCTTTTATAACACAGGGTTGCAGGGTAACAAACAGAAAATACAATAATGGATTTTAAAGAATGCCATCAAAAGTGAAATTACCCTTTAACTCCTCTTCAATTTTACTTGTTTAAAGCACTGGGGTTCAACTCCTCTTTGATAACAATACTTTAAGGCACTTGCCTGTAATTGAGTGTCCACTGGGTCAGGCCACATTGGGCCCTTATTGGTTTAATACCAAATAGTCCACTAGTTCAGGCCCCTAGCTAGGGAGAGCAGACAGTGTCAGTTAGGGAGGGCTAGGGAGTGATATCTGCTTGTTCTCATTGCACCCTGTGGACAGAAGCAGTTGCTGGTGCACATCTGGGCATTTACATCAGCTCATTAGTGGGCACTACCTACATTCTGCTTACTGGGGCTTAGCAAAAAAATGCTCACTTGTCCCTACATGCATAATACTAACTGGGCGTTAGATAAAACTACTGACTTGTTGGAACCTCTTGCAGTCTACTTTCTTGGTGTTAAACCCTCTTGGCCTTTGCTTAAAACTATGTCCTTGTGGGTACATCTGACCTTAGACCCTTTCTTGGCTTTGGTAAGGATAAACGCATGTAAAGAGAAAAATATAGAACCCATAGTGCAACACGCTAAAATTCAAGGGGCTTTATTTAAAACGCGGCTGCAACGCTTTTCGTCGCCCTCTGCGACTCTAGCTAGGTGACTACCTAGCTAGAGTCGCAGAGGGCGGCGAAACGCGTTGGAGCCGGCAGTCCTGGACATCCTCTCCCCCTACGAGCTCTTGGGGATTGAGCAGCGTGGTTTGGCCCTTTGGCCTGTTCGTTTTATGCGCAGTTTTAATGTTTTAAATGTGAGCGTGAATTTTAGCGTGTTGCACTATGGATTCTATATTTTTCTCTTTACATGCGTTTATCCTTGAGTCTATCCACCATCTATAATCGCCTATTAAGGGTGGTGATAAGTTGGCAAGACCCCTAAGAGTGGGAAATCATTTGAAAGATTGATTGACTCAACGCATTCTAACGCCATATCTTTGGTAAGAGCATAAGCATGGTGATGGGATCACACTAAGAGGCCAATTCATTAATAGCGGCAGGTAGCAACAGTTGAGCGACTGTAGCAGTATTTTCACAGCGCCCGCTAGTAGTCGCTGTGCTTGGCCGCTGTTCGGTTGTTGACAGCGACTCAGTCGGTGTGCAGTAATGTTGAATTTGGGTGAGGAGTTGCAATTTGACAGGTTCCGCGCTGTATAGGAGCGCATGATAGCGACTGGCCATAGCGACCGGCTCCCACCATATTCATTAACAAATCACGCTCAAAAAATTCTTGCGCTGTGAAATGCATGTTTAAACCCCAGAGCGCTGGCGGCGATGGGTTAAAAGTAGTTTTTTAACCCCCAAACAACCATATTTTTGGAAACCAAAAAAAACAAGTTTTTAATTACATTTTGTAATATGAATACATTAATATCAGACCTGTAATATCAATTCTGCACAAAGTTTTTTTTTTTTTTTTTACCCTTAAAAAAAAAATCTAACATGGCAGAAGTGGTCACAGAATTTTTCACATTTAAAAAAAAAAAAAAAAATAAAAAAAAAAAAACATTAATATGAATTAATTATGAATATTTAAAGAATGTTCCATTGAAATGCATTGGAGAGCGCCAGGTAGCGAGAGGTCCTACCTGTCGCTGTTCAAGGTCGGACGCTGGCGCTGTGGGCTGAGGCTGGAATAATGATGAATGAGTCGCTATCTGGCGCTATCTCAGTCGCTAAGCAGGATTGGCTTGATAAATGTGTGATTGTGGTGGGGAGCCGGCGTTCTCGTGGGGGTGCCCGTCATTACCGGTCGCTCACCAGGCGCTACCTGTCGCTATCCCTTGTTAAATAAGGGCCTTAGTTTGAGTTTACAGTCACTGGCTGAAGTTTGATCTCTACTGGATTCACTTTAAAGAGGACTTCAAGTATAGAAAATACATAGCTCTGTGCTTTTTGGAACTGATCTATGTGGACTTATTGGTGGTATATAAGTTTTGCACGTGGAGCTGAATATTTAATTGTTTTTCTGTAAGATATTATTTTAAATAAGATAGGCGCGGTATTTTTCTTTTTTATTTCAATTTACCAACTTGCCTGCTGGAACGCCGCTATTGCTATTGCCTGCTGCCGCTGTGGCTCACACATTCTATCCAACATACAGGATGTTGAGTGAAATTCCACTGGGTTCATAAATCACCTATTAGGCGGTGTGTGGGAAGTTCCTCTGCAGTGCAGATAGGTGAGCAGCAGCAGGGTGTGAATGCCCAAAGTGCAGTAGCTCTGACATGTCTTGATAATGGTCCGAGAAGCTTTGCACCACCAAGCTGAGCACATGCGCCTCAACCCAGCTCGGCCCAAAGGCTAGTTGGCACGCACAGGGCTGGGTTTTGAGGGGGGTGCAAGTGGCTCTAGCCCCGGGGCCTCCACCACTTGCCCCACAAAGGAGGCCTCCACCAACCTTTGGGTTATGGCCTGACAGGCTGCGGGGACAGCAATAAAGCTGTTGGCAGCAGTGGGGGCCCCTGCGCCTGGGCAAACTTTTTTTGTTTTTGCAAACCTGCAGCCAAAGCCACCACAGGGCAGGAGGGAGAGTCTAGATCAGCAAAGCCGCCGCCAGCAACGCTACAGTGATGGATGCGTGCAGAGCCGTCACTGCACATAAGCCACCAAACACAGCCGCTGGCAGCTCAATGCAGGGATCTGTTTTCTGCTGAACCAGCCGGGCGACTACACTACCCCCCACCCAGAAGCAGGAGTTCCAGAGGAGCACACACCCACACAAGGGTGGCACAAGGGACTCGATCTGATGTTTCAGTAAGTTCAGCCAGACAACCACCAGTCAGTTACTTGTAAAAGAATACTGTATCTGGGGCCTCCACCAGATTTTGTGCCCAGGGGCCTCCACCACACTTAATCCGGCCCTGGGCACACACCTCCTTGCCGGGCTGTAGATGCAGCGGCAGCAACCACTCATCTTTCTGCTTCTGGATGACAGTCCACATATCCTGGGCAGTGTGTGGTCTTTTGCCCAGACAGATAATTTTCAGCAGCAGATGAGGAGGAAGTGTACTAGGAGGCAACAGGATCCAACAAGTGATGTCCAGCAATCCTGGCTGGTGGAAGTATATGCAGCAAAGCTTGGGCTGATGGTTGGCACCCTTCCTCCTCTTGTACTGGCTGCCTGGGGCTGCATGGCCACCACCTTTTCCACCGAAATCTGATTGCCTTCAGTCCACATTGGTTCTAGAACTTTGTCATCACCCCTCAATTGTCTTCCACCCACTCCTCCCCGCTACCCTCCTTCTCAGCCTCCACATTGCTGAAAGGCACAGCAGTCAGCACTTTGGGCTTCATCCTCATTATAGATGTCCTGCCATGTTCTCATCAATTTGTTGTGCATCTGGGAACCCCTATGTCTGCAACTGGGGAAGGTGGATGGGCAACAGTATCCCAGCCAGGGGTGTCATCATAGAGCATTAGTGACTCCGATGACCTGGGGCTGGGGATGGACTTGCTGATTTAACTTGTAACTGCTTGCAACTGCTTTAACTTGTTCACCACTCAGGCAGCAGTGTTGGGCCTACGAGAACCCTGGTGCGTACTTGCACCAGAGAAAAAAAAGGGGGAGGGATGAAAGTAAACAATATAATAATAGTAACAATCTTCTTCTGACTGCCTTGCAGGTTCCTGTGGGAAGTATTCATTGCCCCACCCTCCTGTAAATTAAAATTTTGACAGCACCACGGAATACAATAAAATACTAGTAATGTTTTTTTGTTTGCTTTGCAGGTCCCTGGTTATCTAGAACTTGAAGCATTGTGTGCCATCTAATCTACCATTGCCTCAACTTGGTCTTGCCTCACCATTCTGGTAGCGGTATTTGGGCCTACAAGTACATGCTGCAAACCTTGGAGCCTGCTTGCACCAGATATTTATTTATTGATGTAAATATTTATTGAGATATGTATATATTGCAGTGCCCCACTCAGTCCATCACTCTAACCCTTTAAATGAGTCCTCAAAACTCAGCTAGACAGAGAAGCATATAACCTGGCTTAAAGTGGACCAACACCCAGGATTTTAACTATCCTGGGTCTTGGTCCACTTCGGTGGGGCACCCCCGAAAAACTCACCTCTCCCCGCTCCCAGCGCCGACGGACAAGCCGCGGACAAGCGGCTCCTCCACCGCCGCCTCCCGCGCGTCACTCTTGACGCGCGCGCGCCCGCGCCGGCCATTCACAGACGAAGATAAGGTAAGGAGTTTGGGGTGTTTGGGGGGGTTTCACCGAGATCGGGATGTCCCGCGGGGAGGGAGGTGATCGGCCCGGGAATCTTATAGATTCCCGGGCCGATCACCCGTGGGTGTTGGTCCACTTTAAGCAACTCCTACAACCTTCCCCGGACACACGCCGCCAAACTCAAGCTCTACCACTTTTGATCCCGCCCCTTTCTCCTCCTTTAGACTGTACGTTTGCAACAGCAGGGCTCTCTTTCCTATTGTCTCCTGTGCTGACATTTGGTTTACACCTTGTAGCATCTAGTATCTATTGGTCTCTGTACTATATGTTTTATCTGGTCTGTTATTATACCTTGTGAAGCGCTACGGAAAATACGATATATAAATAAACAATAAAAATTATAATGTATTTATTGGTGTATTTCATTATTTGTTTGTTTTCTGTGATTATTTTGAGTACGATTCCTGCAGGGCAATCACCCAGGTGCCCCCCCCCCCCCATTAGGCCTTCAATTCCTGTAAAAAAAACTAATATTTCCTTTTTTTCTTTATTGCTGTATTTCTTTATTGTTTTTAGTTTTCTGTGGTTTGGAATACTTTCCTTAACCCATTTTGTGCAAGGCAATCTCCCTGGTGTTACCCCCCAATTTGACCTCTGACACACGTAAAAAAATTTTTTAAAGTATTTATGTATCTAGAAACATAGAACATATGTGTATACTGAATGTTCTCTTTATCTTAGGATAGATGTGTGCTTATCCCAGGCATGTTTAAATTTACTGACTGTCGATTTTCCAACTTTCTCTGCTGTAAGATTGTTCCAAGCACCTACTACTCTTTGTGTAAAATAATATTTTCTAACATTGCTCCTGATCTTCCCCCCGACTAGCTTCAGGTTGTGCCCCCTTGTTCTATCATTAATTTTCTTCTTAAAAAACTTCCCTCCTCAACCTTATTAAATCCTTTCACATATTTAATAGGTCTCAATCATGTTCCCTCTCGTCCTTCTTTCCTTCAGACTGTACAAATTAAGTTCTTTAAGTCTCTCCTTATAAGTTTTAAGTTTAAGCCCTTTTTTTGTTGCCCGCCTTTGGACCCGTTCTATTTGAATAATGTCTTTTTGCAGGTAAGGTCTCCAGAACTGCACACAGTATTCTAGCTGTGGCCTCACCAGGGCTCTATACAGCGGCATCACAACCTCCCTCTTCCTATGTCCTACGGTGATGCCTCAAGCTATGCCTCTGCCACTGTCCACTCACCTTGCAGCTATCAGTAATCAGTACCCTTAAATCTCTCTCCTCCGAGGTCCTGGCTAACACAGTGCTGCCCATACGGTGCTCAGGGCAGGGATTCCTTCTACCCAAGTGCAGGATTTTACATTTAGAGACATTAAACTCTAGTTTCCACAGTTTTGACATTTCTTACATTTTTTTGTTTTCGGTTATTGTTTTGAGTGCTTTCCCTAGCCCATTTTGTGCAGGGCAACCACCCTGGTGTCCCCCTCCATTTTCAGCCCTCTAGCCCTTGCTTGCCCCATTTTACAGCCATTTTTGGGCCGCAAAGTTCGAGTCCTCAATAACGTTAATGGGGTTCAGGCTCAGATTTGGGGTCCTGGACCCGAAGTTTGGAGGATTCATCACCCCAAATTTCAACCAACCCACTCATCACTGCTCCCCATAAGCCACAAATTCTGGATCAGGCCTGCTATAGTGATTAGAGATGAGGGCGATTCGCCGAATTTCTCCAAGAAATTCGGGTTGGTCCGAATCGAACTTTAAAGAATCGCTCATCTCTGCCGGCATGTAGGTAAGTGTTTGCTACATGCCGGCATGGTGGGAGCAGGGAGGCCATCTGCGCTGTCAGCGGGCGGCGGAAGCCGGCTCCCGCCGCCCGCTGACAGCGCAGCCGGCCTCCCTGCTCCCACCAAGCCCTGAAATTAAAAAAAGAAAATTGCCGGCATGGTGGCATTTTTTTTTTTTTTTTTAATTTCAGGGAAAATTCGGTCAGCACGAACCACCAAAAATTCGGGTTCATGCTGAATCAAATTTTTCCAGAAATTCGGTGCGAATTCAGGTTCGTTAGAACCGATTCGCTAATCCCTAATAGTGATGTACAAAGTTGACAAATGCATATATCTGCTCTTTAATTAGGCATTGGGGGTAAATAACGTTACTTATATTGCCTAAGAGGTCTACCTTCTTACAATATACAAGGAAACTTTTGTCTCAGTAGCTACTGTGTAGTAGTACTTTTTATATTGAAAAAAATCTATCAAAATGAACAAGAAATTCACAAAATCCTGAAATATTAAGATTTGACTTTTATTTTTAATGAGCTTCTCCTCCCATCAACACTGACAATGTATGGGGCTTTTCTTTCCCACAGACATTTTGCTATTAGTCAGGCAATAATGACCCCTTTGCTAGGCTAACCTTGGCACCTTATGTTTTAGTCCCCATAGAGACGTTCCAGTAATTGAATTTATCAGCTATTATCAGAAATTATGAGCCGCTGGTCCTGTTGCATACTGGCATTAAAAAACTCTTAACGGTCTTTCAAGCATAAGAGTCTGAAGAGTATAATGGAGGTGCCAGAGGTAGGGCTCAGCACTGCGGGTTCAGTCATTGCACAGAGTACACAAGATTGAACCTCCTGGAAGCCTGGACACTTCATTTTAATGCTGGGGATAATTGAGACATGCTTTAGGAAGTGGAGAGGTCATTTAACATTAACCCTTGAAGCAGCCCCGGGGCTTCAATCAGGCAAAGCCACTCAGGAGAAGAACTAAAAAGGAAATTATGAAAATAGTTTATTGGAAGAACAGTAAAAAGTTTTGTATACATTTGTAGAACCAGATCTGCAGAGAGGGGGAAAGGATGTATAATATATCATTGGAAAGCAGGTAGGTAAGTACAAAAATATTTTGGCCCTTATTTAAGAAGGGATAGCGTCAGGTAGTGGCTGGTTAATGAGAGGTAGCGACAGGTAGCGACTGGTGAACCCCGGACACGGCACGCAATTACACATTTATCAAGCAGAATCTGTTTAGCGACTGGGATAACGCCATGTAGCGTCTGATTCATTATTTTCACAGCCGGCGTTCAGCCTTGCACAGCGCCAGGTATGACCTTTTGCTACCTGTCGCTCTCCCATACATTTCAATGGACGATACTTTTCTTCTCTTTAAACAGGGTTTTTGTTTTTGTTTTTTTTTCCAAAAATCACAAATAATTTTGTGACCTATTCTGGCATTGTAAAAGCATTCTTTCCACAATTCTTTCATGTTTTATATATTTCTTCAGAAATGACTTTACAGGTCTGCCATTAAAGTGTTCATGTTACAATGTTGCTACAATGTCATTCCATATGTTTTCGCTTTGTTACTAGTCGATAGATGTTGAAAAACAGACTTTAAACACACCGCCTCCTGCGCTCTGGGCTTCAAACAAGCATTTTTCAGCGCCAGAGATTTGTGAGGCTGTTTTTTTGCGGAATATGGTGTGAGTCGGTCGCTATGAGCAGTCGCTAACATGCGCTCCCATACAGCGCTGTACTGGTCAAATAGCGACTCCTCACAATGTATTCATCATTACTGAACAGCGACTGAGTCGCTATAAACTAGCGACTCACGGCCGAGCACTGCGACTACTAGCGGGCACTCTGAAAATGCCTGCTACAGACGCTCATCTGTCACTACCTAGCGTTAGTAATGAATCAGCCTGGCCGATCACAATTTGGGAAGGGACCTGGAGGGAGATTCCCAAAAATCCCCCTCCATTTCCTATAGCTGGGCTCCTAGTATGAACTTGACCCCAAGGAACTAGCCTAGTTGCCTTGGGATCTAGCTGAAACTAGTCCCAGACCTTGTGGTTGTATGAGACCTCAAAATTCCTGATGGTTGCCCTGCCTCACCTGAATTGCTGTAGGCCTCCACTGGCTCACCCGTAGGATACAGTACCTTAGAAGAAGGCTCCAGGGGCGTAGCTAGGGGGGAGCAGGAGGGGCACTTGCAGCAGGTCAGGGGGGCACCAAAGGGGAGGCCTGAGCACAAGTGGGGGGGGGCGCCATTTCAAATCTTTTCCTAGCTACTCCTCTGCCAAAGGCTGCCTAGTGGCAGGAGAGTCCCTGGCAGTGACAGGACCCGAAAGAGGAGAGAGCAGGACACTTTACAACAGCATATGGCCCTTTGCATCAGCAAAGGAGGCAGTGAGGCCTAGGGGCTGATTGGTGGCAGATGGGGCTGAGGGATAAGCAGCAACAACGATGGACCTATTTGTTGCAGTTGAAATGGCAGCAAGGACCAAAGGACAATTGCTGACAGTGGAGAGCCACTGATTAGAATGTTGCATAATAGAAAGTGCAATGTTAAACTAGACAAAGTGCAATTTCTGGGGAAATTGTGTGAAGTGTTCTTGCCTCCACCAATTCTCTACAACTGGAGTGGGCGGAGTAACTGGGTGGAGTGACTTGAGTAACTGTTGTGTGGTTGGAGTGGCTGGAGTAACTGTGGAAAGGTTTGCTGGGTAGAGTAACTATATGGATTGTTTGGAGTGAGTAAAGATAGTAGGCATTAAATGATGAAGTATTTCTATCTTGCTAAATGACTGGCTATGTCATTTGTCTAAGCTGTTTTCCATAACATGTTTTCATGAGGAGTTTTCCTGAGACTGGCTGTGTGGGCAGAGCTGCTGTAAAATGAATGTAACGAGCCAGGCTGCAGGTGTGTTGCTATGGCAACTCACTCTGAGGTAACCTGAGAATGCACATTAAAACACATTTCTAATGCACTGGTGGTTGCCATTTTCAAATGGCTGTAGCTTCAAAAGTATACATCCTACAAAGAGCTTTATACTGTAAGAATCACAAGAGCCAGGCCTACAATGCGGTGTATAGCCTGTATACATAAATATTAAAAATGAAGGCACAGTCGCAGTTTAGAAATTGCCATTCAAATTTGTGGTGTCTAGAGTGGCGTTTCAATGAATGTCAATGGGAGGTGTGAGTTGCAAACAAAAGGTCATATTGCGAAAACTGTTAGGGCTATGGCGGCACATTTTTAGCGGCAGCAGGGATAGCTGAACGTTTTGATATAAGATTTGTGTAGGTGGAGCTTAAAAATGAGGGAGAGGTCGCAGTTTAGAAATCATGTCCTGATTTTTCACTTCACACTCATCTCCCACTCTAGTTTTGGACATTCCTCCCATTCATTCCTATGGGAAAATTGCACCAGAAAAACGCCAATATTTCGTAAACCGTTTGGCGAAACGTTCCACAAAGTAATAGCACGCCATTCGGGAACGATCCACACGTTTTGGTATATTATGGTCTATGTAGTGTAAGAACTGTGGGAGGAGTTACAGTGCAAAATATGGTGGAATAATATATCAGCAAGAACAATAAGTGATCTTGCCATGCAAGAACACTTAATAATATATATGTGAGGGAACAATAAGTGATCTCGCCATGCAAGAACACTTAATAATATATATGTGAGAGAACAATAAGTGATCTTGCCATGCAAGAACACTTAATAATATATATGTGAGGGAACAATAAGTGATCTCGCCATGCAAGAACACTTAATAATATATATGTGAGAGAACAATAAGTGATCTCGCCATGCAAGAACACTTAATAATATATATGTGAGAGAACAATAAGTGATCTTGCCATGCAAGAACACTTAATAATATATATGTGAGAGAACAATAAGTGATCTTGCCATGCAAGAACACTTAATATATATGTGAGAGAACAATAAGTGATCCTCCATGCAAGAACACTTAATAATATATATGTGAGAGAACAAGAAGTGATCTTGCCATGCAAGAACACTTAGGCCCTTATTTAACAAGGGATAGCGCCAGGTAGCGAATGGTGAGCGGACGGTAATGACGCTCACCGCCACGAGAACGCCAGCTCCCCTCCGCAATCACACATTTATCAAGCCGATCCTGCTTAGCGACTGACAGAGCGCCAGATAGCGAATCATTCATCATTATTCCAGCCTCACCCCACAGCGCCAGGGAGCGACCTTGAACAGCGACAGGTATGACCTCTCGCTACCTGGCGCTCTCCAATGCATTTCAATGGAGCAATCTTTAAATATTCTTAATTGCTATTT
Organism: Gastrophryne carolinensis; assembly: GCA_027917425.1. Taxonomy (NCBI): domain Eukaryota; kingdom Metazoa; phylum Chordata; class Amphibia; order Anura; family Microhylidae; genus Gastrophryne; species Gastrophryne carolinensis. The sequence continues at coordinate 21,946,746 of CM051241.1, read as the reverse complement.
TTTTTTTTTTTTTTTTTTTAAATGTCAAAAATTCTGTGACCACTTCTGCAATGTTAGATATTTTTTTTAAGGTAAAAAAAAAAAAAAAAAAAAATATTTGTGCAGAATTGATATTACAGGTCTGATATTAATGTATTCATATTACAAAATGTTTTGAAAAACTTTTTTTTCCAAAAATATGGTTGTTTGGGGGTTAAAAAACCGCCGCCAGCGCTCTGGGGTTTAAACAAGCATTTCACAGCGCGAGAATTTTTTGAGCGTGATTTGTTAATGAATATGGTGGGAGCCGTTCGCTATGGCCATTCGCTGTCATGCGCTCCCATACAGCGCGGAACCTGTCAAACAGCGACTCCTAACCCCGTATTCAACATTACCGCACACCGACTGAGTCGCTGTCAACAGCCGAACAACGGCCAAGCACAGCGAATACTAGCGTGCGCTGTCGCTCATCTGTCGCTACCTGAATCGGCCTCTTAATAATATATATGTGAGAGAACAATAAATGATCTTGCCATGCAAGAACACTTAATATATATGTGAGAGAACAATAAGTGATCTTGCCATGCAAGAACACTTAATATATATGTGCGAGAAATATAAGTGATCTTGCCATGCAAGAACACTTAATAATATATGTGAGAGAACAATAAGTGATCTCGCCATGCAAGAACACTTAATAATATATATGTGAGAGAACAATAAGTGATCTCGCCATGCAAGAACACTTAATATATATGTGAGAGAACAATAAGTGATCTCGCCATGCAAGAACACTTAATAATATATATGTGAGAGAATAATAAGTGATCTTACCATGCAAGAACACTTAATAATATATATGTGAGAGAACAATAATTGATCTTGCCATGCAAGAACACTTAATATATATATATGAGAGAACAATAAGTGATCTTGCCATGCAAGAACACTTAATAATATATATGTGAGAGAACAATAAGTGATCTCGCCATGCAAGAACACTTAATAATATATATGTGAGAGAACAATAAGTGATCTCGCCATGCAAGAACACTTAATAATATATATGTGAGAGAACAATAAGTGATCTTGCCATGCAAGAACACTTCATAACAAACATAACTTTGTAAATAAATGACAAACTCACAGAACACACTTTAGACCAGCTATATCTCAGCTCAGCTATAACCGTCCCACCATTTCTCTCCTTATCCTTGCACACATTTGCGCACCCTAGTTTTGCATATACATAAATGCATATGTTATGCTTTAGGTGTATAGCTTTCCCACATTGAATGGTTTGCATTTGCTCTGCTTTAATATTATTGCAGCTCCCTGAAGAGGAACAATAAGACAACATGGCCCTTGGACCAAAAAAGGTTGTGCAATCCTTTCCTAGGCTAACCATAATTACTGTGCTAGTCTTGGAACTCTCTCAATGCCTGGGGCCTACCAGGGATTCCTCTGGTGAGCCAGTCTGACACGGTATAGGTGTATATATAGTTTGAGTTTTAAAAAAGAAATATTACAAAATAAAAAATAGGTAAAAAAGTAGGTGATAATTATATGCACACATGTCACCAATTATTAAAGTGAATTAAAAAAAAAAAAAAAACATTTTCCCTCCATAAGACACAGGGTTTAGAGGCATAAGAATAAGAGAAAAATATTCTGAACCATCTTGCATCCCTCATTACAGCCACTGGGTGGCATCCCTCATTTCAGCCAGTGTGCATCACTCCCCATTACAGGCAGTGTGCAGCATCTCTCATTACAGCCACTGGGTGGCATCCCTCATTACAGCCACTGGGTGGCATCCCTCATTACAGCCACTGGGTGGCATCCCTCATTACAGCCACTGGGTGGCATCCCTCATTACAGCCACTGGGTGGCATCCCTCATTACAGCCAGTGTGCGTCACTCCCCATTACAGGCAGTGTGCAGCATCCCTCATTACAGCCACTGGGTGGCATCCCTCATTACAGCCAGTGTGTGGCATCCCTCATTACAGCCAGTGTGTGGCATCCCTCATTACAGCCAGTGTGCGTCACTCCCCATTACAGCCAGTGTGCAGCATCCCTCATTACAGCCAGTAATCATCATCCCCTCCAATTGCACGTGGGAGGAGGGAGTAAAATCGAGCCCCAGCAGACAGGAAACAGATAAACTTACACATGCTGCCTGCCGGCCCTCCGATGCCCAGTGCTGCACACACACACAAACAGACACGCATGCACACAAACGCACATGCACAGAAACAGACACAGAAACAGAGAAAGACACACACACACACACACACACCTACAGCCTCCCACTTGGATACCGGCCATTCATAGGCCACATCCACCCATACATAGGCCGTGCCCACCTGGCAAAGAAAAGGAAGGAAGCCCGGGGTGCTGCAGAAGCCACGGGAGCACCTGTAATGTACGTTTTTTTTTTAAATTCACTTCTTATGGAGAGAAAAATACAGTATATCTCTCTAATGGTGCTATTGATGTAAAATGTTTACCAGCTGTTGGTAACAACCCATCCAATCCACACAAGAAATGTGCTAAGTGGTCAGTGCGTCAGGAACTCGGCGCTCCACACCATATTTAACAAAAAAACTACACACACACACAGCGTCAGCTTTCTAAAGCTAGGCGCTGTAGCATAGAGCGCCAGACGCTGTGTGATCAAAGTCTGTTTTTGAATACACATACACCTGTAACAAAGCAAAAACACATGGAATTACATTGTTTTAACACCGTGATAATGACACTTTAGTGCCAGACCTGTAATGACAATTCTGCATAAAAATTAAAAAAAAAAAATCAGAAAAGTGTTTGTTTGCAGCCAGAAGAGGTCACACAATGATTTGAGCAAAAAAAAAAAAAATGTTATTGCCGTAAAGAACACCAACAAATGAAACCCCATTGAAATGTATGGCAGAGCGACACTGAGCGAAAAATATGCGGCGCTCCTGAACCTAGAGCGCCAACGCTATACGCTGAGCCGCCTCTGGTAATACATGTGACGCTACGTGACGCTGTTAGAGGCGCTCACCAGATTTGCTTTCTCTACCTGCCACTACGAAGCACTACCTGGCACTATCATTTCCTAATTAACCCCCTTATTTTCACTCCTCTGTCTGAAATCCCACAGGGAGAACCAGGTTGTAGCAAGTTTATGATGAAATAATGTTCTTTCCACTACTGGATTATGAACCCAACAGTGCTCACTGGAACCTTAAGTCAGTATTTTTTTTTTTTTGTGCAGTATATCTTTATCGAGTTTTATAAAGACTTTACATACATTGAGACAGCAAGAAACAGTGCAAGAAAGGCGCAAGGCCATAGCGTCTCAAATATATATAATGAAGTTACACAGCGTAGGCATAATATTGGCAGAACTGGTAAAAAGCTTACAGTGATGATATTACCAGTAGTTAGCACTTCATACTCTCACTATGCATTGAGAAGATATCAAAAACAGTAATGCCCATAAAAGAAAGCGCTAGGCAAGGAAAAAGGCACAAGAGATATAAACGAAGAAAGAAGAGGGAGAAGGAAGAAAACAAGAAAAGAAGAAAGAGGGAAAAAAGGAGAATGTCCGCATCAACCATTTCTCTCCAGTAGATCCCGGATCCCCGGGGAACTCCTAGACACTTCCCATATTGTCCAGGTCTTATAGTGCTTCTCGGCCCCACCGTCGAGTGCGAGTTCCTCCATCCTTTTGATATTCTCCAACTCCCCGTACCATTCAATTAAGGAGGGTACAGTATTGGAACGCCAATGTCGGGGTATTACTGATCTAGCTGCCATAAGCATGTGCCTCAGCAGGCCCCCACTCCCTGCAGCCACCGAACCCGGAGTCATCGACAGAAGGGTCAGCTGAGGGGAGTTGGGGACACTCTCAAGTGTCGTAAGCTCATAGACCCTCAACACCCTATCCCAGAAAGTATTAATAGCGGGGCATTCCCACCAGACATGAGTTAGGGTCCCACGCGCTCTGTTACACCTCCAACAGTGGTCCGTCTCCGAGCCCCCGTATCTCACCAAGTCCGCAGGGCTCCTATACCGTCTAGTCAGAATTTTATAGTTCCTTTCCTGGGCCCTGCAGGCCATCGAGAGTTTATGCGTTAGGGCAAAGGTTTTTTCCCAATCCTCCTTCTCAAACGTCTGACCCAGTTCTTCCTCCCATCTCCTACAGAACAGCGGGAGCCCTTCTTCCATACCCCCAGCCTGGTGGATCCTAGATAGGGTCGAGATTGCTCGCAGAGGGGGAGACTGAGCTTTAAGGATCGCCTCCAGCGCTGTTAAGGGCTGAGACAGGGTAGTCCCGGAAGCGAAAGATCCAATTAAAGCGCTTAACTGGGCATATAAAAACTAGGACAATTTCCTCCCCCCGACCCGTTCTCCCAAATCAGATAGTGACGGCAGGCCAGATCCAGAAGTAATCTCGCCCAACCTTGTGTCCTGGGACGCATCCCATATGAGAGTGAATGCAGGGTTATCAAAGAGCGGGGTGAGAGGACCAGGTCTATGCCATAAGCCCCTTTGCTTCAGAGACCTATCCCAGAGGGTCAACAGAGGATTTACAAGGTAGGGAAGTTCCCGCCTCTTTGGTTGGAACTCGGGGTCCACCCAAGGCAATACAGTCAGAAGTCAGTATTTTTTGCAACTAAAGTTGCAAAGGTTTTGAGAGAACTCACTGGTTTTACCCATCATGAGAGGCAATACAACATCTCTAAGGGTCATTTTGCGCTTAGGTCTGCTTTAGGTTATGACTTTCAAGCTAAAAGATTGTTACATCTGTAAATAATGTGACATTTAGTAAAATAAAAAATAAATAAATGTATTAGACTGATAATAATATGATTAAAATGAAATAATAAAACATAATCCAAATAATACTTTTAAAAATATACATGTTATAATAATAATAATAATGTATTATTATATTTTAATTTAATTTTCAATAATCCAAATATCAATAAATATAAAATAATAATTACAAATTTACGTAATTCTTAAAACCCCTCAGTTGATTGAAAGCTCTTCAGCCACTCTATATTGGAACTGCTGTACTGTACTATCATGCCCCAGAGTCACAGAAACACAGAGATTTTTTCCCGGCAAGAATGAAATGATTGTGTCTGCGATAGATCGGGCAGAGGGGTAAAATGGATAACGGAGGCTTTTTATAAAACAATAATGGATGGCATGCTATACAGAGACACGGGGTGAGAAAGAAGAAGTGGCATGTAACTTAATATTGCAGCACTGTGGATGGATCGGGTACAGCTGTTCTCTATATGTAGATACAAATCTTAACTATTAAAAAGCGCTCGCTCTTCATTTCTCTGCAATCGGGCTCTGAAAAACCTTCTGTCTCGAAGCTCTTCATCCTGCACAGATAGCAAATCTTTCAGCAATAAATGTATTCACTCCAAGAACGAAGAAGGATAAAGGTGTCATGGCTGCTGCAACAATAAAGGGGCCAGGCGCTTTGTCTTTTATGAAGATCATTGCGTGTTAATGTAGCACTCTTGTCTTCAAAGCTGACATGTTGCACATTACCACCCAGCCTCAAACAATATATATATAATAAAAAATAAAGTATAAATAAATAAACTGCAATACAAATATATTATAAAATCATTATTTTAATATACTAATAATAATTATATACAATATAACAAATATACTATTATAATATTAATATAATAAAAATGCAAATGTAATTTTAATATAGTATACTATATCATTATTTTATTTTTTATTACTACATTTATAATTAGTCAATTCTAAATATATATATATATCCCTGCCCCTATTCCTCCCATTAAACCAGAATAAAACCAGACAATGTTGTCTTAGATAAAAAGCACAAGGGCCCCCTCAAACTCAACCAAGAGTGGTACCCGCCTCACATGTCTCACACTTGCCAGCAATTTTGAGGCGTAAAAATGCCACCTTAAGAGTATAACTGACCTGTGCCTTGTAGGGTTATGGGACATTCTAAGGGCAATTCAGAAATCAGCAGCCTCTCATTCTGGATCCTCCCAGCATGGGGCCGTTGAGTAATCAATGAAATAGTAAGGGATGGTATAGGCCTTATAGCTCCAGTGGCAAGGTAAGAGCAGCTAGGGTAAGGCCTAGATATAAGCAAACCAAACTGGTAGAGCCTGGTTTCAACCCAAATTTTGGGAAAAGTTAGGTTCGCGACAAACCCAAACTTCATGTGGTTTGCGGCGGAACGTAGAGGACGAACCTGGCGGGATTTTACTGGCACCACCTCACAGGTCAAGACCAGCCAAGGAGAAGCAGCTCTGGGGGGGCAGCTCTGTATTAAGTGGCATATTAAGTGTGCCATCTCTCTCTAAGTGGGGGGTCCACGGTGCCTCTTTGTTAAATACAGTTTAAAAAAAGAACAAGATAGGCAGCTCTGTTTTAGGTGTGAAAGCTCCACCCCTCTGTAAGTTGGGGTCCACTGTTCCTCTTTGTTAAATACAGTTTAAAGAAAAGCAATCTTTTTTACCTGCCAATAAATATTTTAGGGAACATCATTCTGTTCTAGGAAAAACTAAGTAAAATGTCTAAGAAAGGATGGGTTAGAGGAAAAGACATCCTTGCAATTCCTTCTGCCTCTAAGGATAAGGATGTTGGTGCCAGTACAAACACTGTGGTCAGTAGCCATGTGCTCAGGCCCAGTAAAAGTAGCACCAGCCATTTGACCATGCCCAGCCATAGTAGTGGCAGCATCCCTTTGCCCAAGTACACCACTGCTAGTAGCAGCAGCAGCAATGTACGTGGTAGTAGTAGCAGCAGCAGCAAGCCAGAGTTGTCCATTTCCTCCAGTAGACTTGTTATTTCAGACAATGCATCCATCGTGGACTGGTTGACTCGCTCTCGCTCATCTCAGGAGGAGGAAGACTCTGACGCAATGACTTTGAGCCAGGTTTTAGTGGAATCTTCCTCCACTACAGCACGTCACAGTAAAAGAAGCCCGTCTTCTCCATCATCTGACTCCTTACTGCCAACACCTAGTGGGGCGCCAGCTTTTCTCAGCAGTGAGGAGGAAATCGGACCCCAGGAGGTTGATTTGCAGATGGAAACAACCAACTTATAACATGAAGGGATAGGGGAGGAAGCACGCACTGATGGCGACCATGATGACGACTACCATCAAGGCCGTGGTGGTGATGTCGATGATGAACAAACATGTAACAGAGGAGTACTGGATCCATACACTTTTAGAATCTCAGTATAAAGCCAAAATGGAGGAACTTTTTACATCTTCCGAAAGGAAGGCAAAAATAGCTTATTACCAAGAGAAGGTATACAGGCAGTTAGCCATGGCTTTCATGGCTACCACAAGAATGTCTGACCAGGTGTCCACTCTCCCCAATGTTACAACCGGATGAAACCAATGTAGCGTGGACCCACTGGAACTGCGGAACTGTTGGTGAGTACCGCGTCAGGGAAGCGGGGTCTAAGGAGCCACCGGTTTTCACCAGAGCCCGCCGCGAAGCAGGTTGGTCTTGTGCGGCTGATGACTCCCAGGTCGCTACCCCCCAACGGCGGCACAGTTCCACAATTTGCCGAGGTATTGTACAGCAGAGATAAACGATGGTCACGGTGAGTAGCCAGATTCAGGGCAGGCAGCGAGGGTTCAGCAGCGAGTAGACAAGCCGTGGTCGGGACAGGCAGCGGAGGTTCACAGACGAAGAGACAGACCGAGATCGGGACAGGCAGCGGAGGTTCGTGGTCAAAAAGGTAAGCCGAGGTCATACACGAAAAAGCCACAGATTTAACTACAGACAATCACGGAAACACACCGATAATCCGGCAAAGGGAGGAAGGGCTGGCCAGAATAAAAAGGAAGTGATATTACCGGATTGGACGGCCGGACACCAATTAGAGATGCACTGGCCCTTTAAATTCCACAGTATTGCAGCGCGCGCCCCCTAGTGGCCGGGGACGTGCGCGCAGGAGAGGCAAGGAGGAAGAAGGAAGTGAGGGAGCCGCCCGCAGGCCCCGGCAGCCACGCCGGACGGAGGGCAGGACACCAGGTAAGCGAGGGGCGCTGCCAGGAAGGGACACAGCGCTCGGGCTAGGGGAGACCCGGCGGGGAAAGCCGCGGGGAGGAAGCGCGGCTCTCGCCCCGGGAGAGGGACGGCTGGAAGCGCCATGAGGCGTCTCCGCAGCGCTAGCCCTAACAGTACCCCCCCCCTTAGGTCTCCCCCTCTTCTTAGGACCAAGGAAGTCCGAAATAAGGGTCCGATCAAGGATGTTTTCTTCCGGTTCCCAGGATCTCTCCTCAGGGCCGTAGCCCTCCCAATCCACCAAGAAATAGCGTCTTCCTCTGGAGATCTTCGAAGCAAGTATCTCTTTGACCGTAAAGGTATCTTCAGTACCTGCGACTGGCTTAGGTTCCAATAATTTGGGAGAAAAACGATTAACAGTCACCGGTTTGAGCAGAGAGACATGGAAGGAATTGGTTATGCGGAGAGAGGGTGGCAGATGCAGCTTGTAACAGGCAGGGTTGATACGTTGTTGGATCTTAAAAGGTCCCAAGAAGCGAGGACCAAGTTTGTAACTGGGGATTTTAAAACGAATATACTTGGCCGAAAGCCATACCCTATCCCCCGGAGAGTATAAAGGAGGAGTCCTTCTCTTCTTATCAGCCTGGATTTTCATACGAGACACGGCTTGTTCCAGTGAATGCTGTGTTTCACGCCAGATGGAAGAAAACTGGTGCGAAAGGTCATCGACCGCAGGTACCGCGGAGGGCGTTAGTAAAGGCAGAGGAGGAAGGAGATGACGACCATAGACTATAAAGAAAGGGGATTTTCCGGTGGATTCAGAGTCCTTAAAGTTATAAGAAAACTCTGCCCAGGGCAGCAGGTCCACCCAGTCATCCTGGCGAGTGGAAACAAAATGGCGTAGATACAGCCCCAAAGTTTGATTTACCCTCTCCACTTGGCCATTGGATTGGGGATGATACGAGGAAGAAAAGTCCAATTTCACCTTTAATTGATTACAGAGAGCCCTCCAGAATTTCGATACGAATTGAACTCCCCTGTCGGAGACAATGTGGGTTGGGAGCCCATGTAGACGGAAGATGTGTTTAAGGAAATTCTTTGCCAATAGGGGAGCAGAAGGTAATCCAGGCAACGGAATGAAATGCGCCATCTTCGAAAATCGGTCCACCACTACCCAGATGACGGTATTGCCCTGTGAAGGCGGAAGATCAGTGATAAAATCCATGGCGATGTGAGACCAGGGGATGTCCGGAATGGGAAGTGGTTGGAGAAGACATGCAGGACGTTGACGAGGGGTCTTGTTGCGCGCGCACGAGGTGCAGGCTTGTACGAATTCTGCGGCATCTTTTGCTAACGTGGGCCACCAGTAGTATCTGGAGATGATGGCGCAGGTCTTCTTGATTCCAGGGTGACCAGCAGTATGGGAGGCATGACCCCATTTTAGTATTAAAAGGCGACGAGAGACAGGTACAAAAGTCCTCCCCGGAGGACCTGATTCTAGAGCAGCGGGAGCAGAGTGAACCAGACGATCGGGTGGAATTATAAACTGCGGAGAAGAGACCTTATCCGAGACATCCGAGGAACGGGAGAGAGCGTCTGCCCTGATGTTTTTTGCAGCTGGACGGAAGTGGATCTGGAAATTAAAGCGTGCAAAGAAGAGTGACCAACGGGCCTGACGAGGGTTTAAGCGTTGTGCGGATTCCAGATAAGAGAGGTTCTTGTGGTCAGTGAAAATGGAAATTGGGAAGATAGATCCCTCGAGGAGATGTCTCCATTCTTCCAGTGCCAATTTGATGGCTAATAGCTCTCTATCTCCAATGGTGTAGTTCCTCTCGGCAGGAGAGAAGGTTTTAGAAAAGAATCCGCAAGTTCGAGCTTTGCCGGACGAGGATCGTTGCGTAAGTACTGCTCCAGCTCCGACGGAAGAGGCATCCACCTCAAGAGCGAAAGGACGAGACGGGTCAGGTCTGGAAAGTACCGGTGCCGAGGCGAAGGCCTTCTTTAATGCAAGAAAGGCTGCTTCAGCCTGCGGAGACCATGCCTTGGGATTGGCTCCTTTTTTGGTGAGGGCCACGATGGGGGCTACTGTCGTGGAAAAGTGTAAAATGAACTGGCGGTAATAGTTCGCGAACCCCAAGAATCGCTGGATTGCACGAAGACCGACTGGTCGAGGCCATTCAAGGACCGCCTTTAACTTGGCAGGATCCATCTGGAGACCTTGAGCAGAAACTATGTACCCCAAAAAAGGTAATGCGGTTTGATGAAAAAGGCATTTCTCAAGCTTAGCATAAAGATGGTGTTGCAGTAAACGAGACAAGACTTGTCTGACGTGCTGATGATGTTCTTCGATGGACGAGGAGAAGATGAGAATGTCGTCGAGATAGACCACAACACAGGTGTACAACAGGTCCCGAAAAATGTCGTTAACGAACTCCTGAAAAACTGCGGGGGCATTGCAGAGGCCGAAGGGCATAACGAGATACTCAAAATGACCGTCTCGCGTGTTGAAGGCCGTCTTCCATTCATCACCCTCTCGAATGCGGACTAAGTTATAGGCGCCTCTCAGATCCAATTTTGAAAAAATCTTAGCTCCGCGAAGACGATCAAAAAGTTCGGAGATCAAGGGCAATGGGTAACGGTTTTTTACCGTAATTTTATTGAGGCCCCGGTAATCGATGCAGGGCCGAAGAGACCCGTCCTTTTTCTGTACAAAGAAGAAGCCCGCTCCAGCTGGGGAAGAGGATTTCCTAATGAACCCCTTTTGTAAATTCTCCCGAATGTATTCCGACATTGCTTGGGTTTCAGGGACAGACAGCGGATAGATGCGTCCGCGAGGAGGAGTGGCGCCAGGTAGGAGATCAATCGGGCAATCGTAAGGGCGATGAGGCGGAAGTGACTCAGCTTGCCTCTTGCTAAATACGACGGAAAAAGACCGATAAACTTCAGGTAGACCCGGTAATGGAGTCGTGGGAGCTGTAATTTGGACTGGCAAAGACGTAAGGCAGTTCTTAACACATGTTGCGCCCCAGGACTTGATGTCCCCAGTGGACCAATCCAAGGTAGGGTTATGGTGCTGGAGCCAGGGAAGCCCCAAGAGAAGCGGCGAGGTACAGTGGGGTAATACGAAAAATTCCAGAAATTCCTGATGGAAGAGGCCGATCTTCAGAAGTAGAGGTTTGGTGCGGTAGCGCACCATGCAGTTCAATCTGTCCCCATTAACGGCCGCGACAAATAGTGGCTTGGCCAGACGGTAGACAGCTATATCATACTTAGTGACCAAGGAGGCCTCGATGAAGTTGCCCGCCGAACCAGAGTCCAAGAAGGCCGGTAAGTTCAGGACGGAAGTGGAGCCCAAGTGAAGTTGTGCCGGCACAGTGAACCTAGGAGAGGAAGCACAGACACCCAGAGACGCCTCTCCAAACGATTCTAGGTGCGCCCGTTTCCCTGGCGTGGTGGGCGGATTGGGCAATTTTTCAAAAAATGTTCTGGGCTGGCGCAGTATAGACAAAGTCTTTCGAGTCTCCGGCGCGACCTTTCCTGGGGAGTCAAGCGAGTATGGTCCACTTGCATGACTTCTTCAGACGGAGACAAAAGCGTAGACTGAGGGTTCTGAAACGTAGGGGCCAAACGGAATGCCCTCTTGGCACGCAGAGAATCTTGGCGGAATTCATCACGCCTCTCTGTAAAACGAATGTCTATACGTGTGGCAAGTTGGATTAGTTCAGAAAGAGAAGTAGGGAGATCCCGGGCAGCAAGAACATCCTTGACCCTATTAGAGAGACCCTTCTTAAAGCAGGCACAGAGAGCCTCATTGTTCCAAGCTAGCTCGGCTGCCAAAGTTTGGAAGCGAATGGCATATTCTCCCACCGACAGATCACCTTGAACCAGATTCAATAAGGCAGATTCGGCTGAAGACGCCCGGGCAGGTTCCTCAAAAACCTGGCGAAACTGATCCACAAAAGTTTGAACCATGAGGGTAACGGGGTCGTTGCGGTCCCACAATGGGGTAGCCCAGGCTAAGGCCTTCCCAGAGAGCAGGCTGATAATAAAGGCCACCTTGGAGCGCTCAGTAGGGAATTGGTCAGCCAATAGCTCCAGGTGCAGGGAACATTGGGCAAGAAACCCACGGCAAAGTCTTGCGTCTCCTTCAAATTTAGCTGGCAGGGAGAGACGAATCCTCGCGGAGGAAGCCACCGGAAGCTGTGGTGGAACAGCCGGAGCAGGCGGTGGCGTCTGCGGTTGCTGCATAGACAGAAGTTGCTGCATCATGGCCGTAAGTTGATTGATCTGCCGTGACTGCATGGCGACTAGTGCAGGTAGTTCAGAGACGTCTGGCAATGGCACCTCGGCGGGATCCATGGCCGGATTATACTGTTACAACCGGATGAAACCAATGTAGCGTGGACCCACTGGAACTGCGGAACTGTTGGTGAGTACCGCGTCAGGGAAGCGGGGTCTAAGGAGCCACCGGTTTTCACCAGAGCCCGCCGCGAAGCAGGTTGGTCTTGTGCGGCTGATGACTCCCAGGTCGCTACCCCCCAACGGCGGCACAGTTCCACAATTTGCCGAGGTATTGTACAGCAGAGATAAACGATGGTCACGGTGAGTAGCCAGATTCAGGGCAGGCAGCGAGGGTTCAGCAGCGAGTAGACAAGCCGTGGTCGGGACAGGCAGCGGAGGTTCACAGACGAAGAGACAGACCGAGATCGGGACAGGCAGCGGAGGTTCGTGGTCAAAAAGGTAAGCCGAGGTCATACACGAAAAAGCCACAGATTTAACTACAGACAATCACGGAAACACACCGATAATCCGGCAAAGGGAGGAAGGGCTGGCCAGAATAAAAAGGAAGTGATATTACCGGATTGGACGGCCGGACACCAATTAGAGATGCACTGGCCCTTTAAATTCCACAGTATTGCAGCGCGCGCCCCCTAGTGGCCGGGGACGTGCGCGCAGGAGAGGCAAGGAGGAAGAAGGAAGTGAGGGAGCCGCCCGCAGGCCCCGGCAGCCACGCCGGACGGAGGGCAGGACACCAGGTAAGCGAGGGGCGCTGCCAGGAAGGGACACAGCGCTCGGGCTAGGGGAGACCCGGCGGGGAAAGCCGCGGGGAGGAAGCGCGGCTCTCGCCCCGGGAGAGGGACGGCTGGAAGCGCCATGAGGCGTCTCCGCAGCGCTAGCCCTAACACCCAACAAGTCAATGCACTACCTATCCAAAAGGCAGCATGCAGCTCACTTTATTTACATTCCATAAGCCCACCTGACACACAACGTCATGGAAGGGATGTTCATCACCAGCAAAACCACCACCACCTGAACAGCCTGGTGCACTCCTACCCCAACTGTACTTTTTCTCCAGGAGATACACTGAGCTCAGTCCCTTTGAACTTCTGGGTGATTGTCAGATTGGACCATTGGCCAGAGCTAGCACAGTTTGCCATGGGGGTCCTGTATTGTCCACCCTCAAGCGTAGCGTCGGAAAGGGTTTTCAGCGTGGCAGGTGGTGTTGTCACCCCTAAGCTTGAAAAAACTTTTGTAAAAATCAGGTGTGGATAGGTGATGATTTTAAAACCCCTCATGCTGCCTGATGCCCCTTATTGGCATGTCACTACTAGTACCAACATCACCTCCGCTGCCAGGCTGCCACCCTCTGCTACTGTCAGGCCAACACACACGAAGATCAATTGTGTGACGCCCAAAATGGGCACATTTTTCAAGGCTCACAGAAAGCCTTTGCTTCTTCTTCAACTAAATTTTCGGGATGCCAATTCCACTGCCACCCCCCTTAACAAGTGGGACAATTTTTTGAGGGCTTGCCCGCTACTGCCAGGCCTACACAACCACCTCCGTTTTTCTGTGCCACAGTCTAAAAACTAAAACATGTTTTTATACAGCTTTGGGTGTCTTCAGAATGTTATAAAGGACTTTTAGGGCCATCAGGCATTGTTTTCCATGCGTTTTAGGTGAAAGTTTGTTCCGAACTGAACCAGACCTTTTTGGAACTTTTGTAAAGTTTGCTCATCTGTAGTAAGGCTGCCTCTAGCCCAGTGCGAGCCAGCACCTCTGCAGTAGCGGACACAATGCTGTGCTCCCATGCCCCAGGTCTCAATGCAAGGGCAGGTCCGAACAGCGTGACCAGGTGCACAGCACTACAGCAACACCACTGCGGGCATTTTCACCACTCCCAAAGTGTATAGTGTCATCCTCCGGGCCAGGCAGTAGCTAACTTTTTCCCCCTAGTATCGCCGTGCATGCGGTGAACGATGAGGTCGTGCAACGGTGAGAGCAGTGAGGCCTTGCTCTTCTCTCTGAAAAGCAACTAAAGCAGCTAAATGCCCCAAACTGCTCAAGAGGATAAACAAAGGAGCATTGTGCTAACTACAAAAAAGTCCGCTTAACTAAATAATACATTTTTAGAGTAAAGCAGAATCCACCTTTAGGAAAAACCACTGGTTCCCCTTTAATGAAAATCTCCACTTTTACAGTAGAGCAACCTTCCAGGCTTGCCAAGAGCCCAATAGCAAGATTGAAATCAAGCAGGGACTCCCTCCTGATCTGGGCTCCAGTACTGAGCACATGTCCCAGGTGACCACTATCAATGTATCATGTGCAGTACTATAATCCCCCTCATCCCTAAATATATTATTGACTGGATAATCAATGGACCTGGACCCTACTATATACCTTGGTGTGTGCAAACAAATCAATGCACTGCCACAAGGAATGTGAATATTCTGACCAGGTTTAGGACTTCACTTAGGGGCTTCTAGCAGAAGGACCTCACCTATTTGGATGACCAGAAATGGGAATAAAATGCCCCTATGGGCCAGTTGGACTTTATGTTCACTTCTCTTTTAAAACATCTCTGCATAAATAGGTACCCTTTAACAAAGCAACCAATTTTCCCTTCAATAATTTATTGGCAGATAAATGCAAAATGTTCTTTAGCTGAAACATGTATTTTATAGTTAAAAAGAACTCTGTTTGAAATATCTATATACAGTGCTAGAGACCCCTTTAGAAAAATTAAGTTTTTTTTTCTCAAATGAAAGAATATCCCCAACTCTATAGCCTCAGAATTATGACTGCAGGGGAGAATAGCAAGCTCTGCCCCTCTATAATATTAAAGATTTAGTATGATCAATATAAGTGTGGACAAATTCACTTCTGCTCATAATCTATATCTGTATTGCTAAAGCCTCAGCTATTGAGCATCAAGGTCAACTGTCTGGGAAGCACACCGATGGCTCAGCCAACAAAATCCTGGGATGATTTTGGCCCCGGTTTACCGCTGGGCATAGCAATAAGGGGATGCCCTGGTGTGTGAAACCTTTTACTCACCTCACCGCTAATAGAGCGTCCCTTTGCCCAAGTACACCACTGCTAGTAGCAGCAATGTACGCGGTAGTAGTAGCAGCAGCAGCAATGTACACGGTAGTAGTAGCAGCAGCAGCAAGCCAGAGTTGTCCATTTCCTCCAGTAGACTTGTTATTTCAGACAATGCATCCATTGTGGACTGCTTGACTCGCTCTCGCTCATCTCAGGAGGAGGAAGACTCGGACGCAATTACTTTGAGCCAGGTTTTAGTGGAATCTTCCTCCACTACAGCACGTCACAGTAAAAGAAACCCGTCTTCTCCATCATCTGACTCCTTACTGCCAACTCCTAGTGGGGCGCCAGCTTTTCTCAACAGTGAGGAGGAAATCGGAACCCAGGAGGTTGATTTGCAGATGGAAACAACCAACTTATAACATGAAGGGATAGGGGAGGAAGCACGCATTGATGGCGACGATTATGACGACTACCATCAAGGCGATGGTGGTGATGTCGATGATGAACAAATATGGAACAGAGGAGTACTAGATCCATACACTTTTAGAATCTCAGTATAAAGCCAAAATGGAGGAACTTTTTACATCTTTGGAAAGGAAGGCAAAAATGGCTTATTACCAAGAGAAGGTATACAGGCAGTTAGCCATGGCTTTCATGGCTACCGCAAGAATGTCTTACCAGGTGTCCACTCTCCCCAACAAGTCAATGCACTACCTATCCAAAAGGCGGCAACAGCAGCAGCACGCAGCTTACTTTATTTACATTCCATAAGCCCACCTGACACACAACGTCATGGAAGGGATGTTCATCACCAGCAACTACACCACCACCTTTGACTGCAGGGGAGAATAGCAAGCTCTGCCCCATTATGAACCTCTATAATATTAAAGCTTTAGTATGATCAATATAAGTGTGGACATATTCACTTCTGCTCATAATCTATATCTGTAATGCTAAAGCCTCAGCTATTGAGCATCAAGGTCAACTGTCTGGGTAGCACACCGATGGCTCAGCCAGCAAAATCCTGGGATGATTTCGGCCCCGGTCTACCGCGGTCTAATAGAGCTAAACTATGCTCGGTATATGAATGAATGGTATACTTGTACGTGGAACCTGGCATAACCAGAGCCAGAGAGTGTGCCTGAGCTGAAGGGATGCTGTCACTACTCACTTGTCCTCTGTGGAATCACTGCATTTATAAGAAGACAGGAAAACTTGGGGATTTCACAGAGCAGGACATCCCAAATTCCCACGCCCCCAAAGTTTTGGTGCACTTTAGGGAAAGTTTATTAAATCAAGGCCATCATTAAAAAATGGATTTGAAAGCGAGTCAAAAAACATATTAAGTAGTTTTAACAGTTGCTCCTATGAGGAATCCTGTGTTAGGGAATAAAAGATACTTTGGAAGCCAAAATCAAACACGAGAATCAGTATGATGGGGAACAGGAAATAGCTGTGCAGTGGAATGAAGCATGTCTCCTGCATGCATCCCCTACCTCTCCCTCATCAGAAGGAGGTGAATATCTTTCTAATACAGGGCTTACTGGTGGCGTGATAGGGTAGGTAAGGTTAGTTTCCTGTCCCCCACCAGATAGAGCTCTACTATCAGAGTCTTTCTAATGCAGAGCTCACCGACAGGGTGAAGGGGTGGGTTAGGTTAGTTTGCTGTCCGCCATCACAGCTATAAGAACTCTTTCTAAAGCAGGGCTCACTGACCGGGTGAACGGTTAGGTTAGGTTAGTTTCCTGTCCGCCATCAGAGCTATCAGAGCTCTTTCTAAAGCAGGGCTCACTGATAAGGTGAGGGAGTAGGTTAGGAAGCAGGGCTCACTGACAGGGTGAAGGGGTAGGTTAGTTTAGTTTCCTGTCCGCCATCAGAATTATCAGAGCTCTTTCTAATGCAGAACTTACTGACAGGGTGAAGGGGTGGGTTAGGTTAGTTTGCTGTCCGCCATCACAGCTATAAGAACTCTTTCTAAAGCCGGGCTCACTGACAGGGTGAAGGGGTAGGTTAGGTTAGTTTCCTGTCCACCATCAGAGCTATCAGAGCTCTTTCTAAAGCAGGGCTCACTGATATGGTGAGGGAGTAGGTTAGGTTAGTTTCCTGTCTGCCATCAGAGCTCTTTCTGAAGCAGGGCTCACTGACAGTGTGAAGGGTTAGGTTAGGTTAGTTTCCTGTCCGCCATCAGAGCTATCAGAGCTCATTCTAAAAGCAGGGCTCACTGATAGGGTGAGGGCGTAGGTTAGGTTAGTTTACTGTCCGCCATCAGAGCTCTTTCTAAAGCAGGGCTCACTGATAGGGTGAGGACGTAGGTTAGGTTAGTTTCCTGTCCGCCATCAGAGCTATCAGAGCTCTTTCTAAAGCAGGGCTTACTGATAGGGTGAGGGAGTAGGTTAGGTCAGTTTACTGTCCACCATCAGAGCTCTTTCTGAAGCAGGGCTCACTGACAGGGTGAAGGGTTAGGTTAAGTTTCCTGTCCGCCAACAGAGCTATCAGGGCTCATTCTAAAGCAGGGCTCACTGATAGGATGAGGGTGTAGGTTAGGTTAGTTTACTGTCCGCCATCAGAGCTCATTCTAAAGCAGGGCTCACTGATAGGGTGAGGACGTAGGTTAGGTTAGTTTCCTGTCCGCCATCAGAGCTCTTTCTAAAGCAGGCCTCACTGACAGGGTGAAGGGTTAGGTTAGGTTCCTGTCTGCCATCAGAGCTATCAGAGCTCTTTCTAAAGCAGGCCTCACTGATAGGGTGAGGGAGTAGGTTAGGTTAGTTTACTGTCCACCATCAGAGCTCTTTCTAAAGCAGGGCTCACTGATATGATGAGGGCGTAGGTTACGTTAGTTTCCTGTCCGCCATCAGAGCTCTTTCTAAAGCAGGCCTCACTGATAGGGTGAGGGAGTAGGTTAGGTTAGTTTACTGTTCGCCATCAGAGCTCTTTCTGAAGCAGGGCTCACTGATAGGATGAGGGCGTAGGTTAGGTTAGTTTCCTGTCGGCCATCAGAGCTCTTTCTAAAGCAGGGCTCACTGATCCTCCTTTGCACAAAGATGCCAGGTCCGCTTTAAGTGCACTTTTCCCTTTAAAGAAAGAACACTGTGACTTAATGTATCAAAAATGTTCCTAAAAGAAATACAAAGTGTTTCGTGCAGGATGGACACCAGTGAGGAAGATACGTGGGGGTGCTCCACTGCCAGAAGCGTGTGCCACGCTAGTCAATCCTTCAAGACGGCCCAAATGTTAAAGGACGCCCGCACTTCATAAATCAGCGAGCAGTTTAGATTATCCTGGCAGCGGCTTGAAGCAGCCGATGGAGATCACAGGGGAAGAGAAGGAGAGCACGCAGGCCTTGTCTCCATACAGGTGTTTACCTTCATAGATGAGCCACAAACGACTGGAGCTGTGACAGCTGCCGATGCTATCAGCACGGCACAGCTATTACTGGCCGCGGTCACCGGGGGCCCAAGGCCCCTCTCCCTCGGCTATGACTCCGCTGCCGATAACACTTGGCTGAACTTTCTGATCAGAACCTCCCGTTTGATTTTAGTCCGCCAGATCTGGAAAAAAAGTAAGGACGGGTCGTATTAAAACAAGCGAAGGATCATTGACAGGGCTGCCGGCTGTCTATTAGGAGAGAGAGAGAGAAGGATCGGCATGACAGCTTCCAAGCTAATCAGACTTTTCTAATTCACTAAAGCCTGGGATCAAAAATACATCATGATGTGAGGTCATTGCGCGCACTCAGCAACCTCTACACCACAGCTAATAAACAGGCTCTGATAGACAAGCAAAAAAAACAAGGAAAACATAGGCCCTTATTTATGAAGGAATAGCGACAGGTAGCGACTGGTGAGCGGCCGGTAATGACGGGCCCCGCCACGAGAACGCCGGCTCCCCACCACAATCACACATTTATCAAGACGATCCTGCTTAGCGACTGAGATAGCGACATATAGCGACTCATTCATCATTATTCCAGCCTCAGCCCACAGCGCCAGCGTCCGACCTTGAACAGCGACCTCTCAGCGACCTCTCACTACCTCTCACGCTCCAATGCATTTCAATGGAACAATCTTTAAATATTCATAATTCATTGTTATTTTTTTATTTTTTTTTTTTTAATGTGAAAAATTCTGTGACCACTTCTGCCATGTTAGATTTTTTTTTTTAAGGTTAACAAAAAAAAAAAATTGTGCAGAATTGATATTACAGGTCTGATATTATTGTATTCATATAACTAAATTCTTTAAAAATATATATTTTTTTTTGGTTTCCAAAAATTCGG
This sequence comes from Gastrophryne carolinensis, assembly GCA_027917425.1. Lineage (NCBI taxonomy): Eukaryota > Metazoa > Chordata > Amphibia > Anura > Microhylidae > Gastrophryne > Gastrophryne carolinensis. Next base: position 21,927,130 of record CM051241.1, on the reverse strand, counting down.
TTGTTCGGGGGTTAAAAAACTACTTTTAACACATCGCCGCCAGCGCTCTGGGGTTTAAACATGCATTTCACAGCGCGAGAATTTCTTGAGCGTGATTTTTTGATGAATATGGTGGGAGCCGGACGCTCTGACCAGTCGCTATCACGCGCTCCCATACATCGCGGAACCTGTCAAATAGCGACTCGTCACCCCGTATTCAACATTACTGCACACCGACTCAGTCGCTATCAACAACCGAACAATGGCCAAGCACAGCGACTACTAGCGGGCACTGTGAAAATACCGCTACAGTCGTTCAACTCTCGCTACCTGCCGCTATTAATGAATCGGCCTCATAGAATCCAAAAGATTTTTTGGCCACACCACCAGGTAATGTAAAAGCAATACATTTTATTTCACTTGTGACATTTACCAATTAAAACAACATCAACACACAAGACAAAATAAATAAAAACCACAAATACATTGTCTCCAGGTCTCTTGTTCCAAAAAGATAAATACATTCAATATATACCAAATTTTCTTTAAATGGACTATCTGCACATCAAAAATATATATATACTGGCGGAAAAAAAAAATGTTACAAAAGCTGATCTAAAAATAGGTATCAAAAAAAGTTTTTGTATATATTTATATATTATATTAGCTGTAAAGCAAGCCCTCTATAACAATGTATCCCTTTATATAACTAATCCAGCACCCAAAAACATATAAGCAAATAAATACAAGACAATGTGCTCTATATAAGCGACAAAGTAACTAGAAGGGAGTGTAAAACTCCATAACTAAATCCCAAAACCTAATTAAACTAAAGCCAACTTAGAGGCCGATTCATTAATAGCGCCAGGTAGCGACAGATGAGCGACAGTAGCGTTATTTTCACAGCGCACGCTAGTATTCGCTGTGCTTGGCCGTTGTTTGGCTGATGACAGCGACCCCGTCGGTGTGCGGTAATGTTGAATACGGGGTTAGGAGTCGCTGTTTGACAGGTTCTGCGCTGTATGGGAGCGCATGACAGCGAATGGCATAAAAAAAAAACATTAATAGCAATTAATTAAGAATATTTAAAGATTGCTCCATTGAAATGCATTGGAGAGCGCCAGGTAGCGAGAGGTCATACCTGTCGCTGTTCAAGGTCGCTCGCTGGCGCTGTGGGGTGAGGCTGGAATAATGATGAATGATTCGCTATCTGGCGCTCTGTCAGTCGCTAAGCAGGATCGGCTTGATAAATGTGTGATTGCGGAGGGGAGCCGGCGTTCTCGTGGCGGTGACCGTCATTACCGTTCGCTCACCATTCGCTACCTGGCGCTATCCCTTGTTAAATAAGGGCCTAACACACAATACCAATAAAGTGCTTAGTGCTGTTCTATTAACATTCAGTTATAGGTAAACATATAACACACATAAGGTGCTCTAAAGAGCAGATATGAAAGGGCTTGCAAAAAAGCTTAATCATACATTGAATCAAACATTACAAATAGCTACAACAATACCGCCAATTGTAAGATACAGGAACCCTGGAGGCCACCACGCTGACAGGCTCTGACAGACAACAGGAGAAAGAGGATTAGAAGAAAAATCGTATGGAATAGAAAGATATCAGAAAAACAGAGAACAAAATCCAGTAAAGAATCACAGAATACATCCAAACGGATTGACAGTAGGGAAGGTCAAGGGGACATTTGGGCAGAAACGAGGCACAAGGCCTACAAATTTAAGGACAGTGGGGAGTAATGAAAAGAAGAAAGGAAAGAGGATATAAAGGAAAGAAAAAGGGAAGAGATATGAAAAAAGAGAAAGAAAGAAAGAAAAAGAGAGACAAATACAGGGATAAACAGATGCATACAGTGCCTTGCCAAAGTGTAAATAACTAATCACCCCCCTAAAGTCAGTACTTTGTAGAGTCCCCATGTGCAGCAATTACAGCTTCATTTTGCTATGGAGAAGTCTCTAAGAGCTTGGCACATTTTGCCCATTCCTCAATGCAAAACTGTTCCACCTCCTTCAAGTTAAATGGTTTCTTCAAGACTGACATCCCTGACCGAAAGCATGAACGAAAGAACACACAGCAGCAAAAAAAGAAACATTGAGAGAGAGAGAAAGTTAAACTTGAATTTGGATATAAAAAAGATCGTTAGCAGCGGCCTCGCTCCTGTCCCTACCTTTCAGAATGGCTGGGGGGCCCTTTCAGCACCAGCCTACATTTAGATTTCGTCACCCTTTGTTGCCAGACCATTTTTCAATATTTTGCGCTATACATGTTCAGCTGTAAACTTTTAAGGAATTTCCCAAGAAAATTATATATTGTTTTTTCAGTAGAGTCTGGGCTTTAACATGAAATTGTTTGGCCTTTTTTAGTGTATTCTCATATGTGGAAAAAAATGTAAAAAATCTTTTTTTTACAATTTGTAGTGTTTTTTGTAATAGAAAATGTAAGTTTTCCAATGAAATCATATTGCGTGTAAGATCCCCATTTCTCCTGGTTACAACGGTACTGCATATGTATTGGTAGACACCCTTTCCTGCCCAGGAGACTCCCCCAAACTGAAACAACACTTTAGGAGATTGTCAGATAAAATAAAACTGCTATGCGCACCTTGCAGTTTTTCAAGAAAAGCAACCCTTTACATTTGGAATCCCCCCCCCCACAAACTATATATTCTTTGGAAGTACACACCTCAAGCTTTCTAGGCGTATTAGGCTTGTTGATTTAGATACGGTTTTCTGGAAGTAATCTCTCGATAAGTCATTTGGTTGCACAGGGTTTCCATAAAAAAAAAAAGAATAAATAGCAGAATCAAACTCACATTTTCCTAAAAAAAACAATGCGAACAGAAAAATACCCAACATGCATAGGCCCTGTTAAGGGTAGGGTTGCCAAACACCCCAAAGTAAAGAGGTAATTTCACTTGAAAATTTCAGCTCTGCAAAGTGCGCACCTTGCACTTTCAACCAAAACAACCCTTTACATTTGGAATACTCCAGAAACCATATATTCCCCGAAAGAACACATGTTAAGCTTTCTAGGCCAAATTCATATATTCCCTGAAAGTACACATATTGAGCTTTCTAGGCATACACCATATATTCCCTGAAAATACAAATGTTAAGCTTTCTAGGCATACCCAGCTTGTTGTAGCGGACTCATTTTTCTGGAAGTAATCCCTTGAAGAATTCTTTGATTGCACGGGGTTTCCTTAAAAATGCATTAAAAAAGCAGAATAAAAAAAACACATTTTCCTAACAAACCAAAAAAATTTTCCTATGCAAAAAAAAAAAAACAAGCTAAACAAGAAAGGTTCCCCAAACAGAACAAAACTCAACATTCATAGCTACTTTTAACCCTTTTAACTGCCAGCCTACTGGAGATTTTGTCACTCTGTTGACAGCTCATTTTCCCCCATTTGCGCTATGTTTCATTGTGATTTTTGCAGGAATTTCCAGGAAAATAATATATTTTTTGTGGCAGAGTTTGGGCTTTAACATGAAATGTCTTGTTTGTAATTCTTCCAGTGTTTTTTTAAATATTTTACACTTATTTATTTTAAATAAAACATTTTTTATTAATGAAAACCATATTGCATGTGAAAGCTACCACATTCGTATAGGTAGCCCCCAGTTTCTGCTCAGGAGACCCACGCAAATTGAAAAGAGCACTTTATAACATTTACAAATAAAATACAATTACTAACCATACTTTTAAAGTGGACCAACACCCAGGGGTGATCGGCCCGGAAATCTATAAGATTCCCGGGCCGATCACCTCCCACCCCGCGGGACATCCGAGATCGGGATGTCCCGCGGGGTGAAGCCCCCCAGAAACCCCCCAGAAACCCCAAAAAGATCTTACCTGATCCGCCGCCGCTTCCGCCGCCGCCGCCTCCCGCGCGCCCCTCCAGACGTGCGCGCGCCCGCGCTGGCCCTCTGTGAATGGCCGGCGGGGGCGCGCGCGCGCCGAGAGTGACGCGCGGGAGGCAGCGGAAGTGGCTTGGACGTTCCTGTCCCCCGCCTGGACGTTGGCGGAGATTGGCTGCGGCGTTCACGTGGGAGCGTTGAGAGGTGAGTTTTTGGGGGTTTCTGGGGGGTTTCACACAGCGGGGCACCCCCGATTGGGGTGCCCCGCCGAAGTGGACCAAAGCCCAGGATAGTCAAAATCCTGGGTGTTGGTCCACTTTAAGGGTTAAATTAAAAAATATGGCGTAGGGTGTCCCAACAGCAGTGGGGACGGACCCTATTTTTAAGGGTTTTTGACCCTATGGTTAAAAACCCTTAAAAATCCCCCAAAAATGATGTGAGACACAATCAGAACAAAAAAAATGACTTTTATTATTTTTATTTTTTCACCTCTGATCCTGTGTCCCCCTGCGATCCTGCCCCACACCGATCTCTGATGACAGCTGTCCGGTGATCCCTGGAGGGGGGCTGGGGAGGCAGGGGATCACAGGCCCTCACCCCTCCAACATCCAACATCCCTCCAGTGATCTCCCCCGGCATCTGACAGCTCAGCTCCAGGAGCGGGATGATGTCACGGGTAATGCCATCTGCCCTGCCCACAAAAGGCAGGGCCAGGGGCGGGCTGGCCATTGGGAGACCCGGGACAATGCCTGGTGGGCCGCTCTGCTTTGGGGCCAGTTGGGCTGCCGCTTTTAACACCCACATTCAATCCTTCCCCCTTAGTCTCCCTCTCAGCCCCTTTTACCAAGCCCCACTGTACCCACAAGCCAGGGAATCCCAGCCACAAATGCTATAGCCCGGAATCATGGTTGGGTGGGACTCAGCAGGGACGTTTTGGGCCGGCCAGGGGCTGGTAAAATCCAGGGCTTATTTTTGGCTCCAGCGGCGGTGACTGTGGAAGCGAGGGTGGGGGCCTGTTTCGGCCCGCTTCTCACCACAGAAGGGCCCGGGGGGGGGGGCATTTGCAGGTCCCCCTGGTGAAGAGAAGACCCGGCAATGACCAAAGAGGGGGGCTATTCCACTGCCTCTCCTGAAGCCAGAAGAGCCCCGGGAGGTGGTTTGATACCCCCCCTTCCCGGGTGAATAGAAGACCCAGCTGGATAGAAGTAGGGGGTGAGTGTTTTTTTTATTTATTTTTTTTACAGTAGCAGAGGGGAAAGCCAGGCTCATACGTGCTTGGCACTTAAAAAGGAGTGGAAGTAAGCATGTAGAAACTACAGGCTTCGCACTGAAAGGAAGTAACCTAGCAAAGATAATGCTTGCTTTTTGTCCCCTCCAATCACTCAAATGATCACAACACTCCTGGTGTTTTAAACCACTCTACCCAGTGCCAACCTGTAGTTATGTAGTTATGTTAGGCAGGTAGGTAGGTGAGCAGGCAAGCATATAGGTGAGTAAGTAGGTAGGAAAGGGGGTGAGCAGTCAGGTCAGTAGACAGATAGATGGACAGGTAGGGGGTAGTCAGGTAGAGGAGTATGTGGGAATATAGGTAGGAAAGGTAGGCAGGTGGGTGGGTGGGTAGACATGTAGATACATAGATCAGTAGGTAGGTGGGTGAGTAAGCAGGTATATAGTTTGGTAAGTAGGTGAGTAGGTAGAAAGGTGGGTGGTTAGGTAGGCAGATAGGCGAGTGGGGAGGTAGGTAGGAAAGCAAGTAGGGAGGTTGGTAGGGGTGGTTAGGTAGGTGCGCAAATGGGCAGGCAAGTAGGCAGGTGGGTGACTGTTGCCTCCGCTCCAGGGTCTGACGATTCTGCCTTTGCCCCGGGTCTAGCCGCCTATCCAGGTCCTGGGTAGGAAGGTGGGTGGGTCAGTAGGCAGGTAGAAAGGTAGGAGGGTAAGTGGGGAGGTGGGTACAGTGGGGAGGCAGATAGGTAGGCTGGTAGGTAGGTCATGGGTGATCAGTAGTAGGTAGGTGGGTGTGTGTGTCAGTAGGCAAGGAGATAGGTAGGCAGGTAGGTGGCTGGGCAAGTAGGTATATGGGTGGGTCAGTAGACAGGTAAGTGGGTCATGGGTAGTTGGGTAGGTATATAGATAAGTGGGTGAAAAGGCAGTTAGATAGAAGGGCAGGTCAGTCAGCCAGTCAGGATGTGAACATTAACACAAATTAGAATTTTATGTGGCAACAGCCGACATAACTCACTGACTGAGGTCACTGCTGATCTGCGCTGGAAAATCCAGTTGTGTGCTGTCCTCCCCTGGTCTCCGCCCCCTACAGTCCTCACCACCTCTCTGCAGTGTCCTTGGAACCTCCAGTGGGTCACTAGAACCCCAAGACAATACATTTGGTGGAGGTGCTTTTACAGGGCAAATGGTGGAGGCCCAGGGGCCTGCGCACTTTGGACCCTGCTATAATTCAGCCCTGCATAGAGTACACTCAACCCCATTTATCCCCCTTCCACTGCTCAAAGCAGTCAGGCTCCTCGCCTTAACTCATTATAGGTATACTCCTGGACTGGAGAGTAGGAGGCCTAATCCAGAGTTGGGGTATTCCCTTACAGCGACTCTGCGTCCTGGAGTCTCCTCTGTAAATGGCAGCTCTATAAGTGTTGAGGGTTGCAGCAGAAACTGATAAATTAGTGAACAAAATGCATGTTTTGAAATGAAAAGTTTCTTTTGCTCATTAATCTTAATCATAAATCAGAATATTCCACAACTTCTCTTTGGCATTGCCTGGGGCTGCTCATCGCAGAGCCTCCCGACCCGACAGACAGATCTTCATTATATCTGAGTTCTCAGGACGGTTGGATACACTGAGAAGACGGGTTTGCAAATATCTTATTTAAACATTTGCAACACAGCTGAAAAGTTCTAGATTGCAATAGTTCTGATGTGGATGGAGATTTGTTTTGCTTAAACAGTTTATACAGACAGACCCCACGTGCTTTCAGGGAAGGTAGACCAGGCTGGATTCCTGATAAAGCATTGGGGTCTGAAGGAGGTGCCTGACAACCAATCAAGATAGACAACAGGTACCACAATGATAATGATGTAAAGCTTCTTCAAGAGACGGAAATGCCATTTAATTAAGCTAAGGAGAGGAGACAACTAGAGATGAGCGAACTTCTTAAAAATTCGATTCGTGCGATTTGCCGAATTTCTCCAAGAAATTCGGGTTCGTCCGGATCGAACTTTAAAGAATCGCTCATCTCTGCCGGCATGTAGGTAAGTGTATGCTACATGCCGGCATGGTGGGAGCGGGGAGGCCGGCTGCGCTGTCAGCGGGAGGTGGAAGCCGACTTTTGCCGCCCGCTGATAGCGCAGCCGGCCTCCCCGCTCCCACCAAGCCCTGAAATAAAAAAAATATAAAAAAATGCCATCATGGTGGGAGCGGGGAGGCTGGCTGCGCTGTCAGCGGGCGGCAGAAGCCGGCTTCCGCCGCCCGCTGACAGCGCAGCCAGGGCGCAGAGCGCGAGGGGTCGCAGAACCCAATATGGTGACGGCCCGAGGAAATGGTGGGCAGAGAGGCAGAAAGGAGAAGGGGGCGGCAGTCGCCCAAAGCGGATCGGTGGCTCTCCTGGGGAGGGGGAGCGAAGGTTTGGAGCTGCGGTCCCTACCTGGGGGCCCTGCAGGGCCAGAGGAGGCGAGCGGCGACGAGGAGGCCGGCCGTGACAGCCGGCGTGATGGTGGGCCGACGGCTGCGGCTTCCGTCCCCAAGACCAGGTGCGGGAGTGAAGAGGACGCGTCATCAGAGGAGGGAGAGAAGACGCGTGGAGCCGAGCCACGGGGGAGCCGTCCGAGTACAGGGCTGGCTCCAACCGCAAGCCAGGAGCCGGGGGCAGGAGCCATGCGAGCGATCCTCCGCGGAGTATAGAAAGGCAGATGAAGAGAGCCGACAGCCGTCGGTGACAGTCTCTGCTCAGGGGAGAGCGGGAGACAGGGGGAGGGAGACCTGAGTGGCACACAGCCCACCCAAACCGACCAGGGTGGGCAGGAGCGGTTCCACCGCAGTCTGGGAGCGGGGAGGCTGGCTGCGCTATCAGTGGGAGGCGGAAGCCTGCTTCCGCCTCCTGCTGACAGGGCAGCCGGCCTCCCCACTCCCACTATACAGCAAACATTTACCGGCATGGTGGGAGCGGGGAGGCTGGCTGCGCTTCCGCCACCCGCTGACAGCGCAGCCGGCCTCCCCGCTCCCACCATGCCGGCATTTTTTTTTTTTTTTATTTCAGGGAAAATTCGGTCAGCACGAACCACTAAAAATTCGGGTTCGTGCTGAATCGAATTTTTCCTGAAATTCGGTGCGAATTCAGGTTCGTTAGAACCGATTCGCTCATCCCTAGAGACAACGTCTAAGAGTTCAGGCAGGCACATAGAGAGTAAACGAGACAAAACATAATACAGATAGAATGTGAACTAGGGAAGACATATATAGTGAGGGAAGGAGATTTATATATTTAAGAAGACAGACAGTACTATGAAATCCATTGTGCCAGATAGTGACAGTGTGAGACACCCAACACTACTGCCTGAACAGCCAGAACTGTCAGTAGGGTTGAGCACTACAGTTCTACATTGAATTCATCTGTGTACAGTGCCTTTAAGTAGACCAAATGGATGTTGGATTTAGAATGCTAATGCCCCCTGCACATACACTGCTGCCAGCCCGATATATTCATACCAGTGCCGGTGGTCAGGTAGTCCACACTGCCTTCAGCTGCTAATCGAGTCTAGACCATTAAAAGAATGTGTGAGGGGGCTGTGCAAATAGATATGTATTTTTAAGTATTTGTGTATAACTAAGGGGGACAGTCAAGGATAGGCAGACCTAGAGAAACTGGGTCAGAAACAAAAGGGCCAGAAAGACCCAAAAGCCTAAAACCTTGGGCTGCGAATGGGAGGGGGAACTTGGCGGAGGCTTGGAAGAAGGGAAGAAGGCATGGAATTAAAACTGAAATACACCAGGCTCCAGACAACCAAAATGGAGATGAGGAAAATGAAGAAGATATCTTGTGAACACAATAAAGGATATGATGAGCAAGCAAGAGACTGACATGTGCGGTTTTGTACATATAATATTAGAAGAGCGAACTCGCCTTATTAAAGATCAATAATTTCAAAAGAACTTACAAGAATGAAGGAAGATATCATCTCCCTACAGGAAAGCCATTTTTTGAAAAGAAAAACACCAATGCTGGTTTTTAGAGAATAAGGTATGGTGTACTTTAATGAATATGCTAAAAAAAGGCTAGGGGGTAACTACCACTATCAGCAAGAGATGTAGATTTAAATTGCAAAATCAAATTGTGGATGAGGAAGCCAGACCCATGATTCTGATAGGAAAACTAAATAGAATAATTTGTACCCTGGAGAACTTCTATGCCCCTAATAGTAATCTGGGGGGGGTGACATTAATCTGCTTACAGATCAACGATCTGATACTACAGGGGCAATGCGAGATACATCAGGTATGTTAATAAAGAAAGCAATACAAAGAACAGTTAGAAGTCTACAGCTTATAGATCTTTGGTCGGTAAGCCACCCAGGAGAGAAGAATTACACTTGCTATAATGCAAGACATAAAACATATTCACGCGTTGACTATTTGTTCATAGAACACACCACACTCTCTGATTGTGAGACATGTGAGATTGGAAATATGACACTATCAGACCCTGCACCTGTGATAGCCAGTATAGGATGGGGTAAGACACCGGGACGTGAATTTACGTTCAGACTATCATAGATAAGGAAAGATGAGGTTAAGAAACAACTAGAAAAATAACTGAGTATTTTAGATTCAATGATAATTGGGAGACCCAAGCAGGAGTGATCTGAAAATGCCACAAAGCTTATATTAGAGGAGTCAGCAAATCAATGCACTCATGGGAAAAAAAAATAAAATATATGAATTTATGAAAAAAATCAATGAGCTGGAGCTAGAACATAAACACACTGTGTAAGAAGATGCATTAAAAGAACTAAGGGCCTTATTTATCACGGGCTAGCGCCAGGTAGTGTCTGACGAGCGCCAGGTACCGCCAGCTATCGGCGGCTACCGACTCAAGTACGCCTGGCGGCGGTCACAATGACGCATTTATCAAGCTAAATGAGGCTAGCGCCGGCGAGAGCGACGGCTAGCGCGGGATTCATCATGAAGCCGCCTGGAATGAACAGCGCCGCTGCAAATTCCTTCACAGCGCCAGGTATGACCTGTCGCTCCCTGGCGTTGTCCAATGCATTTCAATGGAGCAATGTTTAATTAATCATAATTAATTGGTATTTTTTTTTTTTTTTTTTAATGTCAAAAATTCTGAGACCACTTCTGCAATGTTAGTTTTTTTTTTAAAGTAAAAAAAAAAAAAAAAATTTGTGCAGAATTGATCTAACAGGTCTGATATTAATGTATTCATATTACAAAATGATTCAAAAACTAGTTAACACCCATCGCCGCCAGCGCACTGGGGTTTAAACAAGGAATGGACAGCGCCAGCAAATTCGGAGCGTGATTTTTTTTAATGAATATGAAGCAAGCCGTTCGCTCTGGCCATTCGTTGTCAGGCGCTCACATACAACGCTGAACCTGTGAAACAGCGACCCCTAAGCCCGTATTCAACATTACCGCACACCGACTGAGTCGCTGTCATCAAGCAAACGCCGGCCAAGCACAGCGAATACTGGCTGGCGCTGTAAAAATCACGCTACAGTCGCTCATCTGTCGCTACCTGGAGCTATTAATGAATCGGCCTCTATCTGAAATTAAGGAGGATTTAAAGAAAACAATTGCCTCAGCAGGTGACCCTAAGGAAAGGGTAGGGACCGATTAAATCCAGGCACGAGGGGGGGGGGGGGGAAACCTTGGCAGTGGTATTTAAAGATAAATCGGGGTGAAAACATTGTAGATAAGATATTATGGGCTGATGTGGGAATCATACCCTGGAGGAGATCAAGAAATAATTTCTGCAGGTGTATATCCAGATATATAACATCAAATGGAATAATATGTATTAATCCCAAACTTATATAGAAAAACCAGGCTTGGGAAAATTACAGAGAGTCAGCAGAAGGAATTAGATAAACCTCTGTGGTAGAGGAGATCAGTAGAGCCATTCAACAACTCAAGAAAGGGAAAGTTATGGGCTTAGATGGGTTCCCGGGGGAATACTATAAGGATTTGGGGAAATATTAGCACCACAACTTACTAAATGGTTCTTTACTATAGATGGGCATAGTGTATTTAGGGCCTAATTTATCAAGTACAATCTGCCAGAATTCGCCACTTTGGTGCAAATTAGAGGGTGGATGACATAATCGCGCTGAAGTCATCCCGCGCTTGGCCGGACAGTTGTCAGATGCAGTGATCACTGGAGAGAGGGCTGGAGGGGCATGGGATCCTCTGATCCCCAACCTCCCCACCCCCCTCCAGTGATCACCACATCTGTCGTCAAGATCAGCTGACGGATCGGAGGTGAGTAAAGAATTTTCTTTTTAAATAATTGTTTAATAATGTTTTTTGGTGTGGTGTGTTTTTGAACACTTTGTGAACTTTGGTGTAGGGATCAGTTCTGATCTCTTAGTTCAGTTCACAGTTCACAAGGGCCATTTTGGCTGTGGGGCTTGTAGCCTTGCAAGGCCAAGGGTCACCAAAGCTGGCCCTTGTACCATGTTTTACAAAGCCTGCAAAGCTGGCCCCCGAGCTGGTTATGCTGGGTAGGCGGGACGCCCTGCAATTTTTTTTTTTAATTTTTAAGGATTTTTAACCCTTAAAAGTCCCCCAGGAGGGAGGGCCTTATGTCATTTTTTTTTTTATTAACCCTTTACCGTATTTTTCACTATATAAGGGGCACCTGCCCATAAGACACACCTAGGTTCTGAAATTCTGAACCAAATGTTGTACTCAATCCCCCCCCCCCCCCCGCCCAAGAACCAAATAATAGGCAGGATGCAGAATCCCCCACTTACAGGCAGGGTGGTATTCCCCCCCCCCTATTCCTCATAGGCAGTGTGGCATTCCCCCCCTCACAAACCCCACAGGCATTCCCACCCTCGCATTTTCATAGGCAGTGTGGCATCCCCCCACACATTTCCATAGACAGTGTGGCCTCCTCCACCCCATTCCCAAAGGCAGGGCAGCATTCCTCCTCCCATTTACCATAGGCAATGTGCCATATCCCCCCCCACGCATTCGCATAGGTAGTGTGGCATTCCCCCCTCCCATTTCCCATAGACAGTGTGGCATTCTCCCCTCCTATTCCCCATAAGCAGTGTGGCACCCCCCTCCCATTACCATAGGCAGTATGGCATCCCCCCTCCCATCCTCATAGGCAGTGTGGCATTCCTCCCTCCCACCCCTATATGTAAAAGAAAAAAACAAAACAACCAAAAAGGGTAAACTCACATATACATTGTTGTCCTCCCGTGGCTGTGTTGGCCCGGACAGCCACGAGAGGCCAAAGATGGAGGAGGAGCGGCAGGCAGGTGTGCAGGGTAACTAAGCCCTACCCGTAGTCCCCACCGTCTGCGCTGTCCCGGCATCCATGATCCTTGCTGCCCACAGCAGCAGCTGGGACAACGAAGATCGTGGACAGTGGAGACAACATGGGCAGAGGGGACATAGGCCAGGGATCAGTTACCCAGCGCAACCCCCCCCCCCCCACCTGCCGCTCCTTCAGCAGCCTGGAAGCGATATATATGTGAGTTTACCTTTTTCACACATTAAGACGCACTGACATCCCCCCACTTTTGGGGAAAAATAAGTGCGTCTAAAAGCAGGTATAAAAAGGCTTCCAGAAGCAGCAAGAGAACAGAAGCCAGAGTGATTGTTGTGGATCACAATATTTGGGGATGGATCGATGGGAGGTAAGTATAAAACAAATAATAAAATATTTTTTCTGATGTGTGTGTGTTTTCATGTCTAACCCCTTGTGATTGGTAAGGGATCCATGAGACCCCTATACCAGTTCACAAGGCTTGGGGGCTGGCAAGTCACCTATGGCTAGCGCCCCCTGTTCTACAAGCCCTGCATGGCTGGGCCCTGGGCTGGTTATGCTGGATAGGGATTACACTACGCTGTTTTTTAATTTTTTTATTTTAAGGGTTTTAATCCTTTAAAAAAAGCTTGGGTTATCCCTGGGGAGGGGGACCCCACACCAGTTTTTTTATTCAACCACTTTAGTGTAGATAGTAGTTGTAGTTTACTTTTAAATGTTATAAAGTGCTCTTTTAGTTTGGGGGGGTCTTCTGAGCAGGAACGGGGGGCTACCGATACATATGTGGTAGCATTGAAATTGGGAGAAATGGGGCTTTCACATGCAATATGGTTTCCTTGAATGAAATACATTTCAATTTAAAATAAACAAGACAAATTAAAAAAAACAAACATTCTATTTATTTTTTAACAGTAAAAAATGACCTGTCAACAGAGGGTGACAACATTTTAAGTAGGCTGGCAGTTAAAGGGGTTGAAAGTAGCTATGCATGTTGGGTATTGTTCTGCTTAACTTTCTTGTTTGCATATTGATATTTTAGGAAAATATGTATTTTATTCTGCTTTTTTAATCTTTTTTTTTTTTTAGGGAAACCCTGTGCAACCAAAGAATTCTTTGAGGGATTACTTCCAGAAAGATGAGCCCACTACAACAAGCTGAATACACTTAGAAAGCTTAATGTGTGTACTTTCAGGGAATATATAGTTTGTCATGGGTATTTAGAATGTAAAGGGTTGTTTTGGTTAAAAAATTGCAAGGTGCTCACTTTACTTTTCAAGTAAAATGACCCTTACGCACATGCTTTACTTTGGGGTGTTTGGCAACCCTAGCTTTGACAGTATCTATGCATGTTGGGTATTGTTCTATTCGGGGGGCCTTGCTTTTTCCGATTTAATTAGTTTTTTCTTGTTTGCATATTGTTTTTTATGAAAATGTGGCATTGATTTTGCTTTCATTTATTCTTTTTTTTAGGGAAACCCTGTGCAGCCAAAGAATTTATTGAGGGATTATTTATGGAAAACTGCACCCATATCAAAAAGCTTGGTACACCTATAAAGCTTGAGAGAATAAATAGTTTGTGGGGGGGTATTTCAAATGTAAAGGGTTGTTTTTCTTGAAAAACTGCAAGGTGCTCATAGCAGTTGGATTTTATCTGAAAATCTCCTAAAGCGCTGTTCCAGTCTTCTGGGCAGGAAAGGGTGTCTACCAATACATATGTGGTACCATTTTAATGTTAAGAAATTGGGCTTTTACAATATCAATATGAATTTATTTAAAATGTATATTTTTTTGTTACCAAAAACACTACAACTATTTCAAACCAAAAATATTGAAAATACGCAAAACCAAGGCCAAATAAAACATGTTAAAGCCCAGATTCTGCTGAAAACAAATGATAATTTTCCTGGGATATCCCTGCAAATGCCTTTATAAATCACAGTTGAACATGTATAGCGCAAAATATTGAAAAATGGCTTGGCAACATAGGGTGACAAAATCTCCAGGTAGGCTGGCAGGTAAAGGGTTAAACACAATCCCTTCATTTCAAGGGCTCAAAAGTAATTAGACAAATTAAATAATTGTAAATAAAATGTGAATTTCTATTACTTGGCTGAAAATCCTTTGTTGGCAATGACTGCCTGAAGTCTTGAACTCATGGACATCACCAGACCCTGTGGTTCCTCCTTTGTGCTCTGCCAAGCCTTTACTGCAGCAGGTTTCAGTTGCTGTTTGTTTGTAGGCATTTCTGTCTAATGTTTAGGCTTTAACAAGAGAAAAGCATGCTGAATTGGGCTAAGATCTGGATACTAACTTGGCCATTCAAAAATAATTCCACTTCTTTGCTTTAATAATTTTCTGGGTAGCTTTAGCTTTATGTTTTGGGTCATTGTTCATTCTGATTTGCCAACCAATCAGTTTGGCTCCATTCGGCTGGATTTGAGCACATAATATGTCTCTGAATAGCTCAGAATTCATCTGGCTGCTTCTGTCCTATGTAGAATCGTCAATAAACACTAGTGACCCAGTGCCAATGGCAGCCATGCATGCCCAAGCCATCACACTGCCTTCGACATGTTTCAGAGACGATGTGTTATGCTTTGGCTCATAAGCTGGACCACGCCTTTGCCATACTTTTTTCTTCCCATCATTCTGGTAGAAGGTTGATCTTGGTTTCATCTGTCCAAAGAATGTTCCTCCACAACTGTGTTGGCTTTTTAGATTTTTTTTTAGCAATCTAGCCTTTTTTTTCTATACTTGAGACTTATGAGTGGCTTACACCGTGCAGTGAACCTTATGTCATCACATTCATGCAGTCTATTTATGGTAGATTTAGACATTGATACACCTACATCCTGGAGAGTGTTGTTCACTTGGTTCGCTGTTTCACTTCACCATGGAAATTATTCTGCAATCATCTACCCATGTTGTCTTCCATGGGCGTCCAGGTATTTTTGCATTGATGAGTTCACCAGTGCTTTTTTTTTCTCAGGATGTACCGAACTGTAAATTTTGCCACTCCTAATATTGTCATAATTCTTTTTTTTTTTCGTTTTCGCAGCTTAAGGATGGCTTGTTTCACCTTCATGGAGCGTTCCTTTGGCCGCATGTTCTCTTCACCGCAAATATAAGCACCACATCTCAAAATCCATTGCGGGACTTTTATCAGCTTTGCCCACTCCTGCCCATCAAGCAGCCTTTGAATCAATTGTCCAATTACTTTTGGTCCCTTTAAAAACAGAGTGCCACCTGTTAAGGAGCTGAAACTTCTAAACCCCTCATCCAATATAAATGCAGATGAAAGCTGAAAGTCTGGACTTTTGTCCATGTCCATTATATAACTAAACCTTGAATACATACTAGAGTGTATGAGAAATACTTAGGAAGTTCATATGAAAGAATCGGAAACATGGCATCTCTTACAAGAACTTAATAAGACCTACAATGGATGTAGGATGGGGTAGAAGCATATCACAAGGCGAATCGAATGAAAAGGATATTGTTGATTTCGAATGCACAAGCTGGATTTATGCCGGGACTTGGTACACAGAAAATATAGCCATAGCCTCGGCAATAATATATGAAATTAATAAAAATAAGATCCAAGCCACAGTAGTGGCTCTAGATCAGTAGTCCTCAAACTTCCTCCTCAAGGGCCGAGACAGGCCAGGTTTTGCAGCTCTCTATGCTGATGCACATATGTAATAATTAAGGCTATAGCTCTGTCTGAGCACCAGTTAATTCACCTGTGGAGTAGCGTGGAGAGCTGCAAAACTTGACCCGTCTCAGCCCTCAAGGTGGAAGTTTGAGGACCTCTGCTCTAGATACTGAAAAGTCATATTGAGGGGGTTCTGAAAGCAGCCGGTATTGGACAAATTATGCACAATAAGATCATGGCACTGTATAATAACCCTTCGGCAGTAATAAATATAAACAGATTAAAAAGTATGACTTTCAATGTCAAACTACACAAAGCAGAGATGTCCACTTTTCCCTTTTCTGTTAAACTTACATTTTGAACCATTAATTAAACATATTCATGATGATCCAAGGATTAAAGGGATCACAGTGAGGGAAAGGGAAACAAAAATCTTGGCTTATGCTGATGACCTCCTGCTAACTCTCAAGTTATGGCAGAATCTCTAGCCATATGACTAGTAAAATTAATGGAGTTGGAAATTCTCCCATAGAACATGAAATGAAATGAGGTAATGAAAATAAAAGAAAGATGTCCCTGCAACTGGGATGACCACTCTGGGAGTCAGACTACCCAGAACCTTTTATATACTTTATATTTTGAGCCATTGTTAGGAAACATCAGAGACACTAATCCTACATGGGCAAAACACAAGTAAACATGCTAGAGGTATATGAGAAATACTGAGGAAGTTCATATGAAGGAATCGAAAACATGGCATCTCTTAATATGACCTTAATAAGACCTACAATGGAAGGAGGATGGGGTGGAAGCATATCATAAAGTGAATCAAATGAAAAGGATATTGCTGTGGAGACAAATGACCCAACCTGCACCTTGGATAGCTATAGAAATACTCCCTACGATTAAAAAGTAATAAACATAATGAATTTAATGGGCATATAAAAGAAATATGAAACAAACAACTCATACATTTGTCGCTGCAGTAATCTGGGAAACCAGGAATTGGCACCATACCCAAACAGACTAATGCCAATAGACTTGAGTAAGGCGCAAGAGGATCTAAGAAATAGGGAGCACGGAGTTAAAGGTGGGGTCACCTAAGAATTTTCTGGCAATATTCCAACTTATTAGTATAGTTAGAATACTCCAGATATGACAGTCCTCCTTACAGGCTTTGAAAAATGAATAATAAATTCTGAATCCATGAAGAAAATGGTGGGAGATATATATAATTTGTTACTACAGGCTAACACTGGAAATATGGAAAGAGGTGATTATATCGGCGATGATGGTCAAAGCCCCTCCAGTAATAACCTTTTGCATCAAGTATATGACCAGATTTTACTATACAGCCGATTATAATGGCAGGTTCCCACAATATAACTGTTGGTAGTTGTCATGGGCCGAGTGTGGCGGCACGGGTGTGGATCTGCTGTGACTGTTACTGATGGCGAGTGTCAGGGGAGCGGAGTCTAAGAGGCCACCGGTATTCACCAGAGCCCGCCGCAAAGCAGGTTGGTCTTGCAGCGGCGAGTGACCCCCAGGTCGCTACCCCCCAACAGCGGCTCAGCCACACAGTCAGCCGAGGTAATGCGTGGTACAAAGGAGGCAGGCAAAAGGCGATGTAAAAGTTCAAGCAGAGGTCAGGGCTGGCAGCACAGGTTCAGAGTCGGGGACAGGCAAAGGTCGGTACACGGGTGAGCAATACTGAAAACAACAGACTTTCTGCATACAAAGGAAGACCAAGATAGGGGAAGTGGATGCAGGATTGGATGACCAGGCACCAATCAGTGGTGTACAGGCCCTTTAAATTTCAGGAATCTGGCGTGCGCGCACCGAACCATGCGAGGGAGCAGCACGATGAGGAGGAAGACGGCTGGGAGCAGCCGGCGCACTGCCAGCCACCGCGCCGGAAGCCGCGGGCCCGCCGGCAGGAGCGGGTAAGGAGAGGGACTGGGGAGCGCTGCAAGATGGACGCGCAGTGCTCACCCGGGCAGCGGGAGCAGCAACGGCGGTGAGGGAAGTGCTGCGAGATGGGCCCGCAGCGCTCGCCCTAACAGTGGTGTTGGTAGAAGGTAGCAACAGTTCAACATTTATGGTGGGGGTGTACCTATGTACAGAAAGTGTGGGCCAAAATGCATTAGAGTATTAGAAAGAATGATAGGGGATATAGGAATGATTCTGGATGCCACTGGGGGAGGGATGAATCTTACAGATTCCAGGGCCAATCGCCTATTTTGACTATCCTGGGTTTTGGTCCCCCCCCCCCTTTCCATTGCGTGAAACCCCCCAGATCGCCCAGCCAACTCACCTCTTCACAGTCCTATTGCGCATGCGCGGGCCATTCACCCAATCAGTGCGCTCAGCTGCTGTAATCACCTCGTCTAAGACTTTGTCTAAGGCCAGCAGCTCCGAGCACGCTGACAGACGCATCCCCCGCTACCCTCTAACGGGAAGCGTGTCCGTGCCGGCCATTCACAAATGCCTGGCGTGGGCACGTGCCCTGCTAGAGGGATAGTGGGGATGTGGCAGCCGCTTGCGCATGCACCATTGGACTTGGAAACAAGGTAAGTGTATGGGCAGCCTGGGGGGTTTCCCGATTTTGGATGCCTCGGGGGGAGGGAATCGATCAGGCCAGGAATATTACAGATTCCCAATCGTCTTGGATTTTGGTCCACTTTAAGCTCCAACAAATTGGGTCTATCTAATGTGCATAGAGATTGTGATGATCACCACATGTTTGTAGTGAAGTTGGACAAGGTAGGTTTCCCCATAATGCTTTGCAGGCAATCCTTTGGGGAGGGGATAGTGGAGATGCTTGCCAGACAGTCAAGTCGAGACTACAGGCATAACACTAAGCTATGCTAATTATGTCATTTACTGGGGCAGCATGATACCTAAGCAAGAGACAAAATCTTGCTCCGTCCACTACATCTTCTAATGTGCATGAGGAATTGCTAAAAATGGCGGCAACATGGTACATAAGCAAGAGTCAAACTCTTGTTCTGCCCGCACTCTGGGAGGCAGTTTGCTACATTTGCTCCTATTAAGCTTTAACAAGATGAGGGGGTCCACCGAACAGCATGCACCACTCTGGCCCGCAATAAGTTTTCCTTTCAGCCTTTTCTGAGCAGACCTCCTATTGCATGCAAGCAATTAGTTCTGCCATTGTCAGCATTTCTTTTTTTCCTTGAAAAATTTCCACGGAGAAGCAATCCCCCCCCCCCTCCATGTTCTCCATATGAAATACACATCCACTACTGCCGTGACTACGCCATGCATTACAATGTGTGTGTGTGTCTTACTCTTTAACCAAGCCGCTAATCACGCAAATTATTGCAACTAATTACTTCTGAAGGTCTAATTAATTCTTTCAGTACCACATCATTTAGTACGCGTTCACAACACAGCACCTGTTTTGAAAATCCTTGCGGTTAATTTGTTTATAAACAAACACGATTTGCATAAAATGTTTAATGAATGGTTTAAGCGTTCCTTACAATGCCGGGGCTTTGTCTTAGCAGATTGGAGGTCATTGGAGGCCGCGTTAAATTAATTTTAAAGCTCACAAATTAATGTAAATAGGATGTGTGAGCTTCTCATTAATAAAGGAAACATTCTTGCCATGCGGGCTAATGTGTTCATTATCATCCCACCAATTGGAGATTCGACCAACCAATAGAAGTTTAGGATTTTCAGCCTTACAGAATTTGAAAATGAAGTTGTAGAAAGAATAAGAACAGACAAGAAGAGACATTATCGCTGTCCATGGTTCTGACCACAGCTTATGGTGCTGAAAAAAAAATCTTACCGTGATTGGCACCCTCTGTCAACGTCAAGAAGTCATAGTAAAAAAACAGATCAGGTTCTCGTTGAAACCCCTTGAGCTGATGAAGAGTTCCTGGTTGCCTGGAAACATTACATAGTAACATAGTAACATAGTAACATAGTATGTAAGGCTGAATAAAGACTTTAGTCCATCCAGTTCAGCCTGTTTAACTCCTTCCAGTGGTCTAGTAGCCATAGCCGGAAATGTTATTACATGCCAGGAAGGCATCAAGGCCACTTTTGAACATTTTTAATGTATCCCTCATTACTACCTCCTCTGGCAGCGAGTTCCATAGTCTCACTGCTCTTACAGAGAAGAATCCCCTCCTATGTCGGTGGAGAAAGCACCTTTCCTCTAACCTTAGTGGATGCCCCCGGGTTATGGTTACACTCCGGGGTATAAATAGATTGTGGCACAGATCCTTGTATTGACCCCGAATATATTTATACATAGTTATTAGATCACCCCTCAATCGTCTTTTTTCTAGACTAAATAAACCTAACTTGGACAATCTTTCCAGGTACTCTAGCCCCCGCACTCCTTTTATTAACTTTGTTGCTCTTCTTTGAACGCGCTCCAGTTCTGATATGTCCTTCTTAAGCACAGGTGCCCAGAACTGTACACAGTATTCCATATGGGGTCTGACCAGTGACTTGTACAGGGGTAAAATGATGCTCTGGGCATGAGCACCTATGCCCCTCCTGATGCACCCCATGATCCTATTTGCCTTGGCAGCAGCTGCCTGGCATTGATTACTAGTTGAGCTTATTGTCAACTAAAACCCCTAGATCCTTTTCCATTGTTGTTTTACCAAGTGTTTCTTTATTTAGTGTGTAATCATGACACAGATTTCTCCTTCCCATGTGCATAACCTTACATTTATCTGTGTTAAACTTCATTTGCCATTTAACTGCCCATGCTTCCAATTTATCTAAATCTGTTTGTAGTTGCCTGTTGTCCTCTTTTGTTTTAATTACTTTACTCAGCTTAGTATCATCTGCAAAGATTGAGACTTTACTGTTTAATCCATACCCAATGTCATTTATATATATATTGAAGAGAATTGGTCTCAAGAATTGATTCAAGAAAAGATGAGAAATTTCCTAAAGAATCCTGGTGTTCTAGTGGATTATACGGGCAGGCTGATTCATCACTAACGCCAGCGTCTGTAGCAGGCATTTCAGAGCACCCGCTAGTAGTAGCTGTGCTCGGCCGTGGGTCGCTAGTTCAGAGCGACTCAGTCGCTGTGCAGCATTGATGATTACATTGTGGGGAGTCGCTATATGACCATTACAGCGTTGTATGGGAGCGCATGTTAGCGACTGGTCAGTGCGACCGACTCACAGCATATTCATCAAAAAAGCAGCCTCACACACCTCCGACGCTCAAAAATGCTTCTCTGAATCCCAGAGCGTCGAAGGCTGTGTGATTAAAGTCTTGGTTTTTTAACATGTATCCACCAGTAACAAAGTGAAAACATATGGAATTACATTGTTATAACATTGTAACATGAACACATTAATGCCAGATCTGTAATATCAATTCTGCATAAATATATAAAATGTTTTAAAAAAAATGAAAAAAAAATGGCTTTTTCAAGGCCAGGAAAGATCCCAAAGTTATTTGAGAATAGAAAAAAAAGAAAACAAAAACCCTGTTTAAAGAGAAATAAAAGAATGTCCATTGAAATGTATGGGAGAGCGTCAGGTAGCGAAAGGTAATACGTGGCGCTCTGCAAGGCTGAACGCCGGCGCTGTATGCTGAGGCTGGGATAATGATGAATCGGACGCTACATGGCGTTATCCCAGTCGCTCAACAGATTCTGCTTGATAAATGTGTAATTGCGTACCGTGTCCGACGTTCACCTGTCGCTACCTGTCGTTGACAAGGCACTACCTGACGCTATCCCTTCATGAATAAGGCCCTTGTGGGATGAACAGTCTGTGGCTTGAGAACCCACTTTTGGACTGAACAGTGTGCAGCCGTAATATTCCTTGGTGGCTGCATGTCTGGTCTACAATGCTCAATGTAGCTTAATTACATGGTTGGAGACCTGCAAGTATCTGCAAATACAGAACATATACTGACTATATGGGCCATTGTGATCATGCATCAGCAAAGACGTGGGGCAACAAGTGAGGTTTTGGCATTTTTGGTAATCCAGAATAGTGATCTTCTGAGATTAGAAAATCTTCTGAGATTAAATGACTATCTGGTTTGGCCAACGGGAGGGAAGGCCCACAGCCACCACCAACATGTTTTCTCCGGCCACAAGGGCTTTTTGCCTTAAAGGCAGCCTTTCGATGACAGTGAGAACAGTGTCTGATGCAGGTTCTGGCCAGCCAGACATGATAGAATACATGTGTAACACTGATAATAAATCCAAGTTTCAATTAAAGTCCAAGTGGAAAATGATGCTGCCATTTACTGGGACAACAGGGTATGTAAGCAGAAGACAAAATTGTCCTACTTTTGCCCAAGATTCATTTCAGATCTGCTTTGGCCATTTAAGACTATATTGCTTATTTCTGGCAGCATCCCCCCTCATCCCCGGAGGCGTGCAGTGCCTGCAATTCACAAGTCCACCTAGCTAAAGGTATATCGGGGCCATGGCTCACACAGGTTCCTTGGAATTGGTGGCTAGGTGAGGGAATGTGATGATCACCTGGGTTTCACACAACAGGTCATCCTGATTTAGGAAGAGGGAATCTGACATCCCCGCAGCCTTTTATACCTTCCTTTAGCCAACAGATACCTTCTAAATCAAAATCTCTGTCCTTAAAGTGGACCTAAAGTCAAATTATACTTTAGGTATTCCACACAGAGCAACCCCCATCTCTATCTGGGAAGCCTCACCGCCCAGCAAACCCTAGGAATCCCTTTTTTCAATTTAGTCATACATTCACACCCCACCCATTGGACCCAATTGGTCACCAGACGACAAGACTGGATATTAAAAGCCCATTTTGGGGGGTTTCCTATGGTCATCAGGAAGGAAAATGGATGGTAAAGGGTGACCTAACCCTAACCTTTCACAAGATCAGGTCAGGGCCCACATTTGATGCAAATAGATAGTGGAAGCTGAACAATTCTTATAGAACAGGAGCCAACTGGATATTTTTATAAATAACCATGCCATGAAAATGCATTAGTTTGACAGTTCAATGTGACAGATCCTTTTGCCCATTAAAACACTTGGCCCATAAGAGTGGATCAAAACCCAGACACCATGTAGGGAGCATGAGAAACGAAGAAGCTGTCATGCTTCTCTGCCTGCTTGACTCTACATTACCCCATGCACAGTGATGACTATTCCCAGCCCCGGATGCCATTGACCCCCATCACCTCATCAGGGTGCAAAACCCCCACAATTGTTCTGGTTCAGTCAGCCAGCCACACTGCTGAGGTTCACAAGCCACATGTGGCTCTAGAATTACAGGCTGGGAACCACTGCCCCGCGGGGGGTGGTGGATGCAGCAGACCTTAGGTTTGATTTATATATATATATAAAACACTGCGCTCCTTAGTGATTAAATAAGCATAAAATAGTGGTAATGCTACAATGTACCAGACTTTAATCCCTAATAAGCCTCAGACTGAGTATATATAATTTATGGTACAGAGCAAAAAGAAGGAAAATTGTGTTCACAAACAATTCATCAATGAGAACCCACACTTGGCCCAGAAAGGCATATGCTATCACCAATTATAGTAATTCTTCAATAAAAACACTCATTTACATTTACAAAGTTCCTCAGTAGATATTTCACATTTTTCCCAAAGTGCATGCACTAGTGCTAGATGTAGCAGTTCTCCAAAGGAACAAATGTTCGCTGAGTTCAGTGAATATCCCAAAACGCATGCAACCTTTAAAAAGTGATCACCCTTCACTCGATGTGCGCTTACCAGAACAAGATATAAAAAACTCCTTATAAACAACGTGCTCCGTAGATAGTTCCAAAGGTATATTACGTGTATTCAATATATTTCCATAGAACTCAATCCGTGATAGTCAATTGATCATATAAGAGAAAACGCATAGAAAAAATAGTGCAGCCCCATCTAAATGGTATTCAAGTGTTTAATGTTCAAATCCAAACAAGAATGCACAAATAGGTACACTGGAAAAGTAGTCCTCCTTTCCTTAGTCCACTATGGCCAGTAGTAGATATGGGTGCGGTAGGAACTAAGACTGTGCCCAAATGAGTGCGCTTCACCTTTTAAAATAATAAATACCGCTGCCCCGCCTAAGCGGCATTTATTAAGAGGCGGGGCAGCGGCATTTATTATTTTAAAAGGTGAAGCGCACTCATTTGGGCACAGTCTTAGTTCCTACCGCACCCATATCTACTACTGGCCATAATGGACTAGGGAAAGGAGGACTACTTTTCCAGTGTACCTATTTGTGCATTCTTGTTTGGACTCTTGTAAGTGCAATTTTAACATTAAACACTTGAGACCTTAGGTTTGACTTGACCTCCAGTCTGTTTTGACTCACTTTCTAAGCACTAGGGCATCTTAATTTAGGACCCATCAGCCTTGATATTTATCACTTCACAGATGTCAGTTATTATGTGAATGGCAAGGGACAGGAGGTAAACCAAAAGTGGTAAGTATAGGGCTGTCGAGGGTGAGTGGACCTATAGTTTGTTTTGAGTGGAGGTCCTCTTGATTCTATAAGAAACTTATCAGTCATATTAATAGCCCCAAAATCAGCAAGAGACCCTTCAGACCAATACACAAGAAACAAAATGAATTTCTCATTAAGTATATACACAGGACACAAGGTACACACAGGTCAAGGCAAATTAGCTTGCAGTTGAGTTCAGTTGCATTGACCTGCAGATATACTATGACCTTAAACGAGAGCATTCACAGACATATAATTCATGGTATAAGTATGAGCAGGTATTCCCACCACCAAGTCCTAAATTGGTAATAGATCCTTGGAACAAACTTACAGCAAACAAGGTGTCAGAATCAGAAGTAAGCGAATTCAAACATGTCAGGAATGAGCATCACCTCTGTCCTAAGATAAAGAGAACATACACACATAATGGCAAACTAGATGGACCATTTGATCTTCTTCCATTTCTTTGTAACATCCAAAAAACAAAGTAAAAATACATTATGACGTCTTTTTTTTTTTTTTTTTTTTTTGAAGGGCATGGAGATCTATTCATTTTATATTTTGCTCCGAGGCCCACCTAACACCCTAACTCACCTAGGAGCTATGATATATTGGAGCGAGACTGCTAGCCCGTATCCTCCAGACATGACCATTAATTGTGAAATTTGTGAAAACCACTCTGATTTTAATGTATGGAGCCCTGTCATCATTACCACCTTTTTCCCCATAGAGGAGGATGGGGGTTTGGTATTTATATTGAATATTTTGCACTCAATCCTTCTGCTCAATTCATCAGGCTCTCTCAGACGTGGGGAAATTTGCATGTGTTAAAATCGGTGCCACTAATTTTCTCCTTTCCATCCAGCGCTCGGGTGTCATGCGAAGGCAATTCTATCACCGGCTGATTCATCAACGTCAGCTTTGATGGGAGAGCACATAATTAATTATTTGCATTACCATGCAAATTTTTTTTCCCACCTATTTCTGCCTGGCTAGATGACAATGAAAAGGCCGCAAATGAGCGATAATCTTAACTCTCACAAAGAGCCTCTCTCTTTTTGCTCTCTTTTGTATTATCACCAGAGAACCCAGATCCAAACAGAGTAAACCAAAAATATAGGTTAGCAAACTTTTTAATGCATGTTGGTTTTGCAAGAGGTAGGGGACTACATTTTAGGGGTTGATTGACTAAAAGAAGATTTTGATTTTGACTTCTGTTCTTTGCCAGATGAACAAGGAATCTTTTATAAATGTGGTTCTATTCCCAATTAGAGCCATTCATTGTAAACATCTAACTTGTCAACATCTCGACTAGCAAGAGGGTCAGAACATTCTCGAGTGTGGTGTGATATGCTTGTGCTTATTGTACACTTAATCCATTTTATTTTCTTTCCAATACCTAAACCTGTGGTTCTCAGCTAGAGCCATGATTGAGAATTGCAGCAAACTAAAACCTAAACTTTTTCGAAAGGTGAAAAAAAAATGCATGCATGACATTATAATACAATGGTACCACAGGGCTGATTATATACTCCCTGCTCCTTTTGGTCAACAGCCTTGACCCTATAAACCCCAATGAAAAATATTATATTGGGACCTTTTAGATAATATAACTAATTGAACCTAAACTGACGCAATGAAAAAATGCATGTTCTTCTCTGCCAACTACCAAAGCCCCAATGAAAATACGAAAATACCAACCTTTATGCATAAACAAACATTCTTAACTCTATTTTGTACTAATTGAAAAAACCTGGCTCGGTGGGTCTAGGCTAGGGTTATTCATTGGGAATTCAATAAACCTAAAACTAAACTGGTAAGAAAAAAATGGAAATGCATGAAAATTAAAATACAATATTGCAGCAAGGCTGGTCTTGTTGCTTCTTGAGTCGAATCATCTTGATTTCCCAATTCCTAGGAAAAACTCACTTACTGAATTTTACATAGAATCTTGATATCCCATTGAGAATTCCTATAAATGGTAAATAGTGTCTGCACATCACAAATCAAGAAACATTTTATAAACCTAAACTGGCTCTAAACTAGGGTAATTTATTATGAATCTCAACAAAAACTGAAAACTGGGCCAAAAATACCAGAGTATGCATTACAACTATGATAAAATTGTGCAAAAGAGCAGTACATTTTTATTCCAATACAAAAAGTGCATTGACAACCCAATAAAAACCCAAACTCAATGCAAAATGTAGACCTTGAAAGTCACCCAAAATCAACTCTACCATTACATAACATAGCACAACCTGAATTAAAATATATTATTTTCCTAGTAGACTCCCTACCCCAAACAATAACCGCCTAACCATTTGGAGCTTAACAAATTCCTCTTTATTTCGGACTTGTGACTGGAGCGTTGCAGGTTCGAATCCCGGTCCTGGGACATGACTGAAGTGCTCTTGAGCAAGGCACCTAACCCCCCAACTGCTCCCCGGGCGCCGTAAATAGGGCAGCCCACCGCTCTGGGCACGTGTTCACTCACTGCACGGATGGGTTAAATGCAGAGGACGAATTCCTATGTGTGTGCAAGCATACAATGGCCATCTATGCATTAAAAATTAAAATTAATACTCCCTCGTTGTATAAGAGACACCCTTGGCCAAAAGACTAGCCCCTTAGTGCATGAATCAACCTTCGACTCTGTTAAATCTTTGTGTAAAAATAACTTCTGAAGTGTTAGGATTCCTTGCTGGATCATTGAGTATTTGTCTTCTAAATGCCTGTGCCCTCTAAAGCTGCAAATTCAGCCCTAGGCCATCACTTTCCTGTTGGATTCCAGGACTCCTGTTGTCTGTACAGTTGTGTTTGCTCCAAGACTCTGTTGCTGTTTGTGCCCAGTTATCAGTCCTCTGTTCCCCTTTCCCCCCTTTGCAACCACCAGAGGCTGGTCTTCGACCCTCCCACCCCATGGACTGCACTTGAGGTTTAGGGCAACCTCAGGTAAGCCCGCTCCCAATTTATCTATTGCATTGTATGTCCCAAATGGGGCTCTCAGAGATTAGAGTTAGGACTGCACCCCACAGGGGCACCTTGGCGCTTGGTGGTGCAGCTTAAGCATACTTCTGCAGATGTGTGTGACCGAGCCCTCTGTTTTTAACCAAGTTTAGAGACAGATTGTAGGTTGGTCAGCAAGCTAACTGGTTTGAGTGCTGTGGCTCCTTTAAGACTTTTGTAACCACCAGAGGCTGCCAATGTCTGTTCACACCTCATTATGTGGGGTTTGGCTGAAGAAGCCAGGTGGTGACAGGCCCACCATCAGGTACTGGGCCTCACATAATCCATTTAGTTGGGCATCTACCTCATGGGAATGAATCTGTGTCTTGTTTGTTGCCAGTCTGTGCTCCATTCTTAGTTGCTGTGGTCTCCAACAACAAGGATGTTTTAACTTCTTGGCTGAAGGCCACATGTACCAAACCATTAGATTCCAAAACTCTCCAAATTGCTGTGAGAGCTTAAATGCCCAAGTCTAACAGGTGAACCTTTTTTCCAGTGTCCAGCCGTATCAGGACAGAACAAAATTGAGGCATACTACAGCAACACTAATAATAACAACGTCTGATTTAATAGTAGTCAGCTATATACTAAAATATAATATATGACTAAGAAACAATTACATTTAAAGTGTAACTTTCCAGGTTATTCCTTGTTTTCCTCCTAACCAAAGAATTATCTTAAATTCGACAAATGGTTATAGTGACCTGGAAATGTGTCCAAATGACCGGTTTGGGAGGATTGCATTATTTGATTAACACCTGTTGGAAGTTTCTGGAAGGGCTCCCATTCAGATGATTTGTGCCAGAGACAGGAAGATGAATAGGACATGTGTCCAAGAAATCTACAGGGGGATTTATCTTAGCCAGGGAATTACAAACAGATCTGTGGGAAACATTTCTGACCCAATTCCCAGACAATTAGGTAGATACATGGAATTATATACCTATTGCCACAGTGGGGGCTCCTGATTGCCCTCCATCAGATGATGGTCAGCGAAAAGATTAATAGAAGTCAGTGAAAAAGAAAAACTAATGCAAAGGACTATCTCATTGGGCACACTGAGGATTTCTGGTGAAGTCCTGATTGTTGGAGACTGGCCAAATTAATAAGTGCAATGTACAAATCCGATTTGCCTGTAAAGTGAATGGAGTGTGAAGCTTCAATACTTGTTTAGAGGAGTGGCATGCCAGGCAATGCCCCAGCACCATTCTTTTGCCTGTTGGGACCTGGGACTGATATCTTCAGAACTGGTAGGTACTGAACACCTACCTGGAGAGATGTGCTGGAGAGGTGGGGTATCATAGATAGGTGGTCCCTTTTTAGTTTCTTTCCAACAATGGGCTTTTGAAATGGTCAAAGCATGGACACTAGTCACAGCTTGAGAAAAACTAGAAACAGATACAGAACCCACCATGTTCTCTTGCTGACCATCTGCAGAATGGCAAGGCAGTACAGCAGAACACCAGGCAAGGTCAGCCCTGTTTGGACAACCTATTGTATGGGCATTCCTACCTGAGCATGTGTATGTGTCAGGATCCACTCACCAGAACTTAAGCAAAGGAGTCAAATCCAAAGCCCTAGCGGCACCAACGTAAGTTGTGGAGGGAAGTAGAGCCCAATAGGAAGGACCACTGCAAACCAAGACAAACCCTAGAAAGTCATAGAATCTGCGCCATGTTTCCAGTTTGTTCCTAGACCCCTGGTCCCAGTCCATTCCCAGCCTGCACCCCTATTTAAATTCTGTTCCCAGTCTGAGCCCCATTCTTGCAGTCTGTTAACAGTCTTAGTCCATGTTTCCTTTCTTTGGCTCTAGTCCATGTTCTCCCTGAACCCTCCTAGTACTGACAGCAGTTATGGACTTTTGCTACGGTCTCTAATCTTAAGCATTTTGTAATTCCCAAACTCTTGAGTGCCCAGTGATCACCAATGCCCAAGGCTGACATGCAATCCCTTTTTCCAGCGTGGTTTCTGG
Source organism: Gastrophryne carolinensis (assembly GCA_027917425.1). Taxonomy (NCBI): domain Eukaryota; kingdom Metazoa; phylum Chordata; class Amphibia; order Anura; family Microhylidae; genus Gastrophryne; species Gastrophryne carolinensis. Next base: position 21,897,655 of record CM051241.1, on the reverse strand, counting down.
ACGGTACTGCAGAACCAGAATATGTTATTGGAATGTAACAGAGGCATATTTCAGCAACACTAACAATACAGTATATCACATAAATTGGTAGACCGCTCTATAATCTATTCCCCCTCCTATGGTGGAGATCAAAGGTCACTTGAAACCCTTTTTTCTTTAGAGTACGGTAGTTTGACTATTCTCCAAAACCTATTTATAGTAAAAGGAAAAAAAATCTATCCTGCCAAAGGGAAAGGCAGTGGCTTACATATAATTTGCAAATTTAGAGAATAAGTAACTTGGATCTATATTTCAGTGAACATTTTTAGCCAGCTTTAGGCTTGCCTAATCCCCAATAAAACAGTCTCATCTCCTTTTTTGAAGTGACATGTCCCTTTCTCTTCCACCCTCAGAGCTATGAGCAAGCCGTCTTTCACAAATGAACCTGAACGATTTGTGAGAAATTATCTTTTTTAAAATAGAGCCTCATTTGCATATAAGGAACACGAGATTTATGAAAGGGAGAGTGGAGCGGCTCTACATCTGCTGAGAATCAGTCATAATTTACACTGATTGTGACCGATCTTAAATTGTACACCACCAGCAAGACAGAGGGCTCCTCAGCCGCCGTATTGTCAGGAGTCTAACACTTTGCCGAGATTTATTAATAATCTTATCACAAACACAACTCAAGTCTTTAATACATTTCGGGCTTCTCCAAGGAAATTTTTTTTCATTTGCTATGATTAAATAGTTTGAGACGCATGTCTTGAATCCTTCCTAAAATAAAGCCTCCCATCAGTACAGGACTTTGAATCATTTTTTGTGTTTCGTGTCCTCTTGCTGCTTAATAATCAATGTATTCATCATTATAGTCAAAGCCCTCGAGCGACGGTTTTAGCATATTCTAATGACGAGTGACTTGCAAATTACGTTGACCTTTCATGTGCGTTCCTCCAGCACCTTTTTCCTAATGCGAACGGTATTTATAGTTTGCCAATACAAACTAGCCAAAGATTGGATAATTACGGTAATCTGTTAGGAGGATTGCTCGGTCGGCTCATTTGTAGCAAGGTGTCGTATTTTCACAATGCTAGGCTTCTGTCTTTCATCAAATGACTGCAGGAGGTCTTGTCCACACTAACTCTATGACCATCCATCTTTCACAGGCCTTGACAAAACTTTTCTAGTAGTGGTTCGAAAACTTCTGTAGCCCAGGTGTGAACCACCTATGGTCTGGGTGCAAGAGGGTTGCTTTAATGTGAACTTGGCCCATCCAAAGACTGTCTGCTTACTGCTTGGGGGTAGAGTGGTACAAGATAACCTGCATGGGAGAAGGGCACATTAATGAAAGCATGACTCAACCACAGATTGGCCTCCTATGACCTAGGTTTAAGAGAGTCACATTAATGTGATAATGGCCCATTCAAATATTGGCCACCTTTGGTCTGAGCATAATGATGTGTGCCTAAAATAACCGAAGATTGACCCCCAACTGCCTGGTCCTAAAAGGGTCAAATTGATGTAAATGTGGCCAAGATTGGATAGTTAAGCCTTGGGGCCATGAGTAGGCCTGGATATCACATTGCCATGAATGTGATCTAAATATATAATACAATAACAGCACAACTATAAGGTAACATTCAATATTTTAAGGTTAGTCTAGTTAATAACATTAAATATAATCAGATACGGATGCCAGCAAGAAAGGGGCCCAAGGCTGACTCCCTATTGGACAGACACCAAACTAGAATGAAAACATTCACCTAATTGGAAATATAGGGGAGCATATGATAGCATCCTTAGCATAGCTACCAGCTTTTTATTCTGCATAGCCAAACAAGGTTTCCAATATACTTCAGTGTACTGTACACAGTAGCCCCAGCTCTGATCTGCTAAAGGGGATGATTTTGTGTGACATTACAGCGACATGTCCTCATTTATAACCATATAGCTACCTTTTGAAATGTTGTCAAGATGTAACAGTAGTTATCAGGGTCAGCTTTAAACTGTAATCCAAAGTTTGTCATGGTGTCAACCTACAGTATCTCAGGAAATGTCACAGCACACAGGTATGGTAGCCGAGGGTAAGGGTTAATGGGACTACAGCATGGTATCTCAGCAGACAGACACTCAACGGCAAACAGGATGGATGAAAGCATCAGCTTGTTTTATTGTTGGTCATGAAAAGAAAGGTTTTATGCTTTAATCTACATCACAGTCAAATTCACAGTTCATAAGCCAAATTAACTTGCATCTCTTTTAAAAAGCAAACACAGGTACCCTTGCTGTATAAGTATGTTTCAGTAAAAGGGTTAACCAGGCCTGTGTCCATCAAGCATAGAACATAGGTACTCTGCTTATTAGAATGTTTCAGTGAACTGAGCACCCCCTTATAGGGTATCCCAGACTGAAATGCGGAATTGTTCAACATCAGCAAAGGGTCCATCGGGCTTCCAGCGAGTAAAACACGGGGAGAGTCTCATCAGACATACGGCCCGACCACCCCCCAAACTTGAGGGCTTCTCCATTACACAACAGTTACTACAGGGCAGAGTTCTCAGGCAGCCACATCTTACTGGAGACTCAGGCACATGGCCTGTCGGTCCTCCCTACTCCTAAGGGGTGCCTCCCCTGTCACATTCATGCCAGGACCCCACTGGGTTTCTTCCTGCGTGGATCTCAACTCTCTCGCTCTCTCTGCAACTCAGCATGACTCTCCATCACTACAGCCACGTCTTCTTACTCGCTTCCAGCTGCACAAGGGCCTCTCTCTGCAGTAGCCCCACCAGACGTCTTACACAGGAAGCTACACTAGTCTTCCCCTTAGCATGGTTATGGACAATCTACCTGTATGTCCCTCTGACTTCCACTTACAAAACATCTGCCCAATACAATGTTGTCTGCTTTTTCCCTCCAAAAAGCTCCCAACCAATCTCAGCAGTTTCCTGTTCTCCAAATGTATCTTATGCCCCCTGACCCCCTGATCCTAAAAGGGAATCCTACATCCAGAATTTAATAGTCTGAATAAAATTCTCTTTTTCATTTATGGTCTATCTAGTGTTCAAAGTTGGGATAGCAATCAGTTTCAATTTACTGGTCAATTACCGTGATCTTTCTTACCCACCGTTTTTAAGCAACCCCAGAAATGTGTGTGGGATTCATGCAATGCAGTTTTTACACGTGATATGAACAATGAACAGCTGTTCGAGTACCCAACTTACTTCGAATACCCTGAGCAATGGGATTTCGACCATCCAATATTTTGGTCCATTTCGATTTGGAATACCTTCAGTATCCTCCCTTTACCCTAATTCTAATAGACAGAGAAGTTGGAAAAGCTTACAATCTAATGTGGTATAAGGGCGGATACAGAACGAGGAAGAGCCAACAATCTAATACAGAAGGTGGGAGAACTGTTTGCTGGACTTGCGGCTGTCCCTGCTGAGTATTTCTAGCCTCCAGTTGCATAGGCTGCTATGGCTATAGTTATAAGGGTAGTCTTTAGGGCAGGAGAGCCAAGACTCCATTATGGGGCCCAAGGGACCCAACTGTGAAGAGGGGGCCCTGGCCAAGTGGCCCTTATGGCCTCCCTGGCCTGAGACCCATTGTCTACCACACTATTGCTGCTGGCTGTCACGAACAACTCACCTTCTCGCCGGTCCCGAGGCGTCTGCAGGCGGCGTGAGCTCCAGCGCCTGTCTGCCTCCGTCTCGGAGCGAGCGGGGACGAGCAGACACGCCCCCTCTCCTCCTTGCGAGCACGGCTGTCTTATGACCTCCGGTGGCGCTGCAGTCAGCGGCAGAGTTAAGGTGGGCCAATGAGCCCTTGTATTAAGATGGACCAATGAGTCCAGAGTTCTGGGCGAAAATGCCCTTGTAAAATTAAACTTGAACAATCAGCCCAAGGTTCAAGTATGCACCAATCAGTCCACTGCTTCCCATCCAATCCCATCAGTTCCCTCCTAAAAAAGTTTTGTTCCCCCGCAGTTGTTCCCTTCCCCTGATAGCTGGGTGTGATTATTCGTATCTGTACTTTCCATTTGATCTTGCTGTGTGTTGACCATCCCGTGATTGCCGCCTGGACCGACCTTTGCCTGTTTCTGACTACGATTTGCCTGCTCCCTTGTACTGCGTACCCGTGACCTCCCGGCTTGACCCTTGGCTCGACTTTGACTACTCTTCCGTCTCATCCTTTGGTGCCACGCTTGTCTCTCGTGTATGACCCCTGCTTGCCCGACCTCGCCCAATCTCATTCCTGGTTCATCCGCCTTCCTCCCCGTAAGGCCGCATCCTTTGTGCTACGAAGTCCTGGGGGCAACCGTGCCCGTTGAGGCGTATAAAGCAGCCCGGCAGACGGGAGCTTGTCTAGAGGTGAAGCCAGCAGCAGAGATTGGGGGTTGCGGACTTACTCAGAAGGCGGGTGTCCCACGGGACCTGACATTATCACAGACCCTGAAAATGGAAGAACTTGTGCAACAGGTGCAGGCTATGGCCACCGCCATCAACCAACTAGTGTGAGGGGGGGGAAGGGACTCTCACTTGTGTGGGGGGCCCTTTGGGGTTCACCAGGCTAATAGTATATTTTACAATTTGTGGTTTGTGAGTCCAACTCCCTGAGTTTTGCAATAAGAGCTGAGGGGAAGGTTTAGTTCCTCTTGAATTGACAAGAGAAAAAAGTGGCTATGCAGGAAAGTCGCCAACTACCTGCACCACTGGCACCTGTTTCCTTAGTCGAGGTTCCCCTTCCAGAGAAATTTTTGGGGGAACGTTCGAAGTTTTCAAAGTTCAAGAATTCGTGTGAGCTTTACTTCCGCCTGCGGCCCAACTCCTCTGGCTCTGAGACACAATGAGTGGGCCTAGTAATTTCGCTTCTTCAAGGTGACCCACAAACCTAGGCTTTTGGACTGGCACCTACCGATGAGGCCTTACAGTCAGTCTCTGCCTTCTTTGCCGCCATAGAGGTCCTGTATGCAGACCCTGACCAGGCTTCTACGGCAGACTCTAAGTTACGGAGTTTAAAACAAGGAAAACGGTCGGCTGAAGAATACAACGCCGAGTTCTGTCGATGGGCCATCGACTCCCAATGGAACGATCCAGCCCTGTGCAGTCAGTTCAGAATCGGGCTCTCAGAAGGTATTAAGTAGAGATGAGCGAACTTCTTGAGAGTTCGATTCGGGCGATTCGCCGAATTTCCCCAAGAAATTCGGGTTCGCCCGAATCGAACTTTCGCGAATCGCTCATCTGAAAAAAAAAAAATGCCGGCATGGTGGGAGCGGGCAGGCCAGCTACGCCTGTCAGCGGGCCACCGCCGGCCCGCTGACAGCGTAGCCGGCCTGCCCGCTCCCACCATGCCGGCATTATTTTTTTAAGCAAAAATGCCGGCATGGTGGGAGCGGGCAGGCCGGCTACGCTGTCAGCGGGCGGCGGAAGCCGTCCCGCACAGCGCAGCCGGCCTGCCCGCTCCCACCATGCCGGCATTTGTTTAAAAAGCAAACACTTACCTCCACGCTCCGGCGCCGCTCTCAGCTGTCATCAGAGGACGCGTCATCAGAGGGCGCGTCATCAGAGGGCGCCTGAGAGCGGCGCCGGCCTCCACGCTCTGACCATGCAGGTAAGTGTTTGCTTTTTAAACAAATGCTGGCATGGTGGGAGCGGGCAGGCTGGCTGCGCTGTCAGCGGGCCGGCTTCCGTCGCCCGCTGACAGCGTAGCCGGCCTGCCCGCTCCCACCATACCGGCATTTTTTTCTTTTTTTATTTCAGGGAAAATTCAATCGGCACGAACCAAAAAAAAATTCGGGTTCGTGCCGAATCGAATTTTCCCTGAAATTCGGAGCGAATTCCGGTTCGTCCGAACCGGTTCGCTCATCCCTAGTATTAAGGATACTTTAGTTAATTTTCCGCAGCCAAAAGCCTTGATGAATACATGCAGCTGGCCATCAGAGTGGACAGACGGCTCAGGGAGAGACGTGTAGAGAAAGTTAAGGACCAGCCATGGGGTCCTCCTCATCAAGATTTCAGCCCTAGGGGACCCGCTGCCTCGTCCTCTTTGGCACTCGAGGAGCCCATGCAACTTGGCGTGACTCACCTCTCTCAGGTGGAGAAGATAAGATGCAGATCGCAAGGGCTTTGCCTGTACTGCGGAAACCCTGGCCATTTCGCCAAGAATTGCCCTAACAAAGCCCCGGCGCCGGGAAACTACAGCGCCTAGATCCGGTTGAGGGAACTCATCTAGGCGATCAGGTACCACTCCCTCATATAAATAGATTGCTTTTACCCGCTATGATTTCTTGGGGACCTTCCAGGATGTCTGTCACCGCCTTCATTGATATTGGGGTGGTCGGCAACTTCATGGATAGGTCGCTTGCATACACTTTAAATATCCCGTTGATCCCCTTAGAAAATTCACTTCGGGTCCTGGCTGTCAATAACGAACCAATTGTGGGAGGATTGGTTTCCTATAAAACCCCTTTTGTGAATTTAGTGGTGGGTTCCTCCCATGCCGAACAGATGGAATTTTTTATCTTAGAGAGCCCTGTATCTCCTATAGTACTAGGATTTCCAAGGTTAAAGATCCACAACCTGGTTGTAAATTGGGTATCTGGGGACTTGGTTAAATGGAGCCCATTTTGTTTAGATCACTGTTTTTGTACCGCCCTAAGATCGATGTTTCTCTTGAGGAGTTACCGCCGGCCTATGCAGACTGGGCGGATGTTTTCTCCCCGAAAAATCCGCTGACTCTCTTCCTCCACATAGGGCTTCTGATTGTCCCATCAATCTCCTACCAGGTACCATGCCCCCTAGGGGGAAAATATACAATCTCACCCGCTCAGAAGAGACAGCCATGAAAGAATACACTGCGCAGAATCTTAAGAAAGGCTTTATCCGTCCCTCTACCTCCCTTGCTGGTGCCGGGTTCTTCTTTGTCGAAAAGAAGGATGGTGGTTTACGCCCCTGTATCGATTATCGGGGATTAAACAAGATCACGGTAAAGAATAGGTATCCATTACCTTTAATCAATGACCTCTTTAGCCAAGTATCTGGGGCACAGATTTTTTGTAAACTTGATCTTAGAGGGGCGTATAACCTCATTCGCATATGCCAGGGAGATGAATGGAAGACAGCCTTTAATGTAAAAGATGGGCACTACGAGTACTTGGTTATGCCTTTTGGTCTGTGCAATGCTCCTGCAGTCTTCCAAGATTTTGTAAATGACATATTTCTCGATAATTTGGGCCGATTTATGGTGGTCTATCTAGACGATATCCTTATCTTCTCCCGTTCGGTGCTGGAACACCGCCAGCATGTAAAGGCAGTGTTACAAAGATTACGGGAGAACAGGCTATATGGCAAAATGTAAAAATGTGTGTTTGAGGTTTCTGAAATTCCGTTTTTTGGGGTATCTAATCTCTAAGCAGGGGTTGGTTATGGATCCCTCCAAGGTGTCCGCAGTATTGGAGTGGGAGGCAACCAAGAACCCTTAAAGCGCTACAGAGATTTCTAGGATTCGCCAACTTCTATAGGCGGTTTATAAAGGGTTTCTCTTCTATAGTGGGCCCTTTAACAGATCTAACTCGGAAAGGGGCTTTTGTTGAGAATTGGTCTCCCTCAGCAACAAGCGCCTTTCAGACTCTAAAAGAAACGTTTACATCCGCCCCAGTTTTAATCCACCCCAATATCAATCGTCCATTTCTTTTGGAAGTAGATGCCTCTGAACTTGGCATGGGTGCATTCCTCTCTCAGTATTCAGGTGATCCTGAGAGACTAGATCCCTGTGCCTTCTCTTCGTGAAAATTCTCTCCTGCTGAACAAAATTATGATGTTGGGAATAGGGAACTGTTAGGTATTAAACTGGCCTTTGAGGAATGGTGACATTGGGTGGAAGGCTCTCTGCATCCCATTACTGAATATACTGATCACAAAAACTCTCGTCAGGCTCGCTGGGCGCTCTTTTTCTACCGTTTTAATTTCATTATCTCCTTTAAACCGGGAGCAAAGAATACCAGAGCGGACACCTTATCACGCAATTTTGGAGAGTGTAACGATCGATTTGATCCCACAGAACCTATTTTTCCTTTAGGTTGTGCAGTCGGTGCCCTTCTCCCTGATTTATCTAGCTCGCTAATTCCATACTAGGTTGATGCTCCTCCGGGGAAACTCCCTGGATGTCACTTTGTTCCACCTCAGTTGCGTCTCTCCATCCTACAAGAATTTCATGACGCCAAGACCGCCGGTCACTTAGGGTTTCGGAAAACACTGGCTCTCGCCAAGTGCCATGTATGGTGGCCTACCATCAGACACGACGTGACCGCCTTTGTCGAAGCATGTTCTGTATGTGGTCGTAATAAGGCAATCGATGGATCTCCAGCAGGATTGTTAGTATCACTGTTCATTAAACACGTTTTCCGTCTCCATGGTATACCCCAGAATATAGTTTCGGATCAGGGGTTCAGTTTGTATCCCGTTTCTGGAAAGCGTTTTGTGCACGGTTGGGTATTAAGGTGTCTCTTTCCTCAGCCTATCATCCCCAGTCTAACGGGTAGACTGAGAGGGTGAATCAATGTTTGGAGCAATACTTGCGCTGCTTTTTGTCGGATTGTCAAGAACAGTGGGCGGAATTCATTGAGTTTGTGGAATTCGCCTTTAATAACGCGCCTAGCGAATCGACTAAGTTTTCGCCGTTTTTCTGTAATTATGGCAAGAATCCCAAGGCCTCTTCCCTCTCTGGCCCTTCCTCCAATTTGCCTGCCTTGGAGGAATGGTTACGAGAGAGAATGAATGTATGATCTGAGGCACAAGGAAACCTTAGAAAAGCCTCGGTGAGGTATAAAGTGTTCGATGATCGACATAGGTCACAAGAACCACCGTTTCAGGTGGGAGATTTGGCCTGGGTATCCAATAGAAATATTGCTCTTCGACAACCCTCGCCAAAGTTGGGCCCTAAGTATATCGGCCCCTTTCCGATCACTGATAGACTGAACAATGTTACCTTTGAAGTTAAGCTTCCCCCGTCCATGAAAATTCCGAGTACATTTCACGTATCACTGTTAAAATCCACCAGGAATGTTCAGGTGTCATCTCCCCCTCCAGTCGTGGTGGAAGATGAACCCGAGTTCGAGATTAACAGAATTCTCGACTCTCAATTGGTTCACAATTCGTTGCAATATTAAATAGATTGGAAGGGTTTTGGTCCTGGGGAGAGATGTTGGATTCCGGCTAGGTACGTACATGCCAACGTCTTGATTAAGGAATTCCATAGAAACAATCCTGACAAACCTAGGATAGTAGTAGTCACGAACAACTCACCTTCTCGCCAGTCCCACGGCGTCTGCAGGCAGCGCGGGCTCTGGCGCCTGTCTGCCTCCGACACCGCCTGCCGGAGACGCGACCACCGAGCGGGGACGAGCAGACACGCCCCCTCTCCTCCTCACTCGCACGAGCACGGCTGTCTTATGATCTCCGGCGGCGCTGCAGTCAGCGCGCCAGCCGGAGGCTGAGTTAAGGTGGGCCAATGAGCCCTTGTATTTAGGTGGACCAATGAGTCCAGAGTTCTGGGCGAAAACGCCCTTGTAAATTTAAACTGGGCAATCAGCCCAAGGTTCAAGTATGCATCAATCAGTACACTGCTTCCCATCCAATCCCATCAGTTCCCTCCAAATAAACTTTTGTTCCCCGCAGTTGTTCCTTGCCCGTGATAGCGTGCTGCTGGGTGTGATTATCCGTATCTGTACTTTCCGTTTGATCGTGCTGTGTGTTGACCATCCCGTGATTGCCGCCTGGACCGATCTTTGCCTGTTTCTGACTACGATTTTCCTGCTCCCTTGTACTGCGTACCCGTGACCTCCCGGCTTGACCCTTGGCTCGATTTTGACTACTCTTCCATCTCATCCTTTGGTGCCACGTTTGTCTGGACTGATCTCTCGTGTATGTCCCCTGCTTGCCCAACCTTGCCCAGTCTCGTTCCTGGTTCATCCGCCTTCCTCCCCATAAGTCCGCATCCTTTGAGGCGTATAAAGCGTCCCGGCAGATGGGGGCTTGTCTATAGGTGAAGCTAGCAGCGGAGATTGGGGGTTGCGAACTTACTCAGAAGGCGGGTGTCCCACGGGACCTGACACTGGCATTGATAAATGAGGGTGGTTGCCCCCCTCCGCTAGACTATTTTGCCTTGGGACCCAGTTAAAACTAGGGACCTAGCCATCACATATCGGTTAAAGGGGGCAGACTCTATAAAGTTTAAATTGAGTCTGGGCCCCCCATAACATAATGTGATGGCTGGGCCCCAGTCTAATTTAGAATGAATAATAAGATAGGCCTGCCTGCCTTGGGGACAGAAGTTCAGGTCAAACTAAGGCTAAGGCTGAGTCCTTACATATAGGTTATATAGGGGGAGGGGGCAGTCTTTTTACAGCCCACTTTGTGTCTAGGCCCCTATAACATATAATATGTTGTCTGGACCCCTACAGTTTGTTTCCCAAGTCTAGATTTTGAGTTAAGTCTGGTTGCCTAGGGGCTAAGTCATCAAAAAATGGTTATGGGACATACAGATGGAGGTCCTGCTTCCATAGACAGGAGTACCTGAAAAGCTTACACTCTATTACAATATATAAGAGAACATAAAAAAGGTAGAAGTTTACACTCAAGCATAACGTGCCCTTTAAAGCAAAAGCCACTGACCCCCCTCACCTGGCCTTTGCGCCATGCTGGCAGCTCCGATGTGATGCAGGGAGGTATGATTAGATATGCTGTATTAGGTAACAGGACACCGCATTTGACCTCCGGAGATTTCAGGGGAGCCTATTCTGCGCATATTTTTCCTGTGTCTATACAATATTCATGACAAATAAAAAGATCGAGTTCATTTTAATTAAATCCATTTGTTCTGCCGACAGGAGAGGAGTCTGAACTTAAAGGGATGATGGTGCACAATTATGAAAAATTAATTCCGCACTAATTAGTTTCCCCTGATTATCAATCCGCATAAACATGTTATTTATTGCTCCCACTTATACTGTAGCATGCTGCTTTTGAGCCTGCCATCTTCAGAGGCCCTGCACCACATTAGCCTCCTTCCCCTCTAGCACCTCCCCAACCAACACCCTGTCCTCCTCCACCATCTTTCTATGAATGACCTTACTCTACATCCCCTCCATCATCACACCCTTCATGACCACTCTACACCTAACGCCACCTTACCCACCTCCCCCCCACTACCTCTCCCCCCTTCCAATAGCTTATCCCCCTTCTGCCACCTCACAACCCATCCTACGCATTTAACCTTTTCCATCGCCTTATCTCTTCATCCAACACCCTTTACAACATTTCCTCCACCACCTCCCCATCCACCTTACCTCCTCCAAGAGCTCTACCCCTTTCACCACCTTGCCCGTCTCTCCTTCACCATCTACCCCTCTAACCCCTTACAACCCATTCAATGCACCATCTCACTCTTCCACATGTTGTCCCCTCCACTGCCTCCTTATCCAACTCTCTTCCCCTATCCACCACCCATCCCTATATTTCATCCACCACCTCTCCACTGTCTCCTCTGTACAACCTGTTCATCCACCACCTCTTTTCCCCCTCCACCAACTATAACCTCTCCACCTACACCACCTCTCAATCCATCACTTTACCCCAAACCAACCCCATCTCACCCCACCGCATTGTTCCCCTACATCACCTCCTCATCCACCACCCTTCCCTTCATCCATCATCCCTCCCTTAATTTCCCCCACCAACTTCCCATCCACCACCTTCCCCCTTCCTCTCCATTTCCCAAGGCTCTCCAGGGACAGTTTTGATCAACTTTAAATTAAATGGTATGCAGTAAACCTGTTATCATTTAGTTAATGGTCACACTTTAAATGGAATAGGAGGCTGTAACCCTCTCATTGTTTCAATAAAGAGACATTCCAGGCAAAGGGTTAACTCATGTTTGTGGCAGGGGCTGTGTTTATAATAAATCTTTGGGAGTCGTGCTAATTACTATGCTAATTCTATGAAGAGTGGCTTTTGCCAATTTTCACTGCTCCTGCATCTCTCTAATCCCAGATAATGGTGCCTGTTTTAGCTGTAAAGCGCCGCTTCCCCTATTCATTGCCACTGTTGTGTGTGGCAATGGATCGTCTGCCATCTCACACCAAGGAGCAGCATAAAAATCAGTGTTCCAGGACAAATCGAAAAGCGAACACATCTATTTATAGTTCTACACCCTAAGAAGGGGGGATCAGCAGGGGCTTTGGCCAAATGTATTTCACAAGTTCAGTAGGTTTTGGCCTGCTTTAAATGCCTTTGTCTTTAGGTCAGTATCTGGGAGGAAGATATCGCTGAATAAAAAGAAACTTCAAACAATGTTCGATTATAAACACAGCCCCTGACACAAACACCTTCACACATTTAGTTTGCTGGACAGTTTCTTAAATAGTTTGCTCCTGATTTTTGGCCAATTCCCTTCATAATTTGGGCAGCCCCAGAGTGTGAAATCTCCTTGTTTACACACCTCGCCAGCAATCCATTCTGCTTTACCATATATTATATTTACAAAGTTTCTCTCTCGTCCTCTATGCTGTGTATATCACGCAGAGAGCACTGAGAGCAACCAGCATCCCCTTGATCACTCCCCTCTAGCTGTGTGTGTCCGTGCAATTCAGATAGGGCTGGCGTGCAAGCTCACAGCAGCCAAAAGGATGCTGCCACGCCCATGCTTGCCCCTGGGGATTGGCGGAAAACTTTTATGTAAATGGCAGGGGGTTTCATACAGCAATTTGGGATGCCCCAGGAAAAGGATATCACCTGATTTGGGATGTTTCGCAGGGTGAAACCCCCTGATTTCCCCTGTATAATCATATCGATTCTCAATCCCACAGCACATGTGCATACCTGCCATCTTATAAGGGTAGGAAGGAGGGACATTTGTTAAATTAGGCCACACCCTCTAATTGAGGGGTTAATAGGTGATAACAGTTAAAACAATATTAAAGGCAGATCTGCATGTTACACCTCAAAGAGGGACACAAGTACAACAAGGGACATGGGCTCAAAAGAGGGACAGTCCCTCCAAATCAGGGACAGCTGGGAGGTATGCATGTGCAGGCATCTGGCAGCATCCACACTCTCCACACTTATACTCAGCAGACTTGAATGTTGTGGGGGCGATGCAGGCCCGGGCAGCAGGGGTGCTGCGAGGTGCTTTCGAGTCCAGCAAAGCTTTTCCACAGCTGTCAATCAAGGTTCGAGAGGATAATACTATGAAATCAAGGGGTTTCACACTGCGGGAATCTCTTAACAGGGATCAATTAATTTATAGAGGTTGTGTTCCACTTTAAGATAAGAAAACACAGAAAAACAATCTACAAGCATAAAGTCTACTGCTATCCTGAAGATGTCACATGACAGCACAGCTCCTAATCTACGCTGTCTTGTCTCCTCGCTGACACTCTATGGCGGGACAGTAATGGATGGATAGCATTACAGATACTGGTAATTAAAACAACACTAATTTAGTTTCGGTGGCTGAGCTTTTGTTGTTTCCCATCAGCCGTCAGCAGCATGGCGCTCGCTACAATACGGCACGGCTCGTCAGTGCGGTCAGCACTTCACAAAAGCCTGGCGCGGACCCGTCATTCTCCTCTCTCACAGATCCCCCAACTACAGATTGTAATTATATAATTAGAACAAGAGAAAAGGATCGCATGATCATGGTGAAAGGGGGACTACGAGCAACGACTGACATCAGCCAGGGAATACTTAAAGTGTAACTAAACCCAAGAAGAAGGAACCTTGGCTCCCACGTAGCAGCTGAAGCCCTGTCTACCGGCTGGGGGCAGTGGGGGGGGGTGCTTCCCCCTGCCTGACTAACAGCAAGCAGTGCTCACTGTTTAGCCGGCACCAAGGCTTCCTCAGGATCTCGCGCATCATCCATTCATTGCAATGGCTGGGCGGACCTGGCCTCGGCATACCTCTAGTTGTGGGAGTGCCAGCCCCAGGCCTTTCAGAATAGGTGGCACGGGCACAGCTAAATTCAGGGACGGGGAGGTAGCTGGGGGCACACACTCTATTCAGATTCCTGAAGATTATTGAATGGTGCGGCAAAGAAAATCTGTGTAAGAACAAGCCTTGCTGATTGGCTGAAACCCGGAAGAGGTGAGTTTTCAGGTGATCTGTGGGGATACATACAGAGGGGCATCCCAAATTAGGATTCCCTGCCATGGAGGAACAAAACCCCCAAAAGAAATTCTTTAATACTAACCAAACGTCCGTCACAGCTGATCAGCCCTATCCCGGGAATTTTAAACTTACTTTCACCAAAGATCCAGACCATGCCATCCCCGCTCACTGCCTCCTCACATCACACACACACTCCATTCATTTCACTGAGGGGCATTTGCTATGGCCATGGAGTGCATGGGTGCCAGGAATGAGGAACGTGGCCACTGCTAACTGCTTCCTTCTCCGGGCCAGTACATAACCCTACTAGTGTGCTTTGTGTACACTTCGTCTTTTTATGGAACCTTGGACCCTAGGGGGCATTGTTCCTTGCTCATTGCCTGAGGGGTGAGGGTTAGCTTAGCTTTGTTATATTATTATTTATAGGCACTTTTAAGCATGAACTCCAAGCTTTTTGAAACCCCCCAACCACACCTCCCTTCTGCTTTGTTAAGCCCGATTTGGCCATTAAAATAATTAAACAACTCCCCTGATGGGAGACGAGGCTTTGCATGGCAGCCGTAGTCTTGAGTTTAGTCACACTGCTGCACCGGACTGGGCGATTGACCTGTCACTCAAAGTCTCAGTTTTAGCTTTCGTGCAGATTATTGACCAAAGTGGGTTTATAACAGGGGCAGGAGGGGTGGGTGATACGTTCCAAAATGTTTGGCCTTCCTCTTTAGGTGGTTCATCTTTTATGCTATAATACATTATACATATAATAATTACTACAATACATATAAACCATACATATTTGGATTGGGTCATAGTTACTAGTGGAGTACCACAAGGGTCAGTTTTGGGCTCAGTCCTCTTTAATATATATATATATATATATATATATATATATATATATATATATATATATATATATATAACTTTGGGAATGGATTGAACAGCAACGTATCGATCTTTGCAGATGATACTAAGCTGTGTAAAGTACTTAACACAAAAGAGGACAACAGGCAGCTACAAAAATATTTTTATAAACTGGAAGCATGGGCAGTAAAATGGAAAATTAAGTTTAACACAGATAAATGGTTAAAAAAGGGTTATACACATGGGCAGGGGCAATTTGTGCCATGATTACAAACTAAATAGGGAAATACTTAGTAAAACTACAATGGAAATGGACCTCAGGGTTTTGGTTTACAATAAACTTAAAGTGATATTAAAGGCAAAGGCAATTGGTACACCATTGCGGCACGCTACATGTTTTCCATTTTTAAATAGAAATGGCTGAGATAAAGGTTTACAGTTTCACCACATGATTTTGCTACTGAAGAGTGGGTGTGACCCTTGGAGCTGTGATTCTGCATAATAATCAGCATAATGGTTGGGGTCTGTAAAAGCTCAAGCTCCCCCTGCACACACCCTGGCTGTGCTCCCTCCCTCTCTCCCTTTTGCTTGGCGACATTGGGCGCCTAGACCTGCACTCCCAAACACATGCGTGCACCATCGCACTCCCAAACACATGCATGCAACCACATACTCCCAAACACATGCACTCACTCCCAAATACATGCACGCAACTCCACACTCCCAAACACATGCAAGCACCCCCGCACTCCCAAACACATGCTTGCACCCCCAAACACATGCATGCACTCCCAAACACATGTATGCACACCCAAACACATGCAGGCAATCCCACACTCCCAAATATATGCACACATTCCCAAACACATGCACACCATCACAAACACATGCACCCACATACTCCCAAACAGGGTAGATGAGCAGGGTGGGTGACCCGGTAGGTAGGCAGACAGACAGGAGGGAGGGAAGGAGACTCTGGCAGTGGTCCTGGGGCAGACAGTGTCCTCAGGATGGGCATTTCTACCTGCAGGCAGCTCAGAAGGGCAACTTGCGGCGGCAGCTTCTGTCCACAGCTTATGTGGAGTGGTGGGAGGTGGTGGCGGCAGAAGACATCTCAGACAGTAATCACCCTGGTCTTGGGTGTCACCTCCAGCAGCATACATCTCGGGCAGCAGCGGCAGGCATCTCCACAGTCTTGGGCGGCTCCTCCGGCATTGGGCGGCAGGCATTTCCCACACCCAGCGATATTTGCCTCGCCGGGGGGGGGGTTGAGGTTGTCACACTGGGAGAGAGCACCGTTAGGAGGAGGCTGGGCAGGCAAGGAGGAGTTACCTGGGCTTGATGGCAGAGAGCACCATTCAAGCCAGAGGAGGAGGGGGCCATTGTTCCATTATGGGACCTCAAAGAGGATCAGCGGGGTGTGGCCGGAGCCCTGAGTGAGGAAGGGGATTTCGTCATTTACGCTGCCAACCGAAAAAGAACGACAGCGCTGTAGGATCGTTTGGCAAGGTGCACTGCTGTTTTTTTTATTTCTTTACTTTTGACTTTACAATTACTTTATTACTTCTAATGCACAAATAAACATTAGCTTACCTTACCAAAGTTGCTCCAACGGTCGGCACCGTAAATGAGGAAATCCCCTTCCTCATCTGTGACTCCAGCCACACCCTGCCAATGCGGGCCACCAACTATCTTCAAGGTCCCATAATGGAAGCACGCTCCTCTCCCACCTCTGGCTTGAATGTCACTCAGAGCAGCCATGAAGCCCAGCTAACCCCTCCCTCCTCCTACCAAGCCTCCTCCTAGCAGCATGCCATCTCTCAGCAAAGGAAGCAGCCCCCCAACCCATCTGTGGGGCAAATGTCGCTGGGAGTGGGAGGTTTGGGCAGCAGATCCGACCCCTACTGCTAAAAAGCAGCCTACCACTTGAGGAGCCCTGCCAGATGGAGATAAGCCAACGCTGCCCGAAATGTCTACGCTGCATGAGCTGTGGAGAGTAGTCACCATCACCAGATACACCCACCAGGTCTGCAGATAGGACTGGCCATACCAAGGCTGCCATCCGCCCCAAGCCACCACCACCTATGTTGGAGTCCACCTTCTGTCCCTCCTATCTGTGATCCAGAAAACAGAGTCCAAATCCAAGGGTCAAAATGAGGAATCCAATAAGAGTAAGTACAGTCCAGACAAACAGGAAGCAAGAGGTTAAGAAGATCCAAAGACAATCCAACAATTTCCTGATGCAAGGCACTTACTTATAAAGTAGGTAGGAGGCATGCATGCATCATGTGTTCACACTAATCATGTGACTGCTCTAATCACATGACAGCACTAATCACGTGACTGCTCTAATCACATGATGGCACTACACACCATAAACCGGACCTTCACCCTGAATAAGAGCCTATCTTATATGTTTCCTCCACTCTGTACATACAGATTGCCCACATTAAAAATCTTATCTGTATTTTCTGGGCCTTTAAAGTGGACCAACACCCAGGATTTTCACTATCCTGGGTGTTGGTCCACTTCAGCGGGGCATCCGAAATCAGGATACCCCGCTGTGTGAAACCCCCCCAAAAAACGTACCTCTTCGGCGACAGACAAGCCGCCGCCGCCTCCCGCACGTCCCTCTTACAGGGCGCGCGCCCGCGCCAGCCATTCACAAACTGCCGGCGCGGGCACTGCTAGAGGGGCGCGCGGGAGGCGGCGGCTCATCCGTCGCCGATAAGGTTTTTTGGGGCTTTTAGGGGGGGGGGGTTTCACCCCGCGGGACATTCTGATCTCGGATGCCCCGCGGTGAGGGAGGTGATCAGCCCGGGAATCTTATAGATTCCCGGGCCGATCACCCCTGGGTGTTGGTCCACTTTAAACAACCAAGATGGTGGCTCATGCAGTCTAGGGCTGCTTGCAAACAGGAGGTGTCTTCTGACTTTACTGCTCTGCATTCTGGGATTGAAGTCCTTTTCCTGACCCCAGTTCTGTTCTCTGTCTGTGCAAAGCACAGATATAACCTGCCCCCTGCACTTCCCCCCCCTCTCCTCTTCTCAGTATGTGATGCTTCTGAGGATGATTCTCACCACCTATTATTGAGGACCTGGGCAGGGCCCTGGGTTATTTTTATAGTTTTCACTTTGTTTTTAATTTTTTTTACACTTATACTTACTATAAAATAGCTAGTTTTGTTTCTTCTTTTTCTTTTGTTGTTTTTTGTTATAGCTTTAACTTGTTTAGTTTCTTACTTTTGTTATTACTTATTTAGTTTCAGTATTCTATGAGAATTTTGTCATCTATTAGAAACTAGTTCCAGCTTGCCACCCTCATCACGATCAGACGGATAAAAACGCAAATCGTATTTTCTCCCAGCTTTTATCCATCTATTTATTTTTTAATACTGGCAGCAGAGACTGGTGCTAATTTTTCTAACTCATTTCCATGTATTTTCCTTTTTTCGCCTTAAGAGATTGTTGCAATGCACGTTAAACCACGTCGCGCTATTTCATCACCATAATCCTGGTAAAGAAAAACAAGACACAGTATCAATGTTAAAAAAAAAAAAAACTAATTCATCGACCACTTTGCTGCTCAAAAGCGCCACCTGTAGGTCACAGGCGAAAAATCAGGGAAAAGCATTTTCTTGTATATTCAACGGTCTCTAAGTGTAAAAAATGACATGGCGGCGGCTGACACTTGCGTTTGATGGAGATGACTGATTCCCCACAGCTGTACCTGCGGAAAATGGATGATGATGCCGTCTAACCAATTCATTATGATTTGTGACTTTAGCCGCAAGCGGCTGGAATTTATAAATGCGCTCCTCGGAATGTTGTGTATAATTTGACAAAGTGGCGTTCACGCTGGAAAGGTTGGTTGACCTGGTTTTTATTAATATTGCGTGGGATATGGCATTGAGGCGTTAAACAACCGGGAGAGAACAGGATAGAAAAAAAAACCTTCCTCGATAATTAGACAGCGATGCGCTGGATGCGAGTATGTAAATAGAACAGGAGGAATGACAGGCCGACAGCGCAAATCCATCTCTGTGTTCTAGAACGCGGCGGGATCTAGAGTGCTGAGTCTCCAGATTCCATAACTAATGATCGAATGACGCAGAATATGAAACATGTCATAAATTGGCTTACAAGATGCAACCTTAGCTATAGTAGGAGGTCAAAGCAACTGGACTTGCTAGATCATTACTAGAAGATGTGATTGAGGATTGCTGATTGGAGGATCATTCAACAGTGTTTCAAGAGGGACTGTCCTAAGGACAGCTTGATTTGGAATGCTTTGCCAAGTGAATCCATATACTGAACTTTATTCTGGATCCCACAGTGACAGCTAACCAGGAGTTTGAACGGGCAACACAAGTTCAGAACAGTAATCTTAGCAGCAGTTGGGGCAGGTGACTAAAGTTTAAAACAGTAATTGTAGCAGGAGTCAGGACAGGCGGCAAAGGCTCAGAATGGCAATACTTTTAAAGAGTGAGGACAGGCAGCACAGGCTCAGAACATCAATCATTACAGGAATCAGGACAGGCAGCACAGGCTCAGAACAGCAATCCTTACAGGAGTCAGGGCAGGCAGCACAGGCTCAGAACAGCAATCCTTACAGAAGTCAGGACAGGCAGCACAGGCTTATAACAGCAATCCTTACAGGAGTCAGGACATGCAGCACAGGCTCAGAACAGCAATCCTTACAGGAGTCAGGGCAGGCAGCACAGGCTCAGAACAGCAAACCTTACAGGAGTCAGGACAGCAATCCTTACAGGAGTCAGGACATGCAGCACAGGCTCAGAACGGCAATCCTTACAGGAGTCAGGACAGGCAGCACAGGCTCAGAACGGCAATCCTTACAGGAGTCAGGACATGCAGCACAGGCTCATAACAGCAATCCTTACAGGAGTCAGGGCAGGCAGCACAGGCTCAGAACAGCAATCCTTACAGGAGTCAGGGCAGGCAGCACAGGCTCAGAACAGCAATCCTTACAGGAGTCAGGACATGCAGCACAGGCTCAGAACAGCAATCCTTACAGGAGTCAGGGCAGGCAGCACAGGCTCAGAACAGCAATCCTTACAGGATTCAGGGCAGGCAGCACAGGCTAAGAACAGCAATCCTTACAGGAGTCAGGACATGCAGCACAGGCTCAGAACAGCAATCCTTATAGTAGTCAGGACAGGCAGCACAGGCTCATAACAGCAATCCTTATAGTAGTCAGGACAGGCAGCACAGGCTCATAACAGCAATCCTTACAGGAGTCAGGACTTGCAGCACAGGCTCATAACAGCAATCCTTATAGTAGTCAGGACAGGCAGCACAGGCTCATAACAGCAATCCTTATAGTAGTCAGGACAGGCAGCACAGGCTCATAACAGCAATCCTTACAGGAGTCAGGACAGGCAGCACAGGCTCATAACGGCAATCCTTACAGGAGTCAGGGCAGGCAGCACAGGCTCAGAACAGCAATCCTTACAGGAGTCAGGGCAGGCAGCACAGGCTCAGAACAGCAATCCTTACAGGAGTCAGGACATGCAGCACAGGCTCAGAACAGCAATCCTTACAGGAGTCAGGGCAGGCAGCACAGGCTCAGAACAGCAATCCTTACAGGATTCAGGGCAGGCAGCACAGGCTAAGAACAGCAATCCTTACAGGAGTCAGGACATGCAGCACAGGCTCAGAACAGCAATCCTTATAGTAGTCAGGACAGGCAGCACAGGCTCATAACAGCAATCCTTACAGGAGTCAGGACATGCAGCACAGGCTCAGAACAGCAATCCTTACAGGAGTCAGGGCAGGCAGCACAGGCTCAGAACAGCAATCCTTACAGGATTCAGGGCAGGCAGCACAGGCTAAGAACAGCAATCCTTACAGGAGTCAGGACATGCAGCACAGGCTCAGAACAGCAATCCTTATAGTAGTCAGGACAGGCAGCACAGGCTCATAACAGCAATCCTTATAGTAGTCAGGACAGGCAGCACAGGCTCATAACAGCAATCCTTATAGTAGTCAGGACAGGCAGCACAGGCTCATAACAGCAATCCTTATAGTAGTCAGGACAGGCAGCACAGGCTCATAACAGCAATCCTTACAGGAGTCAGGACAGGCAGCACAGGCTCATAACGGCAATCCTTACAGGAGTCAGGACTTGCAGCACAGGCTCATAACAGCAATCCTTACAGGAGTCAGGAAAGGCAGCACAGGCTCATAACAGCAATCCTTACAGGAGTCAGGACAGGCAGCACAGGCTCATAACAGCAATCCTTACAGGAGTCAGGACAGGCAGCACAGGCTCAGAACGGCAATCCTTACAGGAGTCAGGACATGCAGCACAGGCTCATAACAGCAATCCTTACAGGAGTCAGGGCAGGCAGCACAGGCTCAGAACAGCAATCCTTACAGGATTCAGGACATGCAGCACAGGCTCAGAACAGCAATCCTTACAGGAGTCAGGACAGGCAGCACAGGCTTATAACAGCAATCCTTACAGGAGTCAGGACATGCAGCACAGGCTCAGAACAGCAATCCTTACAGGAGTCAGGACAGGCAGCACAGGCTCAGAACAGCAATCCTTACAGGAGTCAGGGCAGGCAGCACAGGCTCAGAACAGCAATCCTTACAGGATTCAGGGCAGGCAGCACAGGCTAAGAACAGCAATCCTTACAGGAGTCAGGACATGCAGCACAGGCTCAGAACAGCAATCCTTACAGGAGTCAGGACTTGCAGCACAGGCTCATAACAGCAATCCTTATAGTAGTCAGGACAGGCAGCACAGGCTCATAACAGCAATCCTTATAGTAGTCAGGACAGGCAGCACAGGCTCATAACGGCAATCCTTACAGGAGTCAGGACTTGCAGCACAGGCTCATAACAGCAATCCTTATAGTAGTCAGGACAGGCAGCACAGGCTCAGAACAGCAATCCTTACAGGAGTCAGGACTTGCAGCACAGGCTCATAACAGCAATCCTTATAGTAGTCAGGACAGGCAGCACAGGCTCATAACAGCAATCCTTATAGTAGTCAGGACAGGCAGCACAGGCTCATAACAGCAATCCTTATAGTAGTCAGGACAGGCAGCACAGGCTCATAACAGCAATCCTTATAGTAGTCAGGACAGGCAGCACAGGCTCATAACAGCAATCCTTATAGTAGTCAGGACAGGCAGCACAGGCTCATAACAGCAATCCTTACAGGAGTCAAGAGAGGCAGCAGAGGCTCATAGCAGCAGTCCTTAAAGGAGTCATCAAAGGTTCAGAACAGCAATTGTTACAGGAGTCAGAACAGGCAGCACAGATTTAGAAGCAGGAGTCAATGATCAAACCTGGATAGTCAGTCCAACAGGCAAATAAGAGTGTACATGCCCAAGTTGCTGGAACCACCACTCCCATGCATGCTACTACAGGCACTTGCGAATGACACTGAAGATTCCTGACACATGAAGAACATTTTTTTTTTCATTTTGAATTAAAGCATGTCCCCATCTTAAAAGAAAGATGGAACAAGATGGCGAGTAGACAAAAGGACGTACATCAAAATAGAATCTGCTCTGTTTCACGTCTTCAATCAGAAATATGTCAAAGCTGGATGATCAGATTAGGTTTGTCCTAATGGGTAACGTTAGATGTCAGGTTGGCATAATGGTCTAATGGAACCCCTTCTCCGGTGACATGGTGTAACCCGATCTACCTGTTAAGCACCCGGCGCCGATGTTCCTCCTGTGCGTCCTGCAGACAGAAAGTGTTTTCTGTCTGAAAATGGAGCAGTGATTTATTATTATGACAAATATAATTTTTTGAAAGGAAAAAGAAGAGCTAAATTCAGGCCAATCACCATTATCTTGAATTAACCCCTTCTAGGAGCAGATCAGTTACTGCTTCTAGGCTTTTACTGGGCCATTTGATGGCATTTGTATTTTATATGTCATTTTTTTTTGTGGTTATCATGGTTATTATGTGGTATCTGAATACGTAGGGAAAACATGATGACTGACCAGAGTCATGAGGAGTCAGGATCAGAAACACACTGCAGTACACAGGACCACACATTTAGGCCACTATGGAAACTTGCAGTACAGTACAAGCCAATGAGAGATGACAATCAGAAGTTATCCTGACATGAACCATGGGATCAGGAACAGGCAAGGTTATGCCAGGTTAAGCCAGAGGGTCAAATGCACAATAAACAGTCAACTCCTTGTCACCATCTGTACCTTGCTCCAGAACCGCCTTAGCAAGAGTAAATTATCCAGGGACAGCCCTTGGGTGTGTCTTCCATGTTCCAGGTCTGTGCCACTTTCAGATTTCTTCTCCAGGTTTGTGTACTTGTTCTAATTTTCTTGGCATTATCATTGTTGCCAGTAACTGCTACGGTGTTGCTGTTTAGGATTTGTGTTTTTATCACGTTTCAAGTATATTTTGGCACCTGTTTTCTACTTTTGGTTCCTGATTGACTTTCCCGTTTGTTCCTGGTCCGTGTGATGAACAGTGCTCCTGTTGCCCATACCCATCAGTCATCTGTTCTTGCTGCCTGTACCTAGTTCAGGTTCATGGTTGCTTTTTCTGCCTGCCCCTGGTCCTTGTACTGATCTGTTTTACTGCTGAGCATACCCTGAGGTCTGTTCTTTGCCCATGCCTTGCACTATTGTCCTGTTCTTGAGCTGCATATCCACCGCTGGTTCCTGATCTATATTCCCTGTTCATGCTTTTACTGAATCACAGCTTCTGCCTGGTCCTTTGTCCATGTACTGATCTATGTTTCCGGTTTCCCTTTCCTAGTCCATATGCCTATTCTTTGTCCATGCCTTGCTTTAGGTTCTTTACTGAATTGCATTTCTGCTGTTGCTTCCTAGAATCCCCAGGACCATGTCCTGCAAGTCATCTGGGGCTAAGCTAAACCCCCTTGTGAAGGTTTGTCTGTGGCCAGACGTGTTCCCTGCCTGTGTATTAACCTTTTCTTTATTAAATTAGTTATAACTTATGAAAAGTGATGAGCAAACCCGCTGAAGATCGGCTTTGACAAGTTCGAACCTGCCACTAATGTCTGGTTTAGGTCCCCGGACTTGGCCCAGACACCATTGGAAGTCAATGGGGACCAAAAATGGCTCTATAATGGAGGTAGCAAAGGGTAGATGGCTGCACCAGGGTGATTGCCCTGCACAAAAATTGGTAGGGAAAGTACTCAAAATAATAAAAAAAAAAAATTAAAGAGATACATAAATGAAAAAAAAATAAAAAAATTATATATATATATATTTTTTTTTTTATATTTTTTATTTTGGAGTCCAAATTATTTAAAATATTACATTTTTACTGTTGTCAGACGTACAAGGAGGGAGGGGAGGAGGTGGACGTGAAAGTTTCAGCACAATAGGCGGAGGAGGTAGCACACACTTTAACCACTCACTCGGGTACTGGCACATCCAAGTCCTTGTTCATGTTAAAGTGGACCAACACCCAGGGGGGGATCAGCCGGGCCGATCAGATCCCTCCCCGTGGGGCATCCGAAATCGGGATGCCCCGCTGTGTTAAACCCCGCAGGACGCCCAGAAACCTTACCTTATCCCCGTTCCAACGGCGCATGCAGGGCACGCACCCTGTTAGAGGGAAGCGCGAGATGTGGCCTCCAGCATGCTCAGAGCCGCTGTGGTTATCCGTCGCTTGTCCGTACATACCACAGCGGCGCTGAGCGCTCTGATTGAACGAGCGCTCGCGTAGGAGCAGGGTGAGGTGAGTTTTTCAGGGCGATCTGGGGGGTTTCACGCAGCAGGGCACCCCCGATCGGGGTGCCCCGAAGTGGACCAAAACCCAGGATAGTGAAAATCTAGCGTGTCCGCCGGACTGCATTTGTACTTTATTTTGTGATCCTGCTTTAGTGCTGGTATAAAGGAGGTGATGTTTTCCTTATAGCTGGGATCCAGCAGGGTGGCCACCCAGTAATCTGCACTGGTCACTATGCAAGCAACTCTGTGGTTGGGCTGTTGGCCCAGAAACCCACCCTGCACTCCTCTAATGCCTAGGAAAATGAGCCTTCCTCCCCCTCTGCTTCCATCACATCGTCCATCATGGCCTGAATGTTTTTTTTTTTCTAGCAGGCAAATAATGGGGGTGGTGGCGCTGATGATGGCGTCATCAGTGCTGACCATATTGGTGACATACACTGGAAGCACTGCAGCACAAGGCAGATGTCCCTCATGGAGGCCTACTCATTGGTGGTGAAGTGCTGTTGGTCTGCACTTGTACTATTGCTTGCTGCTGCTCACACACCCTTTCCAGCATATATAATGTGGTGGGCAGATCACATATGAGGCGGTGGGTGGGAAGTCCAAAGTTCCCTTGCAGTGTAGTCAAGCAAGCGGCAGCAGGGTGGGAACACAAGCTACACACTTTATGCAGCAGCTCCGGCATGTCTGGATAATGGGCCAGGAAGCTCTGCACCACCAAGTTGAGCACATGCGCCAGGAAAGGGATGTGCGTCAACCCAGCTCGGCCGAAGACTGCTACCAGGTTACGTCCGTTGTCGCACACCACCTTGTCTAGCTTCAGGTTCAACGGCAGCAGCCACTCATCTGTCTGCTTCTGGATGCCAGTCCACAGCTCCCATGGTAGTGCTCAAACCGATGGCGCACGGGCTGCGCTGACTGCTTGAGGTCGAAGCAGAGTAAGAGGCATTAATAAACCTGCCAGGTCCTGTGACAAGGCTCCAGAGGAACGGAGGTCCCCTCACCCCTCTTACCTAATTGTGGACCCTCGTTAAGGGAGTCCTTGGATGAGAATTCACCCTCACTCTTCCCCCGCTACCTCCGATCCTTGGTATTAAAAAGTACTGACACACAAGTTGCCTGAATCAATGGACATTACATAATATTTTCTCCCTTCGTCCTTCAGGACGATCCATGAAGAGAGTGGTCCCACCCCCTGAGAGGAAACAAAACTGAAGGAGAGGTTAAAACTCCACCCCTTCCCCTCCACCTCATTTGTTTGTGTTTCCTCCCTAAGGAAACCACTGGACAGATAGGCTGCAGCCAATTTGTTATTTTAGCTTATTTTTTCTGCTCCGGGAGCTGGAGAATCCGCTGAGCCCCGGGCCACTTATCTTCAGGTGTAGTTCACCCTAGGTCCAGAGACTGCCAGGGCAGGCCCCCATAGTCAACAGCACATGAGTTCGCTGTCCCCTTTAAATCCTGGCTCGTAGCGGTGGCGGATGTGGCAGCACTTGACCTGAGGAGCCTGGGCTGGCTTACTGGTGCCTCAGGTCAGTGGCGGGGTCGGTCTTTTTCTTCGACAGGGGGAAGGCTCGCTGTTGCTGACCCGGCAGTGCTCTGGGTTCCGGGCACGGCCTCTACACATGGAGCGACCCGGAAATATAGCCAGCACCAATTCTCACAGTCACTACACAGGCTGGAAGGGATTACGGATGGAGAAAAGCGGCGGCAGATGGCACAGCAGCGTAGTGGTAACTCACAGGCAGCCCAACAACCCAAAGCAGTATGAATCCTCCGTTTTCAGCCCACTAGAGGTCAGCGATCTTGGGGAAAGAAATGCAGGTGCAGTCAGTGTGTCACTTAGCCACTTTGCGCAAAATGCCACAGAAAAAGCAGGTAATGTACAAATCCTTTTTTTATATTTTGCCGTTTATGGCGATATCCCGGGGGTATGTAAATAGAGATGAGCGAACTTCTTGAAAGTTCGATTCGGGCGATTCGCCGAATTTCCCCAAGAAATTCGGGTTTGCCTGAATCGAACATCTGAAAAACAAAAATGCCGGCATGGTGGCAGCGGGCAGGCCGGCATTTTTTTTTTTAAGCAAAAATGCCGGCATGGTGGGAGCGGGCAGGCCGGCTACGCTGTCAGCGGGCGGCGGAAGCCGGCCCGCTGACAGCGCAGCCGGCCTGCCCGCTCCCACCATGCCGGCATTTGTTTAAAAAGTAAACACTTACCTGCATGGTCGGAGCGTGGAGGCCAGAGCCGCTCTCAGGCGCCCTCTGATGACGCGCCCTCTGATGACGCGCCCTCTGATGACGCGCCCTCTGATGACGCGCCCTCTGATGACGCGTGAGAGCGGCGCCGGCCTCCACGCTCCGGCGCCGCTCTCAGCTGTCATCAGAGGGCGCGTCATCAGAGGGCGCGTCATCAGAGGGCGCGTCATCAGAGGACAATAAAAAGCCCAAGGATTCTAAACCCTTTAAACACTGTGAATCTTATAGCGTTACAATTCTGGATACCTGGCAGAACTATGTCTGTCAGACATGCCTACAGTTAAGAATGGGAGAGGAAACTTCACCTATGTACAGGAAGATGTTAGCCACGAGCAATGAAATGGCCTTGATGTTCCAGGTCTATAAATCTTTTGAGTCCCACTGCTGGCACACCTGTCCCTCAGCCAGTGCAGTTAACGCAGGATCCTAGATCAATAGTATCCCTTACTGCTTCTATTCCTTCTGCAGAGACCCACAGTTCTGGGCCTGTTCAAGTTGAAAAAGGATTGGAGGTAGCAGGGGGGAGAGTGAGGGTAAATTCTCATCCAAGGACTCCCTTAACGAGGGTATACAATTGGATAAGAGGGGTGAGGGGGCCCCCGGTTCCTCTGGAGCCTTGCCAGAGTACCTGGCAGGTTTATTAGACATTTATTACATTTATTATACATTAGGAAAGTAAGGATAAGCCCTTATCAATTCAGGATACTATGTATAAGAAATTTTGGGAGAAAAAAATCCAAAACATTTCCAGTCCATTCAGCACATAAAGTGGACCAACACCCACGGGTGATCGGCCCGGGAATCTTATAGATCACCTCCCTCCCCGCGGGACATCCGAGATCGGGATGTCCCGCGGGGTGAAACCCCCCAAACACCCCAAACTCCTTACCTTATCTTCCTCCCTCTAGGCGTGCGCGCGCCCGCGCCGGCCATCTGCAAATGGCCGGCGTGGGCGCGCGCGCATCAAGAGGGACGCGCGGGAGGCGACGGCGGAGGAGCCGCTTGTCCGTCGGCGCTGGGAGCGGGGAGAGGTGAGTTTTTCGGGGGGTTCGGGGGGGTTTCACACAGCGGGGCACCCCGATCGGGGGTGCCCCACCGAAGTGGACCAAGACCCAGTCAAAATCCTGGGTGTTGGTCCACTTTAAGAATATTATTAAGCACTAATATTAAGGCTAAACCTTCCATTAGGCAGTTTCAGGGCAGAAGAGATGGACACAAACAAGGCCACAGAGAAAGGGTAGTCTGCTCTGCAAACATGGTGGTGGGGGGGGGGGTTGTCTGGTTTGTAGCCACCTGGAGAGCAGTCTCCCAAAGTCAATTTGTGCTACAGACATTGAATTTTTATCCACCCCTCAACGTTTCTGTCTGGTACTTCAGAAAAGGGGAAGGCTTTCAGATATTCTTTTGGAATAATTGTTGTAAGACTGTGATAGAAGTAGTTTCACCCCAGTCCACGGGGCGGGGGTTCTATACACAAGCTTTCCTGGTGCAAAAGCCATTAGAATGATTCTTAACCTGAAAAGATCGAATCTTTTCATCAGATACAAAAAGTTCAGAATGGAATCTTATTTATTCGGTAAGGAACATCCTCATGGAGCAGGGTCCTATGATCAATTTAGACCTGCAGGATGCTTACCTGCATATTCCAAATCTGCTTCGACATCCCAAATTTCTAAGATTTGCAGTACAAACAGACCAGGGGCTTTATCACTACCAGTACAGGGCTTTAACTTTTGGCCTGTCATCAGCCCCACGGATGAAAGATTACAGAGATATTTGCGATACCAATGTCACACCTCAGAGGAATCGCTGCAAGCAGACATAGAGAAGACTCTTCTTCTAAGAACTTTAGGCTGGATTGTCAATTTAGAAAATTCAAATCTGTTACCCAGCCACTGTTGCAGGGTACAATCCACAGGATTGTAGCAATGATCCAGGAATTCCTCAAGACTGCACAAGTTCCTCTATGAGAAATCATGACTTTGTTCGGTCTCATGACGACTGCAATTCTGGCTCAACTTTGGAGTTGAGCCCATGGGACTAAACACACCACTAGAAAGGAGGGGTATGGTGGGTATCCCCCAAAGTCACATGGGGGTGATTCCACAGAGGCTCTGTCTCTATAGTATAAAAGCTCTGTTCCACTGGCACCTGTCATTACCCTAGGAGAGTTGCTAAGACCTGTGCCCCCCTTTACTCCAGATTCCAGCAGGGCATCTGAGATGGATGCCACACTGGCATAATTTAAAGATAGCCGGTGTGGGACAGAGGAAGGGACGTATAATAAACATTAGAAAAATAAAATAATCTTGGTAGTGTGTTTATTTTGTAATGTCCTTTGAACTGGTAAGATGTCCAAAGGACCCCTATACCAGGTAAAGGGCAGGCACCTACCGACATACTGGTGGGAGGCTTGCTTAATAAGTCAAAATCTTTTTTTTTCTGCAATTAAGATCCTAAGTGGACGTCAACTTAGGAGAGATTAGGATGGCGCCCTATGTGACCATATAGCTCACCTAACCCAAAGGGTGATTATGCTAATGGTCAGTGTTTGTTCTCCTGCACCAACGTAGATTTTGCCATCCAGCAGGTGAATTAGGAGCCATCTGTATTTAGTGAAACATTGTAATACAGTCAGGTGATACAAAAGTAAAATCTGCAGCCCAAGTGAATATAAAATATAAAGAGCCTTGCGGTAAGTAGCAGTATTTTAATGCTTCATCATGCATTCTATGTTATTGGAATTACCATTGGCATAAATTATGGCCAGTTAACCATTCTTAAATGTATTCTTAATATAGATTGTTTTGCATAACAACTTAGTTCTTGTGATTTTTAATCTTGGGGAGTGAAGGAGTTCATTTTTCTCTCCCTTGTTTATACCCTTCACACATTGTTGTAGTCAACAGCGTGCTGATGTGGGGGACTGTCCTGCTCGCTGCAGTTGCGGTCCCTCGATTGGACAGTGAGGCCGTGACGCGCCTTGTTTGTTAGTGAGACAGGAGGCTATGACGTGCCCACCCTCTGATTGGCCGAGCGGCGTTAGATGCGCCTGCTTTTGGATTGGCTGGGCGATGTTAGACGTGCCAGCCTTTTGATTGGCCGAGCGGGGCTATACGCGCTCGGTCTTTGATTGGTGGAGGGGTAGGATGACGCAATCCCCCCGCTCAAGATTTGAATATTTAAACGCTGTCTGCGGCCGCACCGGCTCACCTACCGAAAGTAGAGGGGGGGCGACGAAACACATTGGGAGCCGGCGGTATCTTATTCAGAATTGAGTTGGCTTTGTGCCACATTATGTGATGCGAGTATTTTAATTTTTTAATGTGAGTTTTTTTTTGGCTGAAATAAAGGAAGCATTAGTGTTTGCAATATTGCACTATGGGTCTGTATTTTTCCTTTGCATGACCATACTATGGAGGATATTTGTTGGTCATATATATGCATCTAACGGTGGAATCATATCTGTCGCTGTGGAAATTTCTGGAGAGTGTCCCCTATGACCTTTTAATTTAGCGTTTGATCAGACCATCTCTGGTAAGAGCATACTTTTGGTGGTGGGACAGCACAAGAAATGATTGAAAAGTCACTTGTAATCGGGCAAACAATCAGCAGTGACGGACAATGGATTTGAACAGCAAAACGGCTTTTATTCAGCAAAGTTCAGTAGATAGTCCAAAGATTGCAGAATAAATGCAGAAAGCAAAAAGGGTTACTTCACCAACCAAACAGTCCTGGGCTGGGTACTCCAGCAAGCTGATCAATTCCAGTCCACTTTACAGGGCGTATCAGCCCTCTGCTCAATGTCCAGGGCTATCCTTCACCACGGTGCAGCTCAGCCTGGGCTCACTCCAACAGGCTGGTCATCAACAAAGGAAAGGCCGTGTGCTCTCTTCTTATACAGGCTTCCCCTGTAATCAGCGTGCACACTTGTGGAGGGCCTGTAACATGTAACAACCCGTAAGGGAATTGGGGAAGTGACCTGGGTCCTGAAAACCTGGCCCGGATTGTGCTTTATACAGCCAAGCAGGGGAGAAATAGACATTTTGATACAATTTACCACATATCCCCCCCCCCTCTTCTTCAGACCCACGGTCTGATAACCCTCAGCGGCCATACAGTGGGTTCGGGACACAGCGGCTACATTCCCCGGCTTATATTCCGCTTTAAAGTTCACTTTTTCAGCCATGGGTACTATTCTCCGCACTCAGTCACCCTGATTACAGGCCCTCACCCTGGTTGGGCTATTACATAATGTGTTGGGGACCACACGTCTAACGGACTTAACGGGGAGGGTTACCAGTTCTGCCGGGGGTACTCCATTGTTGGCAGGAGGGATACACCTTTCCCACAAGGGCCAGAACAAGGGGAAATCCCACCCAAACACGACATCATAGCCCAGGCATTTTACTACACCAACCTCATGGGACAATGTTCCCGCGGGGGTCTCAAACTTACCCACTGCAACAGGGTAAGTCACGATATCCCCGTGAATGTAAAGCACGCTCAGCTTTTTCTTTGGTTTGCAACCACCATGCACCAGGTTGGCCCGGACCAAAGTTACCCGGCTACCTGAGTCCAATAATGCCTTTACTGGGCGACCATTCATCTTTAAAGACACAACCTGCGTTTCAGATTTTGACCGCTGACTGGCGGCACAACCGGGGTCTGCCAACAGGGATCTTCTGCGACCCGTGTCACATTCTATGGGTTCAGGGCCGAGGGGGCAATCCGCAGCTATGTGCCCTCATTCACGGCACCTCCAACACTGGGGACCCCGGAACCTCCTTGCCCGGACGTCTTCCCTAGGGTTAGGGGGCCTCTGGGGGTCAGGGACAGTCTTTTGCCCTCTCACACACATCCAGGGGAACTTGTTTACTCACTGGTCTGCCGGACTTGTCAGGGGCATCCCGAAGTTGGTCCTCAGTCGCGACAAATCGTTCCACGACGTTAACTAGCTGCTCAGCAGTCTGTGGGTCGTCCTGTCCAGCCCATTGCTGTAGCTTCGGCGGCAGTGCCTGAACAAAATGGTCCACCATGACTTTTTCGATGATCTGCTCAGGGGTCAAACGCTCTGGCTCCAACCACTTTTGGACCAGATGAATTAGGTCATACATCTGCGATCGGGCAGGTTTATCAACAGAAAAAGTCCAGTTGTGTACCCGCCATGCCCGAACCGCTGGCGTGACTCCCAGGCGAGCAAGGATCTCCATTTTTAGCTTGGCATAGTCCCGCACATCCTGCTCCCTGAGATCAAAATATGCTTTTTGCGGCTCACCTGACAGGAACGGTGCAATCACAGCAGCCCATTCCGGTGCAATCACAGCAGCCCATTCCGTGACTGGCAGCTTCTCTCTCTCAGCCATGCGCTCAAACACCGTGAGGTAGGCCTCCACATCATCCTCATGGGTCAGCTTTTGTAAAACCCACTGAACGGTTCTTCTCGCCCCCTCCGTCTCAACCGGGCTTCTCTCCGGTTGTGAAACTTTGGCACCAACAGTCTCTCTAAGGGCGGCCATCTGTTCAATCAACAGGCGATTTGTCTCCTGCTGGTTAGCCACGGTCTGCTGCTGCATTTGGAACTGTTGTGCCAGGGCCTGCTGCTGTTGTGCCAGGGCCTGCTCCTGTGCTCGCTGCTGTTGTGCCAGGGCCTGCTGCTGGGCTTGCTGCTGTTGTGCCAGGGCCTGCTCTTGTGCTCGCTGCTGTTGTGCCAGGGCCTGCTGCTGTTGTGCCAGGGCCTGCTCCTGTGCTCGCTGCTGTTGTGCCAGGGCCTGCTGCTGGGCTTGCTGCTGTTGTGCCAGGGCCTGCTCTTGTGCTCGCTGCTGTTGTGCCAGGGCCTGCTGCTGTGCTCGCTGCTGTTGTGCCAGGGCCTGCTCATGCCGGAGGTCAGCTTGTATTAGGTGTTTTATCACCTCCTCCATTTGCTTTTGTTGAGACATCTTGATTGCTGCCTTCGCCAACCAAAATACAGTGCGTTTTGTCACTCCATTGCTCCTAGCAACAGTCACTGTGCCCCTCGCATCCTCCACCAATTGTAAGCGGGCAAACAATCAGCAGTGACGGACAATGGATTTGAACGGCAAAACGGCTTTTATTCAGCAAAGTTCAGTAGATAGTCCAAAGATTGCAGAATAAATGCAGAAAGCAAAAAGGGTTACTTCACCAACCAAATAGTCCTGGGCTGGGTACTCCAGCAAGCTGATCAATTCCAGTCCACTTTACAGGGCGTATCAGCCCTCTGCTCAATGTCCAGTGCTATCCTTCACCACGGTGCAGCTCAGCCTGGGCTCACTCCAACAATCTGGTCATAGACAAAGGAAAGGCTGTGTGCTCTCTTCTTATACAGCTTCCCCTGTAATCAGCGTGCACACTTGTGGAGGGCCTTAGAACATGTAACAACCCGTAAGGGAATTGGGGAAGTGACCCGGGTCCTGAAAACCCGGCCCGGATTGTGCTTTATACAGCCAAGCAGGGGAGAAATAGACATTTTGATACAATTTACCACACACTTTATTGATTTGAAGAAAAAGTTGGAGGAATTTAAAAGAGGACTTACATTGTAATTCACTTATAGCTCTGTGCATTTTATGTATGGGATAGTATTTTAACCCACAATAAGGTTCTACACAATTCAATGAACATACATAGCCCTGTAGCATTGAATTTCCAGCAGTTAGGCATCCTGTGATCTTTTTTTAACCCCACAGACACCATTAAATTAGCAGCTCCGCCGGCAAAAGCTTCAAATATTCCAGGATAGCTATTATAGTGGAATGGAGGAAGTTTAGGGAAATAATTGAAGTTTTTCTGTGATGCGTTTTAGGATGCAGTGCAAGGGAAGGCGAGGAGTCCACATTAAACGGCACCTGTCATTCTATGGTAGTTCCAACATATCATCTGATACCATCAATCCGAGATCACAGCTACATGTGCCTGTATTCTGGAGATGACAGCTGGAACATTTTTTTTGGGGGGGGGATTGTTATAAAAGATTGTGAAAGTGCCGACTTATTTATTTCCATACAAATATTACCTACCTGGATGAACACTGAGAGGGGAGATTGCTGCAGTTAAGCTGTCAAGCTGACAGCTGGCTCAATAAATCAGAATGTAATTGGGAGTTTCAAATGTCAAATTATCTCTGGCAGCTCCAATGGGCAAAACTTTTGATACATTTGCACGCCCGTGGATTTCCAAAGTGGGAGCAAATATCCACACAGGAGTG
Source organism: Gastrophryne carolinensis (assembly GCA_027917425.1). NCBI lineage: Eukaryota > Metazoa > Chordata > Amphibia > Anura > Microhylidae > Gastrophryne > Gastrophryne carolinensis. The sequence goes on along the minus strand of CM051241.1, from coordinate 21,863,457 downwards.
ATAGATGTCAGTTCCCGCCACCGGCATTGTTACCCAACACCACAAAGGGACTTTGTAATACCATGGCACACAATAAAAAAATAGTACTAATAGTCACTATCAACGATCGAACAACGGCCAAGCACAGCGACTACTAGCGGGTGCTCTGAAAATACCGCTACAGTCGCTCAACTGTCGCTACATGTCGCTATTAATGAATCGGTCTCCCCGGTGTAGATAAATGTAGCACCGGAAGTCTGCGCAGCAGCATCCTCGCTGTGGGATGGCCTCCGACTTGAATCACAGCCCACTCGAGCTGCACTCACCAAGCCGCAACTCAGCATTGAAGCAAATGTGGCATCTCTTCCTCCCTGCCCATGCCTGATGTGTGCACTTACTGTGCTGCATTTAACCTCCCTGGCGGTGTTCCCGAGCGTGACTCGGGGTTAATTTTCGCTGCAAGTAGCGGTAACCCCGAGTCACGCTCGGGGTAGATTAGGCAGAGGAGCAGTCTCCTTACCTTTTCCCTGCGATCCAGCGATGTCCCCGCTGTGATCGCAGGTGAGAGCCCCGGCAGATGCGTCCGTCTGACTTCCTGGTTCCGTCTCTGTGAGCCGCAGAGGCTCATGGGGGCGGAACTGGGCGGCAGATTTAAACGTAATGGCAACGCTTTGTGCACAAAATTGCACATATAATCATAACGCCAGGGAGGTTAATACAGTGATGGCTCGCTTTTCAAATGTGGCTCACCAGAGATTCCGACCATGGGGAGGCAAGACAATTTTGGCTTTCTGTACAGTTTAAAGTGGACCAAAACCCATTTTTTTCACTCACCTAGGAGTTTCTTCACATTTTGGGATATCTCTGTAAATTCCCAGGAATCAGATATCTTACTTCACTTCTTATAGATCTTATAGATTCCCGGGCCGATCAGCCATGGGTGTTGGTCCACTTTAAATATCTATCAATCTAACAATTAGTGCTGAACTAGAACCACTTACCTTTGTGTTCACAGTTCATGGAGCTAAATGTCTGCTTTTTAGCAAACTATTCTTTAAACTTAGAGGCCGATTCATTAATAGCGGCAGGTAGCGACAGTTGAGCGACTGTAGCAGTATTTTCACAGCGCCCGCTAGTAGTCGCTGTGCTTGGCCGCTGTTCGGTTGTTGACAGCGACTCAGTCGGTTTGCCGTAATGTTGAATATTGGGTGAGGAGTCGCTATTTGACAAGTTCCGCACTGTATGGGAGCGCATGATAGCGACTGGTCAGAGTGACCGGTTCCCACCATATTCATTAACAAATCACGCTCAAAAAATTCTCGTGCTGTAAAATGCTTGTTTAAACCCCAGAGCGCTGGCGGCGATGGGTTAAAAGTAGTTTTTTAACCCCCAAACAACCATATTTTTGGAAACCAAAAAAAACAAGTTTTTAATTACATTTAGTAATATGAATACATTAATATCAGACCTGTAATATCAATTCTGCACAAAGTTATTATTATTTTTTTTTACCTTAAAAAAAATATCTAACATGGCAGAAGTGGTCACAGAATTTTTCACATTAAAAAAAAAAAAAAAAAAAAAAAAACATTAATATGATTTAATGGTGAATATTTAAAGATTGTTCCATTGAAATGCATTGGAGCGCGCCAGGTAGCGAGAGGTCATACCTGTCGCTGGTCAAGGTCGGACGCTGGCGCTGTGGGCTGAGGCTGGAATAATGATGAATGAGTCGCTGTCTGGCGCTATCTCAGTCGCTAAGCAGGATTGGCTTGATAAATGTGTGATTGTGGTGGGGAGCCGGCGTTCTCGTGGCGGGGCCCGTCATTACCGGCTGCTCACCAGGCGCTACCTGTCGCTATTCCTTGTTAAATAAGGGCCTAAGGAAATCATTGTAGATGTGTAGCTAACAGGACTATGGAGCCGAATCTAGTTTTGTCAGGAGTCGGAGTTGAGGAAAAGGGTTTTGTGACTTCAGCATAAAAAATCTCTTCCTAATATATTATAATGAAACGTATAATGTAACTTTCTTAGGAAGTTTAGAAACATTAATCATAAATATATTTGCTGTTCTCTCAATCTTATGCCTTCTTTATAACAACCACTGATAAGCAGCAGCCGGGTGTTCTAGCTGTGAAATATAATGAGTTCTCCAATCTCCCCTGTCCCTTATACTCAGGATCTAATGCTGCCCCAAGGCCCTTATTTACACTGGCCTCGATTCAATAAAGGTAGAAAAAAATTCTCATGGTAGTAAAAGATTCAATTCATGAGAAAAAAGCCTGAGAATTTCACTGTTGTTGAATCACTAGATAAAAAGACAATGAAAGTCAATGGCACTTTTTTACTCCTAAGAAAAGTAGAGAATGTTTCCTCCTTTCTACACTGTAGTAAAGCTGCCATTGACTTTCATTGTCTTTTTATCTAGTGATTCAGTAACAGTGACATTCTCAGGCTTTTTTGTCATGAATTGAATTTTTTACTACCATGAGAATTTTTATCTACCTTTATTGAATCGAGGCCATTGCCTGAAACGTACAGGTATGTAAAGGTACAGTATTGTCCTGTCTATACTGCAGCTCCTCCATGCCAGCATCTTCCTACTTACCAACGGTGGGGAGCAAGTGATTTCGGCCCTTATTTAACAAGGGATAGCGCCAGGTAGCGAATGGTAAGCGAACGGTAATGACGCTCACCGCCACGAGAATGCCGGCTCCCCTCCGCAATCACACATTTATCAAGCCGATCCTGCTTAGCGACTGACAGAGCGCCAGTTAGCGAATCATTCATCATTATTCCAGCCTCACCCCACAGCGCCAGCGAGCGACCTTGAACAGCGACAGGTATGACCTCTCGCTACCTGGCGCTCTCCATCTTTAAATATTCTTAATTAATTGCTATTAATGTTTTTTTTTTTTTTTTTTTTTAAATGACAAAAATTCTGTGACCACTTCTGCAATGTTAGATATTTTTTTTTTAAGGTAAAAAAAAATAAATAAAAAAATTTGTGCAGAATTGATATTACAGGTCTGATATTAATGTATTCATATTACAAAACCCCAGCGCTCTGGGGTTTAAACAAGCATTTCACAGCGCGAGAATTTTTTGAGCGTGATTTGTTAATGAATATGCTGGGAGCCGTTCGCTATGGCCGTTCGCTGTCATGCGCTCCCATACAGCGCAGAACCTGTCAAACAGCGACTCCTAACCCCGTATTCAACATTACCGCACACCGACGGGGTCGCTGTCAACAGCCGAACAGCCAAGCACAGCGAATTCTAGCGGGCGCTGTGAAAATAACGCTACTGTCGCTCATCTGTCGCTACCTGGCGCTATTAATGAATCGGCCTCTTCATCTTCCAGTGTTGGTGGCATCTATGGAGTCGTTGTTTATGACCCCACAAGCCTACTCCATTTATTAGGGGTCATCCCAAAGCGTGTTTAGCACACCTGGCCTTGGCACGCCCCCTGCATTGCAATAAATGGAGTAGGAGTGTTAGGAACCAAAAGAGAAAGAGAGGAAGATCCACACTCCCCAACAAGTGCTAAGGGTTAAGTATAATGAGTGGCACCACCTTCAAAGATTATACAAAAAGATCCCAATTTATGACATAAGCATATACAAGTTAAAATACATTTAAACAGTTACATTACATAAACACACAAAAAGCACACACAAGGGGGCGCCAGGGGTCTGTTGCAATACATAATATTAGTGAATCAATTCATTCCAAAAAAGTATAAACACATTTTCAATAAATTCTCAATATATTATTCAAATTCTGTGCAAAAAATATGCTAATAATGTGCAAATTAAAATATAATACATCCAGTGCAACTCAATATCAATCCAAAAGATCCTAAACCAAACATAAGTAATCAAAAATCTATAAGGAACTATCATAGAGCAGGAAAATGAACCAGGGTGAGTCAGTAAGAGTAAACAAGCAGGGTGTGCATACAGACCAACCGGGAACACCCCCACAGAGATAAAACGCCAACGCGTGTCGTAGTGTCTCCTGCACTACTTCCTCAGGGCGATATGAGTATGGAGTAGGAGTGTTAGTAGCATCCATCCCCTATGTCTGGCCAGTGATGGAGGATGGAATCTCTCATTCTCCCTCACTGGCAAGTATTAAAGCGGACCTTCACCCTGAATAAGAGTCTATCTTATATGTCCCCCACACCCTGTACATACAGATTGCTCATATTAATCCGGACCTTCACTCTGAATAAAAGTCTATCTTATATGTTTCCCACACCCTGTACATACAGATTGCTCACATTAATCCGGACCTTCACCCTGAATAAGAGCCTATCTTATATGTTTCCCACACCCTGTACATACAGATTGCTCACATTAATCCGGACCTTCACTCTGAATAAAAGCCTATCTTATATGTTTCCCACGCCCTGTACATACAGATTGCTCACATTAATCCGGACCTTCACCCTGAATAAGAGCCTATCTTATATGTTTCCCACACCCTGTACATACAGATTGCTCACATTAATCCGGACCTTCACCCTGAATAAGAGTCTATCTTATATGTTTCCCACACCCTGTACATACAGACTGCTCACATTAAAAATCATCCTACCTTCATCTACTGCATGTTATGAGCCTTTAAACATCCAAGATGGCGGCTCATGGAACGTCAGGCAGCCTGCAAACAGGAAGTGCCTTCTGACTGTGTTGCTCTGCATTCTGGGATTGCTGACCTTTTCCTGACCCCAGCTCTGCTCTGTCTGAGCAAACCACAGCTATAACCCGCCCCCCCTGTACTTTAACCCGCTCTCCTCTCCTCAGTAAGTGTGATGCTTCTGAGTCAAGATGGCGGCGCCCGTATCCTAAAGTCCTGAACAGAGTTGCAGCCCAGTGGGGGAAAGAATAATAAGTAAGTGACTAAAAACTTAAAATATATTAACTTTAGATGCTCTGGAATTGTTTTTTAAGGGTTTGGGCTTTCCAATAAATCATGGTGAAGGTCCGGTTTAAGATATCGGCCAGAGGAGCTGTTGGGGAAGGTGAGTATTATAGACCTTTTTATGTTATTCCCTGGACAGGAACTTTAAAAGGACCTTCCAGACAAAAGGGTTAAACGGGCCTATTTTCTGTTCTCTCCATGCTGAATGTGAGGGGCTGCATCTTTTATTCAGCCTGCTTTATATTTCTTTATAAGGCCTAGTGAACTCTTTCCCTTTTGTTGGGCCTCCTCAGCAGCAGACGATGACTCATCCGTGCATTCTTGTGTAATGGTCCCCTCCAAAGTGAATTCATTTTGGGGACTGAGAAAGGTGTCAGCAGAAAGGAGTAAGTTTAGCAGGGTTTATCAAGGAATGTAAAGTGCTGGTGAATAAAAGACAGAATAGGGCGAGCAGAAAGCTGCTAATTAAACCCTTTGCTTGGAATGTCCCTTCAAGTCATATATGTTCAACCTGTGGCCCTCTGAATTATCTGATGTGGTCCCTGACCTGCTGAGGAGAAAGTGGAACTGTCGAGTAAAGGAAAATGGAGGCCCAGTTAGGATGAGAGGTTGTGAAATAGGAGGGGCCCATTGGAGGAACATGGTGGCATTGGTACCGCCCAGGGCCGGATTAAGAGCATCCCGGGCCTGGTGCTGAAGAAAGCAAACAAAAAGAGATAGTGAAAATAGATGTGGAAAATAAATATAGAGAGGAGGAAAGAAAGTAGGGGGTGAGAGAGAGAGAAACGAGAGAAGGAGAAAGGGAGTGATACAATGAACAGAATGAAAGGGTGAAAATTAGAGATGAGCGAGTAGTATTCGACCGAGTCGGTATTCGATCGAATACTACGCTATTTGTCATACTCGATTTCGATCGAGTACAGCGGCGATGGCGCACTCACAATTCGTTTCCCCTCACACCTTCCCTGGCGCGTTTTTTACACCAATCACCATGCAGGGGGGGTGGGACAGGTCCTGGGAGGACGCTGGCATCGCGAGAACGGCGTCTAGACGCATTGGCTGGAAAAACCATGTGACCTCGAATATACAAAACTCAGCACTTCCTCTTCGTCAGCATTAGCAGCTTGAACTTAGTGAGGGATAGACGCTCACAGCAGGGAAAGACAGGCTGTAGCTGGCAGGGCCCCAGAAGCTCAGAATATCGCATTTACCACCATATATACCAGCTACCAGAAGACAAGAGAGTCATTGAGAGTCCTTATTATTAGGGCTACTATGCTGAACAGTATATAGCCCATATGTAGGCAGGCAGGGCCCCAGAAGCTCAGAATATCGCATTTACCACCATATATACCAGCACCTAGAAGACAGGAGAGTCATTGAGAGCCCTTATTAGGGCTACTATGCTGAACAGTATATAGCCCATATGTAGGCAGGCAGGGCCCCAGAAGCTCAGAATATCGCATTTACCACCATATATACCAGCTACCAGAAGACAAGAGAGTCATTGAGAGCCCTTATTAGGGCTACTTTACTGAACGGTATATAGCTCATATGTAGGCAGGCAGGGCCCCAGAAGCTCAGAATATCGCATTTACCACCATATATACCAGCTACCAGAAGACAAGAGAGTCATTGAGAGTCCTTATTATTAGGGCTACTACGCTGAACAGTATATAGCTCATATGTAGGCAGGCAGGGCCCCAGAAGCTCAGAATATCGCATTTACCACCATATATACCAGCTACCAGAAGACAAGAGAGTCATTGAGAGCACTTATTAGGGCTACTATGCTGAACAGTATATAGCCCATATGTAGGCAGGCAGGGCCCCAGAAGCTCAGAATATCGCATTTACCACCATATATACCAGCTACCAGAAGACAAGAGAGTCATTGAGAGTCCTTATTAGGGCTACTATGCTGAACGGTATATAGCTCATTCTAGCTATATACACACTGCACACAACGGCTGCTTTAGTGAGGGGTAGCTGCTGCTGGAATAGGGACAGAAAGACTTCAGTGGTGTATTACCACCTATATACAAAACTATATACACTCTGCTCAAAACGGCTGCTTTAGTGAGGGGTAGCTGCTGCTGGAATAGGGACAGAAAGACTTCAGTGGTGTATTACCACCTATATACAAAACTATATACACTCTGCTCAAAACGGCTGCTTTAGTGAGGGGTAGCTGCTGCTGCTGGAATAGGGACAGAAAGACTTCAGTGGTGTATTACCACCTATATACAAAACTATATACACTCTGCACAAAACGGCTGCTTTAGTGAGGGGTAGCTGCTGCTGCTGGAATAGGGACAGAAAGACTTCAGTGGTGTATTACCACCTATATACAAAACTATATACACTCTGCACAAAACGGCTGCTTTAGTGAGGGGTAGCTGCTGCTGCTGGAATAGGGACAGAAAGACTTCAGTGGTGTATTACCACCTATATACAAAACTATATACACTCTGCTCAAAACGGCTGCTTTAGTGAGGGGTAGCTGCTGCTGGAATAGGGACAGAAAGACTTCAGTGGTGTATTACCACCTATATACAAAACTATATACACTCTGCACAAAACGGCTGCTTTAGTGAGGGGTAGCTGCTGCTGCTGGAATAGGGACAGAAAGACTTCAGTGGTATATTAGCACCTATATACAAAACTATATTTTGCACTACTGTTTTGTGTCCTCTGTGCCAACAAAACACTGTTATATACCCGGTGCGTATAGGCACCATTTCACCTTCTGGCAGTATACGGCTGTATAGCCAGGTGTTCTCCTAAAAAATATATTTATATTTGGCACTACTGTTTTGTGTCCTCTGTGCCAACAAAACACTGTTATATACCCAGTGCGTATTAGGCACCATTTCACCTTCTGGCAGTATACGGCTGTATAGCCAGGTGTTCTCCTAAAAAATATATTTATATTTGGCACTACTGTTTTGTGTCCTCTGTGCCAACAAAACACTGTTATATACCCAGTGCGTATTAGGCACCATTTCACCTTCTGGCAGTATACGGCTGTATAGCCAGGTGTTCTCCTAAAAAATATATTTATATTTGGCTCTTCTGTTTTGTGTCCTCTGTGCCAACAAAACCCTGTTATATACCCGGTGCGTATAGGCACCATTTCACCTTCTGGCAGTATACGGCTGTATAGCCAGGTGTTCTCCTAAAAAATATATTTATATTTGGCATAACGCGTGGCCAAAAAAGTAAAACGTCTGAAATGCGGAGGGCTAGCGCAAAGGGACGTGGACGAGGACGGGGGCGCGGAAATGCTGGTGGGGGCACAAACCGCGTTGAAGCCAGTGGGGATACAATGCGTGCTGGTGAGGGGCAGCCAGCATTACGCTCATCCAGCTTCCCTGCCTTTATGGGACAGTTATGCGGGGGGCGGGGTACACCTCTGTTGAGGCCTGAGCAGCGTGAACAGGTGGTGCAATGGATGGCCGATAACGCTTCCAGTCACTTGTCCACCACCCAGTCATCCACACAGTCTCACTCTGACCCTCCTTCCTCCCAACCTGGCCAACAGAGTCAGCCCACCCTTGACCCCTCCCAGGACCTCTTTTCGGGTCCTTTTCCAGATGTGCTGCAAGAATCCCAGGAGCTAGCAGAGGAATTTGTTTGTAGTGATGCCCAAACACTTGAGTATCCGCCATCTCCTAGTGATGTGGACCCGGAACCAGCATCTGCTATCATGAGCGATGATGATGAGACGCAGTTGCCATCAAGGGAGGCTGTTGGAATGTCCAGTGGGCAGGAGGAGGAGCAGAGAGAGGAAGTGGAAGAGGAGGTGGTGGACGACGAAATGACCGACCCCACTTGGACAGGGGTGATGTCCAGCAGGGAAAGCAGTGGAGATGCGGTCTGCGCATCACCGAATAAGGCAGCAAGAGGCAGAGGACAGTCCAGAGGCAGAGGACAGTCCAGACAGAGAAGGCAGGCCACAGCCAGCAGGGCCGAAGCTCTTCCCGGCAGCAGGCAGTCGCGCGAAGCTCCCCCATCGAGGCCTCGTACTTCTGTGGTGTGGAGATTTTTTAATGTTTGCGCGGACGACAAACTGAGCGCGGTTTGCGCAATCTGCCACTCAAAACTGAGTAGGGGCTCTGAGAAGAGCAATCTGACCACCTCAGGCATGCGCCGTCACTTGGAAGTCAAGCACTGGGCTGAGTGGGAGAGAGCAAACGCAATACAACCTGCGCCCAGTCTTGCTGCCACTGCCTCTTCCCCTTTGTTGTGTGCTGCCACTGCGGTCCAGACCTCCAGCCAGGACACCTCCACATCTGCCTCTGCCTCGGCTACTTTGGGGCCTTCTCCTTCAGCCCCCCCTTCCCCCGCATCTTCGTCTGCACCTTCCATCTCCTCGTCCCATCAACTGTCCATCTCGCAGGCGTTCAACCGCAGGCGGAAGTACGCCTCCAGTCACCCCCAAGCCCAAGCCTTAACCTGCCTCATCTCCAAACTGCTGGCCCTGGAGATGTTGCCGTTTAGGCTTGTGGAGACGCAGGCCTTCCGCGACCTGATGGCGGCTGCCGCACCTCGCTATTCCGTCCCTAGCCGCCACTATTTTTCCCGGTGTGGCGTCCCCGCCCTGCACCAGCACGTGTCGCGTAACATCAGGCGGGCCCTGAGGTACGCAGTCAGCGCAAAGGTCCACTTGACCACCGACTCATGGACAAGCGCTTGCGGCCAAGGACGCTACATCTCTTTGACGGCACACTGGGTGAATGTTGTGGAAGCGGGGACGGGGTGGCAAACAGGGACGGTCTACATACCACCCCCGCCCAAGATTGCCAGCACGGGTTCTGATAGACTCCCCTCCTCTTCCTCCTCCTCCTCCTCCTCCTCTGCCTTAACATCGCCCTCAGCCCCTAGCTGGAAGCGTTGCAGCACTGGCGCGGGGAGACGTCAGCAGACGGTGCTTAAGCTCATCAGCTTGGGCGACAGGAAGCACAGCACCGCAGAGGTGAGGCACGCCATATTGCAGCAGACAGAGATGTGGCTGTCGCCGCTGCAGCTAGGACCAGGCATGGTCGTGTGCGATAACGGCCGTAACCTGGTGGCGGCTCTGGAGCTTGCAGAACTCAATCACGTACCATGCCTGGCCCACGTTTTTAATTTGGTAGTACAAAAGTTTCTAAAGACTTACCCCAACCTGGCAGAGCTACTGGTGAAAGTGTGGCGCTTGTGCGCTCACTTTCGGAAGTCAACTGTAGCTGCTGCTAGCTTAAAAAAAATCCAGCAACGCCTCCATTTGCCTCAACATCGGCTGTTGTGCGACCTGCCCACTCGCTGGAATTCCACCTATTGCATGTTGGCCAGGGTGTGTGAGCAGCAGAGAGCATTGATGGAGTACCAGATGATGCATCCACGCGTGCATCCAACTCAGCTCCCTCAGTTTGCCAACCACGAGTGGCCATGGATGGCAGACATATGCGATGTATTGCGTATCTTTGAGGAGTCCACTAAGAAGGTCAGCAGCGAGGACGCTATAGTGAGCGTAACCATCCCGCTCCTATGCGTCCTTAAAGAATCGCTCATCGCAATAAGGGAGAACACATTGCACACAGAGGAGACGGGGGTAGGAGGAGACGCAACGCAGGTAGACAGTCAGACCACACATTTGTCTGCTGCTCGGTGGCAGTTGCAGGAGGAGGAGGATGAGGAGGAGGAGGACAACATGAAGGTGGCTGTGGAAGAGGATGCTGGCGGCGAGGGTAGCAGTCAGGCTGTGTGCGTCCCATTGGTTCAGCGCGGATGGGGCGGAGAGGAGGAGGAAGAGGAGGAAATGGAAAATGATCCTTCTGGTGGGGGCAGTGACGTCATGCCTACTCAGAGTCTGGCACACATGGCTGACTTCATGCTGGGCTGCTTTTCCCGGGACATACGTGTTGTCCGGATATTGGAGAACAAACTATACTGGGTCTTCGCACTCCTGGACCCCCGGTATAAAGATAACTTCTCCTCTTTTACTCCGGTAGAGGAGAGGACGAATCGATTACTGGAATACCAGAGGGAACTCGTGCAGAACATGATGCAGATTTTCCCACCCACCATCGCTGGCGGCAGAGAGGAGAGTGTCTCCCAGAGTCTGACAACATCGATCAGGCCCACAGCCACCAGGGGAACACTCTCCAAGGTGTGGGACACGTTCATGTCACCCCCTTGTGCAACTTCCATCACTGCGGGGCCCGCTATCAGCAGGAGGGACAATTATCGGCGGATGTTGCGGGACTACCTGGCAGACCACACCCCTGTCCTCCCCGATCCCTCGGCGCCCTACACTTACTGGGTCTCCAAGTTGGACACGTGGCTGGAACTGTCCCTGTACGCCTTGGAGGTGCTTGCCTGCCCTGCCGCCAGCGTGCTATCAGAAAGGGTGTTCAGCGCAGCCGGGGGCATTATAACCGATAAGCGCAGCCGCCTGTCAACCGACAGGCTGACGCTAATCAAAATGAACAGCAAGTGGATTGACCCGGACTTTGCTTGTACAACAGTGGAAAGCAGCCAAGAGTGAAGTGCCATCTGTATGAAGTGCCATTTCCTCCTCCTCCTCCTCCTCCTCCTCCTTAACCGCCGTAGAATTGCTGTATTAATAACAAAAATTATGGCTCACCTCTTGGGCTTAATACAATCAATTGTTAAGAGGTCTCAGCTCTTGGGCCTCCACACAATTTTTAAGAGGTCTCAGCTCTTGGGACTCCACACAATGTTTGAGAGGTCTCAGCTCTTGGGACTCCACACAATTTTTAAGAGGTCTCAGCTCTTGGGCCTCCACACAATTTTTAAGAGGTCTCAGCTCTTGGGACTCCACACAATGTTTGAGAGGTCTCAGCTCTTGGGACTCCACACAATTTTTAAGAGGTCTCAGCTCTTGGGACTCCACACAGTGTTTGAGAGGTCTCAGCTCTTGGGCCTCCACACAATTTTTAAGAGGTCTCAGCTCTTGGGCCTCCACACAATTTTTAAGAGGTCTCAGCTCTTGGGACTCCACACAATTTTTAAGAGGTCTCAGCTCTTGGCCCTTCACACAATTTTTAAGAGGTCTCAGCTCTTGGGCCTCCACACAATTTTTAAGAGGTCTCAGCTCTTGGGACTCCACACAATGTTTGAGAGGTCTCAGCTCTTGGGACTCCACACAATTTTTAAGAGGTCTCAGCTCTTGGGCCTCCACACAATTTTTAAGAGGTCTCAGCTCTTGGGACTCCACACAATGTTTGAGAGGTCTCAGCTCTTGGGCCTCCACACAATTTTTAAGAGGTCTCAGCTCTTGGGCCTCCACACAATTTTTAAGAGGTCTCAGCTCTTGGGACTCCACACAATTTTTAAGAGGTCTCAGCTCTTGGGCCTCCACACAATTTTTAAGAGGTCTCAGCTCTTGGGCCTCCACACAATTTTTAAGAGGTCTCAGCTCTTGGGACTCCACACAATGTTTGAGAGGTCTCAGCTCTTGGGCCTCCACACAATTTTTAAGAGGTCTCAGCTCTTGGGACTCCACACAATTTTTAAGATGTCTCAGCTCTTGGGCCTCCACACAATTTTTAAGAGGTCTCAGCTCTTGGGCCTCCACACAATTTTTAAGAGGTCTCAGCTCTTGGGACTCCACACAATGTTTGAGAGGTCTCAGCTCTTGGGACTCCACACAATTTTTAAGAGGTCTCAGCTCTTGGGCCTCCACACAATTTTTAAGAGGTCTCAGCTCTTGGGACTCCACACAATGTTTGAGAGGTCTCAGCTCTTGGGCCTCCACACAATTTTTAAGAGGTCTCAGCTCTTGGGCCTCCACACAATTTTTAAGAGGTCTCAGTTCTTGGGACTCCACACAATGTTTGAGAGGTCTCAGCTCTTGGGACTCCACACAATTTTTAAGAGGTCTCAGCTCTTGGGACTCCACACAATGTTTGAGAGGTCTCAGCTCTTGGGCCTCCACACAATTTTTAAGAGGTCTCAGCTCTTGGGACTCCACACAATTTTTAAGAGGTCTCAGCTCTTGGGCCTCCACACAATTTTTAAGAGGTCTCAGCTCTTGGGACTCCACACAATGTTTGAGAGGTCTCAGCTCTTGGGCCTCCACACAATGTTTGAGAGGTCTCAGCTCTTGGGCCTCCACACAATTTTTAAGAGGTCTCAGCTCTTGGGCCTCCACACAATTTTTAAGAGGTCTCAGCTCTTGGGACTCCACACAATGTTTGAGAGGTCTCAGCTCTTGGGCCTCCACACAATTTTTAAGAGGTCTCAGCTCTTGGGACTCCACACAATTTTTAAGAGGTCTCAGCTCTTGGGCCTCCACACAATGTTTGAGAGGTATCAGCTCTTGGGCCTCCACACAATTGTTAACAGGTCTCAGCTCTTGGGCCTCCACACAATTTCTAAGAGGTCTCAGCTCTTGGGCCTTAATACAATTTTCAAGAGGTCTCAGCTCTTGGGACTCCACACAATTTTTAAGAGGTCTCAGCTCTAAGCTTCCCTTACTGCTGGGGTGACACACTGTAACAAACCTCCTCATTTAAGCTTCCCTTACTGCTGGGGTGACACACTGTAACAAACCTCCTCCTGTAAGCTTCCCTGACTGCTGGGGTGACACAATGTAACAAACCTCCTCCTGTAAGCTTCCCTTACTGCTGGGGTGACACACTGTAACAAACCTCCTCCTGTAAGCTTCCCTGACTGCTGGGGTGACACACTGTAACAAACCTCCTCATGTAAGCTTCCCTTACTGCTGGGGTGACACACTGTAACAAACCTCCTCCTGTAAGCTTCCCTTACTGCTGGGGTGACACACTGTAACAAACCTCCTCCTTTAAGCTTCCCTTACTGCTGGGGTGACACAATGTAACAAACCTCCTCCTGTAAGCTTCCCTGACTGCTGGGTGACACAATGTAACAAACCTCCTCCTGTAAGCTTCCCTTACTGCTGGGGTGACACAATGTAACAAACCTCCTCCTGTAAGCTTCCCTGACTGCTGGGCCTCCACACAATTTTTAAGAGGTCTCAGCTCTTGGGCCTCCACACAATGTTTGAGAGGTATCAGCTCTTGGGCCTCCACACAATTGTTAACAGGTCTCAGCTCTTGGGCCTCCACACAATTTCTAAGAGGTCTCAGCTCTTGGGCCTTAATACAATTTTCAAGAGGTCTCAGCTCTTGGGACTCCACACAATTTTTAAGAGGTCTCAGCTCTAAGCTTCCCTTACTGCTGGGGTGACACACTGTAACAAACCTCCTCCTTTAAGCTTCCCTTACTGCTGGGGTGACACACTGTAACAAACCTCCTCCTGTAAGCTTCCCTGACTGCTGGGGTGACACAATGTAACAAACCTCCTCCTGTAAGCTTCCCTTACTGCTGGGGTGACACACTGTAACAAACCTCCTCCTGTAAGCTTCCCTTACTGCTGGGGTGACACACTGTAACAAACCTCCTCCTGTAAGCTTCCCTGACTGCTGGGGTGACACACTGTAACAAACCTCCTCCTGTAAGCTTCCCTTACTGCTGGGGTAACACACTGTAACAAACCTCCTCCTGTAAGCTTCCCTGACTGCTGGGGTGACACAATGTAACAAACCTCCTCCTGTAAGCTTCCCTTACTGCTGGGGTAACACACTGTAACAAACCTCCTCCTGTAAGCTTCCCTGACTGCTGGGGTGACACACTGTAACAAACCTCCTCCTGTAAGCTTCCCTTACTGCTGGGGTAACACACTGTAACAAACCTCCTCCTGTAAGCTTCCCTGACTGCTGGGGTGACACACTGTAACAAACCTCCTCCTGTAAGCTTCCCTTACTGCTGGGGTAACACACTGTAACAAACCTCCTCCTGTAAGCTTCCCTTACTGCTGGGGTGACACACTGTAACAAACCTCCTCCTGTAAGCTTCCCTTACTGCTGGGGTGACACACTGTAACAAACCTCCTCCTTTAAGCTTCCCTTACTGCTGGGATGACACACTGTAACAAACCTCCTCCTGTAAGCTTCCCTTACTGCTGGGGTGACACACTGTAACAAACCTCCTCCTTTAAGCTTCCCTTACTGCTGGGGTGACACAATGTAACAAACCTCCTCCTGTAAGCTTCCCTGACTGCTGGGTGACACAATGTAACAAACCTCCTCCTGTAAGCTTCCCTTACTGTTGGGGTGACACAATGTAACAAACCTCCTCCTGTAAGCTTCCCTTACTGCTGGGGTGACACACTGTAACAAACCTCCTCCTGTAAGCTTCCCTTACTGCTGGGGTGACACACTGTAACAAACCTCCTCCTGTAAGCTTCCCTGACTGCTGGGGTGACACACTGTAACAAACCTCCTCCTGTAAGCTTCCCTTAGTGCTGGGGTGACACACTGTAACAAACCTCCTCCTGTAAGCTTCCCTGACTGCTGGGGTGACACAATGTAACAAACCTCCTCCTGTAAGCTTCCCTGACTGCTGGGGTGACACACTGTAACAAACCTCCTCCTGTAAGCTTCCCTTACCGCTGGGGTGACACACTGTAACAAACCTCCTCCTGTAAGCTTCCCTGACTGCTGGGGTGACACAATGTAACAAACCTCCTCCTGTAAGCTTCCCTTACTGCTGGGGTGACACAATGTAACAAACCTCCTCCTGTAAGCTTCCCTGACTGCTTGGGTGACACAATGTAACAAACCTCCTCCTGTAAGCTTCCCTTACTGCTGGGGTGACACAATGTAACAAACCTCCTCCTGTAAGCTTCCCTTACTGCTGGGGTGACACAATGTAACAAACCTCCTCCTGTAAGCTTCCCTTACTGCTGGGGTGACACACTGTAACAAACCTCATCCTGTAAGCTTCCCTGACTGCTGGGGTGACACAATTTAACAAACCTCCTCCTGTAAGCTTCCCTTACTGCTGGGGTGACACAATGTAACAAACCATCTTCTGTAAGCTTCCCTTACTGCTGGGGTAACACACTGTAACAAACCTTCTCCTGTAAGCTTCCCTTACTGCTGGGGTAACACACTGTAACAAGCCTCCTCCTGTAAGCTTCCCTGACTGCTGGGGTGACACACTGTAACAAACCTCCTCCTGTAAGCTTCCCTTACTGCTGGGGTAACACACTGTAACAAACCTCCTCCTGTAAGCTTCCCTTACTGCTGGGGTAACACACTGTAACAAACCTCCTCCTGTAAGCTTCCCTGACTGCTGGGGTGACACACTGTAACAAACCTCCTCCTGCAAGCTTCCCTTACTGCTGGGGTAACACACTGTAACAAACCTCCTCCTGTAAGCTTCCCTTACTGCTGGGGTGACACACTGTAACAAACCTCCTCCTGTAAGCTTCCCTGACTGCTGGGGTGACACAATGTAACAAACCTCCTCCTGTAAGCTTCCCTTACTGCTGGGGTGACACAATGTAACAAACCTCCTCCTGTAAGCTTCCCTGACTGCTGGGGTGACACAATGTAACAAACCTCCTCCTGTAAGCTTCCCTTACTGCTGGGGTGACACAATGTAACAAACCTCCTCCTGTAAGCTTCCCTTACTGCTGGGGTGACACAATGTAACAAACCTCCTCCTGTAAGCTTCCCTTACTGCTGGGGTGACACACTGTAACAAACCTCATCCTGTAAGCTTCCCTGACTGCTGGGGTGACACAATTTAACAAACCTCCTCCTGTAAGCTTCCCTTACTGCTGGGGTGACACAATGTAACAAACCTCCTCCTGTAAGCTTCCCTTACTGCTGGGGTAACACACTGTAACAAGCCTCCTCCTGTAAGCTTCCCTGACTGCTGGGGTGACACACTGTAACAAACCTCCTCCTGTAAGCTTCCCTTACTGCTGGGGTAACACACTGTAACAAACCTCCTCCTGTAAGCTTCCCTTACTGCTGGGGTAACACACTGTAACAAACCTCCTCCTGTAAGCTTCCCTTACTGCTGGGGTGACACAATGTAACAAACCTCCTCCTGTAAGCTTCCCTGACTGCTGGGGTGACACACTGTAACAAACCTCCTCCTGCAAGCTTCCCTTACTGCTGGGGTAACACACTGTAACAAACCTTCTCCTGTAAGCTTCCCTTACTGCTGGGGTGACACAATGACACAAGAGGACATGTCTGACCACATCTCACACACACACACACACACACACACACAATGACAATTAGGGGTGGGGTCTATTTATTTTCCCCCTTGCCTATGCCATCTGTGGTTGTCATTAGGCAACGTGATTTTAAGGGGTGCAGAATTTTGTTCTTTTTTGTACAGTTTGGCTTGGGGTCCATGGCAATGTAGAGGAAAGAAGGTTTCCTTGTCTTGTCTCACTTTATGTAGAAGTTATATTGTGTTTGGAGTGTATTGTTGAGAGGCTGTGATAGTGGCGTAATAGTGCGACTTGGGCGCGTTATATGCACCCAGACATGCTTCCCCTGCTGTCCCAGTTGCATTTCAGCAGTGTTGGCATCATTTTCTGATGTTTCAGGGTGGACTTGGTGACCTCCAAGTGGTCGAATTGAGATTTCCAAGTGGCGAGCATTTTTTTCCCATAGAATATAATGGGATTCGATAATCGGTCGAGTAGTCGAGTAACGCGGTCTATTCGAATCGAAATTCGAAATTTCGAATATTTCACTACTCGCTCATCTCTAGTGAAAATAGATGTGGAAAATAAAGAGAGGGAATCAAATATAGAGAGGAGGAAAGAAAGTAGGGGGTGAGAGAGAGAGAAATGAGAGAAGGAGAAAGGGAGTGACACAAGGAACAGAAAGAAAGGCTGAGAGTAGGTGAAGGAATGGGAGGAAGTGAGGGAGAGAGAAAAAGAATGGTGAAAGGAAAGAAAGTAGGGGGTGAGAGAGGGAGAAAGGGAGTGACACAAGGAACAGAATGAAAGGGTGAGAGTAGGTGAATGAACGAGAGCGAGGGAGGGAGAGAGAGAAAGAAAAAGAATGGTGAAAGAAGGAAAGAAAGTAGGGGGTGAGAGAGAGAGAGAGAGAGAGAAGGAGAAAGGGAGTGATACAATGAACAGAATGAAAGGGTGAAAATAGATGTGGAAAATAGAGGGAGAAAGGGAGTGACACAAGGAACAAAAAGAAAGGCTGAGAGTAGGTGAATGAACAAGAGCGAGGGAGGGAGAGAGAGAAAGAAAAAGAATGGTGAAAGAGAAAGAGTGAGAGAAGGAAAGAAAGTAAGAGAGCAGGACTGACAGACAAGACAGGGTGCTGCTTGGGAGGGGGGTATATGTGGGTCCCCAGACACCCCCTTGACTAGATGCAGGTGCAGCTCCTGCCTCCCATCCACCAATCGCGAGCTTCACTTTCCGGGGAAGGAGGCAGGTTGCCATGGCTCCGGACCGTCACTTTAGGAAAGTTACCTTGTCGTAGGCTCCCCAGGATAGAAGCCAGGCGGGAAGTGCAGCGACATTTCCATGTCAGGACTGTTAGGAAGTCCGCCAGGCTGCGCTCCCAGCGCAATGCGCACTCTCACGGATGGGGGAGTTCTCCTCAGCTCGGGAGGAACGGCCCATATCAGCTCCCGTACTGTCAAAGCGGAGCATCCAATTGGTCGGCCAAACAACTGGCATGATGTCAGCGCCTGGGCGGGGAATGGGCGTGGTGGGTGTGTACGAGCTGCTTCAGACGCTGGGCGGGGTGAGTTAGTGTTGGCACGCGCGGGAGCCGCCGCCTCTCCTCAGCGGAGTCCCGGGTCCTCATCCTTCTTCATAGGCCAAGCCGGGCGTCCGCGCGGGCCGCGTTTGCAGGCTGCTGGGCCTGTTTTAACGTAGGGGCCTGGAGTGGCAGCTCCGTCCGCCCCTACGTTAATCCGGGCCTGGTATCGCCACACCTCCCCTGGGTAAATTATCTGGCACCATAACAAGCTTTTTCTATATTCAATTGTATGTTTAGCGTTGGTAAGCATTTAGATGGGCCGAGGAATTCTGATTTGGGATTGATGGGGGGATGAGTTATAAATATGGGACCCATATATTTGGAGAAGTCAGGCAATCATTGTGTATATTAGCGGCATGTGGGGATTGTTACATATAAATATACAGGCTGATTCATCACTAACGCCAGGTAGCGACAGATGAGCGTCTGTAGCAGGCATTTTCAGAGCGCCCGCTAGTAGTCGCTGTGCTCGGCCGTGGGTTGTTACTTCATAGCGACGGGCAGGCTGATTCATCACTAACGCCAGGTAGCGACAGATGAGTGTCTGTAGCAGGCATTTTCAGAGCGCCCGCTAGTAGTCGCAGTGCTCGGCTGTGAGTCGCTAGTTTATAGCGACTCAGGCCCTTATTTAACAAGGGATAGCGCCAGGTAGCGACTGGTGAGCGAACGGTAATGACGGGCACCGCCACGAGAACGCCGGCTCCCCACCACAATCACACATTTATCAAGCCAATCCTGCTTAGCGACTGAGATAGCGACTGAGATAGCGACTGAGATAGCGCCATATAGCGACTCATTCATCATTATTCCAGCCTCAGCTCACAGCGCCAGCGTCCGACCTTGAACAGCGACAGCGCTACCTGGCGCTCTCCAATGCATTTCAATGGAACAATCTTTAAATATTAATAATTCATTGTTAATAATTTTTTTTTTTTTAATGTGAAAATTCTGTGACCACTTCTGCCATGTTAGATATTTTTTTTTAAGGTAAGAAAAAAAAAAAAATTTTGTGCAGAATTGATATTACAGGTCTGATATTAATGTATTCATATTCCAAAATGTTTTTATAAACTTGTTTTTTTTGGTTTCCAAAAATATGTTGGTTTGGGGGTTAAAAAACTACTTTTAACCCATCGCCGCCAGCGCTCTGGGGTTTAAACATGCATTTCACAGCGCGAGAATTTTTGGAGCGTGATTTGTTAATGAATATGGTGGGAGCCGGTCGCTATGGCCAGTCGCTATCATGCGCTCCCATACAGCGCGGAACCTGTCAAATAGCGACTCCTCACCCAATATTCAACATTACGGCAAACCGACTGAGTCGCTGTCAACAACCGAACAACGGCCAAGCACAGCGACTACTAGCGGGCGCTGTGAAAATACCGCTACAGTCGCTCAACTGTCGCTACCTGCCGCTGTTAATGAATCAGCCTCTTAGTATGCTGTGATTCTGTTATACTCATGCATTAACTGGTACTGATTGCTTGATGTATTATTGTCACTTGTTATGCCTTAACTATTGATGTACAGGTAACCAGCTGGTAAATAACCCTCAGGAGAATTTTAAGCTATGGCCTTTTGTCATTATGGGTAATGCTTTATTACCTAGTCAATTACGTTCTAATACTGTATATTACTGTTAACCTATTATTTTCCTTTTTTTCATATGAGGTCTGCTAAACCCCCGAGGATTATGAATCAATTCTCTGACAATGATTTTGGCCATTCTGGATCCATTGTTATTTGTATATATTATATGTATAATACACTTTTTTAAAGTGGACCAACACCCAGGATTTTGACTATCCTGGGTTTTGGTCCACTTCGCTGTGTGAAACCCCCCAGAAACCCCGAAAAACTCACCTCTCCTCGCTCCCACGTGACCGCCGCTCCCAATCCCCGCCGACGGACAAGCGGGAGGCAGCGACGGACAAGAGAGCGCGCCCGCCGCCGCCGCCTCCCGCGCGTCACTCTTACAGGGCGCCCGCCTGCGCCAGCCATTTACAAGCGGCCGACGCGGGTGCGCGTCCTGCTAGAGGGACGCGCGGGGGGCGGCGGCGGCCCACGCTGGAACGAGGAGCAGGTAGGGATTTAGGGGATCTGGGGGGGTTTCACACAGCGCACCGATCGGCGTGCCCCGCAGTCAGGGGTCTGATCGGTCCGGGAATCTTATAGATTCCCGGGCCGATCTTGGGAGGGTGTTGGTCCACTTTAAGCGCAAATTGTTCTGTGTGGTGTGCATCCTTTCAACTATCTTTAGATACCCCACTGTGTAAAATCCAAGCTGGCTGGTCATACGGCTGCCTGATTCCCTGTTCCCTGAAGTTAGGATTCTCGTGTGAAACCCCCACGGTTTGCCCTCAGTTATACCTTTTCTACAACCCCATGGCACATGCACTGGCAGACATCAAAGACTGTCAAGAAAGGGGGACGTGCACAAGCAGGGGATGCTCGGAAGCCTGCGTATGCACCATGGGACCACAGGAGAGATAAGAATATAGGTGAACCAGGTGGCGTCATGCCGCAGGAAATCCCCAAATCAGGATGCCCCAGGGACATGCACCAAAACCCAAATAGGTGTTTACTCTATTCAAGGGGGGGGTTCTCTTTTTACTCATAGAGGCCGATTCATTAATAGCGCCAGGTAGCGACAGATGAGCGACAGTAGCGTTATTTTCACAGCGCCCGCTAGTATTCGCTGTGCTTGTCCGTTGTTCGGCTGTTGACAGCGACTCAGTCGGTGTGCGGTAATGTTGAATACGGGGTTAGGAGTCGCTGTTTGACAGGTTCCGCGCTGTATGGGAGCGCATGACAGCGAACGGCCATAGCGAACGGCTCCCAGCATATTCATTAACAAATCACGCTTAAAAAATTCTCGCGCTGTGAAATGCATGTTTAAACCCCAGAGCGCTGGCGGCGATGGGTTAAAAGTAGTTTTTTAACCGCCGAACAACCATATTTTTTGAAAAAAAAAAAAAACATGTTTTTCAAAACATTTAGTAATATGAATACATTAATATCAGACCTGTAATATCAATTCTGCACAAATTTTTATTTATTTTTTTTAACCTTAAAAAAAATATCTAACATTGCAGAAAATTAAAAAAAAAAAAAAAAAAAAAACATTAATAGCAATTAATTATGAATATTTAAAGATTGTTCCATTGAAATGCATTGGAGAGCGCCAGGTAGCGAGAGGTCATACCTGTCGCTGTTGAAGGTCGCTCGCTGGCGCTGTGGGGTGAGGCTGGAATAATGATGAATGATTCGCTATCTGGCGCTCTGTCAGTCGCTAAGCAGGATCGGCTTGATAAATGTGTGATTGCGGAGGGGAGCCGGCGTTCTCGTGGCGGTGACCGTCATTACCGTTCGCTCACCATTCGCTACCTGGCGCTATCCCTTGTTAAATAAGGGCCCAAGAATACATCATTTGGCTAAAGAGAAAGTCAAATCGCTTATAAATATTCTTTACAAAATTGATCCAATCACTTTCCAGGAGAAAGAAATTGAAAAGGTGAAAGGCTCATACTTCACCGTTAGAGAAGGTGGTGGCAGATTGTTTCTCAGGTTGGGGGAGCTGCTCCTGTCATTCACTCGCCATCCATCAGAGAGAGAAATTAGGAGCCCAAAGGCCATTGTGCGCCTCATAAAGCGGCGCCGAATGGAGGCGCTAATTACGCACTCAGCTCCTGACACCTGTCTGTTTTCCACCATTTCAATCCTGCCATTTCCTTTTCTTCCTAAACAGCATGACGCAGCTTTTAAGAGTAAGTAAGCGACCGCCGTATCAGGCCAGGTCCTGGGGTCTTGAATGGACAGCATGGTAATGGAGCTCCTTATGCTGACAAGCGGAAAAACCCATAGAATAATCGGTGCCATTTACACCGACCTAATGACTGTCTGCACAGCCAAACTCCAGGCCAGAGCTTCGTATTGCTGAGGGAGGGGGCTCTGTGACAGGTGGGCAAAAAAAAATCTCAGGACTTTCCATTGCCATCATAAGTCATCCTGCCGTGCTGCCTCCCACAATTATCCCGATCACTCTGCCTTTTCTTAAACCTAGCTAATATCTACTAAGAGAGGCCACCTACTGCCCGAGAGAGGCCACCTACAGCCCGAGAGAGGCAACCTACTGCCCGAGAGAGGCCACCTACAGCCCGAGAGAGGCAACCTACAGCCCGAGAGAGGCAACCTACAGCCCGAGAGAGGCAACCTACAGCCCGAGAGAGGCAACCTACAGCCCGAGAGAGGCCACCTACAGCCCGAGAGAGGCCACCTACAGCCCGAGAGAGGCAACCTACAGCCCGAGAGAGGCCACCTACAGCCCGAGAGAGGCCACCTACAGCCCGAGAGAGGCAACCTACAGCCCGAGAGAGGCCACCTACAGCCCGAGAGAGGCCACCTACAGCCCGAGAGAGGCAACCTACAGCCCGAGAGAGGCCACCTACAGCCCGAGAGAGGCAACCTACTGCCCGAGAGAGGCAACCTACTGCCCGAGAGAGGCAACCTACAGCCCGAGAGAGGCCACCTACAGCCCGAGAGAGGCCACCTACAGCCCGAGAGAGGCAACCTACTGCCCGAGAGAGGCCACCTACAGCCCGAGAGAGGCCACCTACAGCCCGAGAGAGGCCACCTACAGCCCGAGAGAGGCAACCTACAGCCCGAGAGAGGCAACCTACAGCCCGAGAGAGGCAACCTACTGCCCGAGAGAGGCAACCTACTGCCCGAGAGAGGCAACCTACTGCCCGAGAGAGGCAACCTACAGCCCGAGAGAGGCAACCTACAGCCCGAGAGAGGCAACCTACTGCCAGAGAGAGGCAACCTACTGCCCGAGAGAGGCAACCTACAGCCCGAGAGAGGCAACCTACAGCCCGAGAGAGGCAACCTACAGCCCGAGAGAGGCAACCTACAGCCCGAGAGAGGCAACCTACAGCCCGAGAGAGGCAACCTACAGCCCGAGAGAGGCCACCTACAGCCCGAGAGAGGCAACCTACAGCCCGAGAGAGGCCACCTACAGCCCGAGAGAGGCCACCTACTGCCCGAGAGAGGCAACCTACTGCCCGAGAGAGGCCACCTACAGCCCGAGAGAGGCCACCTACAGCCCGAGAGAGGCAACCTACAGCCCGAGAGAGGCCACCTACAGCCCGAGAGAGGCAACCTACAGCCCGAGAGAGGCAACCTACAGCCCGAGAGAGGCAACCTACAGCCCGAGAGAGGCAACCTACAGCCCGAGAGAGGCAACCTACAGCCCGAGAGAGGCAACCTACAGCCCGAGAGAGGCAACCTACAGCCCGAGAGAGGCCACCTACAACCCGAGAGAGGCAACCTACAGCCCGAGAGAGGCAACCTACAGCCCGAGAGAGGCAACCTACAGCCCGAAGAGGGGACCTACTGCCCGAGAGAGGCAACCTACAGCCCGAGAGAGGCAACCTACAGCCCGAGAGAGGCAACCTACAGCCCGAGAGAGGCAACCTACAGCCCGAAGAGGGGACCTACTGCCCGAGAGAGGCAACCTACAGCCCGAGAGAGGCAACCTACAGCCCGAGAGAGGCAACCTACAGCCCGAGAGAGGCAACCTACAGCCCGAGAGAGGCCACCTACAACCCGAGAGAGGCAACCTACAGCCCGAGAGAGGCAACCTACAGCCCGAGAGAGGCAACCTACAGCCCGAAGAGGGGACCTACTGCCCGAGAGAGGCAACCTACAGCCCGAGAGAGGCAACCTACAGCCCGAGAGAGGCCACCTACAGCCCGAGAGAGGCAACCTACAGCCCGAGAGAGGCAACCTACTGCCCGAGAGAGGCAACCTACAGCCCGAGAGAGGCAACCTACTGCCCGAGAGAGGCAACCTACAGCCCGAGAGAGGCCACCTACAGCCCGAGAGAGGCCACCTACAGCCCGAGAGAGGCAACCTACAGCTCGAGAGAGGCCACCTACAGCCCGAGAGAGGCCACCTACAGCCCGAGAGAGGCAACCTACAGCCCGAGAGAGGCCACCTACAGCCCGAGAGAGGCAACCTACTGCCCGAGAGAGGCCACCTACAGCCCGAGAGAGGCAACCTACAGCCCGAGAGAGGCCACCTACAGCCCGAGAGAGGCAACCTACAGCCCGAGAGAGGCAACCTACAGCCCGAGAGAGGCCACCTACAGCCCGAGAGAGGCAACCTACAGCCCGAGAGAGGCAACCTACTGCCCGAGAGAGGCAACCTACAGCCCGAGAGAGGCAACCTACTGCCCGAGAGAGGCAACCTACTGCCTGAGAGAGGCAACCTACAGCCCGAGAGAGGCCACCTACAGCCCGAAGAGGGGACCTACTGCCCGAGAGAGGCAACCTACAGCCCGAGAGAGGCCACCTACAGCCCGAGAGAGGCAACCTACAGCCCGAGAGAGGCAACCTACAGCCCGAGAGAGGCCACCTACAGCCCGAAGAGGGGACCTACTGCCCGAGAGAGGCAACCTACAGCCCGAGAGAGGCCACCTACAGCCCGAGAGAGGCCACCTACAGCCCGAGAGAGGCCACCTACTGCCCGAGAGAGGCAACCTACAGCCCGAGAGAGGCAACCTACAGCCCGAGAGAGGCAACCTACAGCCCGAGAGAGGCAACCTACAGCCCGAAGAGGGGACCTACTGCCCGAGAGAGGCAACCTACTGCCCGAGAGAGGCAACCTACTGCCCGAGAGAGGCCACCTACAGTCCGAGAGAGGCAACCTACAGCCCGAGAGAGGCCACCTACAGCCCGAGAGAGGCAACCTACTGCCCGAGAGAGGCCACCTACAGCCCGAGAGAGGCAACCTACTGCCCGAGAGAGGCCACCTACAGCCCGAGAGAGGCAACCTACTGCCCGAGAGAGGCCACCTACAGCCCGAGAGAGGCAACCTACAGCCCGAGAGAGGCAACCTACAGCCCGAGAGAGGCCACCTACAGCCCGAGAGAGGCCACCTACAGCTTGAGAGAGGCAACCTACAGCCCGAGAGAGGCAACCTACTGCCCGAGAGAGGCAACCTACAGCCCGAGAGAGGCAACCTACAGCCCGAGAGAGGCAACCTACTGCCCGAGAGAGGCAACCTACAGCCCGAGAGAGGCCACCTACAGCCCGAGAGAGGCCACCTACAGCCCGAGAGAGGCAACCTACAGCCCGAGAGAGGCCACCTACAGCCCGAGAGAGGCCACCTACAGCCCGAGAGAGGCCACCTACAGCCCGAGAGAGGCCACCTACAGCCCGAGAGAGGCCACCTACAGCCCGAGAGAGGCAACCTACAGCCCGAGAGAGGCCACCTACAGCCCGAGAGAGGCAACCTACAGCCCGAGAGAGGCAACCTACAGCCCGAGAGAGGCAACCTACTGCCCGAGAGAGGCCACCTACAGCCCGAGAGAGGCAACCTACAGCCCAAGAGAGGCCACCTACAGCCCGAGAGAGGCAACCTACAGCCCGAGAGAGGCCACCTACAGCCCGAGAGAGGCCACCTACAGCCCGAGAGAGGCAACCTACAGCCCGAGAGAGGCAACCTACAGCTTGAGAGAGGCAACCTACAGCCCGAGAGAGGCAACCTACAGCCCGAGAGAGGCCACCTACAGCCCGAGAGAGGCCACCTACAGCCCGAGAGAGGCCACCTACAGCCCGAGAGAGGCCACCTACAGCCCGAGAGAGGCAACCTACAGCCCGAGAGAGGCAACCTACAGCCCGAGAGAGGCAACCTACGCCCGAGAGAGGCCACCTACAGCCCGAGAGAGGCAACCTACAGCCCGAGAGAGGCAACCTACAGCCCGAGAGAGGCAACCTACAGCCCGAGAGAGGCCACCTACAGCCCGAGAGAGGCAACCTACTGCCCGAGAGAGGCAACCTACTGCCCGAGAGAGGCCACCTACAGCCCGAGAGAGGCCACCTACAGCCCGAGAGAGGCAACCTACTGCCCGAGAGAGGCAACCTACAGCCCGAGAGAGGCAACCTACAGCCCGAGAGAGGCAACCTACAGCCCGAGAGAGGCAACCTACAGCCCGAGAGAGGCCACCTACAGCCCGAGAGAGGCCACCTACAGCCCGAGAGAGGCAACCTACTGCCCGAGAGAGGCCACCTACAGCCCGAGAGAGGCAACCTACAGCCCGAGAGAGGCAACCTACAGCCCGAGAGAGGCAACCTACAGCCCGAAGAGGGGACCTACTGCCCGAGAGAGGCAACCTACAGCCCGAGAGAGGCAACCTACTGCCCGAGAGAGGCAACCTACAGCCCGAGAGAGGCAACCTACAGCCCGAAGAGGGGACCTACTGCCCGAGAGAGGCAACCTACTGCCCGAATAGGGGACCTACTGCCCGAGAGAGGCAACCTACAGCCCGAGAGAGGCAACCTACAGCCCGAGAGAGGCAACCTACTGCCCGAGAGAGGCAACCTACAGCCCGAGAGAGGCAACCTACAGCCCGAGAGAGGCAACCTACAGCCCGAGAGAGGCAACCTACAGCCCGAGAGAGGCCACCTACAGCCCGAGAGAGGCCACCTACTGCCCGAGAGAGGCAACCTACAGCCTGAGAGAGGCAACCTACAGCCCGAGAGAGGCAACCTACTGCCCGAGAGAGGCAACCTACAGCCCGAGAGAGGCAACCTACAGCCCGAGAGAGGCAACCTACAGCCCGAGAGAGGCAACCTACAGCCCGAGAGAGGCAACCTACAGCCCGAGAGAGGCAACCTACTGCCCGAGAGAGGCAACCTACAGCCCGAGAGAGGCAACCTACAGCCCGAGAGAGGCAACCTACAGCCCGAGAGAGGCAACCTACAGCCCGAGAGAGGCCACCTACTGCCCGAGAGAGGCAACCTACAGCCCGAGAGAGGCAACCTACAGCCCGAGAGAGGCCACCTACAGCCCGAGAGAGGCCACCTACAGCCCGAGAGAGGCAACCTACAGCCCGAGAGAGGCAACCTACTGCCCTAGTCTGGAGAGACTAGGCTGTCACCTGCATTACCCTCAATACCAGCATTATACTACATCATACAACACTAAGGCCCTTATTTAACAAGGGATAGCAACAGGTAGCGACTGGTGAGCGGCCGGTAATGACGGGCCCCGCCACGAGAACGCCGGCTCCTCACCACAATCACACATTTATCAAGCCGATCCTGCTTAGCGACTGAGATAGCGCCAGATAGCCACTCATTCATCATTATTCCAGCCTCAGCCCACAGCGCCAGCGTCCGACCTTGAACAGCGACAGGTATGACCTCTCGCTACCTGGCGCGCTCCAATGCATTTCAATGGAACAATCTTTAAATATTCATAATTAATTGTTATTATTTATTTTTTTTTTTTTTTAATGTGAAAAATTCTGTCACTACTTCTGCCATTTTAAATAATTTTTTTTTTTTAAGTTAAAAAAAATGTACAGAATTGATATTACAGGTCTGATATTAATGTATTCATATTACTAATTATTTAAAAAACTTGTTTTTTTTGGTTTCCAAAAATATGGTTGTTTGGGGGTTAAAAAACTACTTTTAACCCATCGCCGCCAGCGCTCTGGGGTTTAAACATGCATTTTACAGCACGAGAATTTTTTGAGCGTGATTTGTTAATGAATATGGTGGGAGCCGGTCGCTAGGGCCAGTCGCTATCATGCGCTCCCATACAGCGCGGAACCTGTCAAATAGCGACTCCTCACCCAATATTCAACATTACGGCAAACCGACTGAGTCGCTATCAACGGCCAAGCACAGCGACTACTAGCGGGCGCTCTGAAAATGCCGCTACAGTCGCTCAACTGTCGCTACCTGCCGCTATTAATGAATCGGCCTCGCCGAGGTTATTTAGTACCAGGTGCAAAAAGTGCGCTTTAGTCCCTCATGCAGTGGAACATGTGGGCTCAGGATGAGAGGAGACCTTACTTTAGCTTCCTGAGATCTGTCTACCTGCCTCTAACCTTTGGTTTCATTTGGCACACGAGTTTGGCACTTTACAGTAAAGAAGAATACTTCTCTTGATTTTTATTATTAGCTTGGGTTTTGACTTTGTGGTGGAATCATTTCTCCTTGTGCCCTGTTCTACAAGCCCTGCATTGCTGGTCCCCGGGCTGGTTATGCTGGGTAGGAGGGGCCCCACATCATCATTTTAACCCTTTAAATTCCCCCAGAAAATGGGGGAAGGGGGACCCCACGCCATTCTTTTGTTTAACCCTTTAAAGCGTGGATAGTAATTGTATTTTATTTGTAAATGTTATAAAGTGCCCTTTTCAGTTTTGGTGTCCCCTGGGCAGGAATGGGGGGGGGGTAGAGATGAGCGAACTTCTCAAAAATTCGATTCGGGCGATTTGCCGAATTTCTCGAAGAAATTCGGGTTCGTCCGAATCGAACTTTAGCTCATCTCTGGTGGGAGGGGGGAGGCCACTGACAGCGCAGCCGGCCTCCCCACTCCCACCAAGCCCTGAAATGGAAAAAAAAAATGGCGGCATGGTGGGAGCGGGGAGGCCGGCTGCGCTGTCAGCGGGCGGCGGAAGCCGGCTTCCTCTGATGACGCGTCCTCTGATGACAGCTGACAGCGCAGCCGGTCTCCCCGCTCCCACCATGCCGGCATTTTTTTTTTTATTTCAGGGAAAATTCGGTCAGCACGAACCACTAAAAATTCGGGTTCATGCTAAATCGAATTTTCCCTGAAATTCGGAGCGAATTCAGATTCGTTAGAACCGATTCGCTCATCCCTGGGGGGGCACCGATACATACAGTTGAGGTGAGTGCAGAACCTACCAGTACTTCATACAAGGCAAGCACTGCCGGTACCAATGAACCTGCAACTTGGGAAGACATATCTCAGCTTTCAGAAGCCAATAAGTAGATAAAGAAATTAAAAAAAGGGGGGATCCTAGACTGATCCCACACAAGATATCCCCATAAGAGAGGCCGCACTCTCTAATAGTAAAATTACAATATTTTATTTCATGGGTTCTAAATAAATAAACAAAAATGGCACATCACAACACAATACAGTATTAAAAAACACAAACACAAGACAGGGGATCAACCATAAAAAGGTGACTAATATCCTCTATAGGTATGTAAATAAATAAATAGAAAATATTTATAGCATATAATAATTCAAACACGCCTGGATAAGATATAAAGTTATTGATGTTTAAACAAAGTGAATATATTATGGCCCAAAGCTGTAAAACACTGAAAATGATTTCCTGAATTAACAGTTTTTATAAAGTGCTATGTGCATAAATACATATGTGCTAACTGTGCAAAAACGCAATAAATTATATCGTGTTAAAGTGCAATAGATGAAAAAAATAGGGATCATTATCCAGGCAGAGTATACAATGGGGGAGCTTCCTATATCCTCGGATCATACGAGTGTATTTGCTTACGCAGTTTGCGCAGCTCCTACTGCGTTGATAACGTAAGGGAATTATCCTCCTTTGCCTGTTTTATATGCAATCACCACTAGGTGGTGTCATTTCTGTTTCTGATTCTCCCGCTTTAATGCCTGCGTTGCCTTGCGCTCCTTACATTACAACCAAGAAGGAAGGACGGGAGGGACTGAGCCTGCTGACATTGGGAACTGATGTGATTAGCCTAATAGCAGATTGCACATCAGAGGGCGCACCCGGATGTGCGCCATTCGCCGACCATGCGCAGGACGCCCCTTGCTTCTCCCAGGACTCAATGTTTCTAAGGTATATATAAGTGTATGATGCCGCGGTGCCGCCAGCCTTGTCAAAGTTGCTATAGGCAACGAAATGCGTCGGCGGTGGCGGCAGGCGGCATCCATATATGTGTGACATTAACTGATCTGGCCAGATCTTATCGAGTGGGGAGCTGGTGAGAGCCACCCTCTGTTCTAAAGAGCGTTTTAATCCTTTTACATGTTAGTGCATTAATATCCCCTATTAAACAGTGTGTGGTTTACAGTATTACACGAGGTGTTCTCTGTTTTATGTTGCATTCTGTTTGGAGGGCACGTGCACTGCATCCACAGACGTGGGATTCAGTTTGGAATTTAATTTGGAGAGCGTTGAGAGTGGAGGAGAGGATTACTTCCGCTATTTGGAGCTGGTGGAATAAAGATCTCTGTAAGGAATTACATTCAAGTGGACCTGTGGAAGAAGTGTTTGCACATGTACTTTCTTACACCCTATTGGTAATGTAGGAAGCTCTGTGTATATGTTGAACAGAGTATACAATACACAATACAAAAATAAACAACTACACTTACATCACCTTTCACCGGGGGATCCCCCGCAGCAGCCGCCACTGACGCGTTGCGTGTCGTAATGACACTTCGCCAGGGTGTGTCCATGTCCAATAAATAGATAAAGGCTGCAAAGGAAGAGATAAAATCCATGCATGACACCAGAACATGAACACTTACATAACTACCACCTGGGAGGAAAGCCTAGGTTGCAAACTGACTTTTAATGTGAAATACAATGCAGATCGCACAGTGGAGCAATACAAAGCAAGACTCGTAGCCAAGGGTTATTCTCAAAAATATGGAGAGGACTATGATGAAACTTTTGCTCCAGTAGTTATACATGCTACAATAAGGACAATATGGAAAGTGCAAGTGAAACACTTCGACCAAGGCCACCAAGATACTATCAGGCATTAAAAGAGGCCTTGGAATCACGGGATACAGATGTAATTTTGCCTCTTTGCAAGGCACTGGTGCGTCCTCACCTGGAATACGCCGTCCAGTTCTGGGCACCCATTCATAGAAAGGACGCTCTGACTCTGGAAAGGGTGCAGAGGAGCCACCAAACTAATAAAAGGAATGAAAGATCTTAGTTATGAGGAAAGATTACGAGAATTAAATCTGTTTAGTCTTGAGAGGAGGCGATTGAGGGGGGACATGATTAACTTGTATAAATATATAAATGGACCATACAACAAATATGGGGGAACAATATTTCACGTAAAATCCTCTCTAAAGACAAGGGGGCACTGCCTTCGATTGGAAAAAAAGAAATTTAGTCTCCGGAGGCGACAATCGTTTTTTACCATAAGAACTATAAATCTATGGAATAGCCTCCCACAGAAGCTTGTTACAGCCTCAACCGCTGACAGCTTCAAAAAAGGATTAGATGCTTATTTAGAAGAAAATAACATTAACAGTTACTACTAGCGGTTATCAGTAAAAAAATAAAAATAAAAAAAAATTAAATAAATAGCTTCCCCTATAAAATAAAAAATAACTTCCCCGACCCCAACACCCTTGGTTGAACTTGATGGACATATGTCTTTTTTCAACCGCATTAACTATGTAACTATGTAACTATGATGCGAAAACAGCATTTCTACATGGTTAACAGAAGGCATCTACATGGAACAACCACCAGGGTCAAGGCCAGGCCTAGGATGCAAACTTCAGAGGAGTATATATGGTCTAAATCAACCCACCAAAGCATGAAATATGGAAAATAAATTACGTGCTTACGAATTAGGAGATAAGTGGAGTAAAGCAGACCCCTGCTTTTACATAAAGAAATTGGCAAACAGATGGATGCAGATGTACTTATTTATGTGAACGATATCCTGATTTGCTTTGAGCAAGAAGGGGATGAGACAAAAATACTACAAATATATATTGCAACCAGCACAGAGCTAGGTGTGAGTATAGATTAAGTCCTCTATAAAGTAAATCCATTAGAAATCCATCTTCAACCAGTGCTTGAATACTCAAAAGTATTGTGATCCCACCACCACATATATGCTCTTACCAAAGATATGGCTTTAAAATGCGTTGAATAAATCAAGTATACACAAGAGGAAAAAATAGGGGTGCCCTATAGCCCCTACAGGGTAATCACCAAGGATTTACTACTGCACACACTCAATGCATAAAAAATATGTGCATTTTATTATGAATACAATTTAATTAGACATTTCTGACATACAACACAATTTAAAAAACATATAACACATACAAAACACTAATCTGCCGCCAGGGGGCGTTGTTATCCCGTGCTGCTGTAAACCCATTCATAAACTCATAAATAAAGAAAATTCCTCTCTCATCAATGTGTAACCACAGTGTATATACAATAAAAATATATCTAAAACAAAGTAATTTAATTATTTACACATAAGGTAAAGTGCTAAGTGCATTGTGCAACCATCTATAGCAAAACAACTGTGCCAATACTAATTCATCAAATAACAAGGAGACAATAAATCAAGAAAAGGTAAACCAAGTGCCACTTATCTTATAAAGCTGGGTAATAACAGTAGTCACGGGCATCCCCCTGCAGAGCCCACGCGTTCCGAGCCACGCTCTTTCTCAAGGCAGACAATACACTTAAATCAAGTATTTCAAATGTTGCCCACTCATAGGGTAATCGCCCACTTTTCACCCCTCTTAGAGGCAGTAGATAAGCTCAAGGTTAAGTGCAATGTGAAGCCCATACAGATGGTGCCCCGCCGTCGCCCGAATAGGAGATTGGATTCAATTCCACGCGTTCCGTGGCTCTGATGTGTTGTATTTCCCATATATTCAGAAGTGCCCTATCACTTCTTTTTCCTGTCCATGTTAGCCACCATGTTAAGGGGACATTCTCTTACTGCATTCATGTTCCAGTAAAGCCGGATCTTGTTATACCACTAATGTCTATCTGGATTTGACTCCACTGCACCCAGCACTCAATCTCCTATAGCTAACTGCTCTGATCCCCTGCTTTTACATAAAGAAATTGGCAAACAGATGGATGCAGATGTACCTATTTATGTGAACGATATCCTGATTTGCTTTGAGCAAGAAGGGGATGAGACAAAAATACTACAAATATATATTGCAACCAGCACAGAGCTAGGTGTGAGTATAGATGAAGTCCTCTTTAAAGTAAATCCATTAGAAATCCATCTTCAACCAGTGTTTGAATACTCAAAAGTATTGTGATCCCACCACCACATATATGCTCTTACCAAAGATATGGCTTTAAAATGCGTTGAATAAATTAAGTATTTCAAATGTTGCCCACTCATAGGGTAATCGCCCACTTTTCACCCCCCTTAGAGGCAGTAGATATGCTCAAGGTTAAGTGCAATGTGAAGCCCATACAGATGGTGCCCCGCCGTCGCCCGAATAGGAGATTGGATTCAATTCCACGCGTTCCGTGGCTACATACCCAGCCACTTCATCAGGACAATCCCCTCGATTCAAAGAGCAAAAGTTAATTGATTTCGTATCGAGAATCGTAAGTTTGGGTGGGTGTTAGTCATTTTTTCCTGTTTTTTTGGCCATTTCCGACTCGCACGAGCCTACGTACGAATGCGTATATGCTCTTACGATCAGCGGAAGTTCGTTCCTAAATTTTAGGATCAAAACGTAAAACTTAGGATGAAATCCTAAAACTTACGATCAAAACGTAAAAACTTAGGTTAATTGGATGTGTTTAGGTGTGATTCAGAGAAACCTCTAAACGCGTTTTAAAAGAAAGCCACAGCCGACACCTTTTAGCAGCCGGATTGCTGTTCGTGAACAGGTTTTTTGGCTATGTGGAGGAGTCTGCGCGTCTTGTGCTCCAATGAACTGCATGTATCAGCATGGCCGAGGCCATAAATTGTATGGCAATGCATACCTGATTCATGTATGCCTTATAAAAGCATTTTAATGTGGACCTTAATTAGTCCTTTGCATGTAAACCTTTATTTTGCAATATATTTGCGTTAATTAAAGAAACTTATGTCCTTTGTTATTTATTTTAAAATTGAGGTACTAGAATAATATTTTTAGATTGCATTTATTGGTGTAGTTGTTTACCTTTGCTTTGTTTAATTATTTAAGCACATCTTTGGTCAGATGCATCACACTTACTGAGGAGAGGAGAGCGGGATAAAGTGCAGGATGTGGGTTACTGCTGTATTTTGCACAGACACAGCAGAGCTGGGGGCACGGAAAGGTCAGAAATCAAAGAATCCAGAGCAACACAGTCACAAGGCCCTTTCTGTTGGCAGGCTGCCCGATAATACCTGAGCCGCCATCTTGGCTGTTTCTAGGCTCATAACATGCAGAAGTTGCTGGGTGTTTTTTTATATTTGAGAGCAATCTGTATGTAGAGGGTGTGGGTAACCACACTAAAAATTTAAAGTTGTACCATTTGAAGCATAAATATTAAAATTACATCCACAAGTAAAAAATGCAAGTTAAGTAAAAATTAAACAAAGTAAGATTTACTTATGCAAATGCATTCATTAATGGTTGGTTACTACAAAATGAATGAAATAAAGAAAAATAAAAGACCAAATATTTAGAATGCACTTTAATGAGGTAAGTTTGTAGTGCGCAGCCGCAAGATCAGAAGGATTTACGTCCAGACAAAAAAGGAAAAAGGGCAAAACCAATGTTGCAACCTGAGAAATGAAACGGAAAATTCAGGATGGAAACTGACATAGGTCTGATTCCCGAACTGCCATACGAACGGACGTACATTTTAGGATAGAAACGTATTTGCTTAATGAATCACTCGCAAGTTCATACGAACGCACGAGCGGACGTGAAAAATAGGATGATCGTGAGCCAAATCCAAGCTGTTACATGTTTCTTTGAATCAACCCAAATGTCTTAAGGACTTAATCTATACCCACACCTAGCTCTGTGCTGGTTGCAATATATGGTTGTGGACTTATTGGTGGGATATAAGTTTTGCACGTCGAGCTGGTTAATTAATTTCTTTTGTATGTTCATATTTTGATGTTTAAATAAGTTTAGCGCGGTATTTTCTTGTTTTATTTAAAAATACTACAAACCCTAAGTCAGCACTTTAAAACCGAGGAACTTCCGGAACAAAGGGACTTCTTGATTTACTTTACTTCTCTGCTGAGGATATGACCGCTGATATTCTTACTAATCCCCTCACTGGTGAAAAACCCTCAAGGCTTACAAAGAAGATGAGTTTAAAAGACTAACCCTCTTGTTGAGAAGGGGTGTTGGAATACACTATTTTGCAACTGGCTCTGCTTGTATCTGAACATGCCGAATGTGATTTTGGGACCTTTGCTGAATTGACTGCAGTTTACAGTTATGACAGCAGATGCTTATCTGTAGTCTCTCTATGCATTTTTCTGATGTGTTGTATTTCTCATATATTCAGCAGTGCCCTATCACTTCCTTTTCCTGTCCATGTTAGCCACCATGTTAAGGGGACATTCTCATTCTGCATTCATGTTCCAGTAAAGCCGGATCTTGTTATACCACTAATGTCTATCTGGATTTGACTCCACTGCACCCAGCACTCCTATAGCTAACTGCTCTGATCCCCTGCTTTTACATAAAGAAATTGGCAAACAGATAAATGCAGATGTACTTATTTATGTGAACGATATCCTGATTTGCTTTGAGCAAGAAGGGGATGAGACAAAAATACTACAAATATATATTGCAACCAGCACAGAGCTAGGTGTGAGTATAGATGAAGTCCTCTTTAAAGTAAATCCATTAGAAATCCATCTTCAACCAGTGTTTGAATACTCAAAAGTATTGTGATCCCACCACCACATATAAGCTCTTACCAAAGATATGGCTTTAAAATGCGTTGAATAAATCAAGTATTTCAAATGTTGCCCACTCATAGGGTAATCGCCCACTTTTAACCCCCCTTAGAGGCAGTAGACATGCTCAAGGTTAAGTGCAATGTGAAGCCCATACAGATGGTGCCCCGCCGTCGCCCGAATAGGAGATTGGATTCAATTCCACGCGTTACGTGGCTACATACCCAGCCACTTCATCAGGACAATGAATGACTGATGAAGTGGCTGGGTCTTTCTTCTAAAATTAAACAAATGGACAAAGGTATTTCGCCAGCTCTGACTAACCTGTCCAGCTTACAGAGCTGTTTGGTGTGTTTACATCCTTCAGGAAACATCTCTTATTGGCTTTGAGGGCACACGCCTCCCGGGATGCAGGGGATGTAGCATCACGCTCACCATTGAAATCATTGAGAGGCATTTGCCGACCGACACAGTTACAGCAGACGGCTCTCATGGGATATCGCACATGCATGCACTGTTTGCACTCGATTTGGGGTGCCCCTGGATTCCAGGGCGGCTGCTGGTGGGTTTTGTTCCACTTTAAACCGGACCTTCAGCATGATTTAATGAAAAGCCCAAACCCTTAAAAAACTATTCCCCAGCATCTAAAATGAATATATTTTACATGTTTAGCGACTTACTTATTATTCTTCCAACGATCAGGCTGCAACTCTGTTCAGGATGCTAGGATACGGATACTTGATTCAGAAGCATCACACATACTGAGGAGAGGAAAGCGGGATAAAGTACAGGGGGCGGGTTATAGCTGTGCTTTGCACAGACAGAGCAGAGCTGGAGTCAGGGAAAGGACAGCAATCCCAGAATGCAGAGCGACACAGTCAGAAGACACTTCCTGTTTGCAGGCTGCCTGATGCTCCATGAGCCGCCATCGTGGATGTTTAAAGGCTCATAACATGCAGGTAGGATGATTTTTAATGTGAGCAGTCTGTATGTACAGGGGGGAAACATATAAGATAGACTCTTATTCAGAGTGAAGGTCCGGATTAATGTGAGCAATCTGTATGTACAGGGTGTGGGAAACATATAAGATATGCTCGTATTCAGGGTGAAGGTCCGGATTAATGTGAGCAATCTGTATGTACAGGGTGGGGGAAACATATAAGATAGACTCTTATTCAGAGTGAAGGTCCGGATTAATGTGGGCAATCTGTATGTACAGGGTGTGGGAAACATATAAGATATGCTCGTATCAGGGTGAAGGTCCGGATTAATGTGGGCAATCTGTATGTACAAGGTGTGGGAAACATATAAGATATGCTCGTATTCAGGGTGAAGGTCCGGATTAATGTGAGCAATCTGTATGTACAGGGTGTGGGAAACATATAAGATATGCTCGTATCAGGGTGAAGGTCCGGATTAATGTGAGCAATCTGTATGTACAGGGTGTGGGAAACATATATGATAGGCTCGTATTCAGGGTGAAGCTCCGCTTTAAGGTACAAGGGAAGATACAGAAGCTTACAATCTACTTGAGTATTAGAGATGACACAAAAGGGGGAGGGGCTTAAAATATTTTGTTGTATTGGTGAGGCTACAGAAGGGGGAGGGGCTTACAATATTTTGTTGTATTGGTGAGGCTACAGAAGGGGGAGGGGCTTACAATCTTTTGGAGTATTAATGAGGCTACAGAAGGGGGAGGGGCTTACAATCTTTTGTAGTATTAATGACGCTACAGAAGGGGGGGGGCTTACAATCTTTTGGAGTATTAATGAGGCTACAGAAGGGGGAGGGGCTTACAATCTTTTGGAGTATTAATGAGGCTACAGAAGGGGGAGGGGCTTACAATCTTTTGGAGTATTAATGAGGCTACAGAAGGGGGAGGGGCTTACAATCTTTTGGAGTATTAATGAGGCTACAGATGTGGGAGGAGCTTACAATCTTTTGGGGTATTAATGAGGCTACAAAAGGGGAGGAGCTTACAATCTTTTGGAGTATTAATGAGGCTACAGAAGGGGGAGGAGCTTACAATCTTTTGGAGTATTAATGAGGCTACAGAAGGGGGAGGAGCTTACAATTTCTTGGCGTATTAATGAGGCTACAGAAGGGGGAGGAGCTTACAATCTTTTGGAGTATTAATGAGGCTACAGAAGGGGGAGGAGCTTACAATTTCTTGGCGTATTAGTGAGGCTACAGAAGGGGGAGGAGCTTACAATCTTTTGGAGTATTAATGAGGCTACATAAGGAGGAGGGGCTTACAATCTTTTGGAGCATTAATGAGGCTACAGAAGGGGGAGGAGCTTACAATTTCTTGGCGTATTAATGAGGCTACAGAAGGGGGAGGAGCTTACAATCTTTTGAAGTATTAATGAGGCTACAGAAGGGGGAGGAGCTTACAATCTATTATTTGATTGTTCAGCATCCCATTCAAAGCATTGGCCAGGTATTGAGCCTGAGGTGAGGCTGGACTATAAACATGGGGGGGGGGGGGGGTTAGATGTGGCGAGTGAAAGGCAGGAAGCCCCGAGCACCGCGTGTTGTTATTCAATCTGCCGTCACACATCACGCGTTGCCTCTCGTCTCGCCATATAATGTGGCGTGTCAGCGTCTCGCTGGGGACACGTCAACCTCGTCAGGCTGGTGAGTTTCAAAAAGACACTGTTCACCGGGAAACACGGGTTCCTAAGCGCCCCCGGGGCCCCAAGTCACCTCCTTAATCCGTATGACAGGGAATCAGACACTTGTCAACTATCAGAGGCCTGACGCCGGGATGCTGCGCTCACCAAATCCCTCTCTGCTGCTCGACAGTAGCGTGTTTCTTTTTTCTTTATAATAGGTTTCCTATTATTACGGCACTTTCCAGTGTAGCATAGTCTATAGAAATGCTTAAAAGGGAGTCCATAGGCTCAGTACCACTGGCTGCTATGAGGCCCTGGAGCTGAGGGGATCTATTCCATCCCTGGCGACTTTGAGGCTGATTTATTAATAGCGACATGTAGCGACAGCTGAGCGACTGTAGCGGTATTTTCACAGCGCCCGCTAGTAGTCGCTGTGCTTGGCCGTTGTTCGGTTGTCGACAGCGACTCAGTCGGTTTGCCGTAATGTTGAATACAAGGTTACGAGGGGCTATTTGACAGGTTCCGTGCTGTATGGGAGCGCATGATAGCGACTCAGTCGGTTTGCCGTAATGTTGAATATTGGGTGAGGTGTTGCTATTTGACAGGTTCCGCGCTGTATGGGAGCGCATGATAGCGACTGGTCAGAGCGACCGGCTCCCACCATATTTATCAACAAATCACGTTCAAAAAATTCTCGCGCTGTGAAATGCATGTTTAAACCCCAGAGCGCTGGCGGCGATGTGTTAAAAGTAGTTTTTTAACCCCCAAACCACCATATTTTTGGAAACCAAAAAAAAGATTTTAAAATAATTTAGTAATATGAATACATTAATATCAGACCTGTAATATCAATTCTGTACAATTTTTTTTTTTTTTTAACTTAAAAAAATTATCTAACATGGCAGAAGTGGTCACAGAATTTTTCACATAAAAAAAAAAAAAAACACATTAATAGCAATGAATTATTAATATTTAAAGATTGTTCCATTGAAATGCATTGGAGAGCGCCATGTAGCGAGAGGTCATACCTGTCGCTGTTGAAGGTCGGACGCTGGCGCTGTGGGCTGAGGCTGGAATAATGATGAATGAGTCGCTATATGGCGCTATCTCAGTCGCTATCTCAGTCGCTAAGCAGGATCGGCTTGATAAATGTGTGATTGTGGAGGGGAGCCGGCGTTCTCGTGGCGGGGCCCGTCATTACCGGACGCTCACCAGTCGCTACCTGACGCTATTCCTTCATAAATAAGGGCCTTAGTGTCAGAAAAGAGGTTCTAGTTTAAAGGGGAACATAACTAACCAACCCCCTCACGCCATCAATGAGCTCTGCATCAGAGAGATACTTAGCTTTTTCTATAAGAGATTTATCGGGGAATTAGCTGTGCACAAGTCACTGCACTCCTTCCAATAAGATGCATGATCCACTGCAGTGTGCGGCTACTTCCACCCCGCCCCCTTAAAGCTGTCCTTCACCCTGAATAAGAGCCTATCTTATATGTTTCCCACACCTTGTACATACAGATTACTCACATTAAAAATCATCCTACCTGCATCTATTGCATGTTATGAGCCTTTAAACATCCAAGATGGCGGCTCATGGAACATCAGGCAGCCTGCAAACAGGAAGTGCCTTCTGACTGTGCTGCTCTGCATTCTGGGACTGCTGACCTTCCTGACCCCAGCTCTGCTCAGTCTGAGCAAAGCACAGCTATAACCCGCCCCCCTGTACTTTATCCCACTCTCTTCTCCTCGGTATGTGTGATACTTCTGAGTCAAGATGGCAGCGCCCGTATCCTAAAGTCCTGAACAGAGTTGCAGCCCAGTGGGGGAAAGAATAATAAGTAATTGACTAAACACCTAAAATATTAATTTTAGATGCTGGGGAATCGTTTTCTAAGGGTTTGAGCTTTTCAATAAATCATGGTGAAGATCCGGTTTAAAGAGTTCCATGCCCTTTTTTGGTTTCTTTTGGACCTTTAAAGTGGACCAAAACCCAGGATTTTGACTATCCTGGGTTTTGGTCCGTGGGGCACCCACCCCCCAGTGCAGGGGCGGACTGGGATTCAAAAACAGCCCTGGGCTTTTTTGGTCACACCGGCCCTTCTGCACTGTGGCCGGCCCCATAAGGTATGTTACATTACATGCAGGCAGCGCCCTGTAACCGCAATGTTGCTATCACTACCGAGTGATGTTGCATTACACTGCTTACGTTGGCACCAGCCGGGGCAACTTTAAAACCGGGAAGAGGCGAGTTAGTTTTGGCGACCTGGGGGGCTTCACACAGTGGGGCATCCCCAATCAGGGTGCAAGGACCAAAACCCAGGATAGTCAAAATCCTGATTTTGGTCCAATTTAAAGTAGACCAATTGCCAGGATTTTGCCTATCCTTGTCGTTAGCTTTTCCCCGGGAGTATCCCGATTTAGGATGCCTAATTGTGTGAAAACCCCCCAGATCTCCTACTCCACTCACCTTTCAGCCATTCCTGTGCTCACAACCTTTGTCCAATCAGAGCTTTAGGCCGTTGTTTTGGCTTGTGGGTTGGTATAGGAAGCGGGAGCAGCTGCATCCCCGGTTTCCTTGTGAATGGCTTGGAGCAGGAGCGTGCTTAGCTGCAGGGATTAAAGTGGACCAACACCCAGGATTCTGATTATCCTGGGTTTTGGTCCACTTCTTTGGGGGACCCCGCTGCGTGAGACCCCCCAAAACGCCCTATTCAACTCACCTGACCCCGCTGCTATGGCGCATGCACGACCGCACGTCCAATCAGCGCACTCGGAGTCGCAGAGGTATGCGCATCAATGCGACGTCTTACCTCTGCGGCTCCGAGCACGCTGGCGGCCGCATCTCGCGCTTCCTTCTAACAGGGAGTGTGCCCTTGCCAGCCATTCACAAACGCGAGATGCGGCCGCGCCCTGCGCATGCGCCGTTGGACCAGGAGTCAGGTAAGGTTTGCTCACATCCTTAGGGGTTTCACACAGCGGGGCATCCCGATCTTGGATGCCCCGCAGGGTGGGATTGGATTGGTTGATCCTCCTGGGTGTTGGTCCGCTTTAAGCAAGGGAAATAGGGAAAGGTAAGGGGTTTCCTGGACGATCTGGAAGGGGCCACACAGTAGGGCATCCCAAATCATCTATTTGGCCAGCCATGGAGGTGATTGGTCCATGAGAGCGCATACCCCCCACCATGCCAGAGCCCAGAGATGCCAGTGCCACAGCTAAAAAAAAGAAACAAAAGAAAATGGTACTTACCAGACAGCGATGATCAGTTTTCCAGCAGTGGCCCCTTGCCTCCTCCTCACCTCTACTGTGTCCCACGACCCCGCCGGGCCGGAGACTCACTGCTAGTCTACTGAGCATGCACAGAGCAGTAGCAGCTTCTTCTCTCCCCGCCTGGTCGGGGACAGCGTGTGTGGGAACTAAGATGATGCAGCTCTGTCCCCGCCCGGCGGGGAAAAGAAGTTGCACACGGGCCACACGCCTCGCTGGCCGCGTCAGGACGGGAAGAACAGGAGGCGAGTGGGGGGCTGTGCGGACAGGCAGGTGGGCGTGGGGCCGCGGAGACTTCGGTGTGGGGGCCCGACGGCCAGATTGGAAGCAGCGGCCTACCGGGATTTGTCCCGGTATGCCCTATGGCCAGTCCGCCCCTGCCCCAGTGCATGAAACACCCTGGGTCCCTCCAACAAACTCACCTCTTCCGGGTCCTACAACGCATGCACAGCTCTTCGTCCAATCAGTGCGCTCGGATCCGCTCGAGCACCTTCGTCAAGGAGCTCATCTAATATGAGCAGATCCAAGCGCGATGACGGCCGTATCCCGCGCATCCCCCGCTACTCTCTAACAGGGAGCGCGCCATTCACAAATGCCCGGCATGGGCACTCGCTCTGCTAGAGGGATAGCGGGGATGCGACCACTGCTCGTGCATGCGCCATTGGAGTTTATGGGCGACCTGGGGGGTTTCACAAAGCTGGGCATCCCGATTCTAGATGCCCCGGGGGCAGGGCCGTATTTGGTGTTCATGGTGCCCTAGGCACTTCAATTGCTTGCGCCCCCTTTTTTAAGTTAGGTCACGGTCCATATAAAAAAAAGTGTGTAGGGGGGAAAGGGCGCAATGGGCTAGATGCAGAGAATGTGTGTGGAGAAGGGCAGAAAGGCGGAAATGCAAAGAAGCTTTTTAATTTATTTTCTTTACTACAGTAGTAAGGGCACTGTCCTCCCCCCTTACAGGTTGCCACCCTAGGCACGTGCCTAGGTTTGCCTAAATGGTAAATACAGCCCTGCCCGGGGGGAGGGAATTAATCGGCCCGGTAATCTTTTATGTTTCTGTGGGTTTTGGCCCACTTTCCCACAGACCTTAGAGCAGAGTGTGCCCTCCCCTGCTTACCTGCCAGCTGCTCCCGTGCCACTGATTGGTCACCCCTACCCTAGCTGGGCCTGCAGGTGGTCGTGGCCTGTGCACATAAAGCTCTCACTGAGATCAATGGGAGCCTGATGAACCAATCACAAGTCCAGCCACCCTATAAGATACCTTCACACAGTGGGGCACCCCTGATCGGGGGGGGGGGGGCAAGGACCAAAACCCAGGATTTTTAGAAATCCAAAATCCTGGGTTTTGGTCCAGTTTGCTTTTATGTGCACTGGTAATGGGGTAATAATAGTCCTCAGATTTCCTTTTCTGGGTGCCTAAGGTGTGTACCTATGCCATCTAGTGGTGTTTTTTACCTATTGCATACAGAAACTGCTAATGACATGAAAGTTTGCTTAAAGCGGAACAAAACCCTGCAGAGGCCGGCAAAAAAGATTCCAGGGCTGGCCACTGGCTTTCCCTGGGGGCATCCTGAATCGGGGTGAAAGCCCCCCAAAGCGCCAATAAACACTCAACTGCCCCCGGTCCAACGGTGCATGTGTGGGCTCCCGTCCAGTCAGAGCAGCTTGCTCAAATGACGTGATTCGGCACACGGCTCTGATTGTTGACAATGGGGAGCATGCGCTTCCACATTCCCAGCATCCCCTGAGTGCCTGGCGGCTGTGCACTCCTGCATCCCCCGAGTGCCTGGTGGGTGTGTACTCCTGCATCCCCCGAGTGCTTGGCGGGTGTGCACTCCTGCATCCCCCGAGTGCCTGGCGGGTGTGCACTCCTGCATCCCCCGAGTGCCTGGTGGGTGTGCGCTCCTGCATCCCCCGAGTGCCTGGTGGGTGTGCGCTCCTGCATCCCCCGAGTGCCTGGTGGGTGTGCGCTCCTGCATCCCCCGAGTGCCTGGCGGGAGCACACTCCTGCATCCCCCGAGTGCCTGGTGGGTGTGCACTCCTGCATCCCCCGAGTGCCTGGCGGGTGTGCACTCCTGCATCCCCCGAGTGCCTGGCGGGTGTGCGCTCCTACATCCCCCGAGTGCCTGGCGGGTGTGCACTCCTGCATCCCCGGGGTGCTTGGCGGGTGTGCGCTCCTGCATACCCCGAGTACCTGGCGGGTGTGCACTCCTGCATCCCCCGAGTGCCTGGCGGGTGTGCACTCCTGCCCCAACCTACCTAACCTACCCAATCTGAATGGCTGGGGCGGGGCGCTCGCTCCCAATCAGAGCTGCTTGCCGTATTATATTATCACAGCAAGCTGCTCTGAATGCTCTAAACGCTGCTGAGGTGAGAAGCTCAGGCAATTTCGGGGATTTCAAACAGCAGGGCATCCTCGATTTGCCACAGGGAACCGGATGGAAACCAGGGAAAGTAAACAAACCTGGGTTTTGTTCCATTTTAGATGTACTGCTTCGGTGCTTGAGATTCCCCCTGTAAGTGACTCCATAGAAGCAAACTTCAAACAGGGCTTAATCTAACCTTGATTGGACCAGGAGGCGCACGGAAAAAGAAAGGAAATAAACGCAATAAATGCAATTTATAGCATCCCTAGAATGTGTTAGATGAGTGTGTCCTACACTAAGGTCTTAATGCAATAGGGGGGTATGAAAAATAGGGTCCCCTGACCCTCCATCCTGGCATCCCTGCAGGGAGGGAAGCTTTTACACCACAGAGGCAGGGAGGAGATTGTTAAAAGAGATCTAAAGTCACTTTAAAGAAGAACAAAACCTGCTTCGTGTGGCTCTAGAGCAGAGGTAAAGGTCTTGTAAAGGTCCATTTAAAGACATCCGGTCAAATCATGGCTTCCAATACCACTTCTATGCGGATGACACTCAGATATATCTCTCAAGCCCCGATCTCTCCTCTCTCCTATCTCGCCTCCCCAACTGCCTCTCAGCTATTTCTTCATTCATGTCATCTCGCTACCTCAAGCTAAACATGGACAAGACAGAACTGGTCATTTTCC
This sequence comes from Gastrophryne carolinensis, assembly GCA_027917425.1. NCBI lineage: Eukaryota > Metazoa > Chordata > Amphibia > Anura > Microhylidae > Gastrophryne > Gastrophryne carolinensis. The sequence goes on along the minus strand of CM051241.1, from coordinate 21,818,535 downwards.
CACCATCTAACTCCCCTCCCCTCTCTAACACGTCTATCTCTGTCAACTATTATAAAACAACTGCAGCTCCCCAAGCTCGGTGCCTGGGAGTCATTCTGGACTCTGCTCTCTCTTTCAAACCACATATTCACTCCCTGGCCACCTCATGTCGCCTCCAACTTAAAAACATCTCCCGCATCCGTCCTTTCCTCTCACCTGACACCACTAAAATGCTAGTGCATGCCCTGGTCATATCCCGTCTGGATTACTGCAACATCCTTCTTTGTGGCTTACCAACTAACAGACTGGCACCCCTCCAATCTATCCTGAACTCTGCTGCTTGCCTCATCCATCTCTCCTCTCGCTCCTCCAGTTCTGCGCCTCTCTGCCAATCCCTACACTGGCTGCCAGTCCCACAGCGAATCCTGTTCAAAACTCTAACTCTCGCATACAAAGCTCTCTCCAACCAGGCCCCTCCCTACATCTCATCTCTAATCCAACAATATCAACCTAGACGCAGCCTCCGCTCCTCTGCCGACCTTCTCCTGTCCTCCACCCTGGTCACCTCCACTCACGCCCGCCTCCAGGACTTCTCACGTGCAACTCCAATCTTCTGGAATGCCCTCCCGCACCCAATCCGCCACTCCACAACCCTCAAAACCTTCAAAGGCGCCCTTAAAACTCACTTATTCAGACAAGCATATAATCTGGCCTAACCAATCTTCTAAAGGACATACGCCACAAAGTTCAATACGGACTGTTTGTGATCCTTCCCCCTCGTCTTCACCCCTCTTCCTTTAGACTGTAAGCTCCTCAGAGGCGGGGCTCTCTCCCCTATTGTATCTTGTACTCAGAATATCCATTGTCAACTCTGTAAAACTGCATTTGAAATAGTATATCTACCGTATGTTTCTACCCTGTCTGTAATTACTACCTTGTAAAGCGCTACGGAAGATGATGGCGCTATATAAATAAACAATAATAATATAAAATAATCCGGTGAGAGGCGCAAGTCCAGGCAGACTGCCGCAGGGAATGGGGGGGGGGGGGTTGTGGATAGATGGAGGATGGGGCAGCTGGGGGGACAGAAATGGATTGGGATGGGATGGATGGGGCTGAGCTGGGGGGACGAGATGGTGGTCCAGGAATAGATGGGGCTGAGCTGGGGGGACGAGATGGTGGTCCAGGAATAGATGGGGCTGAGCTGGGGGGACGAGATGGTGGTCCAGGAATAGATGGGGCTGAGCTGGGGGGACGAGATGGTGGTCCAGGAATAGATGGGGCTGAGCTGAGGGGACGAGATGGTGGTGCAGGAATAGATGGGGCTGAGCTGGGGGGACGAGATGGTGGTCCAGGAATAGATGGGGCTGAGCTGGGGGGACGAGATGGTGGTCCAGGAATAGATGGGGCTCAGCTGAGGGGACGAGATGGTGGTCCAGGAATAGATGGGGCTCAGCTGAGGGGACGAGATGGTGGTCCAGGAATAGATGGGGCTGAGCTGGGGGGATGAGATGGTGGTCCAGGAATAGATGGGGCTGAGCTGGGGGGACGAGATGGTGGTCCAGGAATAGATGGGGCTGAGCTGGGGTGGGGTTGAAAGGATTGGATGGGTCAAAGAGACAGAGAAACAAAGTTAGTGTGTACCTTGCAATGCCACTTCCCGCCCGTGCAGTACTTCATACTGCAATTCTAGGTGCCAGGGAGCCATAACACTGCCAAGGAGACTAAGCACTATATCGCCAATCAAGGGGACAGCTCTGAGAACTGCAACACAGGAGCAACTAAGTTCAGGGATGTCAGGGCAGGGGTCCAGAAATCTGGCACGAGGTCCGCATTCGGACCCCGGTCGGCCAGTTGAGTATCGCTGCTCTAGAGTCTAGGGCCGGGTGATTCCCTGGATCATCCAAGTTCAGGGATGTCAGGGCAGGGGTCCGGAAATCTGGCACCGAGGTCCGCATTCGGACCCCGGTCGGCCAGTTGAGTATCGCTGCTCTGGAGTCTAGGGCCGGGTGATTCCCTGGAACATCCAAATTTGGCATATTTCACAGTGTGAAAACCCTTGATCCCCTGTATGATCACCTTGATGCTCAATCATAGGCTGAAGGGAGTGAGAAGCTGCAGGATGCTTGGGAATGGGAGACCAAGGGGTTTCGCACTGCAGGGCATCCCAAAGCCAGATGCCCCTAGGGAAACCTTTAAACAGGGTCAATTCATTGTATAGATTTTATTCCACTTCAGTACCTGATTTTCCAGGTAACGTGGTTGAAATGATTCCCTTCTTGACCCGAATTGATTGTACTCTTCACTCGTCGGAGTGTCACGGCTCGGTAACCGTTCATTATATCGGCAGCATTGCGATGAGGGAGCAAGATGGATTTGAGTTAATGATAACACGAACTGTAATTTCAGAGCGAATATGGAAAGTAAATTAAAGCGGCAGCGATTCATCACCTTGTTTAGCACGCCCAGGATGAGCCGTAGCAGAATGTCCGATTCCTTTTATTAAATGACTCCCCGGGATCGGCAGGTAACAATGAAATGAATGGCAGCCGGGCCCCGGCAGGAGCCATCCGTCACCGGACACAATTACCCCTTTATTTTAATGCCTTGCCACCATCAGCCTCAAACCAATGATAGATATTCTGATTAGGAGAATGGAGGGAGGAGACCGACCATGAGCTCGCCACTGCTTTCACTATTCAGGAAATGCAGGTAATGTGATATAATGACACCAGGGATCAAAAAGGTGTCCAAAGTTTTTACAAATAAATGCAGGAGCCAAGACAGGGTTAAATCACTAAAAGGGATCTTAGGCCCTTATTTAACAAGGGATAGCGCCAGGTAGCGAAATGTGAGCGAACGGTAATGACGCTCACCGCCACGAGAATGCCGGCTCCCCTCCGCAATCACACATTTATCAAGCCGATCCTGCTTAGCAACTGACAGAGCGCCAGATAGCGAATCATTCATCATTATTCCAGCCTCACCCCACAGCGCCAGCGAGCGACCCTGAACAGCGACAGGTATGACCTCTCGCTACCTGGCGCTCTCCAATGCATTTCAATGGAGCAATCTTTAAATATTCATAATTAATTGCTATTAATGTTTTTGTTTTTTTTTTAAATGGCAAAAATTCTGTGACCACTTCTGCAATGTTAGATATTTTTTTTAAGGTAAAAAAAAAAAAATTTGTACAGAATTGATATTACAGGTCTGATATTAATGTATTCATATTACAAAATGTTTGTAAAAACATGTTTTTTTTTTTCCAAAAATATGGTTGTTTGGGGGTTAAAAAACTACTTTTAACACATCGCCGCCAGCGCTCTGGGGTTTAAACATGCATTTCACAGCGCGAGAATTTTTTGAGCGTGATTTGTTAATAAATATGCTGGGAGCCGTTCGCTATGGCCATTCGCTGTCATGCGCTCCCATACAGCGCGGAACCTGTCAAACAGCGACTCCTAACCCCGTATTCAACATTACGCACACCGGCTGAGTCGCTGTCAACAACCGAACAACGGCCAAGCACAGCGACTACTAGCGGGCGCTGTGAAAATACTGCTACTGCCGCTCATCTGTCGCTACCTGGCGCTATTAATGAATCGGCCTCCATGTGCTTGTGCAGTATATAACATAATCCTAAGGTCTATAATAAATTATAGAGTCTAAAAAACTCAGACCATTCTCTGTCTCCACGATTAAGGATTCCCCACTCTATGAACCCCCCCCCACACGATTAAGGATGCCCCACTCTATGAACCACCCCCCACGATTAAGGATGCCCCACTCTATGAACCCCCCCACACGATTAAGGATGCCCCACTCTATGAACCACCCCCCACGATTAAGGATGCCCCACTCTATGAACCACCCCCCACGATTAAGGATTTCCCACTCTATGAACCCCCCACGATTAAGGATTCCCCACTCTATGAACCCCCCCCCACGATTAAGGATGCCCCACTCTATGAACCCCCCCCCCCACGATTAAGGATTCCCCACTCTATGAACCCCCGACGATTAAGGATGCCCCACTCTATGAACCCCCCCCCCACGATTAAGGATGCCCCACTCTATTACCCCCCCCACGATTAAGGATGCCCCACTCTATGAACCCCCCCCACGATTAAGGATGCCCCACTCTATGACCCCCCCCCACGATTAAGGATGCCCCACTCTATGAACCCCCCCCCACGATTAAGGATTCCTCACTCTATGAACCCCCCCCACGATTAAGGATTCCCCACTCTATGAACCCCCCCCCACGATTAAGGATTCCCCACTCTATAAACCCCCCCCACGATTAAGGATTCCCCACTCTATGAACCCCCCCCCCCCACGATTAAGGATTCCTCACTCTATGAACCCCCCCCCCACGATTAAGGATGCCCCACTCTATGAACCCCCCCCACGATTAAGGATGCCCCACTCTATGAACCCCCCCCCCCCCACGATTAAGGATTCCCCACTCTATGAACCCCCCCCACGATTAAGGATGCCCCACTCTATGAACCCCCCCCCACGATTAAGGATGCCCCACTCTATGACCCCCCCCACAATTAAGGATGCCCCACTCTATGAACCCCCCCCCACGATTAAGGATGCCCCACTCTATGAACCCCCCCACGATTAAGGATGCCCCACTCTATGAACCCCCCCACGATTAAGGATGCCCCACTCTATGAACCCCCCCACGATTAAGGATGCCCCACTCTATGAGCCCCCCCGATTAAGGATGCCCCACTCTATGAACCCCCCCAACCCCCACGATTAAGGATTCCCCACTCTATGACCCCCCCCCACGATTAAGGATGCCCCACACTATGAACCCCCCCCACGATTAAGGATGCCCCACTCTATGAACCCCCCCCACGATTAAGGATGCCCCACTCTATGAACCCCCCCCACGATTAAGGATTCCTCACTCTATGAACCCCCCCCCCCACGATTAAGGATTCCCCACTCTATGACCCCCCCCCACAATTAAGGATTCCCCACTCTATGACCCCCCCCACAATTAAGGATTCCCCACTCTATGAACCCCCCCCCACGATTAAGGATGCCCCACTCTATAAACCCCCCCCACGATTAAGGATTCCCCACTCTATGACCCCCCCCCCCCACAATTAAGGATGCCCCACTCTATGAACCCCCCCACGATTGAGGATGCCCCACTCTATGAACCCCCCCTCCATGATTAAGGATGCCCCACTCTATGAACCCCCCAACCCCCACGATTAAGGATGCCCCACTCTATGAACCCCCCCCACGATTAAGGATATCCCACTCTATGAACCCCCCCCCCCCCACGGTCACCTTGGTATGTGCCAATAATTTAAATGCACATGTGTGGCTCTCAGCCCTGCCAGGAGTGTGTGCTTCTGAGCCCCACTTATCGCACTGCCAGAAGCACCCAGCGGCTGGCCTGGAATCGTCCGGCGATCGGCGCTGCATTGTGGGCCAGGTAAGTGTTTTTTTTTTTTTATGTAACCTCCCTGCCCTGCTTAAGCGCCTGGGTAGGGTCGCAGGGGGGTGTTTAAAAAAAACAGGCAGCCTGGCTGGACTGGTCTTTTAAAGTCCTTGTCCAGACCCACACTCACTTCCTTCCCTCTTATCCCCCTGTAAGGAGTGTAAAATAAGCCATTTCAAAGCATCTCAAAATCGATGATAATCTCTAAACAATGGACCTGTAAACAAGTAGGTTCACTTAAAGCGGACCAACAGTCAAAAATGCCTTAAACTAGACCAACACAACAAACAGTGCTCATATGCAGCCCTCCCCAGGGCAATTAATGCTACGCATAAAAAATCATTTACCCTTTTCTATCTCTTGCTGTGGTAAATTTTAAAAACAAGATGGCAGCTCATGCATTTGCCGGCCACCTGCAAATAGGAAGTGCTGCTGGGCTTCCTGTTACTGTGCATTGTCAGTTATGTCAATTGAATCCAGGGGCAGCAGCATGGCTGAGATGCTGGGAGAGGAAGCTCCAAAATGGCCCCTACCTTTTTTTTTTCAACAGTGCCAGGCTGTTGGTCCAGTTTAAACCCCACCGCTATGCTGCATAACCTTTTGGATGTTGGCTTGTAGCAAATCACCAACATTATCCTGTATTTTCCATCCCCGCCGCCTTGGCCATCTATGACAGACGCTGGGGGAGATTACCCGTCCTGCAGTCCTCTGATGTCCTCCCCCCTTCTCTCTCCCGCCCTCGCAAGTTGCTTCAAAGTCTCTTGGCTTTCCTGAGGCTGCTGCAGCCGCCCTGGGCCGAAATGAGCGCTATACTGCGCAAGCGTGAGATCTCGGGGGCGGCGCAGTGCGTCGTGGGACAGAGATGAAGACAAGATGGCACTGCCCTACAGAAAGCACCAGAGAATGGCCGAGCGCGTGAGGAATAGAAGAAGACAGGTAAGTTAAAACCTGCCAAATGTAGAATCGGATGTTTGAAGTGGACCAACACCCATGGCTGATCGGCCCGGGAATCTATAAGATTCCCGGGCCGATCAGCTCCCTCCCCGCGGGGCATCCGAAATCGGGGTGAAACCCCCCAGGACGCCCACAAACCTTACCTTCTCCCCGTTCCAATGGCACATGCGCGGGCCGCGCCCGCCTCTCGCTCTTCCCTCTAGCAGGGCGGCTGTTTGTGAGTGGCCGGTGCGAGCGCTCTCCCTGTTAGAAGGAAGCGAGAGAGGCGGCCTCCAGCGCGCTCAGAGTCGCTGTGGTTGTCCGTCGCTTGTCCGTCCATACCACAGCGGCTCTGAGCGCGCTGATTGGACGAGTACTCGCGTAGGAGCGGGGTGAGGTGAGTTTTTTTGGGCGATTGGCAGAAGTGAAAATCCTGGGTGTTGGTCCACTTTAAAGGAAACAGAGGGTGAAGTTTGGGGCGTTTTTGAGAACTCCCCAGACTGTTCAATGTTCCTCTTTAAGTGCTTTCTTCACTTCAATTTCTGGATAGTCGCTGAGCTGAGAAGGGCAGCCTTAGGAGTCATGTGCATACTCTCTCTGCTGTGGTCAGGGTCAGCTGTGTGACCCTGGTGGATTGCCAGGCTCTCTCACACGAGCACCAAGGAACAGAGTAGCTGTTAGATAGAGATGAGCGAACTTCTTGAAAGTTCGATTTGGGCGATTCGCCGAATTTCCCCAAGAAATTCGGGTTCGGCCGAATCGAACTTTCACGTATCGCTCATCTGAAAAAAAAAATGCCAGCATGGTGGAAGCGGCCAGGCCGGCTACGCCTGTCAGCGGGGCACCGCCGCTGACAGCACAGCCGGCCTGCCCGCTCCCACCATGCCGGCATTTTTTTTTATTTCAGGGAAAATTCGATCGGCACGAACCAAAAAAATTCGGATTCGTGACGAATCGAATTTTCCCTGAAATTCTGAGCAAATTCCGGTTCGTCCGAACCGGTTCGCTCATCCCTACTGTTAGACCATCCTGGTGGAATGGAATCGAAAAGTAAGAAATTAACCCAACCCTCATCAACCAAAAAGCAATTGTGGTGTGTGGAGTCGGAGGTAGGGCCAGAGAAAGGCGTGATAGGGCAGCAAGTCAAAGGGAGGCACAGATAAGTTGTGGGTTAAAGGGGCAGAACCATGGCAGGTGGGTGAGAGGTAGGTGAAGACAGGGCTGCAGTGTACTTATTCATATTATTGAAAGTGAACCAGTCAGAATTTTGCACTCCCCTCAAGTTTTATGCTTTATAGGGGCATCCCAATTTGGCATGTGGTGTGTGAAACCCACCCAGGAAGTGCTAATCTCTCACCTTGCTCTCATGGCAGACCTGAATGGCTACTGGAGGGGGTGTACAATTATCCTTGCCATGCACATTGACGCATGTCCACTCCACCCGGCTGTGCACTCCTGCTGGCAGCCATTCAGGTGTGCCTGGTGCAGGGAGCCTGCAGATTGTGGGATGGTGGTAGGGGCCTGCACATGCACTCTGGGCAGTTAGTATATTGATGTTAGTATATGCAAACTGGGGGGAAGGTCACACAAAGAAGACAAAAAGTCTGATTTGGGATGCCCTAATTGCAAGCTGTATCCTGGCCCTGGAGTATATAAGGTTTATGTAGCCGGCGGAAGGTATTCAGCCATTATCTTTGTTGGTCTTTTAATGAAATGGTTCATATCTGTTCTGCAGTTGCACTACATCACCACAAGATGGCGCTGTTGGATAAGAAATGGATTATGACATTACAGGTCTACCAAACGTAAAACCTAACCACATAGGAGTACAGCTGAACTGCTATTGGCTAAGGTGAGTAGAAAGTTAGAGAAGGTTCTAGAGGCCACTAGAGGGAGTCTATATAAGGGGGAGTTACCTCAGAATGGAACGGAACATACAACATGTAGTTCTCTATTGTAGTAACCGGGAGTGAGAGGAAGGTACCAGCAGGGTCAACTGGTAGCAGTCGCAGAGAGAAGGAGAGAGCAGAGGAGCCACATTCATACCTATCAAGTGACCACAGGAGAAGGTGAAGCATTCCACCCAAGATGCTGAGGAGGAAGCTTAAGGCCGCAGTATTCTGCCATGGGATCAGGATGAGTGACCACCACCTGTTGGAGTCCATTTGGATGTAATGTTGTGCTATGGAAGCTGCTAAGGAAATTGTTGTGGAAAGACTGTATGACCTGCTGTGAAGTCTAAAGTGTACCTGAAGTCCTGCTAATAAAGTAAGTGGCCTTTCATAAAGTCGGTCTCTTTTGGAGTTTTTGGAAGTAAGCCCACGTCAGGAGGTCCCCCAAGCCCGTTAACAAAGAACCCACTCCCCATAGACCCTGAGGAGCTAAACCCCTCAGGGACCCGTATACTACATTTACATGGCTTTTGGTCTACTTTAACTACAAGAAATGTTTTTTTTAAATATCCCTCCACCCCGAACAGCCCCCAAAAGACTGGCAGATAAAATCCAATAGAGATGACAGGAAGGAGAGCAGCAAGTAACCACTTACACATGAAGCAGAGTCTAGGAGGCCGATTCATTAATAGCGGCAGGTAGCGACAGTTGAGCGACTGTAGCGGCATTTTCAGAGCGCCCGCTAGTAGTCGCTGTGCTTGGCCGTTGTTCGGTAGTTGATAGCGACTCAGTCGGTTTGCCGTAATGTTGAATATTGGGTGAGGAGTCGCTATTTGACGCTATTTGCGGTTCCGCGCTGTATGGGAGCGCATGATAGCGACTGGCCCTAGCGACCGGCTCCCACCATATTCATTAAAAAATCACGCTCAAAAAATTCTCGCGCTGTGAAATGCTTGTTTAAACCCCAGAGCGCTGGCGGCGATGGGTTAAAAGTCGTTTTTTAACCCCCCAAACAACCATATTTTTGGAAACCAAAAAAAACAAGTTTTTTAAATAATTTAGTAATATGAATACATTAATATCAGACCTGTAATATCAATTCTGTACAATTTTTTTTTTTTTTTACCTTAAAAAAATCTAAAATGGCAGAAGTGGTCACAGAATTTTTCACATTTAAAAAAAAAAATCATAACAATTAATTATGAATATTTAAAGATTGTTCCATTGAAATGCATTGGAGAGCGCCAGGTAGCGAGAGGTCATACCTGGCGCTGTTCAAGGTCGGACGCTGGCGCTGTGGGCTGAGGCTGGAATAATGATGAATGAGTCGCTATATGGCGCTATCTCAGTCGCTAAGCAGGATCGGCTTGATAAATGTGTGATTGTGGTGGGGAGCCGGCGTTCTCGTGGCGGGGCCCGTCATTACCGGCCGCTCACCAGTCGCTACCTGTCGCTATTCCTTCATAAATAAGGGCCTAGGGAGCCCTCCTGACATGGCTTGCTCTCTCATGGTTGTTCAATGATGGCTGGGTTCAGGCCTTTCATCTGCGTGCGCATTTACTGGGGGTACGCGCCTAAACATTTGCAGGCAGCAGTGAGCAAGTAATGGTGTGCATGTGTGTATATGCACGGTAGTGTGCATTTAAAAAGAGCAGATGCTTGGGAGGTCAGGAGACAGCTTCTCTCACACTTCCGTTGTCATTACCTATGCCATGATGGCGCTCGAAAGACCCCGCTGACGACACCTGACACTCAGGGAGGAGAGGGGGAAAGTGATGCTATGCAGGAACCAAAGAACACAACCTGACATCTTTTGCTGCACACTATGGGGGTTATTAATCAAGGGCTAGCGGCAGGTAGCGCCTCGTAGCGGCAGGCAGCGTCTGGTGAACGCTGGGCGCTGTACGCAATACCAGATTTATGAAAGCGAATCTGGTGAGCGACTCTAACAGCGCCATGTAGCCTATGATTCATCATTACAGGTGGCTCAGTGTATAGCGATGGCGCTCTAGCTTCCAGAGCGCCAAGTATTACCTGTCGCTCTCCTATACATTTCTATGGACGTTCCTTTTCTTCTGTTTAAACTGGGTTTTTTGTTTTTCATTTTTTTTTCCCCTAAAATAATTGTGTCACCTCTCCTGGCCTAGAAAAACTCATTTTTGTAAACTTTTGATTTTTTTATATTTCTATGCAGAATTGTCATTACAGGTCTGGCATTAAAGTATTAAAGTGGACCAACACCCAGGGGGGTTCCCAGGCCGATCAGATCCCTCCCCGCGGGGCATCCGAAATCGGGATGTCCCGCGGGGAGGAACCCCCCAGGAAGCCCACAATCCTACCTTTTCCAGTTCTGTTTGTGAATGGCCGGCGCGGGTGCGCTCCCTGTAAGAGGGACGCGCGGGAGGCGGCAGCGGACGCACTCTGCTTGTCCGGCGCTGCCTCTCGCTTGTCCGCCGGCGGGGATTGGACGGCGCGGTCACGTGGGAGCGGGGAGAGGTGAGTTTTCGGGGCTTTCTGGGGTGTTTCACACAGCGGGGCACCCCCGATCGGGGTGCCCCACCGAAGTGGACCAAAACCCAGGATAGTCAAAATCCTGGGTGTTGGTCCACTTTAATGTCACAGTGTTACAACAATGTCATTCCATGTGCTTTGTTACTGGTGGATATGTGTTCTAAAACAGACTTTAATCACACAGTGTCTGGCGCTGTATGCTATAGCGACCAGATCCAGAGCGCCGACGCTGTGTGTGTGTGTCTGTTTTTTTGTTGAATATGGTGTGAGTCGCTGAGAGTCGGTCGCACTGAGCTGGCGCTACCTCTCGCTCCCTGCAACGCTGTACCGGTATTAGAACGCCCAACATACAGCACCCGATACCCGCTTACAGCGTCTACTAGCGGTCGCTCTAAGCACCGCTATGCATACGCTCATCATAACTGGCGTTAGTCAACAACAGAAAGGCACAGAGCAGAATAATAGTCTTTCTAGTCCATTCAATTGGTAAAATGAGCTCCAGATGGAGTCCCACTGTGCATGCACCACATTTTTTTCTGTGCCCACCAGGTACTCTTACCAACTCCAGGGTATTTCTGTTGTTGTTTATTGTTAGGACTTGCGGAATAGAAAAGTCTGGCACGTTG